>OW052200.1:8775000-10025000 GCA_932527185.1 Ecliptopera silaceata
TTTTAAAAATTAAACTCTCGTACGATTTACGCAAATTATCAATATCCGCCACATATAGTAAAAACATATCTTTAGAGTCATCGTTCGATAAATCTCGCGATAAATCATAAGCCTTTTGCATTTGCTCGAACATTCGTTGCTTTCTATGAATTAACACGGTTAAGTCATGACCTTGAGCTTCCTCATCTGATGACACGGCCTTTTTAGAGCCTTTGACGGGAGGCGCCATTTTGAATGACTAACGGCGGCAAAGAAACGTGGACAAAGAAATGTTCAAAAATATCGAAATGTAACGAATAAAACGAAGCAAATTAACTACAAATACAATAAATATAATATGTACGACATATATAAGTGTGTATTTTGTAAAAATATATAGATAAAAAGCTGCCAGCGAAACAACAAAATACGTTACGCGGGAAACTAAATTACTTACACTAACTACGAGTTAGGTATAAAATTAATATCTAGCACGGCTAGAATAGAATTACGAATTCTATTTTTTGAAAAAACCAATCCGGTTATCGAAGGACCAATTTGATTGTGCAGTTTTCACAATTCTTTTAAAGAGAAATTTTACTGGCAGGTTTTTTGTAAATGTAAATGTTCAGTGTATGTGAGTGGAGAAATCGATTCTGCTGAATTCAAGAGGGCTAATTGCACACCACCTACCTCTGTTCGACTCCAGGTGCCAGATAGCAGCTTCCAGTCCAGATAGGTGTCTAGGGTTTCCAGCACGGCTGTCCTAGGTCTTAGAGCAGTCCACACACAATCACAAGCAAATAGTTATTGGAACGTCCAACGGTGAGGTATTGACACGGTCAATGTTGAGAAAACCACGCGTCCGACAGGCTCAACGCGCAAAAGCTATCTGCCGCTCATGCGGCGGCACCGTCGAGTTGAGTTCGGTGGTGAATTACCAATCTACCCTCAATTCAACAGCAGAGATCAAACAGTCTTCTAGTACACATAACACAAGCTCTGCTTAGCTTGGGGACTAGATGATGTTGCTAGGAGCCATTTTATACCTACCTATGCCCCGATGTTTGTAATTCTGTAATGTTATAAATATATATTATATAAAAGGTTAGTAGGTGTAAAGGTCAATTTTAGATTAGAGTCTGAATTCGTCCAATCCAACATCTTAGCCAAGTTTACCTTATTCACAAGAAGACTTAGATTAAACATGATATGTAAAGCTGACTCAGCCGTGGGTGATTAATCTTACAGCTAAATATAATAACATAAAAATTCAACAGTCACAAAACTATCGTGATAATACTGGTCTTATTGATGAAATACTCAATCTGTTTAACTAACCTGTGTAGGTATGTATTGTACAAAACTTGACCGATATTCCAACCAACCTCAAAGATAGCACACGCCAGGAACGCAATTATCAAACCCAAATGAGTTTTAGAGACCGCAAAATCAACCAGCACATCGATACTCGATATCCACAACTGTCAACAGATTACAGACAGCCTGGATACAATAGAATGTGAGCCGGACTGCCCCCTTACTCCTGGATCCAGTCACGAAACAGAACTCGATTTGAAATGCGCTAAAGTAAAAGTGAAATAGGCATCAATACCAACTATTTGTTTTGTGTCTGGGTGTTACTATATTAAATAAGTAGGTATTCTATTTATGAGCAATCTAATTTCCATAGTTTTCCTACAAGTTTTACTTAGTTTAGGATTAGAACGCGATGTGTAAAATGTCCGGGAAGTTTATTTGGTTGGCAGTTTTACAACACTTAGAACGTTTGAAACTTGATCAGTTTAAATATTTTGATTTTACCAGTGACATATGGACACCACAAATAAACTTAGTCAGTTGGATGGATGACATAGTTGCTGTATAGGGTAGTTTTAGGGAGGTTATACCCAGCAGTGGAATATTACGAGCTGCCTATAATGGTGATGATGAATACTTTGTCAAGTATATTCGGCTCGGTAGAATTAAAATGAAAAGAAATATAATTAAAGCTTTGTAATTTTTTAGTTTTTTTTTTCAAATCGAGTTTGGTGTCGTTACTGTATTCAGGAGTAAGGGTCTGGACAATACTGTCGATAATACTCGTAGTTTGAATTAATGGTCCCGTGTTTATGGCCTAGCTTAGATGATAGGGGACAACTACAACAATGCTTTTGTGCCAAATGAAAGGGTATATCATTTTGAAGTTCGACAATGTGAAATCCAAATCCTATTGTATAGATCCTATCAATGAGGTGATTTAACCAAACTTGTTTATTTTTCTAATGATATGAGTGTAGTTTTTAAAATAAAGATTTCGGAAACTTTAATACTGTAAACCTAGAAACTTCAAATGTTTTACAATAAAATTTTATTATTTGCGATCGTAAGATGCAGGTTACTGGATGTTGAGTTTGTCTCCAAATTTTATTACCTAGATTCTAAATCAATTAAATTCTAGAAACCTGTTATCTAGATTTAGTTACGAACAAAGGGGTGTTAAAGTGTCTAGGAGAGAAATCCCCAAAGAGCAATAGTAGGAGCTAATTCAATTGCGGAGTGTTCAGCTAAGAGCTTTGGTCTACTGTGGAACAGACACAAATAACGCTTGAGAAATTCGTAATCAATTCCAAACCTATCTGTATACAAAGTGAAACACAGAGTGTACGAGTTGATATTTATGATCGCAGCCACATTACATGATGCAATCGTGATTTTGAAACCTAACATGCTATGTACCTTTACAAATAGATTTAGATTTTTTGATAAACCTTTCGCTAGCAATCAATAACTATTAGGTATGTTCGTTATTCCACACAAACGTCACAGGGAATCTTATGAATTTAAAACAAAAGATGTAATTAAACTTTTTAAGTACTTAATTAAATTTGTTATTGCAGAAGATAACGTTCCAAAGAGAAATGTGACATGATGACAACTCTTAAAATGACGAATAATTGAAGATCTTTCAAACAACTTTGCTAAAAACAAATAATAAAAAAATACTCGTATAAAAGAGCCAAAGCAAAATGCATCTAATTTCCAGGGTATAACTCTCAAACTGGCGGACGACGGCAGATGCATCGTCGCTCGGATCATGCACGGCGGCATGATCCACCGCCAGGCGACTCTGCACGTCGGTGACGAGATCAAAGAGATCAACGGGACGCCTGTCGCCAACCAATCTGTCGCACAGCTGCAGAGAATGCTGGTATGAGTGTTATTCACATTGGCATTGTATAATCAGAGGCATAGAGATTCATTTTCCTTATAAATGTGTGTTGGATAGATCAAAAACTAAATATGATTTGAATTAACCTCGAGTAATTATTGACGAAATAGGTGATGTAAATCCTTATAAACCAAAAGCTAATGCTAAAGTTATAGAGAACAAAGTTAATATATAAGATAATATCAATTGAGATGAAAAAAAAGTAAACAGCAACATTACATTTGAAAATAACAGTTTATTAGTAGATAAACGAATTAAATTGTAATCTACAGCGCGAGGCACGGGGATCTGTAACGTTCAAGATCGTCCCTTCGTATCGGTCAGCACCACCGCCATGCGAGGTAATATCCACTTTACATTGTACTTAGGTACTCTAAAACGCATCACGGAGTTTTGCTAAAATGCCTGAAACACATACAGTTTTGTGAAGTTTTAACAGTAGTAGTAGAATAACCACATCAATTGAAATAACGCTAGTTTGTGTTACATTTTTTGAACTAAAGTTTTGATTGAAGTAGATGATAACAATACTATTTAAACATTAGCAAGTAGTGTGAATAACGCTTGTTTAAACGCACACAAAGTTTAGACATCGAAAGTCGACAAGCGCACACAAAACACAAAGTTTAACAGCTTGTCACAAGCAAACTGATTGGTATAGAAAAGGACAATTAAATTTTGGTATTTTTGTTCTGACTAGCTTTTCCGGATAAAGCCTTCGCCCGTGCTAGTAAGTAGCGAGACCAGACCCTTTGCTACTATATGTAACTTTATATGTTGTGTTGTTTTATGTTGTGTTTATGTTTGTATTTATTGTCACCTGGGCATGGCTACGCGTCGTCCCCGCGAACTCCAACTTTTTGTGCGCTTGTTGTTCTTTTATCATCGCTTCACGACATTTCACTTCACATTCAATTCACACTCCATACATCAACTTGTTTCAATTCATTTACATAAACCGTGTCAAATGAGTATACTGGCATCATACAGAAATTCATTCACAATACATTAATGACATCAGAAACCCAAGACACATCCATCATAGTCGATAAAAGTTCAGTTTCAATTTTCATTTCCATTCCTCATTTCGTGTTCCGTATTTGCCCACATCCCGTATAGTATTCGTTCGTCAACTTTGAAACTGGAACTTTTGTCAGCTGTAATAATCTGGGAGTTCGCGCAGTTTCGAATAAATGTGAAATGATTTTCAGATATTCGTGAGGGCTCAGTTTGATTACGACCCATTGGAGGACGAGATTATTCCGTGTGCTCAGGCCGGAATCGCTTTCAATACTGGTGACATTCTTCAGGTACGTTTCCGAGAGTCTATAGTCAACTAATTTGAAACTGTGCTACCTAGATGGAAGAAGCCAAAAAACTGTTTTAATTATTTGACATTTGCCATTTTCAGATAATAAGTAAAGACGATTCTCATTGGTGGCAAGCACGCAAAGATGCGTCTGGTGGCTCTGCAGGTCTGATTCCAAGTCCTGAGTTGCAAGAATGGCGGGCGGCCTGCGCTGCTGCTGAACGTTCGAACACCGATCAAGGTACAGACATTATCGAATGGAATAATAGCGTGGCTAACGTTTGGTAGAACCAAAACTGTGACAAAATCTTCAAACTTACAGTTAACTGTCTTGAAATATTTCGTGGAGTTATTCTTTGTCGTGGATGTTTGGTTATACCAAAACTAGAAGACTGCAATGTTGTTTAGAAACTTGTCTTTTATTATTTTGAAGTCCAAGATCTGCAGTTTTATTTATATTCTTTTGAGTTTTGATCGATGTTGTATTAGCATTGGTGTTAACTGATAGTACTTTTTAATCCATTTTCCTTCTTGAAATGCAATCAAATAAGGTTCATAATCGTGATTCATCGTCTTCGTTTTACACTAGACATTTTTGATCAGCGTTGTTGTGTATAATTTCTTTATTTACATTAACCATCCGTGTTTTTGTTTCAAACATAACTTTCATTGGATGCAGCTGTTGGTATGTAAAATGAATGTTACATTTCTGTCATACATGATTATTTGTGTAACCAGTCAGTATTCGTCCCTACAATCGACAAACCTAATCGAATTTTGCACGTCTGTCTCTTCGTCCACCTGATCTATACGTCTGTGATTTACATAATATTATGAAAGACCTACATACCTACCTATAGTAAATGATAGAGTAATGAAAACATTAAGCATATCATTGCAGTGGTTATGAAATTCAAAACAGCTCTCGTAGCTTTCATATAACGGGTGGCGCAAAAGTAAGGGCACTAAAGAAAACACTGTTTATTTTTTTATATGACATTTCCTGTCATTCTATTGTTGAAAATTGTGTAGTGAACAAATGTAAAATACACTGAAAATAAACATGGACCGTTTTACTCCTCAAGAACGTGGAATAATCGTGTCAATGTTCTTACGGAATAATTCATCAGTGATAAAAACACAACGTGAATTTCGTCAACGATTTCCCCACCGTCCGGCACCGATTGGTCGCTCAATTCGGATTCAACATTGGATAGACCTAAGTCTGGGAGACCAAGAACAGACCGTTCAGCTGAAAATATCGATGCTGTGCGCGAATATGTGGAAGAGTGTCCAGAAACATCAACGAGGCAACGTGCCACGCAATTGCGTCACTGGAGAACGCTACAGAACCATGTTATGTAAGTTTTTGATACCCAGTTTGTACGAATTGAGGCTGGAGCACATCTGGTTTCAACAAGACGGCGCTACGGCACACACAGCGCGCGACAATATGGACTTAGTTAGGGACGCTTTTCCAGGCCGAGTTATCTCTCGTTTTGGCGATTTGCCTTGGCCTGCAAGATCACCCGATCTGACCAGTCCAGACTTCTTTCTTTGGGGTTTTTTGAAATCTCGGGTGTATGTGAACAAGCCACAGAATATCGCAACTCTAAAATAAATCATTCATCAAGAAAAAAGGAACATATCGCAGGAAGTGTTACGGCAAGTTATGCAAAATGTCATAAAAAGGGCTCAAGCTTGCATCAACTCTGGAGGTCACTATTTAAAAGACATAATTTTTAAATCCTACTGGTACAAAATTTAATGAACCAAATATACATTTAAAAAAACCTAAATCCATTTTTCTAATTTAGAAAAAAAGTTATAGCTAAACCAAATAGGGTCATTTCTTTTGCGCCACCCTGTATATCGGGGAAATGTTTTATCAAGCTTTTGCATACTTGCAGATGACATGTCATTTCAATATTTTTAATGAAACATTCGTAACTTATATTGAGTTTATATCTGTCATGAGCAGATAAAAGAGAAGTTGGATATATCTTTTGATTTTGCTTTCTACTACTTTTTATTTCAATGTTTAATCAAATCAATTTTCTACGTGATGTCGTTTTTGTTCATATACATTTCTCTTATGTCCAAGGTTTAAAGCACTCACTTAACTACTCTTTGGGTAGCTAGTTCCCGTCACTTACTAATTGAGCAAGTTTGTTTTTAAATGCTTGTAGGTCTAAGGTGGTCAGGTCTAAGTCTAAGGTGTTGAATGTGTATTAATATTTAACCCCAGCATGAGCAAAGTCTTTGATCAAACATTTCCTGTCATTACCCAAACGTAGTCTGTGATCCATACCTGATGCATGAAATATGTTGTGACATTGTTGTGCCGCTGGACAGAGGGATGCGTGTCGCATACGGACGGTTGCGAGAATACAGGTAATACTTAACTTTCATAATTAGCTTCTGGCTAAATGATTAATGGGTGATGAGTTGAAATCCAGTCAGTCTGTGACTTTTATGTCGAATAAAACATGGTCAAAATACTTGTGATCAGAGGTTTGACCACGAATAAATGTGACAATCGTAAACGTATTGAAACAGTGACGTCTAACAAAGCCGATGTTGACGCGCAATATATTTAATACTACATTGCGCGTCAACATCAGCTTTATTGTAGACCGTTGAAGCGTTAGCGAGCAGTGTATCTCAAATACTTTACGTTTACGATTGTCACATTTATTTCTGTTCAGAGCCCAGCAGAATAATCTACAATTATCGCAATATGCTTTCATTCACCTAAGCTGTAATCTTTACTGAGGTTAACTTTATGTTAGTGCTTTTGATGTTTTCTAGATTGCTGATTATAGTTCGATGTTTTCGCATGAGATTTTGTTATCAATATAATCTGCTAGGAACTTAGCTGCTTGTTTTTTAATTAATTTAAGCTTTGTATTTTTTGTTATTGTTTAGATAATGATATAAGCAGGGTACTTTACTTAGTCTATATTTAAGCGTTTGTATAATTTTATGTTTATATTTCTACGATCCACTGCGATTGTGCTTACATACGCACCTACTAAAATATGAAAAACATAATTCTACTGCAGCACGTTGCTTAATTAAACAGGCTACCTACTCTGACTGTAATAAACTATATTTAGTTCCAAATATATTGGTCGGCAGAATCATTTGCAGTCAAGATTTTCTGCTTACAAGTGTTACCTTCTTGTTCTAGTAAACTGCTCGATCTTCGGGCGTAAGAAGAAACAAACCAAGGACAAATACTTAGCCAAGCATAACGCAGTCTTCGATCAGCTGGATGTTGTCACTTACGAAGAGGTGGTCAAGCTTCCAGGTAACTCTTCTTCCATGATATATCACACAAGTTTATTTTAGTTTTATTGAATTAGCCCATGCTCTGATATCTATTATTAAAACTGACAATCATATCTTTAATTCTAGCTTCTATAACTCTAAATGTAACTGTTAGGTACAAGCATTTGGAAACAAAATAAATCAGTTCTAAAATAAAAATCAAAAAATATTCACTCATCACACTCTAATTCCAAAATAAGCAAAGCTATGGGAAACTGTTGATAGAATACTTACATATATCACTACTTTTATGTTTTAGCGTTCCAAAGAAAAACAATAGTTCTGCTTGGCGCCCATGGAGTGGGTCGTCGACATATCAAGAACACTCTGATAGCTCGTCATCCTGATCAATACGCATATCCTATACCACGTAAGTAATCTTCATACAAGTCTTATCAAAGTCGAATTGTGGTCAAAATCGTGGTCGCGTGGAACTGGCACCTAGAATCACCTAGTATATAAGAAAATTCTAAATGATCCTTATGATCTTACTGAATAAATATTTTTTGATTTTGTTGTTGTTTTTGAAAGCTGAAATTCTCTTTCTGGATCTGTCAAGTTCATAGTGGATCTAATTTCAAGAAAAAAATCGCTAGTGTAGTTTTACCTTTCAGTAATATCGAATAAACTATTTCAGATACTACCCGACAGCCGAGATCTGATGAAGAAAACGGAAGACACTACTACTTTGTGACCCATGAAGAAATGATGGCTGATATTGCTGCTAACGAATACTTGGAATACGGTAAGGAATATATTCAAGGAGGAAATCATTATTAAGGGAATATTCAATCGGCGAGATCTTGAGTAGTTGGAAAGGTACAGAAGATGAAAACCAAAACTAATTGGAAAATGTCAAAAACTATATTAAAGATACTCGGTCTATCTTATAAAAAGTTAGCGCAGACTTGATGCCTTGATTACCAATTATTAATCGTGACATACTTACTATCAACGCTAACTATTTTATAAGATAGGGGGAATATCTACAAATCTCAACCTAAACACTCTCCTATAACTCTCCAACACTGGATGTCAAAAAATTGATTGATGACATATTTGATGACATGATTGATTGCTCATGAACTGATCATTTATTATCAGGAACCCACGAAGACGCAATGTACGGAACCAAGCTAGAAACGATCCGTCAAATCCATTCGGAACGTCGCATCGCTATACTGGACGTGGAGCCCCAAGCTCTGAAGATTCTCCGCACAGCTGAGTTTGCACCCTACGTGGTGTTCATCGCTGCTCCTCCTCTTAACAATGTTTCTGACGTAAGTGTCATTCTACCAACTTTAGCATCACAGATGGCAGTTCTTTTTCGTATGACACTTTCTATAGTGGATAGGCACACCAGTCAAATCATCAATCAATCGGGAGTCATAGAGAGACATAACTGAGTCCTCATGTACCTACTTATTGTTGATTGTTCCTACCAAAAGGGACAATGCTTTCTACGTTGTTACCTATCACTCGAAAGGAAATTCATCATAATCAATCTATACCAGAACACTGCTGGACGTAGGTCTCTCCCAAGACGCGCCACTGAGCCCGGTCTTCGGCTCTTCTTACTAGTGTTTGCCAGCTACATGCCACAGATCGTCACTCCAAAGTGAGATTAGTAGTAAAGTAGTGAAGTAGTAAAGTGTCTTTTTCTTCCAGTACGACGGCTCTTTGGAAGTTCTTGTCCGTGAATCAGAGCAACTTCGACGCACCTACGGCCATTACTTCGATATAAACATCGTGAACAACGATATTGACGATACTCTGAACCAGCTCGAAGCAGCCTTGGTGAGACTACGCTCCACTCCGCAATGGGTACCTGTGTCCTGGGTGTACTGACATGAGGACGATGACTATCTGTAACTAGACTTGATGGACTTTATGGCGATTTGTTAGAATTTGATTTTATAACACTGATTTTTGAATGATTTGAATTCTGAAACCAGAAAAAGAATTACAAAGATAAATGAAGTTCCCTTGCTATATGAAAGAAGAACAATAGACAATTAATATTTTAAAATAACGATCTTAAATTAAAACCTTCTTGACTACGTAAATAACTCAGTAAAATGACTTTTAAATAAGAATTTACTTACTATGTACTACTCTACGTTCAAACATAGTCACTGGTGTCAGATTCAAAATAAGAACACAATACTTACACATGCAATACGATTTTGTCTTGTTCTAAGAGCAATAGCGCACTAGCGGCCAGGCCGCAGCGGCCACGCCGCAGCGGCCATCGAGATACATACATTAGTATGAAATCGCTATAGAGCACGCGCACCTGGCCGCTGGCCGCAGGTGCGCGTGCTGTATGGCGATTTCATACTAATGTATGTATCTCGATGGCCGCTGCGGCCTGGCCGCTGCGGCCTGGCCGCTGCGGCCCGGCCGCTAGTGCGCTATTGGGGTAAGGCTCAGAGAATAATGTACGCGTTCGTATTAATGTGTTTGTATTCTGTTCTTATATAGTCTGTACTTTTTTTTTATTACCATAAAGTTGATCAATTCACGGGCTTAAGAACGCAACGATAAGTATGGTAAAAGGTTTACAAGACAAGTGTCAAAACAACGGAAAATGCAAGAAAATTTAATAGAACAACCTATAACTTTGTTCTATTACATTTCTTTGGGAAAATGCGTGACTATTTACATCTCGCTCGTTGGTTACAAGAGGGTTTATCAGTGCGAGTGAGATGATTCGTTTTGATATCTCTATCAAGGATATTTGGTCGATTGTTCGTTGTTATAACGTAAACAAATTCGGATATTGCTCATTCAGGAAAATTTCTCAAAAATTTAGGTGTATAACCTATATTTTAATCGCTATGAACTTTTAAAATATCTAGGTTCCTACACAAAATTTTAAGCTGCTAAACTTTAAAAAATTATTTGAGCAATTTTTTTTATTAAATGTTTACAGAATTAACTTTTTAATTTGCTTATTATGAAGTTCACCATAATTTTTTTAAACGCAGCAAAAAAATGTACTTAAGTAAATATTATCAAATTTAGTTGTATCTTTACCTGATAATTTTAATAATAACAATCGATTATTATTTTCGCCTGTCATAAGCTTATTAGTAAGTAATCGAAAAGTCTTACAAAGCTTGCATTTTTCATTTTAGTGCATTTAAAGCTCAATATCATAATATTGTGCCAAAAAAAATCAAGGTAGGTATGCTACCTTTTGAAAAATATTGACTTATACCACAGCACGCTGTCAGACAAGATTTTTGGAACAATGTACATATTATATTAGAAATTAAAATAAAAACGAAACTAAATAAACTCCTTAGAAATGTGTAGCTCAAAATGTTTACCTAACTATCTATTTCTAATTACCTACTTATCTATATTTAATTAATTACTTATTAAGATCGTACACTAATGGCTAACTTATGGAATCTTGTCTATATTCAATTAAAGAAACTGTTTATTATTAAGTATCTGTACAATTTACTTTCATTGGATTGAAATAGTTTAGTGTTAAATATATAATTTAATTTATAAATTAGTTATAATTTCATTTTACAACTAATTAATATCTGTGTATAATGGTAAAAAAGGTTTTTTTTAATTAAAAAATTTCGACCAAAGTCGAGCAGATAATAATTACCAATATTATATATTAGTACAGATTCTTTAATTGGATGTTAATGTCAATAAATGACATTTTATCACAGGATTAGAATCACAGGGTGGAATGGATCAGGTTTAGATTCTTATTATTCACATAAAAAAAATATAATCATTGAACACCTCTTATCTAAAAAAAACTAACTTAAAATGCTATAAAAGTTAGATTAGAGGTTTTATATCCGTTTGACAGATTTAAAGTCTATCTTATAAAAAGTTAGCGCAGACTTGATGTCTTGATTACCATACGTAATGGGGGCATAATGTCAACGCTAACTTTTTATGATTTAAATATTATTTTACTTTTATTTGTCATTGTCAATGCTTGTTTTTTTCGCTGTACTATCCTTCGGATAAGTAGCTTTAATTTGGCAATTTTTTTCATAACATTTTTGAAAGCTGCACTTTCACATTCCTGTATATAATAAGGTACTTATATTATATACGAGTAGTAAAAACTTTACTATTAACTCTCACTGTTTCACTAATTTTAATAATAACAAAATAATTATTATAATTAAGATTGGTAGATTTGTTGTAGAATTTATTAAAATTATCTCGTCACAAAAATTAATGGACTTAAAATAATTTATACTCAGCTGTTTGTGTTTACATAATAAATTAAAATTAAAAAAAATATTAACTGTGAACTCAAATAATTACGTCTAAAAACAATTATTTATGTACTTACCAATTCATCTGTAGTATTATGTTTAAAATCTTGTAATTTATGTTTAATTTTTTTTTTAGTTATTTGTGATGTTGAATGCGTAGTTACATTTTATTATTTATTGTTATGTAAATTGTTAATAAACTAAATAAATTACACAGTAGATAAATGAATCGTACATTGAATTTATATGATACTTACATAAAATTTATAGTTAAGTAATTTACATTTATATGTAAGTGGAAAGAAGGAAAGGTGTGCGAGTAGCACTTATATGTCTATGTATTTTTATTGTTGCTTGTTTCCATAATATAAAAAAAAACATTATTAGATAATGTTTTAATTTATTGCTGATCCATTGTTATTCCATATATTTTATTTGGAATTATATGAAATGCTAATTTATTATAAAATCACTTCTAAAGTCTATGTTGTTTATGTCTAAGTAAATATCATAATAATTTAAAAAGAAATATATCCCCTCAGAAATTTCTTTGTGAAAAATAATAGAGTCACCTTCAAAAGTATATATTTATTTATAATTCCGTGAAATCATATTTATTGTTAGTTCAATATAAATATATTATAATTAATTAATGTGAGTTTATAGATATGTAATATTATAGTACGTAAGTAGTAAATCAGTTTTTCAAAATTTTAATTTTGTTAAATAAAAAAAAAATTAGGTACTGACGAAAAAAACAGAGATGGTACTCATGTCAACGTGATTTTTTTTATAACAAGTGCTACTCTGTTGGATTGAGTGTTGATTATATCTCCTAGAATAATTATATATAACATTTATTATAAGAATAATACTATTATTGTTAAAATAGATACAAATAATCACAGATACCGTTGTGATCACTAACATTCCATTTTGTTAATAAATTGTGAATTTTAATAGAAAATTAATATTATTTGAGTAACTAGGTACTTAGATAATAATGGATTTATGTTTTTGTTTTTACATGTGTGAGTTTTAATAATACTTTTACTGTTAAGTTTTGTTTGTAAAGTCATCTGACAGGTTGGTAGGTACCTACTTACTTACCAAAAAGTGATAAAAGGTTGTATACTTACCGATATATTTTAATTGTAATAAGTTTAACTACTAGCTACTTTTTACTGTATAAAAGTATTTAAGTATGGTTTTTTTTAATTAATAATTTTAAAAGATGTACCTAATAATTATTTATAACTGGTAACTAAAACAAAGCCTAGTTTTGATCAAAAACATAGGAACAAACATAGCATTTCTACAAAAACTTGACTCACTTTCCTAATATATAATAATGCCCGTTTAGATTGTCTGTAACGTGACCATGTAAGTAGGTTGGTACCTACCAAATTATATATTGACAAAGGTTTTATTATTTAACAACTAAATGATGACTGAGGTAAAATCTTATAAAATTATAACTGTTAAAATATTGAATAAACTGCACAAAATACCCTGTTTGTTTTATTTCACACCTAAGTAGATGTGTTTTTTAATTTGAGTAAATCGTAGAACAAGCAGATAGCCCGCCTGATAATAAGCGGTTACCTCTACTAATATCTAAAATCATAGCTAGTGTCCCACCGGAATTTCAGTTTCGGTTTCGACCGAGTTTCGGCTGTAGTTTCGGTTTCGGACATCGTCCCATAACTATCAACACCGCAAATGTCATTTTTAACAACTTAGAAAATCGGTGGATTTTTTTCTGTTGCTATTTACTACACACTAGTACTACCAATAACTAGGGTGATTATTGAATTAGAATAAGAATAATTTATTGTAAAACTGTGTACCTACATGAGATCTTAATCCACCGAGCAATATAGTATAGTGTGTCTCCTCTCCTCTGACTATCTGTCATTAATTTTGCCATGAGACATGCAGCGATATGGGAGAAACAAATTTCACTGCTAGCAACACATTATAATATGAATTGAATGAAATATCCTACTTCACTACATAGTCTGTGGCAAGGGTATATATGGTCTGTGGTGTGATACGTACGGTACGATTGTGGTGTGGATTTGTGGTGGTCTGTGCTGTGGTGTAATGTAATGATACGAATTGCTATGTGGATTCCCGCCATCTTCAAGATGGCGGGAAGACGCTGTAAATAAAATAATAAAGAAAATAAACTAATTTAAGAGAAAAACATTTACTGTAACAAACTAACCTAAGAGAAAAACATAACTGTGAAGTGAATGCATGAAATACTGAAGAAAACGGGTTAACATAGGAGAGAAACATAACGTACGAAAAATCTTGAGGATGGCGGGAAAAACATAACTGTAAAGTTGTAAAGTGAATGCATAAAATACTGAAGAAAACAAACTAACTCACGAGAAAAACATAACTGTGAAGTGAATGCATGAAATATTGAAGAAAACAAATTAACATAAGAGAAAAACATAACGTACGAAATATAAGTGGACTTCCCGCCATCTTGGGGATGGCGGGAAAAACATAACTGTAAAGTGAATGCTTTATGATAGAAGTGTAAAGCCTGCAATACATGTTGGCCGAGCGTAGGCGAGTGAACGCCAATACCAACGTATGGACAGCATATTTGCCTTGCTTTGCCATCGCTCGGTGTCGCTCGCCTAGCTGGCCGAGTGAATACAAGCGCCAACGTGTATAGAGGTCATTTGCAGTGACTTGTCACCACTCGTTGTCGCTCGCCGCCACTCGCCTCACTTCGGAGCCGTGTCGGTTTTTGTGCACAAATCAAAGGCGCTTGTCAGCGCTCGGCCAATCGTGTCCACATGTTTGCCAGCCCGTCTACATTGGCCGTTTGCAATAGTTTGCGTAGACTTGCCGAACGTCTGGACGGTAGCACTTATCTTGCACAGATTTGCCTTCGCTCGCATTGGCCTTAGCTCGGCCAACATGTATTGCAGGCTTAAAGTGAACGGGAAGACGTTGTAAATAAAATAATAAAGAAAATAAACTAATTTAAGAGAAAAACATTTACGTAAGACTAGGCGGTATGGTTCTAAAACTTTAGCCTGCTCCGAAGAGCAAATAAAAAAAAAAAAAAAAAAAAGAATTGCTATGTGAATTTGGTTGCCGTTTATTTCTTGTTTTTTTAACAGATCTGCTCTGCTGAGATAATAGTTTACTGAATAGAATTTCGATTACAAAATTTACAAAATACAATTAACATTATTACAATGTCGCAACGAGAGCGTCGTTCCAATGCTGGTAATCGAATGGCAAAGTTGCTGGACGAGGAAGAAGAGGACGATTTCTACAAAACTACATACGGAGGGTTCCAAGAGGCTGAAGAGGACAATGATTATGTGTATGTACCTACTTAATGCCAGACAGCCTGTAGTAACCTGGGGTTTCCACTCCAAAACTAATGAACATCAATATCTATAAAACCAATAACAAAACTTTTTTGTCGGTTTTTACTCTTTTGCGTTCGCATTGCTGCTAACTGAGGAAATTCTACGACTCTTCTGTACATGGTGAAGTTAGCCTAGGATTCAGGAACATATTAATTTATATTCTTCAACATAATAACACAATAATAAATAAATCCCTTATGTAACCTAATTTTATATAATTTTGAGTGTTTGTTCCTCCTAAAAATACTTTTGCATAATATTTACAGACAGGAAAAAGAAGCTGATGATGTAGTGGATTCAGACTTTGATATCGATGAGAATGATGACCCCGTGTCAGACACCGAAGTTGAGGATAAGGCTAAGAGACAAGTCGGCACAAAGGCATATAAGGTAACTTGCTACTCTTATTTTTCTGCAGATTTCCACAACTTTGTCTTTTATAATTGTTTTAATAATTCTCAAAATTTTATATAAATTATAGACTCTGTGTTACTCTGATGTACATAATTTTAAACTATATTATTATCAACTAGCTGACCCGTGCTCACTTCGTTGGCTATAATTCAACCGTTTTTTCTCCGATTCACTCTTGCAAGATAGACTAGCATGTAAAAGCCTTTTCAATTGGTGAAAGAATTTTTTTAATCGGTTCAGTAGATCTCGAGATTACCCCTAGAATTTAACAAATATACAAACACAAACTTTGCTTCTTTATAATATTAGTATCATCATCATCAACAGCCCATACTAGCCTACTGCTGGGTATAAGCCTCCTCTCTCAAATGCCACTCTTTCCTTACTTGGGCCTTTTGCATCCAGGTCCTACCCTGTACAGCAACGATATTGTCCGTCCATCTGGCTGTTGGTCTGCCAAGGCCTCTTGTATGTCCTCTAGGCCACCATTCTGTCAAGGCCTTACTCCACGATCAATAGAATTCCACTTTATTTTCCAGGATCCGAATTACAGAAAAAGAAAAAGTGCCCCAGCAGCTGTTAGTACTGAAGAAAAACCTAAGAAACCTGTTGTTAAAAAGCCTAAAGAACCAAAGCCCAAAATAGAAAAACTTGACCAATCACTTATCGACTCATCATTTGGTAAGTCTCTTGGAATTATGTATACATGATGAAATGAGAGAGAATTAGCAATTCTTATGCTGTGGGTTGTGGGTTTGATCTCAACCAACAACAAACATGTAATATTTCTTCGGTGTCTGATATTTATACATTCAGTAAGTATTTTAGTTGTTATAGAATAATTAAAAGAATTTTGTTTGTATGAAATGTCAATGAATATTTATTATTAGTGAACTATGGCTTTTTCTAAAAACTGCAATATATTAGGCCCACAATGCATTTTTTTCTTAAAATATAGATAGTATATTTTTAAATCTAGATATCTAATATATAATGTAATATAAAATATAATCTCTCTTTTATATTCTAGAACGAAAATCCATCAGACAGAGTACCGCAGTAAAGTCACTGGAAACACAGCAAAGGATCAAGATTCGGTCGGAGTTAAAAAAGAAAAAGCCTAAAAAAGTTGAAGAAAAAATGCCTACACAAGAAGAGCTTTTAGCTGAAGCAGTTATTACCGAACAAGAAAATCTTAAGAGCTTAGGTATGTTAAAGATTATAAAAATTGTATTGTGAAATTGTGAGTACCTACTTAAAGATTTTAAAGTACGAAATTTTACAATGGCTCATATATATTGTTGACCATGTTAGGCTACACGCTTCTATCCCAAAATACATATGTTGTTGAACCTTAGCTGTTGCTTATACAAACCGTTCACGTTTCAATTTAGCATGATTGGCCCTGTAGTTTTTGTGGTTTCTTTGATAATGAATATTTTAGTACCTCAGTCGATTATAACCATAATTTTTGCATGCAACACATAAGCTCTCATAATATTTTATAATATTTCCAGAGAGATATGAACAAATTGAATTGGAAAGGAAGAGTATACGGCCCATAAAGAAAACTATTACTGGACCTGTGATCAAGTAAGCTTATTATAAAAAACATACAGCTGAGTTGAGAATCTCCTTCCTTTTTTCAGTCGGTTAAAACCTAGCTTTTACCGATAGGCAAATATGCCAAGTTTGGAGTCTATCGTAAACGTAGCATCGTATCCAACCGATTTACACTGCGCTGCAATGCCAGCTCGACAACGGAGCACGGTCGCGTTACCGCAGTGTAACTCGGAAACTTTCATATATTTTTCTTAATTTTCAGGTACCATTCCTTTGCCATCCCTTTTGGAAAGAAGGTTGATGATGATGATGATGATGAAGACAAAGGCAGTATATCGCCGCTAGAAGAACTCAATTTGAGCGATCTCGTTAAAACTGAAGAAGGTATAGAAATATATTAAGCTCTTCTAGGCGTCTAGGTTACGATAGTTCATATGCTATGCTGATTTCAAGAAATATTTTATTTGACCGGCGACACAGTTCAGTTGGTAGTAGCTCTGCCTTCCATGCTGTGGGTCGTGGGTTCGATTCTCACCCAGCAAATGTTTGTGTGATGAACATAAATATTTGTTCTGGGTTTGGATTGTTCCTATGTATTCTATGTATGTATTTAGAAAAAAAAAAATATAAGTAAAAATTCTATTAGCTCTCTAGTTCCCATAGTACAAGCTTAGCTTAGTTTGTGTGATGTGTGAAAATGTCCATGAATATTGTTGTACATACTCTCCCCAGATTCTCAAGAGCTGCATATTATATAGCCAAAAGTGACTGATAGAAAATTTCAACTAGAATTAAACTCTGAATCCACTTATAAAAGATCTAAATCGTCCAAGGGCTTATGTTATGAACACTTTAAACTAATCATAAACCTTTTTCTAGACCCGAGTACTCCAAACGATGTTGAAATGACTGAACCGAAACCTGAGATAAAAGCACCAACTGTATCAGAAAGACATCCACGGATGAAAATAGACATTATCGGCGTTGACGAAGATATTAAAGTCGAAGATGTTTCTGTGTAAGTATTATTTGTGTAAGTATTGACTTTGGATACTGAAGTGGAGACGTAATGTAAGACGCCCTCCGGCGAGATGGAGCGACGATACAAGAAATGTAACGGAAACTGAAATAAGCCGAAGATCGGGCTTAGTGGCGAGTCTTGGGAGAGACCTACGTCCAGCAGTGGACTGATATAGGTTGATGAACTTTTAAGCAATTTCATAAAGTTAGTGTGTCATACCAATTATGTCTTACAAATTATTTTTCTATTTCGATAATTTATTTGCGCTGTTTCTATTTGTGTCTTAAACGGTATAACGGTAGGATACTTATATTTATACTTATGTTTGTATAGTACTTGTATAAATAAATAAAAAGTTGGTTTGTAAAGTTTCTGTATATTTGTTTACAGAAAAGAAAAGAAAATATTCAAGAAGCGAAGACCTCAAAACAACAATTTCTACGAACGTACGATAATTTCTTTCGAGAATGATATCAAAGATGAAGCTTTCAACTCTTGCTTTCCAAAATCACAGCCGAGGAGGAAACGAGAGATGTTGTGTGCTGTCACTAAGTATGTATTACTTATATACTTATTTATATTATAAAATTAAACTATAAATGTATATTTATATAAAATTAAGATATACAACGAAGAGTAAAAAGATCATGCAGCATGAACTATAGAAACCTATAGTTCCTCTAACGCTGGTGTTCAGTGGGGCCAAAATATATATAGACTTACTAATAGTAGGTATCACAGTAAACTTTAATAAGCATTGTCCCTAAAGAACGTGTCTAATGAGGCATCGTTTGTTCTCTATGACGGAAAATAAAGGCATATAATATCAGCAGATTTTTTTCAATATACTATATTTGGTATGAAATGAAAGAGCTTCAAGTGTAAATTCTAAATATTTTTTTATGTAGTCAGCTTTTAGTCTTAACCTTTATCTAGTTCTACATCTCTCTTTATTTTTCTAGGAGGCCAGCCCGCTACATTGATCCTATAACAAAACTCCCGTACAGAAGTGTCGACGCCTTCAGAATCATTCGAGAAGCTTACTACCAACAATTGGAAGCAAGAGGCGACAGGAATGATCCTAAAGTAGCCGAATGGTTGAAATGGAGACGAGCGAACGCGTTGTCTTCCTACGTGCAGATTCATATAAAGTGAACGTTATTTTGATGGTGAATAAAGACTGTATTGCATTAGCGGACTTGGTGAGCAACTTTTAATACTCAGAGTCAGCATGAAAATGTGAAAATCGTGACAGCGTATCTAAGATACATTGCGTGGTAACGCTGCAATGTTCGGTAGTAGATCGGCGTTGACGCGCAGTGTAATTTGAATATGCTAAGTATTATGCGGTTACTGTCTGATTTATTTCTGTTTATTTTTCAGTAGATCAGTAGTTAGTAAGTACTCATTTAACTGCTTTAAATGAACATGATTTTACCCGTATTTTAACCAACTTCAGTAAAGGAAGAGTTTTTTCAATCATCTGCTGTATTTTTATCTCAGATGGAAGGAATTTTGTAATAACATTATCATAATATTTTTAGTTTAAAGATCATGTAGTTCGATCAAATATTGACTGACTTGCTATGTAATTATAGTTTAAAGTAGATATTTAATTGTTTTTGTAGACTTATTGCCGCACTCAGAGTCGTCTATTAAAGTTGCTTAGTTAAAAGAAATTACGAACAAAGACGTCGCTAATTTTAGATATTTAATATCTTCAAGTGACGTCTCTGAGTGGGTCAGTAAGATTAATTTTAAAATATGCAACTTTGCATGACAGGTGAGAATAGAACAAAATGTATTATTATTTTATATCCAAAACGAAATAAATATTATGTGCAACAAAGATTAATTTGATTAATTAAACAAATCCTTTAAAATGTCAATACTTTATTTAAAGAATAAATAATTACAATAAAATCTTAAAACTTAATAATTAGATTCATAATCTGTACAACATTGTACAACAATAATAACTAATTTTCTTAGAATACTGAAATCAATGTAATATAATATTTCGATGTAACAATCGATCCTATGATCGATTAAAATTTTGTCTATACGATATTCTATTAATACATATATTTTATTAATAATACGTATACAGAAAACATCGTCAAACAACAAGACGTTATGGTACTAGCAAGCCTAATTCAGGCTTTATAGAGTTTTTCACATCAGGGTATGCACAAAGTAGCTCTCCTTATTTTAGCTAAAGGTCAGCCGAGAATTTAGGAAGCAATCTTAAGTCTGGCACGCTGTTCCTCCTATGTTTCTTTTCCAGCAGTTCCTTAAACGTGATAAGGCCAGAAGCTTTAGTGTCTAACCTAGAATGGTACTTAGATGGATCAGTCGTAGGTAAGTAAGGGTATTCGTTCAAATAAGTCTGCGCACTTGTCACTCTATTCTCACTTGTAAACTCGCTGAAGTGGGAAGTCGACATTTCGTACGGACTCATTTTATTATCTGAAATGTTCTCCATAGATCTGAAGGCTTCTAGAACAGCTTTCTTGTGTGGAATACCCCTCAAGCTGCCTTGTCTACTCAATTTCCCTTCCATCACGTCACTGAATAGATCGTCTACATGGAACTTTTCTGATATCTTTACCAGTTTTGTTTCTGATTGTTTTTCTTTTTCTTGCATTTCGTTCCAGTATTTGGCAATTTCTGACGATGGCATTGAATGTGATTTTATCTTTTTCTTCACACGCTTCTGTGGTCGATCGTTTTCTAGAGATTCGGTTGATTGGTTCAATAATAGCAGTTGGCATTCATTCAGCTTTTTGGGTTTCTTGATCTCTCGAAGCTCCTCTAAAGATTGAAAGTATTGCTTAGCTTTTTTGAAACGGTTTTTATAATCTATGTGTGGCTGGCCTGTCCTTTCTGGTGAAGATTCGCTGGATGCGTCAAGGTTGTTTTCTACGATTTCTAATTCTATGTCAGAGAGACTGATATACGTCGTTTCTTTGTTTGGACTTGTTTCTTCTATATTAATTGATTCAGTATCTGTTCTTACGTCTTCACTCTCAATACTAATCGTACCTACTGACGACAGTCTTGATCTAAATTGTGTTGGTTTCGACGGTGTACTTTCTTGCGTTTCTGATATTCTTCTAGTTTCAAATTTGCTGTAGCTTGGTTTGTCAAGTTTCTTTTCAGAATCTGTAAAATTCGATAAAATTATCAGTATTACATTAAATACATAATAAATTTACATTTCAGATGGTCGTTTGTCTTACCTGAAGTTAAACTGAAAGACGGCGAAGAGATTTGAGAGTCTATAGAATGTGGTCTGTAGACTCTTTTGACAGGTTTTTCCACAGAACTTTTTGAAGCATTCTCATACAAGGATATGAAACTTTTCACGTTAATTTTGGGCAGTTCATCGTACGACTTGTGTTTGTCTAGTCCGTCGTTTGGTTCAACAGGGACTTTGTTGAATATATCCATTTCTGACTTACTTATAGATGTTCTTCTCAGAGTCACTGGTTTCTTGTACTTTTCAATATGACTTGTCCGATATTCTCTTTCAGGTTGTTGTGGAACTTGACTATAGTGAGAATTTGACTCTTTGCTGTCAATTTCTTCGAAACTTGCATTAAAAGATGTTTTTGATATGCGAGCTCTCTTATCTTTTATTGCTTTTGTTTCAGAATGATTTTCCCAATTTACATTTGTTGGTGTTACTAATAACTTTTCTGATTCAGTGTTTATATCCAGTCTATCTACTGACGAAAGGCTATTCTCACTATCCTTTCTTACATGAATGTTATGTAAAGATAAACTTTTGCTTTTTATGTTTGGCAATGGTTCTGTGCTTGACATACTATGGAACAATGATATTCGGCTGGAAACTAAACCACTATCGGGACTGACTTTGTTCGTTTCAATCGTAGTATTTGCGACAGGGCTAACCGGTTTTCCCAAAAAAGTATCTATTTTATTTAAAATTCGCTTTCTTGATGTTCCAAAAAATCGCTTTGGGCTCGTTTCAAACGCTTTGAAAACTTCTTCTTCGGGCATTTCTGGTTTGACAAGTAGGATATTATTTTCACTGGATTTTATCGTTTCTTCAGACGTTGTATTCCATGACATATCAACTGGTGATTTTGATGCTGATCGAATACTTTGAGCATCTTCATGCTCTGACTCTAATTTTTCGTCCCAAAATTTTCTCCATTTGTCAACAAGCTTCTCCTCAGCTCTTAATTGAATTTCGTTTACAATAGCTGTTGGAAATTCTTCTGACTTATCTATACTATTTTGTCGTGTGAATTTGGTTTGCTGATTGGCATGCAAAAAGTTTTTGAGTATTTGCTTACCTTTTCTTTTGCTTAAGGAATCATGTTTAAGCTGTTTTGCAGGGATTCGTCTTTTCTTTAACTGTTTACTAGATTCTTCGTTTTTGACTTCGATCTGTCGAATTTTTTCATCCCAATACTTTTTTTTCTCAAGAACTATGTTGTTGTGAGTTTTATCTCCAAACTGTGTTTTTTCTATAATAGAATGTGAATAAGACTGATCAATTAATTGGTCATGAAGGGTTTGACTTGCTGAAACTGATTCAGTGACAATTGCCTGAACCTCAGAAATCTTTCCTTCTTGTTTAATCTCGTGTCTTGTCACATCTGATATCATTTCAGATGCAGATTCGACACCAGTGCGTTCTGTTTCGATCGTTTTTATCACTCCAACTTCGTGATCATCTTCTGAAGTTACAGATGAATCTTTTTCAGAATTAGGAAAGTATTCTTGATAGATGTCGTTTATCTCGGCAAATGCCACTGTAATAGAATCAGTTTCAGTAGACTTTAAAGATATGTCTTTTATTCCAGACGAAATACTCCTATCGCTCTCTTCTATTATAGGAGTGAACATTGTTCGTTTTATTTCCCATTTGTATGGTTTTACATCATCGTGAGTTTTAGTTGTTTCGTTAAGAGCAGCACACGTTGACCATAGCTCCCTTTCAGCCGGACCCATATTTAAAAGCTCTTCATCTCTTAAGTTGTAAGTTTCTTCACCAGAAGAAAACTTATGTTTGCTCAATGCCTCAGGAATAATATTGTTTTCATTATTGTTACTATCTGGAGAGCCATTACTATCATCTATACTTACATATGCAGAATCCCATAGGTCCTTTCTTGGAGAGAAGTTACGATTACTTTGGGAGCTTTCAAATCTATAAGGCTCAAACTGATTTTCACTGGACGTTGAAGCAGTAGAGATGTCAATAGTGTCTGTTAAATCAGAATCTAGACTATGAAATGTAGAGGATAATAAGGGATTTTTATTTTCAGGTTTGTCGATTTTCGTATTTAGTGGAATTGGTGAGATATCTTCTAAGGATCCGCTTTCACCATGCTGTATATCATGTCTATCTATTTTGCTTAAGTTGTCGCCTGGCTGAATTGGACATGTGATAGGAACCGTATCAGGTTCTGGCGAAGGTACTCTTAATGACGGCGGTAAAGATACAGGAGCGCCAATAATGAAATCTGTCGTTGGTGGTTTATCGTAGTGGGTGTAGTTTGATTGCAGTTGATGCATGAAGAAAGGATTAACGAATTCATTGCCCAGCATATCGTCAGTCAAAAGCTCATTCTTCGGATCTAAGTATGGAGAGTCAACACGGTTAGATAAATCATTTGTTATTATTTTAAACACAGGGGTCTTCGGTCTTTCCAATAGTCTTGAATCCGTGTAAACAAACGGATTAGTTTGTAAAGGCGATGGTGTATTGTTTTCTACGACTATTTTTATCGTACTGTTTCGAGTCTCCTCACTTTGAGAGTTATTAGTCTCATATTCACTTTTAACAAACGTGCCCAGTTTCTTTTCAACTGCAAAATCTTCACAAACTTCCGATATAAATGGGTTGTTATTTATAGGCGTCAGTCTATCTACAGATATATTATCGTTTTCTGCGTCATCTTCTGTTGATAATTTTTCATCCAAACTATCAGGACTAGTAGACCTGATAAATACTTGCTCAGTTGATGTTATGCCTTTGAACTGTATATCGTGTTCAGGTACTTTTTTGCCATGTATTGGCGAAGATTTTTCTGTTCGAATCGAAACTGAAATATTTTCAGGTACAATATACTTATTTTCAGACAATATAAAAGGATTTTTGCCGGTATCACCAAAAGTTGAATTAACGATATCTGGAATATCACTCTGACTTCTTTTAACGATAAATGGTTTTTCTTTAGCTTTTTCCTTCTCATTCTTAACTGACAGCATACGTTTATTTTCCATGAGATCATTTAATACTTTGCATACACGATTCATTTTCAGTATTCGCTGCGCCACATCGTTAAACTTACTAGATTTGTAGTTATGATCATCAACTTCAGCGACGGAACTAGACCTTTCATTTTCTACATCAGTCGTCATCAAGATCTTTGCTTCAGCTTCACTTATTTTTTCTAGGGTTCCATTTTCCCGCAGTAACATTTTTTCAGTTACAAAATCAACTATCCTTAGTACAACTTTTCGGTCCGTCTTTACGTCTACTATGTCAATTTCCTCGCCATTTTCTAAACTGAAGTTTTCTTTTTCTAGTATCCCAATAATGTTTCGGGTAGCCGTCACTGCGAATGGTGATCCGACAATATTAAGTCCTCTACTTGTGATCGAGATTTCGTATTTTCCTTCTCTCATCACTGTGTACGAAATCTTAGCGTGATCAACTCGTTTTTCAAACTCTATTTCAACATCGTATTTAGCTTTTGGAATGAAATATGTCTTGTTCATGTCGTTTTTTCCGTACGTCCTTAAATACATAGCTCCTTGAGTTATTGGTAAAGCATTTTCAGTAAAGCTCTGTTTCGAATGTAGCCCAAGTAGTTTCTGTCTTATCTTTTGCGCCTTGCCTAATACGGGAGGTATAACCGTCATGCCATAACTGTCTTTCGGGCCTTTTATCAGTATCGTTACTTCTCCAGGATCGAGTGCTTGTTGAGAAGTTGGGTAGACTTTGAAAGACATCTTATGATTGATCTGTGATACCGTTAGGCCTGAGCCTTTTGCTACATAGTCGAAGGTAAACTGCTCGAAGGTAGTTTCGGGGGAAGTTCTTTGTGATGGCGGCTTAGAGACCGCAGGAGTAATTTTGGAGAGCGCTTGCCGAATGCGGTCAAGGTAGGTTGCGAGTTTCCATTCTTGGTGTCGACTCAGTGAATTGTTTGACTCCAGCTCTTGGCGGGAGAAGACCTGAAATAATAAAACTGATTCTGTACATCCTGGATTGTGATAAAATTCTCATTAGTTGGGTAAGTACAACGATTCCGGATCTAATTGCAGGCCAGTTTAATTGCAAGTTAATTGAACTTCTATTGTCTCGAATGATAATTGCTTTTAAATGTCTACAGATCACGTTCCTCTTGTAAACGTTTTTGCCATCACAAACAGCTTGGCTTGTTCAAAACTCTAAATTGCCTTTTTAAAAACATTTAATGCGCACAATATCATATTTGACTCTTGACCTCGGACCTTTATCTAATTTTATTGTGAATTTTGGATACCAATGGGTAAAAGATCAAATAGGTGTCAGTTCTAATATTACAGATTTAATAATTAATGGTTGATAATCAAAGATCGTGATTAATAGGCAAATACTCACTGGTTCAACACCAAGGTAATGATCAGCTATAGCCTGCGCATGCTGCAAGGATAGAGGCGTAGGAGGGTGCCCTGCACAAGCACCTGGTAGAACTCCGTCCAGCACGCTGCATAGAATCCAACCATGATGCCATACTGTCTCCAAATGCTCCACTGACATCGGCCCAGTTTCGGCCAGCCATTGCAGAACCTCTTGCTTTTGCTCCTCACTCGAAAAGACTACTGAAAATATTATTTATTTGGTTAGGTATAAGGTTTAATCAGATTGTAACTTTATTTACAAACAAACTTACGACTATACAGTATTTACAAAATGTACATAGTCATATAAAATACATAAGAAACAGTTGAACTATCTACAGACCGTTGCAAACGATCTATAGATAGTTCAACTGATCCAAATCAGTACCAATCGGAAGCGTACCCAAGACACTGCTGCATAACATAGGTTTAATTGGCGACAATAGGCTCTACCTTTTCGTTTTGCGGGTCTTTGTGGACGAGCTCGTTTGGAGAAATACTATAATAACTGTTTCCATTTCGGCCGCAAGCATGATGAGTATATGTGGCGGACACATGAATGACGTCATCATGGTAGAGTATGTAGCCAGTGGACGTCTAATGTTTTTAATAGGCAATGGTTAAGAACATCGGTTTATTCCATCATTAACTTGAATAAAAGAGGCTCTTGAAATACTTGAATCATCAATATATTTGGAAAGTGATCAAATCTTAAAGGTAGGTACAGTTTTTATAGTTTTGAGAAATGTAATTACATACTTATTTCATACCTAATTACAGTTTTATTGCCCGTTGGTGATTAAATTTATTGCTAAACCTACTTATGCGTAAATAAGGAAAAAGCAAGAGAAACTGCAGTTAACATACTTTGCAAAGATGAGATCCGAGATTATGGTAGAGATTATAAAAAGAGGTTGTGCAAATTTTGAGATTTGCTGTAGATACTAGATGGTATTCAGACAAGTAAATAAAAAAATCACTGGGTCTATAAGTTCCTGGGTCACAACCAGACTTATGAAATTTTGGGCAAAGATTGAGACATTAATTGGTACAAAATTAGTATCTCTTAATCTGGTTCTCGTCAAATTCATATTTATTATGATCCATGTGAATTTTATTCCACTTAGCATTGACCTACATTCCAGTCCATTCATAAGTCTCTAAAATCTAGATCCTAACACGATATAGCGATGTGAGAAAACAATTCATTATTGTTTTGATGTTGGATCTCGTATCAACAATAGCCATTGTCTGACAGCGTGCGAGTTACCCAATTTCATTTCTAATTAACTGATCAAAATTTTAAATAAACCCATCTGCAAATTTTTGGATGATACTGTTTCAGACCTTCAGTTTTCTGACATCTCACTTTCATGAATATATACCTAGGTATACTGTATATAGCCTAATAAGTAGGTATTTACAAACCCAGAATACTTTCGTCATCAACCCCATTTTCCAATCTGCTTACTCTGACTTTTGCCTATACCTACCTACCAACGTATAAAAAGGACTTTGGAAGGACTTTAAAAAGGATTTCTGAAAGTGTGCTCAGTGTCTTCAAGAGCTAGACTGCAAATTGACAATGCAGAAGTGAAGCGTGAAAGGGCCATTTAAAAAGTTTCAAACTTTTGATGATTTTCGTAAATAAAATGATGGCCTCTTTAATTTTGTTGCCTATTAAACTGGTTCTGAGCTATTTCATAAAAAAAAAACTCTGCTCCTTGAAATGATGATGGCAAAAATTACAAAGCGTAAAAATACTTACTAGCTCTGAAAGCGTGGTCGATGTGTTTGATAAGTGTGAAAAAGAAGCTCTGCTGGCCCCAGAACAGCGTGAGTAGAGTTGCCGGGGCGAGATACCGCAGCGTCGTCAGCAGGGCTTCCAGCGCCGCTGACCACATGCCTCGCTCCGCCTCCAGCTCGGGGTATTCAGGGATGGGGAACAACCCTGGAAAGGAGAAATAAAAAGTGTCGTTACAACTTTTGGTCTTAATTTTTTTCCGTCTAGCTCCCCTATATCCTCGGCAGGTATTCTTTGGCATTTCTTGTAGACTTATATGACTGTGACTATTTGATTAGGATATTTGGATTAGGACTATTTGATAGGACTTATTGATAGGATTAAATGCAGCTCAGTCATATCAGTCTACCAGAAATGCCACATAATACCGATGAGTTAGATAGATAGATAGAAAACGCTTTATTGTAGGTACACACAAGGAAATAACAGAAAATACAGAAAAACATTGTTAACAGTGAATACAAAGGGCGGCCTTATCGCTTTGAGCGATCTCTTCCAGACAACCTTAGGAGTTACTAAAGAAACTAAACGTTATTTAAAACCTGGCAGGTTTTGAGAAGCTAGGTTAGGCCGGCTGTTAGAAGAACAATAATCCCATGCATGCAGTGTACCGCTTTGGAATGTTTGTTACTCATCACGACATCTTACTGTTTACAGGATTCGTTTAGACTAATTTTAAACATCACACCAATCCAGCAGAATCTACGTCGAGATTCTACTTCGGGAAAATTTAAACTGAAAATTTAATATCCTGTTTCGAAGCTCCGATCGATTTATAGAGGTAATGAAGAAGCACTTTCAACTTGTTATAGCACGAATCGTCATCGTTAGCGAAGTTTTTTCATCTTTTCTCGCGTAACTTTATACTTGCCTACGGGTAGGACTAAGTTTCACGTCTGAGTTTAAGTTACACCTATAGATTACTTACTTCAATAAGGCTGGCAGACGTTTTCTTTTCGTTTAGGTTGTAAAATTTCAGGACATAAAGGAGAAACTCATTTTATAAGAATGATATCTCATATGTATCTGTCTTTCTCTTAGTGGGTAGGTACGTACAAGAGAAAACTGAGAGATAAAGTAAATAAATCGCACTTTTACGTTACACTTCGCGTTAACGAAAGCTTGCCGCAGATTTTGGCAGTGTTACTGCGTAGAGTTACTCTGATATAGGTAGTTACGTAACTCGACTGCTGTTTTTCTACAAGAAACGAATATTCTGATTTATTTGCAATGTGTGTAATATACAAACCAATGCTTCGCGGTTGTCTTGAAAGAACATCCTCTTCATAACGCTTCGCCAACACTTCGATATTGTCCGACATTTTGTTTAATTTCTAGCCGTCATTTTGTTTTACACTTATCTTCACTATTATAACCTTGGTACCTACTTCTACATAACAATTTAGGGTTAGAAAGATTGCTTGGTGCAGGTTTACCTATTTACCTATCTTGTAGTCTAACTTAACTTCCCTAACACGTAGGTATTTATCGAAAAAGTAATGGGTATTTGTTCTCCGACATAAAACAGTTGTTGTATCTCAAGTTCACGCTGAACTGCTTTTATAGGATCCAATAGTGACCCTAAAATACAAAGGCGGATGTGTCTTTTGTACTCTGATGTCTGTTGATTTTCCAACCCTCATTGACCATGGAAATGTTATGCATTGACCGACTAATGGAATTCTAGACTAGGGAGAGGCGTGAATCAGTTTAAATCACGTTTTGATCACGGGTATTATAGGCATTACTAGGCTAGATTGAAAGATAAACGATAGACAAAGTAAAACCTAGACTCAAATTGCTCGTAAATGTTGGCCAATACCTATAATATAAACAGTGAAATGATGGTGAAAGATAAAACGAAGCTGAGAATATTCGGAAGATAAGACTAGATGATAAGAAGATGCTAAAATAGGGATAGCAGTTTATCTAATCGTGATTCATAATGACGTAAGCATTTTCTGACGCTTTCAGTTCAACAAGTCTTTGAATAAATGATCGATGAGCACGCCCAGCTTGAAAAACACCTAAAATTCAGTTCATAATTTGTATGATCTCCTCGTCATAATCTGATTAAATAAGGTACTTAGTTAGCTGTTATAATTAATTGTGGATAAACATAAAAATGAAATGATGTTAAATAATTTGATATCTAAGTCATCTGATATTATAAAATAACTTAAGTTTATTTTATTTTGGTCTTTGCATAATCACCTCGAAGTATAAAAAAATAAATAAAAAAGATTACCTATAAATAAAAATAAAATAAAATAAAAATAAAAAAGCCTTTTATTTCTTGCTTATTTGCTAGGTACAAAAGTAAAAAATTAATTAAAAGAATGAAAAAATTAACAACTAAAAAAGATTAAAATTAACTACATTCTATCTAGGTAAGTAGGTACACGTATAAATTTCAAAGGTGTTTTGTATTTCGTTTGTTAAATAAGTATATAAGTAGGTTAATAGTTTAATGTTTTCCGCAAGAACCCTTTTTCAGGTGAAGGCCTCCTCCAAAGTCTGTCAGAATTGAACAACTACTCGTAGTACGGCGTCGCTGCTGTTCTTGTGATGGTTGTTTATTCTTCTTTGTTTTGCAGCATACACCAATGTACAGTGTTTTACTATGTTTGTTTGAGTTTTTCGGTTAATTTGTCATTTTTGTATGAGAATAGGAAAATTCCCATTATTAGGTATATAGGTATAAGGATAAAATAAAGTTGTAATTTTTATTTTATTTTAGTAGGTAGGTTGTTGTCTCTGGAGGGTTTTAGTCCTAATCTTCCACGGTGACCAACCGGCTTGGAAGATGTGTTTGTTTGTTTGTTTTATAGGTATTGTATCTTTGTTTACTGTGTGAGAGGGTTGGCTGTTGTTGCTATGTGTTGTTACTACTTGGGTTTTCCTGTGTGTGTTTTGAGCTGTTTGTTCCTTTAGGTATTAAGAAATTAAGCATCCCTGGTTTAATAACACTTTCGGAGAGACTTGATGATCTTTGGATCTTTATTTGAGCTTTGTTCTTCTTGCTTGTATGTTTATTGCTATTTTTATTTGTGTTTTGTGACTTATCTTCAGGTGATATTGAAAGAGTTCTTTTTTTGTTGCTGGGGGTAGAATTAGGTTTGTTAGGAAGTATGATTATCTTATCATATTTAATTACAGCGGCAATACCTTTCTCTCTTTCTATGTTTACTATCTCTTGTAATTCTTTTCTTTTTTCTAATATATTTTTAGGAAAATCTTCTTTTATGTAGTAAGGGCTGTCATTGAGCAAACGTTTTTGTTTAATAATTTCAATTTTTCTCCCAAGTGTTGTAAACGTAACTATTACTGGACGAGGCCTTTCTTCTTTCTTACCCAATCTTTTGACTGCTTGTATGTCTCTGTTGTCTAGCTTTATAGAAAAGTATTTACATACAAATTCAATCATGTTGTTCTCTAAGTTAGCGTATGAAGTTTCGTTTTCTTCCATGCCAAAAAACACTAAATTTCTCTGTCTTGCTTCTTTTTCCAGATAGTAAAGCCTTTTATCCTGTATTTCTACTCGTCCAAATAAATCTTTATATTTTTCTTCCAATATAAAAAGTTTCTCATCTAGCAATTTGTTTACGTTGTCCGTAACCTTTTCTGTAACATTCTCGCCACTTTTTAAAATTGTATTTTTTTGTTCATTTAATTCCTTTTGAATGTGGCGAATTGCTGACATAATTTCCTCCATCACGTGGTAATGTTATTTGTCTTTTGGCGATTCCGTCGGTTGTTAATTGAGATCTCGTTTGATAATGAATAAATGTTTTTTCGCAAAAAGATCCTCGTAAGTACGGAGATTCGAACTGGCGGTAGCTTGTTCCCGAGGTAGTAAACAAAGCAGCAATCCAACTATGCCAGCTGAGCTTGTTATCAGTACGACGAAATAAAGAATCAGGTTGTGTAGTGGCAGTATAGTAGTAGAAAAAAGTTTTGCAATCTACCGTCACTTTTTTTTAGGTTGCAAATTAAACTTCAAAATTACAAGTTTAGAAGTTAATATTTCTAGATTATCCCGCTATTCTTTGATTGATAACTTCCTTGTAGTGATCGTAATACCTAGTATTTATTGTTTATTACACTTTTTATGCCCACAAAAGTGGTAGTTTTTTTGTCACTTTCACTGTATTTAGTTCACTATTTAATCGTTTTCGCACAGTCTGATGAGACGAGATAACAATATCACTCGATAATTAGGCAATTGTTTACACGTTTTTCACTGTTTCATATGATATTATTACTGTTTTCTAATTTTAAATTGATTTTCGCTGAGCAGCCAATGTTACTTGCACGATAGCAGCGCCCTCTCCTCTGTTGATATACTAGACACTCTAAGTATCTACTTACTCTATGTTAACTTCTAAAAGTTCTAAAATAACCCCATTAATTTCAGACTCATTTTTTATTTTTTACTATCACTCATCTTCTCAGTGATTCATTAATCTTACGTAAAAAATAATCTGTCTACACAAAAACTACATAAGCTTTTATGAACTTAGCTCATACTCATTACTAGGTCATAATTAACTTAAGAACTATCAACTTACTCTATTTAATCTCCAAATTTCACTTTCTCTAATTCTTTTTCTGACAAACGGAGACTTTTTCTCACAAATATACCGGTGATATAGACAGCAAGAACCAAACTACCTATCCACATGAGCAATCTCGACAAATAATCCTTATCTACGTTATCATCAGCTATGTGTTCATCTAGCTGTGTATTGTCCAACAGTCTGACCAATAGAGCAAATTACTTTACTAGTAATATAAATATTCACGGACATTCACACATCACACATCACACTCTATGTCCCAAACTAAGCAATAAACACCCAGACACAGCAAAAGACAGCAGCAGAACAAATATTTATGTTCATCACACAAACATTTGCTCATCTTACTATGTGACCGCATCTTTTAATTACTAGATACTTAAATATAAAAACCGAACTAAAAGGCATTTAAACAAACAACATAAAAACATGTGTATATGTATAAAAATATATCTATTACCTACTCATTGAAATGCCGACTTTATCAAAGATTTCACGTAGAGTTGGTAAACAAAGGTGGAAACCATGAGGCCGTTAGATACTCATTTACTGCAATGACTGATATTTTATAAAAATAGGTTTATATAAGTACCTACCTATATTTATTCTTCTACTCCTAGAACTCTACCTACCTACAGCCTAGCCTAGAGCAAAATACTGATTGAAAAAATAAATACCGCGTTTAAAAGTAGGTAAGTCCATTATGTAAGTATTCAGTAAATTCCCAAGGATCACTCAGGATCATTATTGGTTATTTTATTTAACTTTCCATCGGAGTATTTTTTGGGATGGAAAATAACTAAGTAGGTACGCCCGGATAAGTAAGTAGAAAAAGGCTGAAAAAAAGTAGATGCTAATTTGACTGATGGTAAGAGATTATTGAAGCTAAATTCATAGTGAAGGGTACTCAACTAATCGCGAACGAATGCTAACTCGCACTAGTGGTGCCTATTATTGCACCGGCAGCCATACAATTCAAACCAGAACCTAGCAATGAACACCCTGGCGACAGAAATACCAGTTTTTATGACGTAACACGAAATTAAATGATAATAAACAAAATATAGAGCTCATAAGGTGTAAAATAACCTAAAATATCAACAAATAACAAGAATTATAAGCATGAAATGGTAATGAAAACTTTCGTTTTCATTACCATTTGATGCGTAAAAACGGTAAATTTCTCAGAATTGTTTTTGTTCCGTGACGGGAAAGTAGAATTTTGGATCAAGGACAACAAAATAAGATAAAAATGGAAGGAATCATGAAATATAAATATTTAAATTGTTTGACATAATGAATGCCTATATTATTAGTAGGTTACCTTGCTACCAACTTATTTATATAAGTGGGTATAGTGTTGGTACATTACCACTTATTACCCAAATAAAAAAACTTTGCGAGTCTTTGAATTGTAGAGGACAAAGTCTAAAATACTTATAGTATTTACTTAAGTTAAAATACGAAAATTTCTTGTAAATTTTGTGAGCACTTGAACACGATAGCCGATAATGTCAGATTATGAATGATCTTCGAAGAATCGGATCATTTACATATAAAAATCACATGCTATATACACTCACATGACCTACCAAATAAAATAAATGTATAGGTAAATCCGAAGTTTTACTTAAGTACCTAGTAGATAGTTTAAACCGGAAATAAGTAAAATAAGCCAAGCGTCACTATACTCGGACAGAAATAAGTACGAAAAGACCTAGGAGACCTAGATCTAGAAGACTTACCTCCAAAATTGAACTCTTTCACAAAGAGCCATACTATTCTAGAGGTAGAAGATGTGGTCCTCAGACCACTGCGTCATATCAGAGATTTTCAGTAAAAAAAAGAGAAAAATCCAATTAGATTCGTACCCCAACCTGTATTTGCTATACCACCAGACTCTTTTAATTAAAAAAAATAATTCTCAATTCATTTCTCCAACTTCATTCTAAAACATAGTAACATTATTGCTAAGTCTACCTCATGAAGTCAATTAAAGTTTAATGTTACTCGTACTAAACCACTAGAACAATGTACTTAAAACTTTGTATGACGGAAAGGTAATTAAACAGTGTAATTTGTGTTATATTGTGTACATGTAAACACTTGAGTCTCTAAGTGTTGTCTTAACTCAAACATCAATCGATCCTTACTTGGATATGAAAGTTGTAATCTAATAATTTAAACATACAATAGTAATAAATAATGCTGGACAATCCACACAACATCATCTAGCCCCAAGCTAAGCAGAGCTTGTGTTATGGGTACTAGAAGACTGTACAATACATTTCATAGATAGATATTTTTTATTTTACTTATTTAGGTATAATATACACAGAACATCCGTAATAAATATAAATATATAATAAATAGTCCTTTTTTGAATGAACAAAATGCTTATGATCTAATAGCGCTACCGAACAAAAAATTAGACACTTAGTGGGCTTCTATTCTTTTCAAGGGGGATCAGGGGGGCCAAGGAGGTTAGAAGGGTGCACCAGGGCCTTTCCAACCTCCCCTGTCCATCCTGCTACCAATTTACCATCTAATACTAAACCATGTTCGGGTTACTTCTTACTTCTACTCTTGCTCTGAATACTCTTCTTTCTACTCTCTTTTAATAGTAATTTAAATAATAGTAATTTATCCCTTATATATTATAAATATGCCACAAACACACATCTTCCAACTCCACGCACATTTTTACATAACACGCGGAACGCAAAAACCACTGTTCTGAATTTATGCAAATACTTTCACGATTTTGAATAACTACATAATATTCAAATTCACAACATAAACTTCCTCATTCAGTTATGCAATGACCAAAATAATATAATAAAAATATGTAAATTAAATTCTTAGTGAGATTTTTATTATTTTGTTGATGTTTTTTACACGTTACGCGGTCGCGGTAGGTAGGTAAGTACTAGCGATAATTTTCAAAGTAATCATTTATCAATGTTTTTATCAGGAAGGTTATTTTATAGAAGGGGTTCTGTATAATAATATGGTAATTTATTAAAAAATCAGTTTCGTTAAATGTCACAGTCTAGTTCTACTGAAGGGCTTTTTATGTAAATTTAGTAGGAAATTTTGTAAAAATTATTGTGTTAAACTTGATGCGAAATAAGGTTTTACATTGTAAAAGGTAAAGTTGTTTTTGACACATCTTTTTGCGTTATTGCTGGCTTTTTAATTATCTAAGTATTTGCGTAAATAAACCTAGGTAAATATATTCTGATTATGAGACAAGTTTGCTGGTTTGAAGGCCATCTCCAGACCAGCCAAATTTTTCAGCCTGTAAGAAGATATTGGATCTAGTTAGTAAGGGACTGCCATGAGTGCCGCTAGCCGAAGACTGGGCTCAGTGGCGCGTTTTGAGAGTCTTCTATATCAGTCTTGGGAGTCTTATATTAGGACTGATATAAGTTGATGATGACGATGATGAGTGTAGCAATGACAAAGAGGCCTAGAACGGGTGTTATCAGATGATAACATATATTATATTGTATCACTTTTAAATTCTTTTGGCATAATTCACAGTGTCTTCATTTAAACTAGATAGAAAAAATTGAATGAACGTGAATGAATGTTAAATTAGAAGGGTCAGTTCCTTTCACATTCCAAGACCGACAAGCAGCATTTTTCTGCATTGCTTAATCATAAATAAATACTATGCTTTGTATCAGATAGATCCCCAGCAATTATAACGTAAATTATATGAGGCAACACTAGAAAATTATAGTTTTGTAGGCCAGTAACTTTCAACTCGGTAGGTGTAGGCGCGGTTGCGTGAAAATTGTGATCTTATTATCACAATTTTCACGCAACCGCGCCTACACCTACCGAGATGTAGATTTTGTAAATATTATTTTGTTTGGAGAACCCTAATTTTTCGCGATAAGCGTTTGCGAACCTAGTAAAGAAAACTAACTTTGCGTTGTATGCTTTACTCAACATTTCAGTTTTGTTTTGACATAATTATATAAACTTGATGCAGTTTTTATTTATTCAAATTTATTTATATATCATTTGGTACCTACGTAGGTATATCGGTAGAAACATATTTATTTATATTTAAGGACTTAAGCAGTACAAGGCTACTGAAATTAAATTATACATTAGGCATACAAAGTTCAATTATTTGATGTTAAAAATCATTTTACTTTGTTTTTGTGCCTACCTGTCTCATTTCTGTGTCACCTCAGACGGAAGTTTACTGAAGTTATTCTAAGACCTAGATAGAGTTATGTAGGCACATGCTCGCTCGTGCATGGCAAATTATTTCAGTGCTAACGTGAGCACTTAATCTAGCCCCACATTACTGTTACATAAAACCACAGGATTTATTGCTTCGACCGCGATTACTACTGTTCCTACTGTGATATTTACCGTGCTATAATGCTATAGCACGGTAAATATATGCATATTTACCTACTCATCTTGAGATGTCTTTGAAAAGATGCCTTTTATGTGAAAGATGATATGAATGAAAGGAGTAGATTCAGAGTTGACGACGCATAGGAGTAAGTGGATGAAGAAAACATGTTGTACCGACCACACTAATATAAAGATAAGATAAAGATAATTTTATTGACTAAAAACATGGCTAATTGCTAATATAGACAATATATTAACTTTAAAAAATATAAGTAAGTATATAAACATTTTCCAGGTAAAGAGTCCTCTATACAAATCTAGGTTTACGGCTAAAATCTTTTAGCCTCAGACTTTTCTTGTCCGAGCTAGATAGATAACAAAAAAATATGATTTCAGTAAGTAGGTCATTGTTTTAAACTGTAGGTACATGTATTTTATTAAAAGTACCTACGCCATTGGTGTAATCATCTTTCATTTCACATGTAGTTTAATGGATCTTAAAAATAAACTACTGGCTCTGGTCGCGTGGAACTGGCACCTAGAATCACCTAGTATGTAAGACGATTCTAAATGATTCTTGTGATTTTACTGAATAAAGTTATTTTGACTTTGACTAAATTCTATTCAGTCTAGTCATAGTCAATACAATCATGTTAAGCACCACCATAACCGTCTCTACCTATAATAGGGTTCTACCTATAATAGGGTTTTGTACACGTAAACCAGGGATTAGTTTAAATTGTGAACTAAAACACAATGAATACTGCACTGAAATACGTGCAGATAATTGACGTGTCAGGAACAGACGTGCCCACGTGCCCGCGACTCACAATAGAACCAACCTATGTTTATGTAGTTTAACCACACCACGTATACTGCCGGACAAATTAACTATCGACCTTTCATCATCATCATCATCAACCTTTGTCAGTCCGCTGCTGGTCGTAGGTCTCTCTCAAGACGCGCCACTGAGCCCGGTCTTCGGCTCTTCTCATCCAGTGTTTGCCAGCTACATTACGCAGATCGTCGCTCCATCTCTCCGGAAGGCGTCCTACACGTTTGCCTAAACGCGGTCTCCACTCCAGTATCCGTTTGCTCCAACGGTTGTCGGTTCTTCGGCAAACAAGGCCGAAAATATATAATATCGACAGCAAGGGACACCACAGGCGTTACAGCTCAGTTGGAGCCCTGCCTTCCATGCTGTGGGTCGTGGGTTCGATTCCCACCCAGAGCAAATTTTTGTGTGATGAACATAAATATTTAAGTCTACAGAACTTTTCACCTAACTGTTGTTGAAAATTGCTTCATAATTTATTGAGATAAAAGATAAACCATTCTATAATTTATGATTTTATCTAAATCTGATCTTATTTTAACGACCACCATTGCATTGTAAATTATGCAGTTTTCTACAAAACAATGGCTATAAAATATGGCAACTTAAACTAGGTATTTTTCGTGTCCGCCACTGTACTTCTGCAAACGTGAGAGTTTCGTTTTCATTGTGAACCAGATTCTGATGTAAATATAATAAAATTTACGACCCTTTGTTTATGAATTATCGAAAAAATATTTTTGAGAGCTAGAACTGAGGAAGTGTCTAGTTATATCGTTCGTAAATCACTAGACCGGGGATAAAACGGGGACCAAAGACAGCATGCATCTACAAGGCGAACATGTTAAGTTTTTGGAACGAAGTTTCTTATCGCCAAAGTCACGGTCAAAGTTAATTTTAATTAATATTTTAATATAATAATAAACATTATAACAATATAATAATAAACATTTATATAAGATCTTTATACACAGTTTTACAATAAATGATTCTTATTATTTAATTCAATTTAAACGAATTTTCAATTTAGGTATATCGATAATAAAGCCTATGCCATGCTTGGAATTATTTTTTCCGTTTTCACCATAAAGATGTAACTTAAAAAGAAAAACAATCGCAAAAAATCAGGTGCATTCACTCCAATTCTTCAGGTTTACCTAATATAGCTGTTTGTCCTTATTACAAAGTCAATAAGGTTGATTGTCCAACGTTCATTTGAATGTGCATCGCGTGCTCGAAATAGTAAATTATTCGGCATTGCTAAGTAATCACTATGTTTGCTTATATTATTTTATAATGTAATTGATGTAATATTGTACCTAATTTCCTATATTCCTATATATCAGTACCTGATTTTATTTAAGGAGAGGAACTCTCTAAATATACAGTTCGTCGCCATTTATATAACTTGTAGACAATTGACGTGCCCCACGGTTTTATTTTAGTCTAGTCTTTGCATATGTTTATAATTCCCACGACTGTATCTATTTTATTATTTTTTGGTTTTTAGTACATTTATCTTAAACATTGCAATGTATGTTTAACATAAAACCGTTTAACTTAAAAAGCTTTTTTACCTATATTTTTATTTTCCATCATAATACTAAGTATAAGTAGGTACTTCATTCAATAAATTATAAAGTTTCCGTTTTTTTTCTGATTATGTTTCTTGCTATAGTTTTGTTTTCAATTTTAGCAACAATATTTAAAAGGTTTATGAGGGTCACATAAATATCAAATAAGATGATTCAGTAACTTCAAAAAAGAAAGCTCTATACACTTCATGGTGACATTATATTAATATAATCAGACTCAATGCGCTTCCAACTAATGATTATCAAGATTACTCACGCTATAAAATTTACTAGAATTTAAAACTAGTGTTTCTTACATAAACTTGTGATAAAAGCACTTCCAGCACAGTTATGATCTAAATACGTGTTGGCCGTTCTTCGGTCAGTGTACCGTGGTAGGTGAAGTTCACCAACGGTTAACGGTTAACCATCGGTTAAAGACATCAAACCTGTCTTTGAAATGCTATTTTGTCAGTTGAACCCCCATTGAGAACAGTGGTAGGTGAAGTTTACCAAGGGTTAACGGTTAATCATTGGTTATAGTCATCATCTTTAGTGTCTTTGAAATTCTGTATTGCAATAATATATGAATCCCCATCGACAATAATTTAAAGCACAATGTTTCTTCAGTATAGGATTAGATAATATAAATACAAGTCAACTTATAAGTTAAAAGTTAGATATGTATTTATAATCTGTAATGAAAAATAATACAGACGCATACTATTAATTAGGTAGTTGATCTTGTTGAAACATTTAACCCTTGGTTTTTTCTATTAGTTAAATAGCCTACAATTTCTTGTTCTTAATAATGCATATAAATGTCACTACGGTTTGTAAAATAAAATCTTATTCAAGCTAAAATCTTCGGTTAAACTTTTGATGAACTTATATGGCCTAGGTAATAGCTTAGCTACATACCTACCTATCAGTACTAAGTGTCGTGTTACGAGAAAACACGGACATAGCAAGCGAGAAATTGTACCTGAATAACATATTAGTAATTTTTGTACATGATTTTTTATGAAATAGAAGTGATATAGTGCGGTCAAGCACTTTGTATTTGTGTGAATATTTAAAATAAATAAATACAGCAATCCTCAATTTGTTGAAATCAAAAAAATCAGTGCTGTTGATTGAAATGTTTTAATGATATTTTTTTGCTTGATAGATAAATACCTACCTAATATCTATTTCAGAGATAGTCTTTTATAAATTTCATTAAGATGATGGTACTTTTTGAGTTAATTTTTATAATGTATTTTTAGTAATGTTTCAAGATGACTATTAGAGTCTGTATTGTTTAGTTTTGTAACATTTTTTAAAATTTAAAGTCCAAAAATACTTTTTGCATTTTAATTTCCTATTAATTCTTGCATCGAATTTTACAAATAAATATGCTTATTCTTAATAAATATTATGATGCGCAATACACTTATATAAATATCATTTTGATGTTGAGTGCGTTCCTACCTTCAGATAACTTCAAGGTATCAAAATACCTACACAAAGTGTTTTTGACATTAGATATGGACATACTCAATTTTTTGAATCAGCTATTCAAAATTGCTCTTTATCTCTAAAACTTAAGACTCAAAATAGCAGAGAAGGTTTGGATGATAATTTCAAGATTGTACTTATCAATGAAAGAAGGTCAGATTTGATGGTACCTACTTGCAGGTGTTATTTAGGACAAGAAGCTGTGGTTGAATATAATATTTTTGGAGAGTTTAATGTGCTAAATATAAACCATGGTCTTAAACAAGTTTTAAACCTAGTGGTTTTATTAAAACTATTTTGCCGCATCGATTTATGAAGGAGCCTAGTGTACCTTCTTCATTTTATTTATTTAAAATATTATACGAGTTCTAGTAGAAAGAACTTAAGAAGAAAAGAAAAAAAGCAAACCCAAATTTTATATATTGTTTTTCCCATAGGTACCTACAAACAACAGTTTTTAAGAAGCAATTTTATACTCCAAATAATGCAATTTAATGTAAATACCGTTGTAACTACGGCTGCTTATATAAAATCTAATTCATGCTAAAATCCTCGGTTAAACTTTTTATAAAACTCCTTAAAAGATCATTGCTTCAACTTGTTTCTAATGCTTCGGCTACATTAGCGGGCGAATATTCGTATCGTGTTGGCGCGACAAAAACATCGTGTTCGGGTATAGGCGATATTCTTGTGTAAATACTACGCGATGACACGATGTACCCGGCCACATACATCGCGTTAACACGAATATTCGCCGTAGCTCGCTAATGTGGCCCCAGCATAAGATTCAACAATCTATCAAATGTTATTTCATGGTGCATTATAATCTAGATACTTATATAAAAAAGTGTATCAAGAATCAGATTATCAAAACATTATCGTTGTTATTGTAAATAAATAATCAAATCATTACCTACCTCACAGTAAACATGATGCTCTATCATATTTGATTTATCTACTAATCGGTAATGTTTACAAACATTAATCGATTCGACTGATTGATCATTACCTCATTGGAAATCTATTTGATGCGAAAGGAGCGATTATATAAACATTAAGTATTTAGTTTTCGACAGTAGATAAATTAACATACTAAAACACAAGATAATATCTGGTTGAATATAATATTTTTATCATGTAAGTAAGCAAATATGAACGTAATTATGTATATTTATTTTGTGCCGTTACCTACCTATATCTACAAATAATAGCAAGGAGAGATGTTTTAGTTGAAAAAATGGTGTTATTATTTAAAGACAAAATTATTAAGAGTCGAGTGAGTAAAAAAAAAATAATCAACTAAGGAAATAACCAAACCACTTAGGTATTGCTTTGATTTAAAAAAAACAAAATCAAAAGTACTTTATTCAGTAAAATCACAAGGATCATTTAAATGTCTTATATGTGTTCCACGCGAACAGAGCCTAGAAGTACGAGCAAAAAACCCTATTGGGATATGATAAAAACGTTTTTTATAACAACAACATTCAAAAATCATTTTTTCTCGCCACATAAGTCGGAAACTACACGCTTCATTAATTATACTCACTTAATATACACTGTGATTAGTGTATCTGTTACTGTGAATGAACACGCCTATTCACGCTTGGCTTAAACCCGTTTCCTTGAAGATGAACGATGAGGTGTTATGTATCAGTAATACGGCTGATAAGTTTATGTTTATACACTTATCTAAGCCTTACACTAAACCAACGATATTTGGCATAGCTTTGTTAGAAACTATAATATCTATTAAGACTCAAATTAGCAAGCTGAAGTGGCAGTGGACCGGCCATGTTTGCTGAAGAACCGAAAATCGTTGGAGCAAACGGATACTGGAGTGGAGACCGCGTTTAGTAGGACGCTCTCCGGCGAGATGGAGCGACGATCTGCGGAGTACAGCTGGCAAACACAACATTAGAAGAGCCGAAGACCGGGCTCAGTGGCGGGTCTTGGAACAGACCTACCTCCAGCAATGGACTGATATAGGTTGAGTATGATTGCTTGACAAAGCAGATATACAAACCTTAAAAGAAAAAACAGAGACTGTCAAATAATACCTATCCATTTCAAAAATTCAACATGAAAAGATAATTAGTAAAAAAATTAACAAAACGATTAGCAAAGCGAATTAAAACATTTCTACGTGTGTTGTGTATCTACATGTACATACCAGATTCCACTGTATGCCTAAATCGAATAGTCAAAACAAACTTAGTCATAACACTCTCCACTTTCTGTCTCAGCGAATACTTTTAAAGGATTATTTATGAGGTCTTTATATGGTAACTACAAAGGCGTAAAGAAAGTAAGATTAGTTTGTATATAAGTAGGTGGATTCCGTGACGGATCTACCGTGACGCTGAGATTACGGGTTTGTTAGAAAATAAAAGTTGCGACAGTGTTGTAAGTACTTGTTTACTTTCTTTACATAGTCTCACGACTTCACCATGGATAATATTTTGAAATCTATAAAATATCTTAGTGTACCTAGGTAGGTACACTTACGGCCGGTTTCTCGAACGATGATCAACGAAAAAATCAAATAATTATGTGTCAAACTCGGATCAATCGTGATTTGGGTTTCCAGAAATTTTATGGACATATTTTATAGACACAATTAGGTAATTGTGAACTAGAACTTGTGATCTAGAACAAAAGAGGTGTAACTCAAATATTTAAAAAAATCATTCTCAAGATAAGAGAGAAATAGTAATGTCACTTGGTGATTGTGATGTTACGTTTTTAAAAACTACATTTTTATAGCAGTAAAAATAAGTCAGATTTGTGTTTATGTTTGAAACAAAGCTTTCCAAAGTCCATAAAAAATATTTGTAGTTTTCCAAAAAAATCTAGAGCCACAGTTCTCGAGTCTCTCTTAAACATCGTATTACATAAGTATAGAGGATCGCTTACCGAAGATCCAAAAACGTGGGTGAACGAATTCGACGTGCCATAATCGACAAAGCAAACATAGAGTTGAACAGCCTTTAAAGTTATGCTAAACCATGCGTCACGAGATAGATAAATACAATCAAAACTTTCAAACATATCTGTTCTTGGAACGATTTACTTAACAGTGTTTGGTTTACTAAGGCTTGGTATTAAGACTTCTTCTGTACCTTTACCATGAGTTGTCACAGTAAAATCTTCTGACTTTACTACAGTAGTTACGTAAATATTAGTATTTTAGTACCCAATTATCCGCTAGAGGCGCTGTACAAATCTTCATACATTTTTTTAACTACAGACGCTAGCGAGTATAGTATATTATAATATAGTAAAAACTCATGGTAGAGCTACTGAACAGCCGACCTGCCTCTCAAAACCTACCAGGCTGCCAGGACTGATGTGACTGTGACGTTATTATTGATAGAATATCATACAACTCAGTCACATTAGACCACCAGAAATGCCACAGAATACAAATAAGTTACTACTGAAACTGAACGTGCTTTAAAGATTTAAAATCTGGCAGGCTTTGAGAGGCTAGAACAGGCCGGCAGAATACTTTTTCATCATCACGGATGTACTTTTATGATGAAAATGCATGTGCTGATCATTAACTTGTGTGTGTCGGATGAGCGTTACGCTACATACGGAAGCAATATTAGATCACATGCAAATTATGCCCCTGTAACGTACTTTAGCGGCAATAGACATTTTTGTAACAATTGATTCAATCATTATAACTTTTTATGTGTTATTTTAGTGTTTTTTTGTGTGGTAAGTTTTGTCATAAGTTATGCTAACTTCCGCTAGGAGCGCTGCTCAGATCTCCATATCCACAGTAAGATATATACCTAATTGTTCTCAAGCGATAAACCAAGCAATAATTTGTGCGCACATACCAAAAAATTAATCGAGTAGCCTCAAGTTAAACACCTTTTGAAAATCGGTACTTATCTTATTTCGTAATATATAAAATTACGTCTTTTTTAAAATGATGAGATATAGACACTTTGTGTCTGAGAATCACGATAGAAATGAGTACATTTTTATTAGTGTGCTTTCGCGTGGCATAGCGGATCGATAATACATTCTTACATAACTTTGCGGTTCAATTGTCCAACATTACTTGATTTTTTACCTGATTAGAATTATCAGCTAAAAAATCAGGCGATTAGTTTCGTGCACGAATTTCACATTGCAATATGGTTCAAATTGATGCTATTTTGATGATTAACGCTGTTTAATGATAAAATTGAGCTATTAGTTTGGCATTAAGTAGCTTTCGTTGCACTAATGGTGTTTTTGTTTTGTGAAGTCAAGACATGGCACGCTGCATTATCAATAAATGATCTTTGATGGAGATTTTTGATAGCACAGTTGTGCTTAAATAAATAAATAATAATATTTAAATAATGCTGGACAATCCACACAACATCATCTAGTCCCAAGCCAGCAGAGCTGGTACTAAGTATTTGATGATAAGTGGTTGTAATAATATTGCGAAAAAATGCAAACGCGCACTCGTGTCTACTGGAAGAATTATCCGACGGACAGTAATTTTACTTAGTTTAAGTTACGACTAACATAGCCTACAGCTCTAACAACCAGTAGGTATCAGGTATACAAGATTATCACGAAAAAAAGACTTATAACAAAGACCTTAGCTAGTTTGTTAATTAAAGACGTGTTCTATAATATGGCCAAGAACCCACTACAACTACCCACTACTACAAACTTAAGTTCCTTGCTGTATACTATTCCCCGATCTTATAAAATGTTAGCGTTGACTTTAAGCCATCATTACGTATGGTAATTAGTACTTCAAGTCTGCGCTAACTTTTTATAAGATGGACCGGAAATGTTTAAGTAAAACCTTTCGTATTAAAAAGCTATGTCGCGTTAAATGTCTCAATGTATGATAATAGGTTAATATTATAAATGTTCTGAGATATTAATACACCTTTTATAGTTACCTACTGTTAAAACCTTATAATAAACTTTGGTAATAGAAACTTAACCGGGGCTTTTACGATAAGTCATAAACGTAAACATTTCGTTCCATGAATATTATGAAGAAAGTTTATAAATAAGCTTATAACGGATTGTAAAAGCTGTTTCTCAATGGTATATGAACTCACACCTTTCATGATTCACCTAAACACATACTTAAATACATAAAATTAGTCAATCACAAACAATTTTGAAGAAAAACGGCGATTGACGTCCTACAAAAACATCAGTGATCTAAGTAGACTATCAAATGTTAATACTATAGTAGTAGTGGGCAAGATGAAGAAGACGAAGAAAAAGTAGATCACATTTCCACAAAATAACACTATATAAAATAAGGATTTTTTAATTTACAAACTTACGACTATTAAAGTATTTACAAAATGTACATAGAAATATATAAAATACAAAAGCAACAGTTGAGCTATCAACATACCGTTGCAAACGATCTATAGTTTGCTCAACTGATCCAAATGATAACTAAGTACAATATTATGATTGTCTGTCAATCAATAATCCGATAGTATTGTTATAAAACGCAGAGTTATCGAAGCGAAAACGCTATCGGGTTTCGAACTTAGATCGAATTGTTAACGAGAACACTGCTCTACATTCAGATTGATTTCAGATTGATGACAAGCGATTAATAGTAATTTTTCTTTATGCAGATGACAGTAGGTATAAAAAAAATTGTGTAATAAATTAATAAATATAAATTCGGGTCGTGATTTAATTAGAACAGTCTTCTTTAATAAATCTCATTAATAAGAATCAAAGTCCTGACTGACTGACGGCTGACGTAATAATAAAATTGTAATAAGGTCATATAAAAAACCGCGAGGATCCAGGTCTACTTTCTAATCTTTTCTTCCTCTGGTCGCGACGAACTGGCACCTAGATTTTTTAGGAAAACGTTTCAAAGTGATTCTAGTGATTTTATTACTTAAGTTTTTGAGTTTGAGTCATAAAAAATAGTCAGTCTTTTTAAGTCTTGTTATAGTAACCACACCGCGCGGGAAATTTCGGCTTACCTTGACGCGCAGCGTGAATCGAATTCGGTCGTTTTGATACATTTACGATTGTCACATTTGTTGTCATTAGTGATCGGAGGCCCGAGCACGAATAAATATAACGATCGTAACGTTAGCATATTCAGTAGCTCTACCATGAGTTTTTACACTATATTTACTATACTCGCTAGCGTCTGTAGTTAAAAAAATGTATGAAGATTTGTACAGCGCCTCTAGCGGATAGTTGGGTACTACAATTCGTAATACTAATATTGACGTAAGTACTGTAGTAAAGTCAGGCGATTTTACTGTGACAACTCATGGTAGAGGTACAGGACGCATTGTGCGGTGACGCTGCAACGTTTGGCAGTCAAGCTAGCGTCTACGCGTAGTGTAACTTGAATAAGTCACTGTTACGATAAATTTAGGATTGTCACATTTATTTGTGATCGGGTCTTTGTATGCAGAAATTTGTTGTTTTAATTTTATTCGTTTCATAACAATGTTTGCAAGAGGTCTTCTTTGTATTCGGTCTATAAAAGATTTCCAATATTTATTACATAGCAGTCACGAATTTCCAGCAATATTTTTAAATGTTTGTTGAATTGCTTTTTGTGATATTTATATTGATTTGAAGTATTTCAATGAATTATTATTTTTAACAATGCCTTGATCGCTTCCGCTGAAGGCATAAAAGCTTTTAAATTCAGTTTTTGTGTATATTGAAATATTTAGATTCAATTAAATACATAATTTATTAATTCAAAAACCGACAACTTAAAAAAAATAATTTAAATGCTATTTTACAAACAGAATATTAGAAGTAAATAATAACATTCATTACAACAACCAAAAGTAGGTACCTATAAGCGAAGTAAAAACTTCTCTGTTAATTAGAAGATGTATGAAAAATGCCTACACATAATTTTTTTTTCCATGTTGAACTTTCATTTTAAACCTCTTTTTTTTATAACTATTGCACATACATTAATTCCTAATTAATTAATATACCTACTTACAATCTAGGCACAACCTGGGTTAAAAAGTATTTTTTATTGACTTTAATGACTTCATATTTTACAGTAATTTTTGAAGTATTATACTATTTCCAAGTATTTCACCTAATCATCATCATCATCATCAACCTATATCAGTCCACTGCTGGACGTAGGTCTCTCCCAACACGCGCCACTGAGCTCGGTCTTCGGCTCTTCTCATCCAGTGTTTGCCAGCTACACTCCTCAGATCGTCGCTCCATCTCGCCGGAGGGCGTCCTACACTACGCTTGCCTAAACGCGGTCTCCACTCCAGTATCCGTTTGCTCCAACGGTTGTCGGTTCTGCGGCAAACATGGCCGGCCCACTGCCACTTCAGCTTGCTAATTCTTTGAGCTATGTCGTACACCTTGGTTTTCTGACGAATGACTTCGTTGCGGATTCTATCTCGCAGAGAAATACCAAGCATAGCTCTCTCCATAGCGCGCTGAGTGCCTAATATTTATTACCTACATTATATTTACCTATACAATATCCAGAGATACTGCTTCAATGGCACATCATAAATTCTATGATAGGACAATAAATCAGGAATTTACTTCAAGTTGAAGTTAATTATCTCCATCTTTTATATCATTAATCATACTTTCTTCGAGGCTTGATCATCTACCGCTCATGTACCAAAGAAGTCTTCACTGAAAGTAACATTTTTATTCTTATAGTATAAATAAGTACCTACTTATAAACACAAATTTATACTCTATTTTGTCAATTGAAATCTTTTATATCATTTTCATTTAGTTAATATGTAAAAGGTATATACGTAGGTATATTAAAAAATAGATAGGCAAAACTTTGTTTATTTTTTCAAGCCAGTTGCGAACTATCGTGATAGCTCAACTATTCCAAATCAGTAACCTTATATTTATATCTATAGAAGTCAGTCGAACTTTGGACCTAAATACCTATTACTATTAATTATTCACCTAAATGCTAATGTTATTCTTAAACCCACGGTCGTCTATATTTACTTAACTATTTAAAATTCATGACAGTTCATTGACAGTGAACTATCATCTATACCTACTTGTATTACATATAAAGAGGTAAAGTTTGTGAGGTTGTAGCGTATCTTTGGATCTACCGAAATGATTTTGAAATTTATTTTAAAAATACACGCTCTTCCTCAAGGTTTTGAAACGAAATACTTATTGTGCCACTATTCTTGTATGCTTGCTACAACTGTACCTAAAACATGGACTACTCCACGCACTGATAAGCCTAGACGAGGGCTGAACAACCAATGAAAAAGTAATTTATTTATATTGTTTTTGCATGCGACAGGCGTCACAGCTCAGTTTGTAGTAGCTCTCTCTGTCTTCCATGCTGTGGGTCGTGGGTTTGATTCCTATCCAGAGCAAAAGTTTGTGTGATGCACTTAGATATCTGTTCTATGTCTGGGTAATGCTATGTATTCTGTGTATATATTCGCAAAAAACATTGTATAAGTATTCTCTCAGCAGTCTAGTTCCCTTATTAGAAGCTTTGCGCTTAGTAGGTATGGGACTAGGCACATCATATGTGTGAACTGTCCGTGAATATTTATTTATTTTTATGACCACGGTGGAAGGGCGAGCATTTTTAAAATGGTTTATTTCTTTATTTGTCTGAAATACCCAATAATGTTCGTTAAGTATTTTTGTAAATATCCACTTTAAATGGCACTTTCTTAAGATTAGCCAACTTCCATGTTCACTTTTAACGGATATCGTACGTTGCCAATCACAATTTTAACAGTTACACACGTAAAATGACTATAAAATTTACCAGATCAACTATAAAATGCATTTCCATTTCCGTGGAACTACCATTATTTTATTTTAACTGTGCGAATAAAATATTATAAAAAGTTTTGCTAACAAATGATATCAATCAAAATTAACTTACGCATTTCTACTCATTGCGTTGTTAGTTTTATTATTTAAGTTTACCTAATTTATAATATGATACATAGAGTAGGTTACATTAGGGTACATTTAAAAAATAAAACTAACAACGTAATAAAATTATATGATAGATACATAGAGTAGGTACTTACTTACATTTAAAAAATAAACATAACAACGTAATAAAAATATAAAAAAGTGACACTCGGGGACTGCCGCGGTAAAGTTATTGCATAGTATTTTTGCCGCCGGTCAGAGTGTTAGGTTATTTCGTTACGGAATTTCTGGATTCGGTCCACGCTCAAGGCCCGCGATAGAAGCTATGCAATAGCTTGAAAACAGTAATTTTGGAAACTAGTGTACCTTTGCATGGACAGCAAAAGGGACACAAGAAGCGGTTTACATACTTATTGATTACATAAAATACTCAATATGAAATATATTCAAGTATCTACATATTTAATACATACGGAACGGAAAGAACAAAGAGAGGCCTATACCCAGCAGTGGGTCAAGTCAGGCTGTTGATGATGATGATGATGATCTACATATTTATTTTAAAGATATCTTGTCTTAATAAGTCAAGCCACACGAAAACCAAATAGAATGCTCTGTAAAAAGAATAAACAAAGTGTAATCTCGATCGCATCTCGGCATCTTTCACTTTCCGTTGCATCGAAGCTCGACCGTTAGAGTAGTATGGCAATACTCGAAGTATTCTTTGGTACAGTAAGATTTTTTACCATAATAATTGTAAAAATTTGGTGTAAAATGTTGAATAAATAAATAAGAAGAGCTTTGCCCAGCAGTGGGATGAGATAATTAGATAAATTTGGTACCCGAATTGTTCAGCTGAAGTCGAGGTTTGCTCTACCTTCCATACTAGTTTATTGAAGTCATTAGTTTGATGTTTAGATGTCTTGATTGTCTCTATTCAGTCGTAACCAGGGATTGTTACTTTTTTTCATGGAGAAGCCTTGGTGTTAATCAAAGTTGAATTATTCAAAATAATGATAAAATCCTAAAACCATAAGTAATTTCATGCCTTTGTAATAAATAAACACAATTAACTAACCATCAATCTAAATATTCACAAATACATTTTTACTGTACATTATTTCCTTAGAAACTGGCAAACGTGTAACGTCTAGCAACACCAGTGGGCCAGTAGCCCGGTGTGTAATTGCCCTAAATGCAGCGTCATAACGGTGCAAGTTATCTGCAGGTAACGGGTATTTCGACAATTCGATCATTGGGTGCGACGACGCCGGAACGAGAACGGCCACCCAACTGCGGATTGAGGTGTTGCCAATCTTTTGAATGCAATAGACTATCCCAAAACTAGACTCTGGTTATTTTAAGGACAGAGGCTAACGCACTCAATGTAGCTAACTATTGGTCAGGGGTGATCTAAATTTTTTACAAAATAGTTTTTTTTCAACGACTCGAAGAAGAAGATAAATGGTGGGTTTTTTAAAAAAGACAGTAGGTAGGCACTAGGCTGGGTTAGTACTAGGCTCTGGTCTTGGCACCTATAGGACAGGACAGTACTAGGCTAAGCTAGTAGATACTAGGCCCTAGTGGCACCCTCCCTGTATTAACATAAAGGGTGGGTTTTTTTAAGACGAATAGAGCCAGGATAGTTAGAGAATCGTGAAATGATTCATGGCCTTGATTTATAAAAATCTATAATTGTATTATTTTTAATCTTTAACTTTTTGAATACCTACCCGAATGAGATTTAAGACTACTTTATTGCCTGAAAATTAACAGGAATTACAGGCTAGAAAAATCTGCGGGTACAACAAGTAATAAAATACAGCAAAGTATAATATTCGTGATAGAATAATTAACTAATATCATAACGTATAATAGTTACATACTAAGTGTGAATAACTACGTCGTTCGTATTTGTTTGACTACTGTAAGTAAATATGTTAAATTATCACTATGATAATGAATTTGGTTTGAAATATCGAATTTACATTCCAGAATACTTATATTTCTCTTGGTTATATGACTATCACTGAAAAAGTAAGTTTAAAAAGGTAAAAAAACTTGAAAAAAATCGAAAATACCAAAATAGTGATGTATACAATAACGGCCGGTTTCTGGAAACCCAAATCACGATTGATCCGAGTTTGACACATAGTAATTATTTGATTTTTTCGTTGATCATCGTTCGAGAATCCGGCCGTAAATCTTTTCTAGTGGCAATGCAGCCAGTTTTTTTGGGTACGCTTCCGATTGGTACTGATTTGGACCAGTTGAACTATAGATCGTTTGCAACGGTCTGTAGATAGCTCAACTGTTTCATATGTATTTTATATGCTTATGTACATTTTGTAAATACTGTAATAGTCGTAAGTTTGTTTGTGAATAAATTATAAATCTTGATCAGATATTATTGAAAGATTTCTTTAAGATTTTCATCTCACAGATTTATAATATTGTGGTAGGTAAATGATTATTCGTTTTATTTATTGTTTTTGTAATTATCTACCTACTGTATAAATCTTAATATAATATCTTAGTATATTCAAGACATTATTCAAAGTGATACAAAAAGACGAGCGTGCTTAGTTTTTCAGGTCGTTTATTGAAACCAGTGAAACTTGAACCTACTACCTACAGTCACGCTGTTTTTGTTGTACGATGGACGATAATCTGGGACAGTCAATAAAAACTAAACAGTTCTTGATTATTGTTTTATTGGTGTCAACTTCTTTTTGACGCTTGATTAACATGTATATCAATATGTAAATTAGTAAAAAAAAACAAATCACAATACCATTATTTTATTTTATTTATTGAATAAAATTTATTTGTACAAAAATTAAATTGTAAAAAAATCTGCAGAATTTTAAAAATATACAAATTTAAGGAGTTGTGTAATAATAATTCTATGTTTGTTAAAAATAGAATTACTTATTAAAATCGGTTCACGTATCCTACTTTTCAAAATCCAGTTGAGAATAATGTCCAATTATTAATAAGTACCTATGTAATAATTTTTTGTCAATCCGGTAAGCCATGTTCACCACACTTGAGTTTGTTTTGAGTAATACAAATATTGATTTACGGCTGGTTATGGAAATTCACCAAAAACAATTAAATTATTCGTACTGATAGCTCAGTAGGTACTAGATACCGAAAAGGTAAGTCAAAGTCAAAGATTTAAATAAAATGATTTAATTGCAAACAATTAATAGATATGTTTATCTTAGAACTCACAACAACAGATCTTCAACAACTGATATTTAATTATATTTTATGAATTATATAGTTATTCGTAAACTTGTATTAACTCTATCAAAAAAACAGTCTCGTACTGAAAACGGTATTATAAACTCAACGCAAAAAAATCCTCTATAACCTTACTTTCTCAAAAGATTACCAACACCTTTTCCCTCACAAAACAAAAACAACTATTAATACCAAAGAAAAAGCGCCTTAACTTACCTCTCACGTTAATGACACTCCATTTTCTCACAAATCCACAGTCACAAAAGGGGATAGCGGCCCCTTAACAAAAACTTCGCGTTTTTGTTAACAAAACACTTTATTTTGTTAAACGTTTATCCGTAAAGCAGCCTTGCGCGACTATGACACAGCCGTTCACTGTAACTCTGTACCATGTTAGAACGCAAGACAGCAAATGACCATCGTAGCTGTACTAGTGACGCCGCAAATGAAATTATAAAAGAATCGATAGTTGTAACGTTATTGGCATGTAGGATTGTAGAGAAAGCATACTCTTTGAAAGTGCAAGTGGTTCCGCTTTTCGAAATGAACTTTGTTTGGGACTTAGATTCGGAATAGGATAGAAAGCTAGATCTTTGAATAGCTCGTAACTTATTATAGCGTGGGTTCTAAACTCTTGTAGTGACATAAAAACGAAATAACTGTTAGGTTGTTGTCGTAAGTATTTTTACTACGTACCTACTTACCTAAGTTATGATAAGTTTAATAATTAGTTTTTAGTTAATTGAAACACAATAAGGATTTTAGAGGTATTGTTTTTTTTATTGAAGCTAAGTCAAATTTGACTTGTATTGTAATTAAAATAACTCTGTCAACCTTTATTTGGACAGGCGCCATGCTGTGGGTCGTGGGTTACATTCCCATCCGGAGCAAATGTTTCCGTGATGAACCATACATTAATCATATTTTTTTTCTGTTTCTATACTATGTTTTCTATTTTTTTTGTATAAGTATTTGTGTAAGTATACATATATTATACAATAATCTAAGTATCTTGATATCTTAAAGTTATTATATTTACAATATTAATTACAGTAATTACGAATACATTGAAAAATGTAATTGTGATTGTAAAACAGAATTATCCGGTTGACTTGACAAATTAATAGCCCTACTACTTATATACCGTATGTTGATGAGTACTTTGTTCCAACTCTTTGTTTTCGATTCTATTTTTATTTATAAATTAATTATTTTTAATTTAAAATCAATAAATAACTTCTTTAACAAGACACTTCACTATAAAAATATTTTAGAGCTAATTTCGACAAATTGGATAGAAACATTTATTTCATAATGTTATCATTAGTCGAGATTAATAAATATAAAAAAATAAATTAAATTGCATACAGCGCCATCCAGCTCCAAACTAAAAAACTTACTTACTCACACCTACCTATGTGTATTCGTAAATTATACAATGCGATTGCGTTAATCAACATTATTTTTATGTCAAAAATGTGAATTATACAAATATTTTTTTGTTCTAAAAATACTAGTAGGGGATTTGAATAAAACCTCTATGATTTTATAAAAAGCGCATTGTTTCAACTTTTCCCGCCGTTACAATTATACAATAATTGCAGCTAATCGGTCGTGACGGAACAAGTCACGGCACGCGATGGCGTATGCAAAACGCGATCGAGATGAATCTGTGAATGGGAGCAATATAGAGATCGTGGTAGGGGTGCCGGATGCAAGTTCTATACTTTGCTATTTGTTTCATATTATTTTATAACAGTTTTTTGAATACAATGGACCTACACTAACTACAACATAAATTGGCTAGGAATGTAAGGTTTTTTTTGGCTAAGAAAAATTGTGTAAACACCTAATCTAAATCTAAGCGGTTAGGTAGGTTCGTTATTAATTGCGAAGTATGTAGGTACCTACTTGGTACAACCACTTAGTCGACATACAAACTAAAAAAGATTGGAAGTCAAGATGAAGATGATTGAAATGACAACCCTAGAACGTATTATATGGAGTTTCGATTAAACTGAGAAATTAGGGTTGCACAACAAAATTAACCGCTCAAATTTTTCACACTTATAATATTAATTTTGGCTCCTACTCGGTTTTAAGTCGGCTAAAATATGTAAATACCTCAAAATAAATTATAATCACTTATTTAAGAAAAGTATTTAAGTTAATTATTTGAATATTCATTGGCTAAGTGAAAGGGTTATTAACTATTTTTAAAATATTAAAATTATTTAAAACGATGTACTAACATTATGACGATGTAACTTTACACACTTTTGAAGAAGTTTTTTGCATACAGTTATAAAGGTCAGCACACATTGTTACGCTAAATTTTTTTTACTTATTAATATAACTAGTAATAATATGCAGAAATATATAAAAAAACATAATTACTGTCTTTTTTTGGATACTCGTTAACACGCTTATTTTACAGTCTTTAGTTTTTCCAGCCAATATCTTACGCTAATAATTAGTGTGTAATAATCCCTCTGTTTTCAATACAGGTTGTGGGTTCGATCCCTACTAAGACCAAATACATATTTGTGTGATGATAAATACAAATGTTTGGGTCAGCAATCGCTTGTTACTTTTTTTTCATTTTTAAAATTTTTGTTTAAGTGTTATCTATTAAAATTATGATTTGATTAACTCGCCAATAATTATAGACAGTAAATATTGTCAATAATTTATTATCAATGGTGATTAACAGTGTTAATTAAAAAAAAATACAGCGGTAAAGATATTTTTCGCAAGTGTGCAAAAACTTTGCCTAATATCCGCGCACTCATTCACCATTCGTTCGATTGTTATGATAATGATGACTCCTAAACTCGAAGTCATTGCTCATTGATTCTTCATACTTTCATGGTTTCACTTAGATCATGTTATGTTTGAAGCTTTCTAAAGTTAGTGCTGATTCATTCCTACAGCCACAATCGTCTTTAAAACCTACATTATGTAAACTGGCTTTAAAAACCTGTCATCTCAGCTAGAAAGTGACAATTTACCTTCTTCCTGACTGATTCCCCTACCTATATGTGGTGTGATATTTAAAAAGTTAAACTTGTTATCTAGCTTTTCGTAGTCGGGTTTTAGTTTATAATCATAATTTTTGTATCAGGGGTTAAAAGAAGCGCGGCCAATCAGGGGTCTTAATTAGGATGATTTTTACTTTAACGAAAACGGCGCGCTTACGGACTGTACAAACTTTGCGATTAGTGTATCATGCCATATTCTCCTCGTAGATATGCAGAAATGTATTATTGTCATGGTGTAGCTCAAAGAAACGCTCGAGAGGCTGCTAGAATATACCAAGAGCAATTGATTAGAAGGAGTGGCATACAATCTGAGACTTGCCCGGACCATCGTGTTGGTCGATTGAACCGTTGATTTCAGCACTTTTACAACACTTGAGTTCACCTTTTAACATGATGCTTCTGTACTAGCCTTATGAAATTTTCAGGGTAACTGCTCCATAAATGGAGGAAGTTTTTAAGATAGATTGTAGAAAAAAATATTTTGCAAGTTTTTTTTTTAAATTGCTCCTAAAGTTTCTCCCGGAAGTTCAGATTTTGGATTTTTCTGTAAAGATTATTTTTTATTTGGAAATCAATCAAATAACGACTCAAACTGGTATTGTAATACAAAAGGTCTACTATTAAGCTACAAGGTGTAAAAAAATTACACTTGTAGCCCTAATAGTTTGGGTGTACTTGGGAAATCTAACCTAAAATTTGTTAATGAAAAAAAAAATCATAAAAGTGGGAATAACTTTTGAACGACTGAATATCGCTGAACATACATGGGGGTTATATGGATAGCCATTGAGCTCCCCTATCGCCCTTTTGCTTTTGGTCCACCTCATTTGTTACACCCTGTATAATATGCGTGAGTAATGAAACTCATTAATCATTAATTCAATCATCTCTAATATAAATAATTCATAATGATATGCCTTCTTAATATGTATGAAACTAATAGATACTGACAGCATACACTTTTTACATGGCAATCCGCCACGATAAATTCAAATAAGTGTTCATACCTTACAGTGTAAAATTGATTTATCGATGTGTACAATCACTTTGTCACGCAGATAATTCTGTTTAGTTTTATCTGATGAATAATAAACAGTTCTTTATTATTCAAACTTATAGGTTACTTATACGTCATAGGTTACTTTTTTAACTATACAGGCATGTATAAAAAAAAATGATTCTCAAGAAAACTTCGCTACAAGGCTGGCTCAAGGGTCAGATGCAGAAGGCTGTGATCCTCGAATATTGTCCGGAGATTCCTCACTTTGCAGCCCTGACCACCGATAGCTTGATCCTTGCCTCGCTGCCTGTAGCAAAGTTTAGATTATTATAATACTTATTTTATTTTCTGGTAAATCATTCTTCAGATGTGATCCCATATGCCAAAATTTCATTCGTAACCGACTTGTATTGTTTGAGTTAATATTTAAAAATGTGTTTTTGATACTTGCCGATCACGATTGAACAGATGGAGCGACGATCTTAGGAATATAGCTGTCAAACACTTGATAAGAAGAGTCGAAGACCAGGCTTAGTGGCGCGCCTTGGGATAGACCTACGTCCAGTAGTGGACGTCGATCCTTTATAGGTTGATGCTGATGATGAAGATTGAGGTCTTATAATATTCGAAACTATCACGGCTTTGAACAAAGATTTGGTATGTCTGCCAATAACATTAATATTTATTTGCAAAGACTTCAGTTCGACCCGTGATCATGGTGCATGCAACTGTGGCAAAATAAGAAATAATCAAATTCACAAATCATGGTATATATCCGGTTTATAAAGAAAACCAGATAAGAGATTAAAGTTTTGTTCATTTTTATAAAAAAATAATAATACCTAAGGTAGGTATTATTATTACTTTTACATAAGTGTAATTCGCTAAGTAAACTAAGGGGTTTGTAAGGCTTGCAGGGTGGTAATGCAATTATGAAGAATCTCTACAGTGCAGGAAGCCACATAAGTGAGGTCGTATATTTTAAGAGCTTTATTAAATTGCTTGTGTTAAAATGTTAGTGAGTTAAACATAATGTATGTTTTCTCTACTTTGAGTTTTATTTGCGATGTTTTAAGATTATGTATTACCTTTATTGGATTAAGCACTTAGTGTATGAAAAAATCAAGTATTTTAGTGGAGGCATTGTTAATTTTTAACATGTCTCACTGTTGGGCAAAAGATTTCCTTTTGTCCCGGTCTTTGGCGATACTCGCCCAATAATTTTCCTGGGCGCCTAGGTCATTTCTGCAACGCCTTTTCGGTCAACCCGGCCGTCGCCTAACAACCTCCGGTACTCACGAGGTATATGTGTCCACTTCGTTGAAGGCATCCATAAAAATAAACACACACAGTTTATTTATAGTAGTACAAGAGTTAAAGGATATAAATAATATATTATCTACCTACTTATTTATATACCTAAGATAATATACATACATTATGATATAAATATAGATACTTACATACTAGCTACCATATATACATAACACATACATATAACTATATAATAATCTAAGAATAAATACATACTATATTGATATGATAAGTACTATTGAGTTGCGAAAAATTATATCTATGAGTTTATGATGATGTTGAAGGAGAGGATGTAAGATAGTGTTGATACACCATATTTTTAAAAATAGCAAGTGATTTTGCAAGACGGATAGAAACAGGTAAAGCATTCCACAGTTTAGTAGCCTTGAGGGTAAACGAGCTACCATAGAATTTTGAGGAGTGGACAGGGGTTTTTAACATAAGGTTTTCAGAGGAACGAAGAGAACTGGAATTGGAGAGGCAAAGGAACTCAAAGCGTTCTTTGAGGTATACTGGGGTTGAAGTAAGGAAAAGGATATTGTAGAGAAGCGAAAGAATATGAGCATTCCGGCGAAGACGGATAGGGAGCCATTTGAGCCTATTACGGTACTCAGAAACGTGGTCGTATTTTCGCAAGCCATAAATGAATCTAATTGCTAGATTCTGAAGACGTTCAAGTTTGTTGAGTTGGTCTTCGGTTAAGTCAAGATAGCTGGCGTCGGCGTAATCTAGAATAGGATGCAACAACGATTGTGCTAGCGCTATTTTGGTGGACGTAGGAAGGAAATTACGTAGTCGTTTCAGAGAGGCTACAGCAGCAAATGACTTCCGACTAACCGCTGCTAATTGTGGTCCCCACGATAGATGTTTATCTAGAAGTACTCCCAAGTTTTTAACGACTTCACTTATTTCTACCGTAGTGTTATCAAATATAACTAATGGCATATTGGACCAATCTATTTGAGACAATATTCGGGTGCTTCCAATGACAATCGCTTGAGTTTTAGTCGGATTTAATTTGAGACCATAACGCTTGCTCCACTCAAGGATGTTTTCTAGATCGTCATTAGTGCTAGCAATAGCTTCTCCTAGCCATCCAACTGGGGCCTGAGTGTATATCTGTAAATCATCTGCATAGAGGTGGTAGGAAGAAGATATGTAGTTGGAAATGGAATTTATAAAGATAGCAAAAAGAAGTGGAGATAGCACGCCGCCCTGAGGAACACCGGCACTCAATTGACACCACGAGGAGTACGTATCGTCAATACGAATGCGTTGCCGGCGCCCATACAAGTAACTTTGAAACCAGGCAATTACTGTTGGAGATATGTTAAGAGAGCGGAGGAGAGCTAACATGATATCAAAATCAACATTGCTAAAGGCATTGCTAAAGTCCAGGAGAGATAAGATAGTGACAAGTCCATCTTCCATGCCAAGCCTGATATCGTCAGTTATTTTTATGAGAGCAGTGACAGTGCTATGGCCAGAACGAAAGCCAGACTGAAAAGGATTGAGTAGGCTATTGGAGTTAAGGAAATGGACAAGTTGTTGATGAACGAGACGCTCAAGGACTTTGGATAGGAAAGAGAGAATGGAGATGGGACGATACTCAGAGCAAGAAGTAGGATTAGGTTTTTTGGGTAAAGGAATTACTTCAGCCTCTTTCCATAGAATAGGAAAAGTTCCTGAATCTATAGAGAAGTTAAGTAGGTGGGTGATGACATGAACAATGTCCTCAAGGATGGGAGTAATCATCTTTTTGCTGATACAATCACTACCGACTGCATTTGACGATATGGATGAAATGCTCTTCTTAACATCACAATCAGTAATTGGGCGAAAAACAAAGGGAGATGAGTCAGGAGTTGGTTGTAGAGAAAGAGAGTTCAAAGTCTGAGCTTTGGCTGAGCCGTTAAAATCGGAAGAAGTAGAAAAGTGAATGTTTAATGAGTTTACGTCTAATTTATGAGAAGCACAATCTTCGCGTGTTTTACCAACTCCCAATGACCTAAGAAATTTCCAAACTTTAGCAGGATTGTTATTTTCAACAGATTTATGAATGTGACGGCGCTGTGCATCCCTACACACCAAATTGCAGTGATTTCGAATGTCGGCGTACTTTTCCTTGTTCTTATCGGTTGGTTTAAGCTTATATCTGACCTTGGCCATAAGTTTTTTGTGCATTTCAGTGCGTATCTCAGCAGTAAGCCAAGGTGCCGGGAGATGTTTCATCTTTACCGCTCGAACCGGAGCATGAACATCGTATAACTCGGTCAAGATGCTGTTAAATAAGTTAACTTTTTCATCAATGGTGCTAGCATTCAAAACTTTATACCAGTCCGCGTTGCGAGCATCACTGCGCAAGGATTCCTCGTCCATACCACCAAAACAGCGCTGAAGAAGAATTTTTGGCTTGACTTTGGGAGGGCGAATTTTAAACGAAAGAAATAGCAGGTCATGATAGGAGAAGTCGTCTGCCGAACACTGACCATGCTTGGCGACATGAATTGGAGAAGAAACTAGTATCAAGTCTAGAAGAGACGGTTGACAATTAGGAAAATGGTGAGTCATATTAAGCGGAAGGATAGTGAGATTACAAGCTTGAACGACAGACTCGAGTGAGGAAGAACGATAATCACGCTTGTTCAGGCAAGTGTTGAAATCCCCCATTATAATAGTCTGGTCGTGAAGAGGAGTAAGTTGTTCAAGCAAATTTTCAAATGAAGCAAAGTAGTTTATACGCAAGGAAGGTGAATAGTAAACGCCCAGTAGAATTTTACGATGAGACAAAGATAACTGAAGAAGTAAATGCTCGCCAGCATTGGACGGGGGTGGCTGTGCAGACATATTAACAACAGTAAAAGGAATATGGGAACGTAGGTAGATGGCTACACCTCCACCACCCGAACCAGTGCGGTCGTTACGGATTAGCTGAAAACCGGGAAGTGAGTAAGGGGCTGAAGGCAAACAGGGCTTTAACCACGACTCAGACACGAGAATAGCATCAATTGTCTTTAAGTTAAACGATGCCAGCATTTGCAGAAAGTGAGCCGGAATACTCTGCGCATTTATATGCACTACATTAAAATTATTGGGGACATCACTAAAGGTTGACTCAAGGGTATCGTAAAGAGTCGGAATGCTACTAAAACTGCAGTTAGAATCATTATCAGTTAAAGAGGAGCACGACAAAAACTCATCATCATCACTATCACTCATAAGGCAAGCAAAAATAAATATATAATATAATAAATATATAAAAAAAAAAAAAAAAAAAAAAAAAAAAAAAACAAATAGGTGAGTTAATACACCAAACTATTAATTTACAATAACAAAATTATGCTGTGTCCACCCGCCAGCTGCCTGGTGTATTTTAAATCGAGTAATAGATTGACCGTTAAAACAAACATTATTTAGCAAACAAAACAATACATCAATAGAAACAGAAAGTTAACTAAAACAACTTAAAAAAAAAAAAAAAGAAAAAAACATATAATATTATTTTTGTAGTATTTTGTCTTTGTCCGACCGGCGAAGCGTAAAACGGAGCGTAGTTTAGGTTTGTGTTATTGACATTTATAACATTGACATTGGCAGAAAAGTGACATATTAGAAAAGCAGACAATAAAGTTGACAATGTCAAGGTAGTGGAATGTTGTGAACAAGATAATTATATACCGCATTTTGGAAAAGATTATAATTATGGAAATACCTGCTCTAGTGTGAATAAAACGTTTACGTTGTTACCTACCTTACGATAGACTAACGCAGACCTTAATGGTCAACCGGCCGGATAATGCTATGGAAACAATGAAGCACTATCACTATTTTTTCGAAGTGGCACGTCGAGTCTTCGGCACCACAATCTCCTTCACAACTGCCGATGCCAACGACGTCGCCGCCGCCACAGATCCTGAGGACTCTCCTTGCGGGATTTTATTCAGCTCACACATAGTAGACACACGGTGTCGAACTCCATCCTGCCCCAGCACAAAGACGAAACCTTGTCTTGTCCAGCACCGCGTGAGGCCGAAACGCTTACGTGCGGCCATAAAAGTCTCATGACGCGTCTTCGTCAAAAACTCAGAGAGCGTCACACCTGTGTCCTTGAGGGCTGTTTTGGATGACCACATCTTATCCCGGACATCAATATCACGGAGCTTGCATAGAATGGGACGTGGCTTGTCAGAAGTTGCACGCCCCATACGATGACAACGACCTATGCTGGCTCTTGTGAAACCTGACAGTTTCAATTTCCCGGTCGCAGTCTTCACCACTGTGTCTGCGGTGTCTTCTTGGCTCAACTCTGGAACACCGTGAATAAGCAGGATTTTCCTGCGTCCTCGCATCTCGAGACTGTCCACATGACTCCCAAGAAGGGCAATTTGCTCCTGTAGTGCGCGGAGCGATGTGGCCACATAGGATTTGAATATGGCAAATTCATTGGCCAGAGTTGGGATGTCTGTAGCTGGAGACTTACTTGCCTGGAGCTTTCCCTCAAATTCTTCCATTGCAGTTTGGAACATCTGCCCCATATCAGACAGTGACTTGTGTAATGCGTTTGGGTCCATGGTGAATTTGTAGGTTAAGTGCACCAGTGCAGTGATAGTTGTGATTAAACTTTGTAAATAGTTGGTCAAATGGGAAGGAAATGGTGGCTGGCAGGTAGAGTGGTCTTATTATTGTTTTAACACATAAATGTTCTACACTATTGTACTTTTACTAATATTATTTAATTAAAAAAAGTTTACAAAAAAAAGTATGTGTTTACGTTACGACGCCTACCGCCCAAAAAAAAAAAAAAAAAAAAAAAAAAAAAAAAAAAAAAAAAAAAAAAAAAAACTTCTTCTTATGTATGTACTTACATTGGCTTATGTATGTACTTACATATATAATTTTATTACGTTGGCTTATGTATGTACTTACATATATTTAGGTACTACAAAGAAACAATTATCCAAAGTCTTCTAATAGGTATCTAGTTCCCATAGTATTTCCTCTTTCATATGTCTATCTATGTTTGTTTTGTTTTGTAGGTGTACCTACTTTGTGTGATACTTTTTTAAGCACATATAAATCTGTCTCTACTTGGTTTGGGACTAGACTCTTCTTTCACGGAGATTTCACACATCATACGTATAAAATGTCCTAAGAATGAATTAAAGCAGGATGAAAGAATATTCTCTGTTCTACGTTGAAAAATGTAATAAATGCGTAAATTTGTAATGTAAGTTTGTAAGGTACGTTCAAATTCCGTTTTATATCAAAACTTGTAATTATCTCTGGAGCCAACTGACTTTATCTGCCGGGAATTAACTTCATTGCCTCGTACCAGTTCGGTAAAAAAAAACTTTCGTTTTATTCTTTCGACACGGCGGCAGTTGGGCGGTGAAATTTTAATTAGAAAAGTTATTTTACTTTATTTCTCCATTTTCTTCATTTAAACTGCGCATCTCTGCCATTTTGAACTATACTCTTTTCATTTTATTTGGAAAACAATACCATTACGTTAAACAATACCAGTGCGTTATTTGATGTTTTATCTACCTAATTAACAAATAAATACACGTAGGTACTTAATCATTAACCCGAATTAAAATAAAATATTTAACTTTTGCTGTGTAATTTATTTAACCTGAATTAAAATAAATATTTAACTTTTTGGTGTATAAATTTATCTGTTTGTTAATAAGTTACTGAATGCTATAGATCTTTTGAAAGTACATAAGTACTTCCTCATTACATTAAATTCGGATTTTAATTTAGATAAAACAACTTGCTAATAGTCCGTGTAATAATTTAAAATTATGATTAAAAAGATTGTTAGGAACCCATTTAGATTATAAGGTCAGTGTGGGCAAGTCCGGCATAGTTTTCTTAAATTGAATTTCAATTTAACTTTAAAAATCGAAATAAAATTTATTAGTTACTTTAAGTAGTCGGAAAATATTGGTATTACATTTATCTTTCTATATCTATCTAAAAGTAGGGTTAATTGTAATTGTCTTCAGATTTATAGCATTTTTTTGTAAAGTAGGCATTTAGACGGACTTCCCAACCAGTTTGAGGCAAGTCCGTCTAGTAGCAATAAAATCGTAACTAGTGAGCCAATATGTATGAAAACCTTATCGATAAATGATGAAAAGCTGCCGTTGAAATATGTGTTTTATACGTGTGACTATACGGTATACTTTTAAAGAAAAATAAAATTATTAAAATCAAGGGCAAGTCCGGCATATCTTTGCTGATGATGTACTTTCAGTGGTTGTAAACATTTTCACAAAGTACCCACTTACGATTTTTTTTGTCAATAATATACAAATCAATACACAAGAATCTTTATTTGTAAACAAGTAATCGTTAATAATGTAATGTATGAATTTAGAAATGGTGTGGCAAACTATTGCCGGATCTGTAGCTACATTTATAACACTTTCTGCCACTACGAAATAAATGAGTATGGGATAATTTTCTAAATCAGATCTTTGTTAAAACGATAAATGTTCACAAAGTCCGACATGATGTGCCATGCTACATGAGTCAGGTATAAAAAATCAGAAACTAAAAAAAAGGTTGGATAGTTCCATGCTTTCAAAATATGTATTCACAATATAGAAACTTTTAAAGAATACTTATAGGTGATGCTAGCCTTCTTGCAAACATACCAGTGCATCTTTTACTTAAATATTTATTATACACAAAGTAAATACAGAAAAATAAACTTATAAAGATTTGATTTACAGAGGCAAGCTTAACCCTGAAAAGAGTTCACTTTCGTAGACAGACAAATAATACTTACAAGTTGAATAAACAGTATAAAATAATTATAAAATTTGAACTACTAAAAAGGTTGACAATATCTGGAATTAAGGCAAGACCGGCATATGACGGACTTGCCTTATGTATAGTAGACGGACTTCCCAACTATAACATTTGAAGCTTGGATTTTTTCTATTTGTTATAATTACGAAACTAATGCGTTATTTTTGAATCGGACACCAGGTATACGTTCCCGAATCTGTCAATGGCCTACGTTATCACAGATACTCAGAAAACTCCTTAAATTTCACACCTTTTTTTTCATTTTTCGACGAGACGTCAAACTTCAACTTCAAGTTAAATTCGCGGAAAAAATTGGTTGTTATTTTTTTTCCAATATAAAGATGTTAGCGACATCTGTTATCCCTAGTTCGAAGTAACTCAATGATACTGTTTTACCAACCGAGTTATATGGCTCTAGCTATTCAAAAACGGAAGTTATTGCCACTAGACGGACTTAGGGCCTAGACGGACTTACCCACACTGACCTTACTGAATATTATTTGGTTACTTTTTAGTTACCTAAGTACATACATAATTATAGAAATATTTTTCGCTTTGATGTCACGTAACAAGTTATTCACCTTTAGGTTGATGGACACATAGGCATATCATCAGTGGACACTGTGGACGAGCTTAGTGAGATAATGCAGGTATACTACGGGTAAATGAAAAACCGCTTTTGAACCTAATAATGTGATGGGCGCATGAACACGAACGTGCTTAGTAAGGCAATATTTATACAATAAAAAATCAACATCGGCCAACGGCTTGTTCTTATAATTGTCTAAAAATATAAAAAATAAAAATATTTTTTATAAAATTTAGCCTAATTTTTCCTAATTTTAATTATAAATTTACGAAAAATAGGGCTAATAGGACCCTAAACCTTCACGAATGGAGGCCTACAACCAACGATAACCTCACAGAGCCACAATCACACTAATTAAGCCACGTACTGATTTGCATGTCAAGTGCTGCAGATAAGGAGGCCGTTTCTCATCTCACGCCAACCGTTACTCAGCCCTGAGAGCGATGAGTATGAGTTTTAGACACAAACTATCTCTTTGAACATCGACGCAAAAACGACGGGGTGTTATAAGTTTCGGGCGTCTGTGTGTCGTTGCTCCCGAACGGATAAATGATTTCAATCTTTTTTATTTGTTTTAAGTTTCAGTTTTCGGGAGTGTTCTTAGAGCTATGTTTCTTAAAAATCGATCCAAGATGGCCACTGCTACAAAATGTATAATGAAACATCTTAATTTTTGAACATTTTTGTAAATACATACACAGGAATGTATAAAATACATAGACACACATATGTATTTACAAAAAAATGCAGATAAGTGTATATGTATGCAATCAGCAATGTATTTCCCATTACTTTGCTAAGTGTGAGATGTGAAATGGCCGTGAATATTCATTTATTAAACCAACATGCTGTAAAACTCAGACTCGACTCACAAGTTTAGGGTTAAATCACATGTTGTAAAAGCTACGGCTCTATGAAAGGGGCTTGATTGCTTCAAGATATTCTAGTACCTACTGAGATAGGACTTAGATAGCCTGTGATAAAATCGTCTACGCGACTTGTTTAGGGTCACAAAAGACTGTTTTACTGATTAACGTATATAAATTAATATTTATAATATAATATTTATCCATGGACATATTTCACATGCTATCAAGTCCCAAACTAAGCAAAGCCTAGTAAACTAGATAACCAAGTTTCATGATGATTCAATATCTACCTTCACATTATTATTTTTTTATAAAAACATACATAGTTTGAGCGTAAGTTGATTGACAAAGCCTTGTTATAAACAATACCTACCTACTTGACAATTTCGTCATTCAAGTAATTCTGTGTAGGCACGGTACCTACTGATTTTGTAACATCGTTTGCTCTAATAGGTAGCTTTCTACAGGCTACGCCCTTCAAAGTATTGTGTTTGAAAAAGATTATTCGTATACTTTTTAAATGAAATAACAATAAGTTAAGTAAGTATATGATTAGTTACTAAAATATCAATCTACTCTCAAAAACATCAAAGTATTATCAATCGTCAAAAAAAATATCAAACAAAAAGTAGGTATATTTGTATACTGACTAAACGATATAAAAATAGACTTTATTTTTAGATACTAAAAATATCTAACAATCATACAAATCTTCAAGAATTTATAAATCGTCTAAAATGTTAGAAAATATAGGAATATTTACTGAAAATAACATTTCAGCACGTACCTACCTACCTACGTAGGTACGTACGTTATAGGTATTTCGTTGAAACAGTGTATTTCGTTGAAACAGTGGGCGTTCTACTAGTATGGGTTTAGTAAATATTTATTAACTCCATTACTTTCCCTTCTAAACAGGAATTGCATTTCCGTAAAACAATATCCTGAAAAATAAAACATCTAAAGAAATGCTCATTTAGAATTCCTCTCGGCTTTGTTCAGGCGTGGGTTTTACCGAGTCTAGAAAACCGTGTTTTGTTTCAATTATATTTTAAAATATAGACTGAGAATCTCACTGATTGTGAGCACACTAAGTAGGTCTTATACTAACAGATTTGAGAAGATTACGATACTTATATAATATTTGAAACTATCACGGTTAGTCAGTAACTTTTTTTTTAGCTTTCTTGTGCATTTTGTCGCTGTCTCAGATATAAATCTTCAGCGTCTATATTATATTTCTGTCTAGACACTATGCCTATCAAATTTCAGATAAGTGAGCCCGAATAAATGTAACAATCGTAAAGTTTATGTAACTCAGCGTTCACGTTTCGCGGTGACGCTGCAACATTCGTCTGTCAATTTGTCGTTTGACACGCAATTTGCAAACTTTGCTATTGTCAAATTTATTCGTGCTCACACCTCAGCATCTATACCTACTATTCGTGACTAGTTAACGTGCGATCCACGCGATCCAACCCTTTCAATATGATCCAACCAATTTAACAAATGATCAATCACGAGATGAAATAGATAATGTTCCTAGTATCAATTATCAGAATGGCGTGTGTAGGCAGAATTATAGCAAAATGTATGAAATGCATGAAATTATACAATTTACTTACATACTTTGTTGATGTCTATTCACAGAATATAATACTTGAGTAAAGAGAGCTATCTATAAGCTTTGGAGCTAGTTGTAAGAATATTATTAAAGGAACTTTACCCAGTTTAGATAACAGTACTTACTTTTATAATAATGACAACTTAAAGTTATATACAATAATTATTTAGTTAGTGAAATGTTAAAAGATTTTAAAAATAATGTTTTAGGTAATTACTAATTTTAAATACCTAATAAATAAAAGAAACAAGCTAATTGAAGCACTTTTACCCACAATTATGATTGATCGTCATCTTCTTATCCATTCCTTTCCGAATACATTTCATATTGTTTTAAAACTCATTAATCATACCAATAATGCATTTTCTTTTGATACAAGTACAAGTGTACCTACCTATACGTGACTTCGGATATTACACGGATCATTAATATGTTAAGATAAAGTAGTGCGTTTTGAAAGTAACCGATTAAGGAGACCTTGACGAATAACACAATAGAACCCTAGACGAATGAAATTGAATTTGACCTTGAGAACTATGTAAAAATAGTATATATTACAGATAGTGAGCTGAGTAGGTAAGTAGGGTAACTTAGGTATTGCTCGTATCATGAGTAGAAATATAGTAGGTAAGAAACATAGACTGATCACTTTACATTTACAGAAATTCAGTCGAATACATTTTTGGAATCAAAACGAATAATGAGAATGTATTTTTGGAATCAAAACGAATTAAACAAGTGTATATTATCTATGAGTTTTATTCAAATAGCAAAAAAAAATAACTTATTACTTATTCATATACTTATTCAGTAAAATTTCAAGATTGAGGTGAGAGCCTAGAAAAACGGGCTTTATTCAATGAAACGTTTTGTTATTAACAAAGGCATAAAAACAAAAGCTTTTTTATTGAGGCCTATAAACTATTCAATAAAAAACTACTAAGCTTCATTAGACCTTACATTAAAATGTGGTAGTTTTAAGGTCATTTTTATCGCCCACAAACTTTAGCATGAATATCATAATTAAATTATTTTAGCAAACAAGCAAAATTCCACCCTATGTCACTATTCATAAATATCACATACGGTTTCTAATTTCCCTTGAAAGTTTCAGGACACTACCAACTTTGTGCTGGAATGCTAACATTCGAATTTGAGCTTTAGTGTGTAGAGAATAGAAGTTAAATGTAGGGTCTTTTAGTGTGGTAATTGCATGTGCCTGGCTTAAACCTCAAACCGCAGACACCTGCTGAAACCCTGACACCCTCAGTTATATGAGCGATTGTTACATGAGATTTTGAACCTACTTACTAACACGTAGTGCCGGATTATTCATAAAACTTTTAGGTTGACTATTTATCGAGCAAAGTTTATCCGTGTTGGCATTGCGTGAAATTTTGAAAGAGCGGTCACTACACTACGGGTCAAGGCACACTAATGTTGAAATGAAGCGCCAATCTAAAAATATACACAGAATATTGACCCCACAATATTATAGCACTTTGATCCGAGGTCACTGTAAGACGAGGTTTACTTCAATCACAGTTGTAGGCTTTTTGATTGAGCTAAAGTCAGTTTAGCTCAAAAACCTAAGGGTTTTTCCTTATTAAAACAAGAGCTATAAAAAAACAAATTTGAGAAACAATGGCAACTGTAGTAGTCTTGACATGAGACTAAGAAGAACATAATCTGTAATTAAGACATTTAAAATGTAATAATTAGATAAAATATAGTACCTAGGTATAAACCTATATACTCACTCGGTATATCTTATAAAAAGTTAGCGCAGACTTGAAGTACTAATTACCATACGTAATTATAACTTAAAACTCTTATAAAAAGTTAGCGCAGACTTGAAGGTAATTAGTAATTACCTACCATACGTAATTATAACTTAAAGTCAACGCTAACTTTTTATAAGATAAGGGGACTATCTCTACGAGTACCTAGTTAAAATGATTTCTAGAAATCTGAGAATTATTATGATTTTTCCCCTATTTTCCACATAAAAGTATGTTTCAACACAGAAAACAGTGATTCTAAAAAGGACTAAAGTAGTAAAAACTTTTGAATTCCCGGTCGAAATGCCATTAAAACTAGTAAACGCCAACTCGATGCTGAAACAGTTAACGTATTGAAAACTGTCCCAAACGCTTTACAACTTTTAGTTCAGGTCAGAATCACGAGCTAAATTAGTTCTCTGTTTTTTCTACTGAACAACTTTTACAGAATTTTTAAAGCTAGAAAAATATAAAGTAAGTATTTTTTAAGCCTGGATATTGATATAATAGACAAAGCAGGAGTAGTTGAGGGAGACATGACAAAGAATTAAAGCAAAGTCCTGGTTCTCATGGCTAATGAATGTGTATTTATTAGATTTAGTTTTTGATATCTAAAATACTTAAAATAAGCGGATATAAGCTTGTAAAAAGTCTTTAAAAATATGATCAAAATAGACACAAATACATTAGTTGAACTAACATTCCCAAAACACTGTAAAATACTAGAAATTAATTAAAAACAAACTTAATATAACATAATTAAATTATAGTCAACTTATTGTGTTAATATTCTAACTAAACAGATTAACGCCTCTTTGCAAAGTTATTTACAAGACAAATGTCCAAGTCCCGACCTCAAACTAGTTTCCCTAACAAAGGGAGCAGTAAATCCTAAAGTAATTCCTTCGATAGTGGCAATACATAAGAAACGGGTGTGTCGATTGCCCTCCACGGATTTATGTCAAATTACCTATCCATGGCACCGCTAGCCCATTGACCCCGTTTGTTTAGGAAGGAACATGTTATGCGCTGAAGCGGAAGGTTCTTTGATGCTTATAGTCCACTTGTTTAGATGAGTGAGTTTTTATCCGAGCTTGGATGAGACATAGTCCGATAAAAGTCCGCCTCAACTCGTCCTGACTTAAATATAAGAAAGTTTAAAGAAAGGACTATTATTAGACTATTTTTACCATTAATGTCGTACTACGTATATTGAATATATTTCTAGTTTTCCGATTTTACAGTAAAACAGAAATCAGAAAAAGCTTTTCTAAAGGGAAGGAGAATTAATATACAGAATAAATAAATAAATAATATTTTTTATTCTTTAAAATCACAAATCTTATAATTTAAGACTATCCCAATACTGAATCCGCTTTTTTCATTTATTACAACGAAAGGACGATGATTTATGTAATTCTTACACTCTAGGTTTTATTGCTCTAAGGGTGGAACCGAAGAGACACAATATGTATGCAGGATATTATAACCAAAATGTTTATTCTTGATGGGTCCTCCCGATTCATAGTATGGAAAGCAGAGCTAATACTTCACCGACTGATGCCTTGATCACACGTACCGAGTACCGGCGAGACAGTGACGTATTTAAAATACACTGAGCGCTAACGCTGCAACGTTCAACAGTAAAACTGATGTCGACGCGCAGTGTATCTCAAAACGTCACTGTCTCGCCGGTTTACTCGGTACGTGTGATCAAGGCATGAGAGCTGACTGAAATTTTGACGTATGTCAAAAATGTCAATTTTTATGCAATCACGCTAAAATGAGGGCATTAAGTAACAGATATAATTTGTACGTAAATATAACCATCGTTTTTAATGTCATATATAAATATTGATTCACAGTATCACGTCTCGACTACTTTCGTTGTCGTTTCTCATATTTTGATTGTAAATTTCCCCTATAAAAAGTTAGCGTTGACATGATGTTACCATTGCGTATGGTAATCAAGACATCAAGTCTGCGCTTACATTTTATAAGATAGACGTATAGTATTTACTCTTTTACTTGACTGTACCTACTTGCGTAACCTGCAAAGTCTTAATTTATTTTGATAGTTGTATGTCTGAACTCTTCAACCTCTTGCGGTCTATCTTGTAAAAAGTAAGCGCAGACTTGATGTCTTGATTACCATACGTAATGGCGACATAATGTCAACGCTAACTTTTTATAAGATAGGGGGTTGCTCTATAGTTAAGTTTTATAACTCTCATGTTGCCGTGGATCATCTACTTTTACTTTACGATTATTTCCTTCGCTGTCCAAACTGTCTAAGTTTGTAATTACATTTTATTATTCTTATTTTGACCTTACTTTTAATTTTAGATTTTTCTGATAAAGTAGTAAATAACAGGTACTTTCATTTATAATAGCAGAGATTTTACTTATTCTCTTTTTGATATTTTTAATGGGTCAAGGAAAACACGGTTCAGAATCTGGCATGAGGTGTAATTTGTAGTTATTGCTGTCAAGTAGGTACCTACTATGCACAGTGCTTTAAAGATGCATATTAAGGTATTGCATAGCTTCTATCGCGGGTCTTGAGCGTGGAGACCGAATCCAGAAATTCCGTAACGAAAATAACCTAAAACTGCGCATGCGTAATCCAGCAAAAAATGCTTTGCAATAATTGCAATAGCTTTACCGCGGCAGTCCCCGAGTGCCACACGTCTTGTTTTTGGAAAACAGTGGTTGTCACTTTTAGCTTTTTAGTATCTAATTATTATATTGTCTATTAGGGGTTGTTACGCGTGGGTATTATGAGAATGTTCTCATATTTGAAATAAAACAACGCCTGGAGGTAGGCGCGAGCAATTTGCTATAAATCTTGCGGACGGAAAACGTTCAGGCGTTTTTACTTGCAATTGTTGTCTCACAGCTGCTGAACAACAGCTAACCCACTTTGAAGACGTTTCAAAATCTTAAAACAAATCATTCTTCTAATAATACACCTGGATTAGTACCTATTTATATAGTTTCCACAGCAGGTACCATAGTACAAGCTTTGCTTTGCTAGAGCGCGATATGGGAAACGTCCTTGAATAATTATTTATATAAAGTAAGTATGTATTTGTTTAAAGTACCTATACATATTTGAGTCAAAAGCCTGTAGTTTTTAGATCAGTAAAAACTCTTATTAAATAGTAATAAGAGTTTTTACTTCGAGCTTCCATTCTATTACCAAAACAAAATACCTACAAATAAAAAAACACAAGTTGTTTGTCATAAAACCTGTTCCAGCTGTTCCCAGTATAACCTGCGATTTTTTCGTAGGGATATTCGAGATACTGCCGGGTTATCTCATTTTCTTTTTTGTGTAGTATGTAAATTAGGCTTAAGTAAAGAATTGGATAATAAAGTGGGTTGATACAATTACCTTCATGGTCTAAATTATTTTGTTTTATAAAATTTCGGGTGAGTTTTGTATGAATTTAAATCCATAATAAAAAAGATAAATATATTTCAAATGCCGAGCACAAAGTTTGCTCGACTAAAATATGAGTGTCCAAGGACAGATTGGGAGTCTGAATCGAGACTTCAAGCATGGCGTTTTGCTTGAAGTGCTTGAGTGCGTATTATTTCGCACCTTATATAAATTCTATTCGAAAAACGACAGTCAAAGATGACCGAAAATACCTTTGTAGAGATTATGCGTAGGTTTAATAATCATAAATTACAGAACCAGAAAAAAAATACATTCTTCTTCTTATCGTGTCGATGCTAAAACTGTATTTCGTTGTAGCATCGTGTTGGAAAGATTAGCCAGACTAGACACTCCTTTACTGTGCCTAGCTGTTACCGGTGTGCGCCACGAGGAGGCTCTTTCCATGCACCAAATAAATACATAAGTACCAAAGATACTTAATTCAATGCTATTTTAGCAAAATGAAACGTGTTTTTGAATAATTCATAATTTTATGTACTTACTTAAACTGTAAAAGCCTTTAGAATTAGTTGATTTTAAGTATTTCAGCTTTATGAGGAAAACGAATAAACACATTTTTAGTGAGTTTTTAGTGTAGGTAGATACATATCAAATCTAGTTCAAGGTATTTTTTGTTGCTTTTTTTTCCAGGGTATTTTTCACTGCGATTAGGGAAAATCCACATTTAAGGCTGGCAACACTGTTGTTGATATGATATAATCATATCGTCTCATTGAGGGATGGGCAAACCGAAAAAAAATATCGATATATATCGTATCGATATATTTCAAATATATCGATTATATCGTCCAAGAAATATCGATATTTCGATATTTTTTGCCCAATATGCAAATATTTATAAAAATTGCCAAAATATTAGAAATTTTAAAGCAAATATACATCTGGCTGTTTTGACATCCGTTTTTTTATTAAAAAAAAACAGGATTTTCATTACTTGACTTAAAAACAACAAATTAAACATAACATTACTCAAAAAAGAATTTGTCTGATGATCTCGTGAACTGTGCATCGGCACGTGTTGTTGTGAACCTATTTGAAAATGGCAAAGAAATTATCGTATTTCGAGCTAAATGGATTAGCGGAGGCTATTCGATACATTCTTCACTAGGTACACCGGCCAGAAATTCGAGGATAAAAGGTTTATTATCAAGGATTGGCCAATTCAGGAAATTAAAGATAGTAAGTTTTCTTTATTTACAAAATACTTACACTTACACCCGGTTTCTGAAACGTTGATCAATCAAAAAATCAAATTACAATGCTGTCATCTGATCTGTTCTTAAATATTTCGCAGATGACAAGCGTTAGGTAAAGCAACCCAAATCACGATTGATCCGAGTTTTGACACATTGTAATTCGATTTTTTGGTTGATTAACGTTTCAGAAACCGACCGTACCTATATCTTAGCTCTTGCTATAATCTTTATTTATGTTTTTTTTTCTATGCCGCAAAATGATCAGTCGAGTTCAACCCAGATGTCAGAGTAGCCGTCAGAGCGAGACGTAAGATTAGAGTCGAATAGGAAATAGCACGAGTGCAAGTGGGATAGCTGTCAGATCTATAGTTACTTATTGTAAGCGGTCCTAGGCCTAGCAAGAAGAGGAAGCAAATCAAACGAAGATTTAAACGTTAAAAATGAACTTATATTCGCGTTAAAAGAAAAAACTAAGTACTGCAAAGGCGCGTGAGCCGTGCGCGGAACTCGTATTATATCGACGGTTAATTTGTGACTAGTTAGTGCAGCTTTTGAACCATATTTCAAAGCTACCCCGCGCGCCCGCGCACCCCTCTCGCACCTTAACAGGTTCTAGGATGCACAAACATTGCAATTTAAATAGGTAGGTACACCTAGGCAAACATTATATTTTAGTGAAATACTTATAACTAATTCGCGTCGCTAACACGCCCCACCCCAGTGTTGCTAGCAACACTCATCAGCCAACGGGATCCGTGCGACGCGTGCAGCTGATCGGGTAAGTACTCCGTTCATTGTTTTTATTTTTATCATTCTAATTCTTTTATCTTTTCCAGGGCATACTTCTTGTACTAAACCCTTCGGCCACTTATTCCTGGGCCCATTTGGGTCAACCAAATAAACCAGATCACCCACTTGCAGGGGTCTTTGTTCCTGGTTCCATTTCTTTCTAGGTAACAGGTCAGGCAGAACCTCCTTCACCCATCTGTTCCAGAACATATCCGCTAGTCGCTGTGAGATTCGCCATTGTTTCCTCAGGTACAGGTCAGAATCATCAAATTTACCTATCTGCGGTGTATCGGAAGGCGTCCCGAGTAAAAAGTGTTTAGGTGTCAGGGTTTCTACACTTCCAGGTTCCACAGACACATGGGTCAGCGGTCGACTATTAACGATGTTCTCTATTTCAGCCAGTAGCGTGCTCAGTACTTCATCTCGCGGCGATCTCTCTGTGAGTACAACCCGAAGTGACGTGTTGACGCTGCGGATGAGGCGCTCCCCCAGTGTGGCCCCGCCCCAGTGTGGGCTCGCAGGCGGTATGAATGTCCATTTAGTGCCATGATTCGAAGCCTCGGTCGTCAGATCGTCCTCATCTAAGTCCTGTATAGACTTTTTCAGCTCGGCGTGAGCTCCTCGAAGATTGGTGCCGTTGTCGGAGAAGAGCTGCTGCGGCCATCCTCGCCGCGCGGCCATGCGGCGCAGCGCCATGATGAAGGAATCGGTAGTCAGCGTGGTAACTATTTCTATGTGAATGGCCCGCACAGTGAGACACGTGAAAAGTACTCCATATCTTTGTTCGTGTCGTCTTCCAACGGTGACCCCCAGGGGGCCGAACAGATCAACTCCACAAAAGGTAAATGGACGTTGATGATGAGCCATTCTAGCATAAGGTAAGTCACCCATTCTTGGTATTTCCGGTTTGCATTTTCTCAATCTGCATATCATACATTTTTTTACCACATTTTTTACAGTTGGTCGTAATCTTATGACCCAGTACTTCTGTTTAATTTCATTTACTACCATCTCTTGGTTTCCATGTGCAGCATTCACGTGGTAGTGCCTTATTATTAGACGAGTTATATAATTTTGTCCATCTAAGATTGCAGGTCTCTTCACGTCGGGCAGCACGTCGGCGGCGGCGTCGATCCGGCCAGCAGCGCGCAGCACTCCGTGATCGTCCAGGTAAGGTGACAAGGTAAGTAGTTTACTCGTAGTAGGTAGGTCCGAAGAACTTCTCAGCAGTGCAATTTCATCGCTAAATGACTGATTTTGCGAGTATCGTAGTAGTAGACGCTCGGCTTTTTCCATGACGTCATCATTTAGATTGTAGGTAAGCTGTTTCGGCCCAAACTTCCGGTTCACGGCGTCAAGTCCCTTGTCAACGAAGGTAAGTACTCGCGACGTTGCTCGAAGTAAACGTAGCCACGAAGAAAACTTGGTAGGTTCTGGTACAGGTAAGTCATAATTTTGTATGTTTACGACATTTACAACTTTTAATTGTGTTTCTTTGTCCACAGGTGCAAGAACATCCAGCGGCCATTGTTCACATTTTTCTTGCAAAAATGCGGGCCCGTGCAACCACTCTTTTTGTAAAATCGAGCAGTCGTAACTTTCTCTCGTAGCGATATCGGCGACGTTCAGTTTAGTCGGCACATATCGCCATTCATTTATGCACGTGAGATCATCTATTTCTCCCAATCGATTTGCTACATAAGTTTTGTAATTGCGAGAATTATTTCGAATCCATTGTAGTACAGTAGTAGAATCGCTCCAAAATACTCGTTGTTCAGCGCTCATCGTGTGTTCTTTCGCAATCGTATCGGCCAGTCTAGCCGCCAACACAGCAGCCTGTAATTCTAAGCGCGGTACTGTTATTGGTTTAGTTCCCGCCACACGGCATTTGCTAGCAATAAATGCAACGCGCGTCTGAAACCGGTTATCTAGCCACCTCCAGTAGGCGACCGCGCAGAACACTTTTGTAAATGCATCGCAAAATATATGCATCTGTAGGTTCATATAACCAGTTCTATTTGGGATCACTTTAGGTATAGAAGGCAGCGTAGCATTCGTAGACGTCGTAGCACTGTCTTGATCCGCTACGAGCGTAGCACATTCTATAGTTGTTTGCTTGAGGTGCGACAGGGACGGCAGATAAGTTTCACTTTCCGTTTCGTTCACGATTGTTGTAGCAGCTGGGTAGTATCTCGGTAATGTATTTGCATTTACAGTTTTTAATAAACAATTTCTATTTAGCCATTTCGTATAGATGTCATCATTTACGGGATCATGGAAAGAACTGACCTTGTCGGTGCTCAAAAGAAGCGTGGAATGATTCTCGTGCGTCTGGGCACGTGCGTGCGGCACCGTGCCGTGCAGGCACCAGCCCAGCGGCGTGCGGGTGGCGCACGGCTCGCGCGCTCCACCCACTATCACTTCTAAAGGCAACAGTAAATTGTAATTGTCCTGTCCAATCAACACTTCCGGTTTGGTGAGACCGGAACTCAGTTCACCACTAAGTTTGTGTAAATACTCATAGTTCTCACACTTCACTAAAGTTAAATCCTGTTTAGGCAAGCTTAGTTCATTGACACTTCGTACACTGATTTTATATTTATCACCTTGTTTATTAGATAAAGTTAAGTCCAATAGTTCAGTGTCACACAATAGTTCTGTATTGTTCATTGCACCGCGCACTCGCATCGAAAGCTTGCGGCCGCGCAAACCCGCGCGCGTCGCTAGTCCCGCACTGATCATAGACACGGTGGAACCATCGTCCAGCAGGGCACTACACTTGAAATTACCGTTAGGTCCGTTAATCACTATTGGTACCACTTTTAATAACACCGAACAGTTCTGAGTGGTATTTACATGATTAATATTTTCCAGTTGGGTTTCAGTCTCTGTAGGTAGTGTCGGCGGTGTGACCGCGGCCTCGCTGGTGCCGGCAGTACCGGTGCCTTGCCGCGCGCTCGTGGGGTAATGCAGCAGGCGGTGGTGCAGCTCGCCGCACCCGTCTACGTCACAGGCGGCGGCGGAACATGTTTGTCGATCGTGCTGAGATAGTAGGCACTTGAAACAAATACCTACGCGCTTTACGAATGACCAGCGGTCCTTGCGTAATGACTTTTTAAACTTTTTACAGTTTATCAGTTTGTGTGGTGATTCACGACAAAAACGGCACTTTTGTTCACTTTGTTCATTTTGCACTAAAACAGTTTCATTTTGAGAATAATAATTATTTTCACTGTATTTACGTTTATTGTCCCATCGTACGTTAATTAGGCTAGCGCTGCATGTAGATATCTTTATAGCTTCTGCGCTTAAAAATTCCGATAGTATATCTAGTCTAGCCTTCTTACGCTCAGTTATAAGCGGGTAACTGTAATCGGCCCACTTAGACAATAGCACGGTAGGTAATTTAGTGAGCACTATATTTACTACTCCAACGCCGTGGAGGTACTCTTCACGTTTTAGTTCACGTACCGATGCCACATAGTTTTTTATTTTTATAGAAAATGTAACTATGTCCTTATAGTAGTCTTGTGGTAACGGGTTGAGCTTTTTGACGTCATTTAATATTCTTGATATAATAACGTCCGGGTTTCCATACTGTAGCTCGAGAGTAGAAATTACGACGTCGGGCGATGTAGTGCTAATCAGCAGCGCTGACACTGCTTCTTTAGCGGAGCCACGTAAACATTTGCGTAACCTCCACAAATTTTCTTTTTCACTAAAGTTGCATATTTTAGTAGATTCTTCATATGCATTTTTGAACGATAGCCATTCCATTGGATCACCAAAAAATAAAGGAAGTTCTTTTGGTGTACTCATGCGGCTAAGTAGGTGGGCGTTGTGGCTGGTGGATGCAGTAGATGCAACCAAGTCCCTCAGTGCGCTGGCCAACTGCTGAACTGGACCGTTAGTGCCGTCGACATCCGGCGGCGGAAACAGGGGGCCTTTTTGTGTACCATGATCGTTGACCTTCTGCTTCTCCAGTTCCTGCTGGCTGCGCTCGAGCCACTGCTCGATGTCCTTGCCGTCACCTTGACTATCTAACTCCGATGCGTGCGGACTGTATTGAAGTTCCACGGCTGCTAAATCAGCCGCTAATTTTTTGTCGATTAATTCCAACTGAATACGAGCTTTTTCCTTTGCAGCTTCCATTTCGAGCTTTTTCTTTTGTGCCAGAATCGCAGATGATGAAGATGAAGATTTTCGAGTTTTGAATGATTTAGAGGTCTGGGACGGAACGGTAAGTATTTGTTTGTCTAATTTTAAACTTTCAGCACTAGTTCCAGGTTTCACTGCATCCATAACTTTTAAATTCACTTCACTGGGTTCCGTTTTGGTCTGCGTTTGCACTTTGTCCTTCACTTGATTTTCGTGACGCGACGTGCTGCGCGTGCTAACCATCTTTTTGCTAGGAGGCGTTTGGAACATGAAGATCTGGCTCGATAGGACCAATGTAAGCGGTCCTAGGCCTAGCAAGAAGAGGAAGCAAATCAAACGAAGATTTAAACGTTAAAAATGAACTTATATTCGCGTTAAAAGAAAAAACTAAGTACTGCAAAGGCGCGTGAGCCGTGCGCGGAACTCGTATTATATCGACGGTTAATTTGTGACTAGTTAGTGCAGCTTTTGAACCATATTTCAAAGCTACCCCGCGCGCCCGCGCACCCCTCTCGCACCTTAACAGGTTCTAGGATGCACAAACATTGCAATTTAAATAGGTAGGTACACCTAGGCAAACATTATATTTTAGTGAAATACTTATAACTAATTCGCGTCGCTAACACTTATGTTATAATGGATTATTGTTTAGTACAGCTGACCTTGACTTGAGCAGACGAAAAGGCCTTTATGGTGTGAATATTTGTCGACAATATGCTACGGGATTAAACTAAAATGTAGTTTTTATGTAAAACCTACTTAAAATAATTATACATGAGGCAATTGTGGACCTAAGAATTGAGGATTCTTTCAGTGAGTTCCACTAGCAGTTAGTACAAAAAACTAAATATGTAGGTATTGATCAAAGTATTAGTATAAATTATGTATGTCATACTTATCATTAGAGCCGAACGAAAAGGTATTACGTATTTACACTATCTTGTTTGTTGATGTTTTTTTTACCTTAGAACCTAGAACAAAATAAACAAAATTTCAAACTGTATCTAGGTGCATCCGTTTGGGGAGCTTATTATGCAACAAATACACACACACACACACACCCTCCCACCTTCACCCTCTTTCACCCTGACACGTAAAATTTATAACACCCCGTCGTTTTTGCGTCAGGGGCTAAAAATACTTAATTTACACTACACGAAACATTAAAAAAATATATACTAGAAAGGACTTATTACTGTGATTTCTTCCAGACAACCAATGTTTTCTTGTTGTTGTAATTGCTTGTTTTAGGATTAAATGGCGTGTTCAGGAATATTATTGTTTTATAAATATCCAGGTCTTCCATTCGGGCAGTTTCCTCTGTGGGAAGAAAATGGGAAGGTTCTCCACCAGTCCATAGCAATTGCAAGATACGTGGCCGCCAACAGTGAGCTTCTGCCTTCTGACCCTTGGCAGCAAGCGGTCCTGGATGCCACTGTGCTGACTTTCTATGATTTTGACAAGCGTAAGTGCGTCTTTTTCATAACCACTAAGATCTCTTTTTATTCTTCTGAAAAACATTACTTATATGAATTAATAAGTATAAAATATCGATACAAAAAAGCTGAGTTATATTTTAAATTTGTATCTATACATAGGCAGTGAAGTAAAATAGTGAAAATAAGTACCTACACAGGTAAGTAGTAAAGTCATAAGATTTTGAGGTGAAGAAGAAGATATAATTTATGTTAGTTCAGACTTTTTTACGATAAAATAAGGCCAATAACAAAACAATAAAATAAAACACATAATAATTTGATTTGCAACAAATATAATTTATTGGTAAGTATTTGTATTTATTGCAGATGTCGTCAATTTCATCCTTGAAAAAGATCCAGTGAAAAAGGAGGAGTTTAGAAAAAAACTGAACGATGAACACATCGATTTCTATTTTTCAAGATTTGAAAAACAGTTGAAGGAAAATAATGGTCACTTTGGTCAAAAAGTAAGGTACCTACTGATATAAAATTATAAAATTTAAACAAAAATAATATTTTGGGATTTCAAAATCTTCATTTAATTTGGTGAACGTTTATCTTAAAATTAAATATTTAAAAGTCTCTCCATAATTTCTTAAAAGTAGGTGAATCTTAGTGTAGTCATACTTTTTTCGGTTTTGTCCTGATCAAATACCATACTGAAATAGCTTGCGAGCAGAGTGAACCGCAGTGTTTTTTCTCAATTTCTGAAGATAATTTTATTTTATTTAGATTTTTTCTTTAAGGCCCAAGCGCTCAGTCAGGACGGTAGCCCAACAACAAAAGATGTCGCTAGTTTAAAAAACTGCGGTTTTTCTTCTGATTTGTTAATGGTTTTTTGCGTTTAGTTATCAAAATTCACCTTTGCGAAAACTTATTAATAGATACCAATTAATCAATACAAAATACTATAATTTTAGTAGGAAAAACGTGCAGAGGCTGGCGAGGAATTTCAAGCTTGCTATCTACTTTGACACGCAAAAATGTTTCCGATATTTGAAACGCGCTAGCGTTTCATAATTTCGACGTCAGGTAATAAGAACGAATAGCGCAGTTCAAGGTACTGTGGACTGACAATCAGAGTATTCGAGTTCAAATCTCCGCCAGAAATGTAACTTTTTGTTGCTTCCTTTTTTTGATATTTATCTGTGTCTTTCTGCAGAGCAGAGGCTCTGCAGAATTTTTACAGACTACTATAAAACCTACTTTATTGGAATTTTTTTTGAACTTAAATGCAATAAAATGCAGCAGATACCTATTACATAGGTTACCTTCTAATAAAACTGCTAATATCTTCAGGAATATGTTTATATGTATTTAATATTTCAATAGTAAGACTCTCTATACAGCTCTATAAATTAAACAAATAAAACACATGAATATGTTTTGCCCAAAAACGGGCTACGGGCTATTTATGTCGTTTTCTGTGGCGTCGCTAAGATTCTTCAATTGCAGTTGTTGGTGCATTGTCTTGCCTGCGTACAAAGGATATAGATTGTTTGTGGGGCAGTTACATCATAATGCTTGATCGGAGTGATCGCAAAGCGTGAATGTTTCTTCGGATCCTTTCTGTTACCACAATGAGTTTCTAATTGGCACAATTGATTACTATACTTACAAGATAAAATTTCATCAAAAACAACTATGTACGATTAAATTGACAGACAGCTAGCAATGACAATTATGTCAGCGAGGTTGCCTTACTACAGGTTTTATTTACTTTGACAACAAAAAAAAAGGTTTTATTTACCTATATTTCAATGCATTATTTGGAAGTTTGTAATTTTTCTTACAAATAAACGTTTTTTTTTTAATGAAATAATTTTTCTTTATATTTATAATTAAAGAACATTAAAAAACGAACAGTTTGATAATAATGTTTGCAAGGAAATACATTTATGGCCACACTTTTATAACCAAACTTTATGAACAGTGACATTTATCAGTTATTTATTATTAGCAGTAGTGAGACTGACTACTAGTGACCCGTGACACGGCACGCGTTGTATATTTCGGCTCGGCAACGTTTTTGGCGTTCACTTGATTTTACATTGAAACGTTTTTTTCATATTGCAATTTGTACATAAAATAGTCTATGTTACTCGGTAAAGATATTACATCCTTATGTAGAAATAGTTTTAAAATAGGACGTGTACTTTTGAATTAAATAGTGACCAACAAACAGACAAATCTTATCCTTTCTAGAATTTTAGTTTAGATAATAGATTGGCAACGTAGCATTTTCAAGAAGAAAAGGGATAGAATTAGTTTTGTTGTCTTGTTTCTTTTCCTACGACTGGAGAGCTGACAACAAACCTTTGAATTTTGTATTTGATAGATAATTGTAAGTATTCGAGCGAATGACGTAGTCGTATACTTACTAGATACCTAAACATTGACGACCGATGTGGCGCGGTGGCATTGACGACGTGGAGGTTGTCGGTTCGATTCCCGCCTTGGGATAAATGTTTGTACTATCTGCAAATATTTATTCCGGGTGTTCTGGGTGTTTATATATATAATAAAAAATATCTATCTATGTAATGTATTGTCGAGAAATTACAACACAAGTGGTTCATATATTACGTGTACAGTACATATTTAATTACCGCTAGTTTTGTTTCATACTAAGTACATACACTTTTTGATTTTATTATGGTGTAGAATTATGCGAACTTTATTTTCATACTATACAGTTAATAATGCTACAATAGCCGCTGTTCCGAACAGGGTAAAAGAGGTTTATTATACAGGGTGTAACAGAAGGGGTGGACCAAAAGCAAAAGGGCGATGGAAGAGCTCAATACCTATCGAAATAACCCCCATGTATGCTCAGCGATATTCAGTCGTTCAAAAGTTACTCGCACTTTTGTGTTTTTTTTTTCATTAACATATTTTAGGCTAGATTTCCCAAGTTTTCCCAAACTATCAAGTACGAAAGGTCTACTATGAAGCTACAAGGTGTAAAAAAATACGGTTGTAGCTCTAATAGTTTGGGTATACAAGATAAATCTAACCTAAAATAAAATTATGAAAAAAAAAAACATAAAAAGCGAGTAACTTTTGAACGACTGAATATCGCTGAACATACATGGGGGTAATATCGATAGGCTAAGAGCTCCTGCATCGGCCCTGTTGCTTTTGGTCTACCCCTTCTGTTAGACCCTGTATATATATTTTTTTAAATATTTAATTCTGCACAAAATGATGCAAAAAAACAGCGCACAGTATATCTCCCATATACGTTACATTTACGATTGAGCTACGAAATATGAGTAGGTAAACAAAACTATACTCATACAATGTGTAGCAAACTTTTTGTTGTTACGTGGTACATTTAACTTTTTTCTTGGTTGTCATGACAACTAGTAGTAAGTAAATAAATATGTCAGTCATAAACACCCAACATTTTGTTGTTAAAAAAATCTCAAATAGTTTGTAATATATCTCAAATAGTGCCTATTTTTAATGCAATGTAAGCTAGATTTCATGGAAGCTGTCTGGGCAGTCTAGCCCAGATCCTGGCATTCAGTTACTCGCAGGCAGAAATCCTTGACGCGAAGAAAGTACTACAAGAACCATAGGCTGAGACCACCGTGACCAACATTCACCTTGTGATAAGAAAACATCTTCGTGAAGAGACCGTTGCCGTATCATGAAGGATTGAAGTAGGAAGAAGGCGACCAACTTCAAGTCATACATCCTTACCATGGTGACCCAGTACAATGACAGTTCTTGGCTCTAGTATTCTGGACGTCTGGATTAGTCTAGCGGTAAAATAGGGGACCATTGCCGCAGATGAAAGATCAATATGTATTACTTTTGTGTGCTAGTTTTATTTTCATTTTATATAAGAAAAGTGTATGCTAGCATCTAAAGTATACTTTACTATTGTTGTAAAGTGTGTTATTCAGTAAGGTTTATCTATGAGCCGTTTTTAAATAAGTATTTTAGTACTTAAATTTTTACAACTATATTATGGTAAAAAATATATTTACTTTTCTTACAATAAATTGATTTTTTTCCACAGCTGTGGAAAAAAATCCAAAGCTATTTTTTTTTGTACGTTATTATCCACCTATGCTATGTAGAATGCATTAAAATTATAAGAAAGAAACCTTTTTGGTTCAACCAAACTTCTTTGCACGGGAGACGGGTGCAAGATATTACAATCTTTACGCTGACAAGTCCGCTTCGAATGTAAATATGACAAAGTACGATAAATAAAAGAATAACTAAAAGAAAAAGAGAAAAAAGATTTCCTATTTCTTTCTACACAAGTATTTAGTTCAAGTAACTAGATGGCGCTCTAGATACTTTTGCTATAACTTAATACCTAGTGCTTCGCACAGATGGTGCCTTTTTTTCACAGTTAGTTCATTTTTTGAACACGCGTCACGAACAACCTTAAGTACGGAAAAAGTGGATCTTAACGTTTGAAAACGTCATTATAACTGTCTTTATGTTTTCAGTTGAGCTGGGCTGACTTTGTAGTAGTCGGCCTCATCGAATGCGCAAACATGTTCCTCGAAGATAATATCGAGAAAAACTACCCTCTTATGTCAGCTCTGATGCAGGAAATCCCAACACTGCCAGGAGTGAAGGAATACGTACAAAACAGAAAACCATACACCATTCCAGCCTTTAACTAAACTAGACCAGGGTAGATAAATTTATGAAACCAAAATAAATAATAGTAGGATGAAACCCATTGGAATAGGCAATGGTTACCTATATATTACTAAATATTCGTATTCGTAAGCATTCGTATTGATAAATTTATTATTATTATTAAAACTGTTTATTAATATATCTTTATTTAACGTATACTTACGTTAAAGGCGCACAGCGTTTTTATAAGTTACAAGCGCACATCGTGTTATTTGAAGCACCTTAAATGAATTGATATTAAGCAAAATGGTTCCAGATTTTTGATGCACAATTATGTTTATAGGTGTAATGTATGTTTTCAATATGTGGATATGATTCCATAATAAGTTTGACATTAGTTTTGTACAGAAAGATTATGTTTAAGTTATGAAAATGTTAAATGCTGTTACTCAATAACCGGGCCTGCGCAAACCGGGACCGCATGGCAAGGGATTTTAATTTTTACTAATGGGCATTCAACCGTACTGTTAAAGAAATACGACATAAATTGCTATGCTTTAAAATGATGCCGTTCCGTTCACGTTCAATGCCACGGCATCGTTTTAAAGCATACATGTCAAAGTGATAAACATACCAAGTGATTTGTAACTCTTATTATTATCTAATGATTAAAGGGTGCATTGATTTTATGTAAAATACCTAAATATCACAACTTTTTTTATGCATAAATATATTACTGTTCCTACATTTTTGTATTATTCAATACCCTATATGAATTAAGTTTTAGGCCATTTTCCAAACAACCTATGATATTGTAACCTATAGGTTAACTAATTTTAATCGTGCACATTTTGGCAACGACAATTCTACCGCGACGGCTGGACCGTTGTGAAAACCACAAACCTTCACGCAAAAACAGAGCAGGGCAAACATTGGTGACCCCAGTTTTAACAATGGCGGCTCGCTAATATATGATTAAATATATGAAAATAATCGATGAAACAACTCTTACAAAGTATTCCATCCATTCTGTGGGTCGTGGGTCTGACCCAGAGCAAATGCTTGTTTCATTAACATAAATATTTGTTCTGTGTCTGGGTGTTACTATATTCTAAGTAATAGGGATCTAGTTCCCATAATACATACTTTGCTTAGTTCGGAACATGTTTAAAATGTCAATGAACACAAAAGACTCTTTAAAGTTAGACCTATTACGCATTACACCATTACTACTAGACGCAATATGCTTGAGTTAGCTTGCTACTTTAGTGTGGCGAATTGGACCACTACACCTCACAAAACCAGCAAGGTAACCTAAATAGCGTACTGCATCTAGCATAGTGTAATCTAATCAAGTATCTACCGAAATTCAAATTTTGGACTTATAAATTAATACATACTTACTTTTTTATTATACCTACATATAAAATACCCAGAACACCCGGAATAAATATCTGCAGATCGTACAAATCCCCAATTTATCCCAAGGCGGGAATCGAACCCGCAACCTCCACGTCGCAGGCCACGTCGCAGGATCTTTGCCCGCCGCGCCACATCGGTCGTCAAAATGGTCAGGACTAAAATCTGCTCTGTATAGTTGAGTGTAAATCTAAATTAAACTTGAATCAGGGTTTTGGGAGAGGTAAAGTTAGGCATTTCGTTTGTCACCACATGATTTGTGTAGCACAAGTGTTTGTAAGTAGCTGACCCTCGTATTTTAATGGTAAAGGCTGTGGGTTACTGATCTTGTAGATATAGCTTAAGTTATTGTGTAATTCTGCTTTATTAAATTTATCGGAAAAATTATTTATTTCGACCAAATAATATAAATTTATCGGAGCAATAGGAAAGTATAATATTCAATGTAAACCTAAATAGAGAATTAAATGAGTACTCCATATCAGGAGCATAGACGTAAACGTAAGAAATCAAATAACAAATGTAATAAATTAAATAAACAAATGGTATAGGCGCATTGGCCTATAGAACATGTAATAAAAAAAAAAAAAAAAAAAAAAAAAAAAAAAAAGCTTATAATTTGGACAATTCACACAATTTATTTATAAATTGCCTAGGTTTGTGTTATTTTGAGCTATGTTTTTATAAATATTATAAGCTATGTGACTATAAATTTTAATTAAAATCTATTCAGACATCAAAAGTTTCAAGTATAAGTTCAAAAAAAAAATTGTTTTAATAAACTCCCTGTTTCCTCCCTCTCTTACCACGTTCCTCTATCTCTGGCTATATTATAAACTTTAACTCGTCATAAATAATGTAACTATAACTAGTTACCTAGTTGGAGTTACCCAAGCTGGTCAATGTGACTCGACAGTACCCCACAAAGAAAACGTGAAAAGAAACCTATTAACTGAAATCTGCCACACATCGCCTCCATGTGCTGACAATACATGTTTATAGTCTTTTCATCACGACGTCTTTGTCGACCCCACATTGCTTGCGGTTGGAGGCATTATTATCGATAACATCGCAACACATCACTTTTCACACGGATAAATCTTTTATACCTCGACCTTTTTTCATTCCGGATATACACTGCAGGACTTCCGCTTACTATCTTGCGTGTTGTAGAACAAAAGCAGCAGTGTAGACTAAGAAAGCGTGTATGCCCGCGTTAAAAGTAGTTGGATAATGGTTCCAGTAGAGGGGATGTAAAAGGTGCCTGATAGGAAAGCTTAGGGTGCATATTTGATCATTTTTGATGAAAGTGATTTTGTCCTCGGGCGTCTAAGGTCCCGTTTTGTGGGGTCCGCGATTCACAGCTTGATGGGAAATCGATTTTGCTGAAACAGTATGGGGGCTAAGTCTTTGGAATTGAAATTTTACGTGATTGAAGTATAAAACAGCATTGCCTATCTACATAAACAAAAGGTGTTTTGGTTTAGATGCGTAGTAAATCTTCCTGTCTATTTAGTCTTTCATGTTTTTAACAGCGATAATCTTGACAAAGAATCTAATCTTTATATTGATGCTAATTTAAAACAAAATCTATGTTTGAATTCAGACACAATGTTAACAAGTAAATAAATATAATTATGCTTCTGAGAACGATTTGCTCCAACGATTGTTCGTTCTTCAGCAAACCCCTATGTTTGCTGAAGAACGAACAATCGTTGAAGCAAACCGATACTGGAGTGGAGACCGCGTTTAGGTAAGCGTAGTGTAGGACGCCCTCCGGCGAGATGGAGCGGATGATCTGCGGAATGTAGCTGGCAAACACTAGAGAAGAGCCGACGACCGAGCTCAGTGTCGCGTCTTGGGAGAGACCTATATCTAGCATCAGACTGATAGGTTTATGATGATGAAGTTTTCCAACGCCTACGCGCTTCGATAAGAGCCATCGGTAACCAATTGGACCTGCGTTCCACAGCCCAATTTCCGAATTCGTCTCGTCCATACACTAATGTAATTAGACCGTTCATACATTATTCACAGGTGCTGGTCACTGTATTACCGACAATTACTTAGAAAAGGTATTAGTTACGTCGTCTCTGGGAAAGTAAAGGATCTTTACCACTTTGGTAGGACCTTGTCGTATTGCAAGCGGATAACTTAGGTTACACTAGTTGTAATTTTTTGTGATAGCTCTTTTTAAATGATCAACGAAGTTAATAAATAAATAATTAACTAAACAAATAACTTATTGCAAGCAGTGATTAATTGCAGTTAGTTAAAGCCAGTCTTTTATTTTACGGTAGTTATCGCTGATGACAACAATAATGATTTTAACACTAAATAAAAAACTTTATTTTTCCAATGCACTCCGTCAGCCATATAAAAGGTGCTTTAGCAAAAAACAATAACGCCAAAAGTAACATTAAATAAAAACAGTATTTGATTCATGGGTTACATTTTTTAATGGGAGAATAAAACTATAGAAAATAGCGGATTTTATTTCTCATATTGGTTATATGAGAAATAAAATCCGCTCGCATATTCCCCCTACACTAAAGAGACACCAGAACCCTTGTAATTTACAGTCTCGTTGTCCGCTGCCCAAGAAACCCGTTTATTGCAGCTGTGAGCTCACATCCTTCCATTTAGTATGAGCGCACTCCGACAACAAAACGTCTTTCAAATTCTTGTGTCTTGACGTTAACTATAAGTCAGGCATATTTTACTACGGTCTATCTTTCAAAAAGTTTTAAGTTTGAAAATATTGCAATACCTCTAGAGATCATGTGTGAAACTGACATTACCAACATTTTTTATCTGACATGTACCAATAAATATATTGAGTAAAATAGCTTATTTAATAGATAAACAGTTGATTAACTGTTGCGCAATATAAGCATTTCGCGTGTATACATCTGTACGACTTTGGGGATCATGTCTTTGAATCTTAAGTTTACTAAATAAGAGAATCATCATCATCAACCTATATCAGCCCACTGCTGTACGTAAGTCTAAATAAAAGAATAGACTGTGCTTTTCTTATTCAGGTGGTGGTGAATACGGACGGCAAAGCGTGAGAGAAAAAACAATCGTGTGACCAGTAATTGTCACCCGTGTTGTCACCTACTGTTGTAAAAAAAACCGTCTTGCTGCAGTCTTGTCGTCGGTATGCGCTTACTCTTAGCTTGTTATAGTAATCTGTATCTATATGGAATATAAAATGCGATGCATTTAATTAGCTTTACTTTGAAAATTAGTATAACTAATATAATTCATTGATTTTTCTCACTAGACAATCTGGTATTAATATTAAAAACGTTGCTTAGTTTGGGGACGTTTTTAAAGTCGGAAAGTTTTTAATATGGGAACTAGATAGTTGAAAGTGCGCAATAAATAATATTATCTGTATCTAGCTGCTACGTTTAGATGCTTTTACGTAAAATCATACTTTCAAGTCAAGCCTTCAAAGTAATTGTGTTATAATTTCGCGTTCAATTTAATAAAAGCTAACGCAGATATTATTTCAACAAACATTTATTCAACCAACACTTAATATAGGATATAAGCTACGCTTAAACCGACGCGAACAAACGCTTCAAATTAGCAACTGATAGTAGGTACATAATTTGCCATCAGAAGTAAAGACCCCCGGACTCATCTAAAAAGTCTAGTTTGGCGGACATTGCTTAATTCAATCCATACCTGATACCGACTATAGCCTTTATCAAGCAAGCAGTATGTATCAATCGAAGGACCTATAGCTCAGAGGGATGAGCAAGAATAAATGTGAGAATCGTAAACGTATCGTTATCTTAACACGTTAAATACACACTGCTCGGTGAAGCTGCAACATTCTGCAGTCAACCTGGCGGCAACGCGTAGTGTCACTCGAATAGTCCTTACGTTTGCAATTGTCACATTTATTTGTAGTCACTGTGTTCGCGACGGTTTGGTTATAGCTTTATAAGTAATAATAACATAGGATGGCTTCTATCAATATTATCACGTCCTAATATTTGTAGTTAGGGCGTTTGTTGATGTAGGACTTGATGGCTGGGATGTTCTGCACTTCAAGAGTCAGCTGCTGAAGTAGGGTTACTTCAGGAGCCAGGTCTTATTGAACTCCAGTTGAAAGAACTCCAAGATGCTGACAAAGTAAAAGTCAGCCTAGCTTTGTTTCTGAAAAAAGTGCCGTTAAAGATTTGCTCAACTGTCAGCTCCATAAAATCGCTGAAAAAACAACATGACTTAGGTAGTAATGGCTTTTTTTCTAAGCTTAGGTACTTAATTCAACACAAAAAAATATAGAAGCTTTAGAAAAAAATATAGAAACACAAGGATAAATAATAATGACATTGGTTTTACCGAGTTGTCATTAGTTTAATTCTTATTTATTTTCATTTAATTCACAAAAAATCACAAACCACGCTCTAGTCACAAGCTAAGTTCGTATTATAAGAACTAGAAGCTGATAGAATTCCACTTTTTTGTAAATGTTCATTATGAATGTATATTATTTACTACAGACCTTACGTTCCCGACTAAATATAGGCTAGTGAGTTTTGTCTGTCACTGGTACCTACTACTTGTAGTACCTACCTACTATTGACATAATGAGTCAGTTTTAGGTACTACTAGATGTAGGTACTGTTAAGTAGTAGGTACTAGTGATACAGTACCGCTTGAATTTGTATTAAATTCGTCTAAGAATGTATTCAGTGAGACATTTCTTACACATTATTAGCAATATTTGTGAAATGATTTTCAATATTACCTACCTAAAAAGTCTTCACTTTTGTAGGGACTCCCGGAAGTAAAATAATATAAAATGATGTATACTCTGTTTGTCCATGTACCACGCATGCTGTTAGTTCCTATTTCTAAAACAACAGTTCACTGAACAATTAAAATTCAAGCAACGTAGAAAATTTTGCGAACTATTAAATGAAATAACTTTATGGGAAAGTTGCAAAACATTTTGCACAACCATCTGCCGCCATTAGCACACATTTAGTTAAAATATTCTATTCATATGTTGTTTAATTAGTTTTTACTGCAAATGTTTTGTTATTTATGTTTATGCTGTTACTCAACGTAAAATTTAAACAAAGATGTTCAAGAATATTTTTATAATTTCAATTACTACATTACTAATCAGAAAAATAATAGGAGTATTATAAAATCTCTCTATAACTGATTACCGTCTAATTTTACTTGAATACGTAAAAAGTTTAACAGTCTGTTCATATCTCATATATTTCAACAAAAAACCTGACAAAACATAACATCTAAAAGTATATAAACAAATAAGATAGAGATACAATTATTTTTCTTTATTCTTCTTTCTCAAATGGCTTGAAATATACATCCTTATTATTATGTTATTCGAATTATGTCGTTTTTTTATGCTTATAAATTGCTTGTTATCTTCTCAGTTGAGCTGGGCTGATTTCGTCATAGTAGGCCTTATCGAGTGTGCTAACCTATGCCTTGAAGACAATATCGAGAAGAACTATCCTCTTATGTCAGCTCTGATGAAGGAAATCCCAACACTGCCAGGAGTGAAGGAATACGTACAAAATAGAAAACCATACGATATTCCAGTAATTAATTAAAACATCACGAATATTATGAGTATTGTTTGTATGCATGTATAAGTTATAGATCTAATCTAAGTTAGAATAAATTACTAGATTTTTTTTGTTACAAAAAAATATTATTCACAAACAAACTTACAACTACACAGTATTTACAAAATGTACATTGTCATATAAAATACATAAGAAACAGTTGAGCTTTCTACAGACCGTTACAAACGATCTATAGATAGTTCAACTGATCCAAATCAGCACCAATCGGAAGCGTACCCAAGACACTGGCTGCATTGCCGCGCTGAATAGCAATGCTGATACGCTGGGTCAGATACTCACCAGCCCTCGGGTCACGCGTCGCTTCGACTAGACGCCCATTAAATACTAGATTAATAAGTTAATTAAATAAAACTTTTATTTATTCATCTTAACACATACATCACAGAACCAAATATAAAACGATAACTTAAAAAAGCTAAACATCAGTAAGACTTATAAAATATGTAGATTCCTTAAGTAAACGATTCTGAATCCGAAAATCAACTATGTAAATCTACTTAATCGCAGAATTCTTAAAAACTTTATTGTTGATATTTTAAGAAAATATTCTTTATATTCGATAAAATAAATTAAGTTACTTTCTCCTACTACTTTTAAATAACGATAAAGTTTTAGCAAAAATAGTTTAAATAACTTTCTATAGTTCAAAGTATATTCAACATTTCAAATCAGATTCACTACTACGAAAACACTCATAAAATAGCCGTTCTTAGACAAAAGACAATCGCAAAGAAAACTTCAAAATTGGCTCAGTTTTAATTACTTTCGTGGAGCTGTTTGTGTTGGCTGCAACTTCTGCTTTGTATACAATCGGTACACTTTCATTCGTCTGTCGCACCTTTATTATGTTGTGTAGCATCTCATAGTTTACATAAGCTTTGCTTACTTATCAAAATAAATAAGAATAAAATTTTTTAACAAAAAAATTAAACCGCCAAAAAAACTGAAAGACTAAAAATTTGGGAGGTTATGTATACCTACAATAATATGATAGAAACCATACCTCCCGTTCTAGTTATAAACTAATTACAGCAAAGTAATGCTTCTCGTTATTCTTCTTCTTCTTCGTGTCAATGAACACAACAAAAATTTTAAACGCAGTTCATGTAGAACTTTGCCACATTTACTTGTTATTGATAATAATATATTATGTTATCGATAATATACAATATTAATTCCTAGGTAACTATAATGTTGAAGTGCACATATCCACGCTTATATACTCTGTTTTATATACTTTATCTGTGTTTCCAAATGAATAAATGAATATAAATTATCGTCGCATCAAGAGGTGCAAGTTCAAACATTATGTATATTAGGCTCATTTTAAAGTAAAAATAAAAAGAATAACGCCGAACTTCAGTGAACTAGTTGTGAACTCCTGCAACGGTTGAGTTCATTAAGAACGTCGTTACTTTAACGGATGGCTCAAGTTGACTTACGATTGTGGGGCTTATGTCATTATGACAGCTGTCATTAAACCACACCATTGTCAGCAGAGATTGAGCTTCACAAAATGTACTACTGTTTAAAAAGAGAATAATAGAAGAGAGTACTTATTTCAGTTATTTGACAGGTGTCACAGCTTGTAGTAGCTTTGCCTTCCATGCCGTGGGTTCGATTCCCACCCAGAGCAAATTTTTGTGTGATGGACATAAATATTTGTTCTGTGTCTGGGTGTTACTATGTTCTATTTTAGTTATGTAATAATGTTTTAAAAGCATTGAACAAAAATAGCATGGTTAATCAGCCATATAGTCAGTCCGTTACGAAGTCCAAACGCAATTTGGTAGTAGTGCTCTTTATGAGTTTACAGAGATCGTCGTTTGAGAAGTTTGCTGTTTCTGTTGTAAAACAGTGTTTTAGTACTTATTCCGGGTTTAAGAGTCATGGAGCGCATAAGCACCTATGTAACTAGTTTAAAGTACTTTTTGAGTGTAATCATTTACTTCTATTACACATACGTATATCTTTATGTTTTAGATAATGCAGTCTCTGTTTGGCACGTCTTGGAGAATGCATTTTTATTTTATATAAGTATTATAGTCTTTTATATCTATTATATTTATTTATCATCATCATCATCATCCACAGCCTGACTTGACCCACTGCTGGGTATAGGCCTCTCTTTGCTCTTTCCAGTCTGCGCGGTTCTGAGTTGCTCTCAACCATCTGCGGCCCACAAATCCATTATATGATACTACTTTATACAGATATTTGGGCTTTTTCATTATTATTTGCATACAAAAACAAGTGGTGACAAGGAAACATAAGTCAACCATATGTCTTTGCTACGCGTTTGTTCAAACAAACTCGCTCGTTCCTCCAACTTGCGCCTCGTTGAAGAAATGCTTCACTTTCTATAAGTAAGGAAATGAAGTTCCACTCACTCGGGAGTCGTTTAGACTTCTGTAATTGGACTCGCCCTGGCATTGTTTGATGCCAGTTTTGAAGCGCTTTCATACAGTCAGAGTCAAAACATCACCTAACACATTATTATTTAAAATAATTAAATTTATATAAGTACTAACTTTGTTAACTTCATCAGCCTACTAAGGTTAGATACATTTATTTTTAAATGATTGTTATCAATTTCTGATGCTGACTGTCCAAAGGGACAGCTTGCTCGGGGCTGATTTATACGACTTTTAATTGGTTTGATCCACGTTTGGAGTGCATTGCGAACATTTTTTTTATGTTCTAAACAACTTACTGCCTGGTAATTACCAAAAAGTTGAACTAAAGTCAGAAAAAGGTTCTAAAAATTCTGCTAATCAACATTTTAATTAATTGCTGCTATGATACTTGTTTGTAAATCGATGGGATATGAATAAAAAATCGATTACGCATCTCATTTCACGCCGATAATTAAATTTCATACACACATTCAGTGTAGTTGGTGGCAGAATGTCTTCCCTTCAAAAGTATTGTGTCATTATATTCGGCTTTATAATATCTCTATCAAATATATCAGGTAGAATTATTTAATATTGTTAATTAAGTAAATATACTTTTAAGGCCTCTTTTACCAGACTTATAGTTATAAAATAACAGAAAATCATTAAACTGCAGCCCTTAAACGGACTTATAACAAAAATAAAATCAGCCAAGTGCAAGTAGAACTCACGCACGAAGGGTTCCGATAAAAAAATATTTTTTTGTTTAGTATTTGTTGTTATAATTGAAAATTTCTAACTAGCACGGTTCATGAGATACAGCCTGGTTACACACGGACAGACAAACAGACAGCAGAGTCTCATAGGGTCCAGTTTTACCATTTACGGAACGGGTACGGAACACTAAAAACTAAAAAAAAACTGACTGAATCTTTAATTTGTACTTTACTTGTCAAATGGTAACAGAGGCCATATGACGTAATATTTAAAAGTTATTTTTAAAAATAAGGTTTACGTGATTCGGTGACGGCAAATCAAATGATTGTACTCTCTGGATGGGAAGCGGGGGAACCTGCGCAAAAACAGAAGTCAGGTAGGTTTGTTAGATTATATCAGAGATAAAAATATAGAACGAATAACATATGGGTTTTAAAAATGTTAAAATGTTAGGTTTGCAAGAAAAATCACTTGGTTCGTAAATCATATTTGCATCTTAGCAAGATAATTTCTTTTTACGTATGTATTGTATATATGTTATCGGCCACTTTGCCCATGCTCTATATTATATAATATACTTGTGTCTGAAAAAATTTTTTTGATAAAATCAACTCTTTTAACTCATAAAGATCTAAAAGAGCCTCAATATTAAAACTTAGCTTTTTCCTAAAGACGTGTGAAAATATTCATGAATAAATTTTGTCGTAGCTGAAATTGAAATGGACTACTTTTTTGGAGAAGCAGCGCTGCGGAGCCCTAAAAGTATGACTTGCAATGGCGACGATCTGAAACATGAATGCAGATTGATGTGTGGGGAAAATAACTATGGATGTATTTTTAACGACTGCGTTTGTTTGGGCCGTGATGCAGAAAAAAGTAAATATACAAACAGATATCAAAACAGATATGAACAGATATAGACGACCGATGTGGCGCGGCGGACGAAGGTCCACCTGCGACGCGGAAGGTTGCGGGTTCGATTCCCGCCTTGGGATAAATGTTTGTACGATCTGCAAATATTTATTCCAGGTGTTCTGGGTATTCTTAATGTATAATAAAAAATATCTATGTTATGTATTGTATTAAGTATGTCAGTCTTCTCGTACCCATAATACAAGCTCTGCTTAGCTTGGGGTTAGATGATGTTGTGTGGATTGTCCAGCATTATTTATTATTTATTTATTTATTTTCTCTACTTGTTGTCATTTAAAATCTTTTTGTAATACAATGTAATAAATAACATGTAATGTAAATAGATCTACCTACATAAGAGGTAAATGATTAGTACCTATATATTTACAAATTCATCTATAATTAGTGTTTTGTGTAAATAAAAATAATTTTAATTATAAATAAATAGTTAAGTAATTCAAAGAACGATAATTTTCAGAAAAGCCAAAAACAGATGAAAACCTGCCACCATCAAAGAAAGATATAAAAAAGATGCTAAGTGACTTTGAAGACCTCATTGGTACGTATTTATAATAATTTATACTATTATAATAACCACTGCTAAACATAGGTCTCATAGACGCACTACTGAGCTCGGTCTTAGTCTTTTCTCTCGTTGTGTTTGCCAGCTACACTCCGCAGATCGTCGCTCCATCTCGCCGGAGGGCGTCCTACACTACGCTTGCATAAACGCGGTCTCCACTCCAGTATCCGTTTGCTCTAACGATTGCCGGTTCTTCGGCAAATTACTTATTATTTAGGACGATAATTTTTAATTTTTCATAAAATCTTATTAAATAGGTAAACCATGAAACTTCACTATCCAAGGCAAAGACTAATGAAAAGATTTGCCGACTTTGACAACCTTTTATTTTTACTATTTAATAATTTTTATTCTTAAAAGATTACCATGAGATTTTGCTAGATATTAAAAGTATGTTTAGTTAGAAATGTTAAGAATAAACTTTCCTTACAGAAGTGCTACGTAGACAATTAAATAGAGAGGAGCCAGTCAAAACAAGTGACCGTCCCATACTACGTCACCATATAGCACACTTCTGTTCTAATTTAGCTGAGGCCAGGAAGTGTATCCGCACTTGTATGCAGGTACTGTCATATTTAGTTCACATTCAGGTTTTTTTGGAAGTTTGTTAAGCTCCTGTCGGTTTTAAATGAGCAGATATGTACATCTATCCTAAGCGTTACTAGTTAGTTGACTATATTGTCATTTACCAACTCAAACGGTACAAGATATATTATACATTTTATATATTTTATTGAAAGAACTGAATGAAATATTTACTTATTTTGGAAATAAGTTCTCTTTACAACCTAGATAGTACTACAGAACATATTATGAGATTTTTGAGTTTACTGCCAACACAGAATTACTACCTACTGTTTAACAGTGATGATAGCAACTAAATTAACTACTAAATCAAGTTTTTCGTAAAATGAAAATTCTTAATTTATCTGTTCAGGTAGCCTTCTTTTGTTGTAGAAAGAATAAATAAACAAATAATGCTGGAAAATCCACACAACATCATCTAGCCCCAAGCTAAGCAGAGCTTGTGTTATGGGTACTAGAAGACTGACATACTTAATACAATACATAATACATTACATAGATAGATATTTTTTATTATACATATAAAATACCCAGAATGCAATGACTCTTATTAAAATAACTGTATGTTTGTTCCAGGTTGGTAAACCAGCGTTTTGTGGCAAAGACCACAAATGCTACTGTGGTCACAAGTACAATGAACACAGTAAAGACGAAGACATCAACGTCAATGATATGTATGCGAAGTATCGGGATTTGTACACGAAATACTTCGGCGCGGACGGTGCTAATCCAATCACAGTGAATGGAAAATAAATGATCTAATTTCCAATGTGATATCAGCAGAATTTGTTTTTTAATAATATCCTACCTGTTGCTTTATACATCTTTGGTCAAAAGCATTTATAAAGAAGAAACATCTAATCTGGCGTCACTTATAAAATATTTTTGTGTGATGAACATAAATATTTGTTCACTGCCTGTATTTTTGTGTATTCTATGTATGTATTTACAAAAAAAATTATATACTTTTTTAATGTACCTACTATTGGACGGTTCTTAATGAGTGAATTATGAGTGAATTGTCGGTGAGTATTCTTCAATTCTATGCACAAATCCACTTTCAACAAAACAAAGAGCAAACGTACATCGGTCTATAATTCACCGTACAAAACAACACCAGTCACGTCTCATTGATTGATAATCCACGCCTTCACAATAACCTAACATCACGAGTTCTTCCGAGGACATTACTGCTCAGATTATTTCGAGACACGCACAATCTGAATAACAGAAAATGTTTCGTGTGTTTGCGCATGAAGTTGAAAGTTGCTGCGGCAAGCCACAGTTTGCAATGTACACTAAACAGTCGCACTTTTACATAAAAAAAAATATTTTGCAAGACTAAGAAGAAGAAGTAGTCAACCCTGACCTGACATTCCTTCATTTTTTAAGAGACATGCTCATGTCAGTGTAATAAATGTTATTCTTGTCAGGTGTTTTAAGGGAGGTTTTTTGCATCTCTTTATGGAAATGGCAATATTTAGATCTACATACACTGTATACACTAAAATGAGATGGTACAATTTAAACAGTGATTAACTTACGACAGAAGTTGAAAAGAAGTTGTATACGATATGCATTATGATCTGTCGTGAATATTTATTTATTTTTTATACTTAGGTTTCACTTGCTAACGTCAGTGACGTCAATGTCTTCAAATACATTAGCGTTTGTTCTATCATTCCAGATTATCGCGCTTAGAGTGCGTGTTTATTTAGTATTCCTTAAAACCTTACAAATTCTCATTAGTATTATTACCACTAGCAATGACAGTATACTTTACTGGTCTTTTAAGCCTTTAAGATCGCACTTAGAAGATCAAACAGAATGTTGTAGAATACCTCGTGTTCCAGAACCAGTCTAAATAAGAGAAAAGGCAAGGGTACAGACCCGCACTGATTTATATGCCGCTAACACAGCCGCAACCGAACTGAATTTTAATTACATACAAACCCTTTACAAGCTTTGTTCGTAGGTCTGAGGCACTGGAAGTGACTATGGTATAGTGTAAACTAAGCAAAGCTTGTTTTATGGGAACTAGACTGCCAATAAAATAATTATACGTATATTTTTTAGGTTTATAGCGATAGTATAGTGTAAACTTTGTGTGATAATAATATGCATTGATTTAATAATATGGAGAAATGATAATAATAATTAATATACTGATTAATAAATACACCAGACGGCGGTCAAACGCGTACTGATGCCCGTTAGGTAAGTATAAAAGTACACTGCATACAAAAATGCTTAATGCACAATTTTAATTAATAATAATGATATTAAAATAATGTATTGATAATGACATAGAAAATAAAATATTATATATGTACTTACTTAAAGAAATATACAGAATGCTGTCTAAGTTTACATGTGTACTTTGGTGTGAAATATATATATTTCAGTTTTCATTTGATATACAACAAGTAGGTACAATGTTTTCTTAAATATTCAGTAAGTAATGTTTTTTCTGTAAAAGTTTAATAACTAAAGAGAAGTAATAGCACATCAATAGCAAAACTAATATAAAACCCCTTTCACGACGAAAATAGATTCTTTTCACAAAGCGTTATTTTCACTTCCAGTTGGAAACTTGGAACAACTTCAGAAGTGTTGGGCGGGATATTTATTGATTGCGGAACAACGAATTCTGTAACCTTTTATTCAAATAATGTATCCATATTTTCTTTTTGCCATAAATGTTTCTTGTTATGAAATTGGAACGTTGTTTTGGTGTTTTGGCTTTATTAAAATACTGAAGGCTGAACACGAATAAATGTAACACGACAATCGTAAAGTAAACGTAACGCAACGTATTCGATTCACATTGCTCGATGATGCTGCATCGTTCGGCTGTTAATCTGGCGTTTGCACGCAATGTGAATCGAATAATTAGTTATTATTTCAATAACCACACAAAAATGCTAGCTTCAATATAAAACTAATCATCAAATGTAGAATAACAATAATTACACACAAAACAAACACAATCAATTTGGAAAAGTGCGTGTCTAAGTCGGTTTAAATTACAAAGTGTGTCTGATGAGATTGCAAATAATAATAGTAAAATAAAATGAAAAAAATTAAAACTACTTAGTCAAACAGGCTATATTTTATTTAATTCATGGATAAACTTAAAAAGGGTCGGCTATGAATTCTGTGCTATTACTTGTGCTAGTTTTTTATCACACCAGATTTATCTATTCACAAAAACTCTCAACTTAAAACCTAATTCATTAATGTAACCGAAACAAATTTTTACACACGGGCAGCATCTGGCGGGAGCAATCATGGTGGTGCTTCCATTCATCACTTGTGAGTTATTTGAAGCAATCACTTTTATCTGCAGGCTTCGCGGCGAGATGTTGTAAAACGAAGCGAATCGTATCTTAAACGTCTACGGGAATTGTGCACGATTCTAAATTAATAGGACCTATTTAACTTTATTTAGACTTAGATAAAAAAATAATCAGATTTACTAAATTGCTTCCAGATTTTTAATTCAAGTGATTAAAAATATAAATTCATGGTAATATCACACAAGTCTGTCTAATCCCAAGCTAATAAAATATATAATTAAATAATGCTGGACAATCCACACAACATCATCTAGCCCCAAGCTAAGCAGAGCTTGTGTTATGGGTACTAGAAGACTGACATACTTAATACAATACATTACATAGATAAATATTTTTTATTATACATATTAAATACCCAGAACACCCGGAATAAATATTTGCAGATCATACAAACATTTATCCCAAGGCGGGAATCGAACCCGCAACCTTCCGCGTCGCAGGCGGACCTTCGCCCGCCGCGCCACATCTGTAGTCGGTAATAAGATTGCTGATAGAATATTATGTGATATACTACATATTACTTCTCTTATCACCCAGATACAATACAAACGTCAGTGTCCAATGTTTGTTCTCAGAGGGGATCGAACGCAAAATGAGCTGAAGGTCTATCAAATATAGTAAGAACTAAGTATCAAGAGGATATGCAGGCATAAATTGTAAAATTATTTTGTAAAATTGGCATAGTTTAGTTAGAATGTTTTAATTAGACGCGGTTTTACCAACAATAAGTATGCCGGCTTCAACTTGTACGGTTCTTGAGAGTTGTGGAAAAGTTATTGTTGTTTAAAGTTTTACTTTACATCAAACTATGAGCTTGTTTCCTGAAGTGGGCTTGCCCGCAATATTTCTTTATGAATTTTGTTATTATTTAGTAATATTCAAGCTATTGCATAGCTTCTATCGCGGGCCTTGAGCGTGGAGACCGAATCCAGAAATTCCGTAACGAAAATACCTAATGAAAATAACCTAACACTGCGCATGCGTAATCCAGCAAAAAATGCTATACAATAGCTTTACCGCGGCAGTCCCCGAGTGCTACACGTCTTTTTTTTGACGTGACAACGTCTTATAATTCGATAGAGCCGGCTGCACGCACGAAAAAACATGACTCATGAAGCGTTCCGGCGTTCCGGCGTTCTGAGGCGTTCCAAGATAAGATAAGATACGATTGACGTTGTCACGTTCAACTATCGTCAGTAAACCGACTTTACAGACAACCATTTTTTTGTTTTTATTTTTGGGTATGCAAACAGACTCAGTGTGATAGAGAATCGTCGTTTTTTACAGTTTTCGTTTATAATTTTGCTGGAAGATGTTTTTAAAAATATCAAAGCATACATCGACATTTTGTGGAACTTATGACATTTAGGCAACCTACGAAAAAACTGCAGTTGAATAGATTTCTTCACTGTCTTATTAAATATCAAATCACGTGACTTTAAAAGACCAACCCAACTAAACCACAATGCCAAATTTCCATTCATTCAATAAAATATGTACTAAAGTGATCCCACAATGCCGAGGGTAGGATTACTAAACGTGTACTCGTAAATGGTATTTAGTTATAGGAACTATTAAATTAATTATTCGCATATAAGTTTGAATATACACAATGAGAGCTTTCACAAATCATATTTCAGTGCCTACAGGGGGGAGGCTATCCAAGGGGAAACTTGCGTGACCGAATATCCTTTCAGTTGCAGTTCAGCTTTCGATGATTTTACTATAGTAACTCATCAGTATTCCGTGGCATTTTTGTGGACTGACGTGACTGAACTTTATAAAATAAAAGGTAATTTTTCTATAAATAATAAAAAAAAAATGACTAAGCTGTTAAAAATACATGACCTACCTGGTTTGAGCATGGCCTACCTGAATATTTGTTAATTCTATCAAACGGTATGAAAATCGATCATTCAAAATATCAATAAAAGACGAAGAAAACTGAACTGCAATTTGATCAAATAATAGTTCAAAAACATTTCAGTTGTCAGGATACCCCCGCGTGCCTACAGGCGCCATTTAAACTATAGCTCCCCACAAACCCTCTTCATATGAACATTAACAGTGTGTTCAAACTTGAGTGGCCTATTGTTCCACTCTTCAGCTCAACAACTATCCATTCAATAATTCCAGCTCTTATGACAAAGCGATAAAGTCTATTTTACATTATGTTTGAGAATAGTTTGTTTTGTACGTTCAGAAAGCATAAAACCAGTTGATTTCATTACATTTCGTTCCGTGAAAATGTTTTGCTTTTTGATTTTGCGAATCACGAATGTTACAATAGATGACGTGCAAAGCTGTGGTTGCTTTAGTTTTTGATTTGGAATATTATTTTCTACCACGGCTCATGTAATATGTACTAATGTTGTTGGTTCTTATTACAAGTTAATCTTTTTTTTTAATAGATTTGTTTAAACCAAAGAGTCTAGGAATAATTTGATGTCTTTCAATCTAAGATATTTTATAATGCTTATAAAAAAAACAAGATATTTATTTGTTTCTGGGCGTCTAGTCGAAGCGACGCGTGACCCGAGGGCTGGTGAGTATCTGGCCCAACGTATCAGCATTGCTATTCAGCGCGGCAATGCAGCCAGTGTCTTGGGTACGCTTCCGATTGGTACTGATTTGGATCAGTTGAACTATCTATAGATCGTTTGCAACGGTCTGTAGATAGTTTAACTGTTTCTTATGTATTTTATATGACTATGTACATTTTGTAAATACTGTATAGTCGTAAGTTTGTTTGTTAATTATATTTATTTTTGCTATGTCAGATATTTATTTGTTATATCAATATTTCAACGAAAAATATACTCGCTTTTTCACAAAAAAAACTGAAAATATTAAACATATTATTAAAAAAAAAACTTTACTTACTGCCAAGCTTAAAACAAATGTAACATGATCCCGAACATATTCACCCTAGGCCTCAAACTGATATGACTGACAAGGTCGTGACGCACCCCTTAATTCTATCTTCAAACCATTTCCTTGGGGGCTGTCACTTGCATTATTAAGCTCTTTGAGGGCAAAAATGCACAATTTTTCTGATCGTATCCGTACCATCAGAAAATATCCTTCCTAACAGCTCTATCTTATCCTATCCTACTTCCTCTAACATTACAAACGCGAAAGTTTGTATAGATGGACGTTTGTTACTCTTTCACACAAAAACTACTGAAAAGCTTTTGATGAAACTTTACAATAATGTAGTTTATACATCAGAATAGCACATAGAATGTAATTTATAAAGATATTGTGCGAATTATCACGAATATAACGATTGCAAGACTAAGTCGCATCAGCTGGTCGAAATATATAATTATCGGAAATGTCAGTGACTGAAAAGTCTTAACAAAGACGTCTTTACTGTGACTCATGCTAAAAGTGGACACTGACAATGAGGTGCCACAAACTGAAAGTCGCGAGCTGTACAGGGTATGCTCGGAATTTCTTTGGCTAGATTTTGGTAGTAAGTTATTTGACAGAGAACCAAGGTGGTCGACGAACAAAGGTAGTGCAAGATACACGCAAGCTGAAATGCCAGTAAGCTGGCCATGTTTGCAACATTTAGAGTAGGTACCTATGAGTAGACAAATACTCGATTGGACGTCAATGGAAGTGTAGTTATTTTTTATTTTTTCATTTAATAATTACAAATTACGTTACTCGTTTAGAAAAATCACAAGGTTTGTAGATGTATTGCTAATTGTGTTATCGAAAGCCTTAAAAACATAAATAGTTCAAGGTGCCCTATACTCTACTACTGTAGTAAATCCATTGATAATTAACTAATCAACCAAATTCTCTACTTTAAAACGGTCCTCAGATGTATTCATTTACATTATGTACAGCCATTGTAGTTATTTCATTTAAAACAGCTTATAAATTAAATTTTAAAATTCTCTTGTTCAATTTCAGACACATTAACTAATCTCGAAAACCAACATGTTCTAATTTGCTGCGTCCGTGGCTTATGAAAATTAGCTAACTCAATAAATTGGCCGAAAATTTTTCGATTAAATTACCTGAAGTTTTGGCATGTTTGGAATATTTCAGACATGACCCATGAATGACAAAGAAGATATAATTAATATTACTTAGAAATAAAACGTTTTAAATCTCGTAGATCTCGTAGGACACGATTCACGTAGACTGGTGGGAGGCGGCGGTTGACCGAAAGTACTGGAAGAGTAGGGGTAGTACCTTTGCCCAGCAATGGGAAAGTATAAGTTAAATAAAAAAAAACTAAAATCTCGCAGAATATGTATTTACAAAAATGACATATTCGCGAGCAAAGAATTAAATACTATTTTGTACTAGCTTTTTTTTTATTTTTGCTTTTTGCGACTTTTCCATCACTGCGGCCTTGATGGCCTATTGTGATCGTATATATCTGATAACTTTACATAAATAGGAAAAACTGTAGAATAAAAATCTCTAATACAACGTATTTTGAGCATTTTCGATTATAAAAAAATATTATTCTTGTTTAAAGTTTATTCTTCACGAACTTAAAATTTACAGCAAAGTGAAAAGTAACAAAACTTTGTTGCATTATTTCACAAAAACTTTAACCGATATTTTACAAGCTATCTCACTCCACACAAAAGCTCAATAACTTTGCTTTCGTTCTGCGTACAAAAATGATCTAACTTTGCTGTTAACCTATTTTTGTGCGCAGTTTATTGCTATTGCTCTACTTCAGACGATTTCTGTAAAGCTACTTTTGTTCCGCCAAAAGTTATGATAAGACAGATTCCTTTTTCTGCATTAGAGGAATAATTATTTTATTTAAAATGTTTGATGATATCAAATTCACACGATTGCTAATTAGAGAATTTTGATGTAGTTTTTTTAATAAACAATTAGTTTATTTGGTTTTTATTACAGAAATAACCACTCTTAAAAAGTTTTGTGTGATATTTGATTAAAAACTGATATGATTTTTCTATACGTGTATAAATAATTCGTTAAAACATCACATTCGTTGGTAATAACTTTCTCGTATATAATTCTTTCATCATTATTAACGAAGTTCAAATCAGAATGTATGTCAAAGCTGTATTTTCGCAAAAAACATCTTCATCTAAAGTCAACATAGATACTTTGAGCAAGAAAGTCGTCATGGCGGAAGGAAAAAAATCCCGAGGCACTTAATCCAATCCTTCGTGAAATTATCTCAAAAATCCGTGTGGAGCATTTCTCGTCCCGCGCAGCCTCACTTCGATTGGCTATGGACTCTCGTAGCTTGGCAACGTGGACATTGTTGCCAACTGTACCTTTTTGGATAGATCTGACCTAATTTTGAGAAGCTTTGATATACATTGAGCTCTATGTATTTACTTATTTTTATGATAAAATTGTGAAACCAAGTTAATGGTTTGGAATGTGAGTAATACAATCATAAGCAGTAAAAGAGTAAATATCTTGTTTAACGATGTTAAATAACAACGTTATTAAAATTTTAAACAATTTTTTTCAATCAATATAAAGTTATAAAAAGTATAATTTTCGCAAAAGTCGCCAGTTCAAATTGTGGCGAGTTTTATCCGGGACCTCGAGATTTCGGGATGAATCCAGCCGGCACCCGGGGTTCAGTTGGAAACAGCAAGCGTGGGTCTGTCGTACGGGAGACCCGCTACGGAGCGGACGCCTGCAGCCTTCGCATCCTTGCGAGACCTTGACACGCTTGTCACACCCCACTACGAACCCTCACGTCGCACGCTCCAACACAAAAATACCCGCATTCTGTGCGAATTTGAACTGTAAAATGAATCAGAACTTGTAGGTTAGAACTCGTGGTGTTTATTTAGTGATAGTGTGGACATTTGCTGTTTGTTCACCTCGAGCACTATCAAAGGTGAGTATTTACTTTTAACCCTTCTCTATTTTTGAAATTCAATCAACACATGTAACGGGTTGATAGGATTTTCTAACAACTTATTTTACTCTACAATTATTTCTATTTATTATTACCATTATGTTTCGTATCTCATAAGTTCCTTAGATCTTGGCGTTAGGTACTATAAGTCTGATAACTGTATCAGACTTATAGTAAGACTGAAAACTTAAACTATAACATATTTACTGAAAGATTAGTAACAGTACTGACTGTACCTAATCTTTCAGTTATAACGTAATTAAGATACCGTAGAACATAATTATTTGAAACCTTGGGTTTAAATTCAAAACTATTGTCGAAGAAGCTCGTGTTTTATTCGAATGCTTATTTTAATTAACAAAATCTCTACTTCTGTCTTGTTTTAAGCGTCGCCACAAAACAAAGACCAAACTAAAAATTATTTAATAATATAAGTATTTCGCTAAAATATCTAATACGCGTTCGATCCGATGGTGACAAGCCATAATCTCTCAATCATAACACCGAGGGGACTGAACAAACGCATAAAACATGAAATTGTTCTACCGATTAATCCGCTGAATGGATGAATGGACCTTTTGGACACCGTTCTTATATATCTCAACAATATTTTTATACAGAGGATTATTACTAATTGTTAGTTTTATAGAGACTTAAAAATATATAACATTTTTTCTGCCTGGATAATTGCTTATTTACCATATTATCATTTTGAGCAAAGTCAATGAATGGTACATATATGGTATCTCAAGATCTGTACGACTGTATTTATCTGTACGACGTATTTTGTCAAATCAGTATAATCTTGATGTAAGATTTGACAAAAGTTTTGCTTCTACTTTTATAATGCGGTCAGCCAAAGAGTGAAACTCGTTGCCGGCGTCTGTGTTTCCTGAGTCCTATAATTTGGATATTTTTAAGAGACGAGTGAATGGGTATCTTCTAGGCAAGTGTGATACATCGTAGACCGCATCGTCACTTAACATCAGGTGAGATCGCGGTCAAACGCTAGCCTATAACTTGTAAAAAAAAAAAAAAGATCGAAAGCAAGCCCACGACATAAAAATATATCAAAATTATGTTATATTATATATGTGTACTTATGGTTTCATAAAACAAAGGTAGCAGAGAGATAAATCATCATGAAGATATATACAACTAAATTATCACGGACCTAAGCAAATACAATATTGCGTCAGAGGTACACATAAAAACAAAACAAATGTATGAAAATATGTGGGTAGGAAAGAGGTCACATTTGGTACGAAAGGGGAACTGTTATTTATTGTTTCACGGAGGAAAATATTTTTCCGTACGTGAATTGTATTTCACACAGCTCACTGTGTCTTTTAACCTTCTTTTTAAGGTATTTCTTCATATTATTATATGCTCAAAGATTCGTTTTATTAACAAAGTTTATAATTAATGTCGCTATCAAAATATCTAGAAATTAAGAAAATTATGCTTAGGAAAAAGCTCCAGACTATGCTGAAAAAAAGACTAGACTAAAAGACCAAATTTCGTGTAATTTCTTAAAATGAAGTATTTTTTACCTTTAAGTATTTTCTCTTTGACCTAATTAGGTCCAAGTTCCAAGGCTCTTAGTTCGCTAATATTGCTTTTTCTAAGCGTGTACCTAATTCTTATCTGGCGATAGCTGAAGGAGCACTTCCAAGTAATGATTAATGATGGCGACGAGAAATCAATTAATCTTATGTGATTTTTGGCCTTTATTTCGAAGTCGAAGTCTGTTATTATTTATTTATTAAAATCATCAGAATCTTTTCATCATTATGACACATTTACTGATTATCAGTATTATCACTAAACTTTTTGAAATATCAGTTTTTTAGAACTTGTCCGGACTTTTGTGTAATTTTCCATTATGTCGCTTTATCAAAAATGCAAACCGTTTTTTTAACTAAATTATAATAAACTGACTTTTTGAAAACGAAGAAAAAAATGTTTCATTTCTTTTCTATTTGAGATTATTATTTATCTAATCAACTAGCCAATTAATTAATTGCAGTTTTGTGTTCTTTGTTTCTGAATAAAGTACTACGATCGTTTTCAGCATTTTTTATAAACAGCAATGTTTCACGCAAGAGTCGAGCGGCAGTTTCGTGTATCTTCGGCCTAGCCGAGCGGCTAAGTTCTAGAGGCGACTCTACATGAATGATATGAGCATTACGAATTTCTTTAAATTTCTAAAAATAGATTTAAATTTTCGACAAGCTGAAAATGAAATTTTAAGGGCAAAACAAAAAGTCTGGCTATCGTTAGTCGTCCTGAGTTTCCACGGAGCAATCTTTCATCAGTAACACTAATACGTACATAAATTCTAATGAAAAATCCATCGACAAAATTTTCCTAAGTGAAAAGAATAATAAACTCTGCTCTCAAGCTAAATTGAAACATCTGTTATGTTTACAAACAGCCCTTAATTAAAAAATACAAAAACCGGAGAATGTTTCTTTTCCGGTGTTTTTGTACGGAACTTTTGGTGCGGAAATATTTTTCAGGTGAAATTCTGGTTTTAATAACCAACCAATCGGTATAGACATTTTTTGTAGCAAAATTGATAGAATCTTCCTTTTTCCTTTCCGTACAGCCGATATTTTCTAAGTACAATCACAAGTCATTTCACGGTAAGTATAAACATAAAACAATGTCTATCTTATAAAAAGTTAGCGCAGACTTGATATCAAGATTACCATACGTAATGGTGACATAATGTCAACGCTAACTTTTTCTAAGATAGGGGGTTAGACACTGATACTTTTACGTGGAATCTTAATAAAAATACTATTCATTCAAAGTTTTTACGATACAACTTACAGTTTAACTGGAACTATTAAAACGTTAAGTTTAAAATAGGCATGTAAGTATGTATATTTTGCTGAAAGTCATATAAAGGTGAGTGAAAGTCACTTGACCGTTTTCTCTGAAAGAAAATATTTTGTTCGTCAACCATACAACAAACTCAACATTCGATGCTGGGTCAAGCCGCCTCTTCATAAACAGAGGAACCTTTTCAGGCCTTTGCATATTTAACTACCAGCGGCGGGTAGAAAAAGTAAAAAATGTTTGATTACTAGTGCATGTTGTTGCTTCATTTTGCAAAAGTTTGCATTTTGTGCTTCGTTTTTATTTTATTTTTGTGGTGCTCGTTACGCTATTACACTCAAATTTTACTACAAGTTTATTAGCATACATGAGGAATTTAATTTAAATGCATAAAATGAAGTTTGTTTGCATCTGTAGTTACACGTAGCGATGTAGCTAATCGCTACGCCTCATACCTATAACTTGCACTTCTCATCAGTAATAATTTATAAATGATAACATGAATTTATAAAATAAGATATAAATGATACTTGCTTTTTAATGCAAACACAATGTTATTTTAAATTTGCCCAAATATACCGATTTTTTTTGCTTATTCATCAAAAAACAACTACATACATAAAAAAACTTCAAGTTATATTCAAACTTTGACAAGCAAAACGTCAGAGCTCCGCTAGAAACTTTCTTGTCATACACGTCAACCTTCAAACGACGTCATCAAAAGTTAGATCGCATCAACCGTGACGGAAGCGGGAAGGCGGCGCGTAAAAAATTCAAAACCCCCATGAATATAAAGTTGGGTCGGTAGGGCTGATAGAAAAATGAATAAGCCGGATGGTTTTAAAAATCGAGAGATTTAGAGAATAATTAGTTTTTTTTTAATGTTTATTTAATTTAATGTTTGTTAATTTGGTCTATTATTTTATTTAATAATCAATTGAATTATATTTGCTGTAGGGACTTATTAATTGACATGTATAGCTTAATTAAATCACCACTTAATAATATGGTATAAACGTTTGTATACTAACAAGTAGAATCTAGAGAATCGAAATACTACTACCTACTAACCACCACTTTTGTACCACCTAGATTCACAAACAATAAATGATTTGATTTGATTTGATTTATTTATGTAAACCAATTTTTAATATTTCAATTTTTGTGGCGTTCTTAAAAAATATAGAAAAAACAAATGGTTTGGAAACAGTTTTTTGCTTCTCTGATAGAAATCTTTAAAAATAAAATGGATCAGGCTAATGTAGAGTTTTCGTAATTTACAGGCTGCGTTAAGTAAGATACAACACAGACAAATCAACAAACAAGACAAAAATGAATAAAATTAATAAGACGTAACCAGAGTTGGTATAACCAGTGTTGTGTAGAAAAAGGCGTGCAATATTATTCAAGTTACATAATTTCAAAACATTTTTTGATCACAAATTCTAGAGTATCAACTTTGCTACTGTTTATTACTTGAGTAATATTACCAGGTTAATTAGATTGGTAATCTCTACCTATAACCTACCTACGACTAAGTCTGGATATAAGTCTTCCCCTACTCTTTACACTTTTCTATATCTTTGGCTAATAAAAAGTTAGCGCAGACTTGATTAGCATAACGTAATGGTAACACAATGTCAAAGTTAACTTTTTATAAGATAGACCGTAACGTCCGGTCGCGTTGGTGCGACAACCTGCTTTGACGAGAAATGACGAGGGGGGTAAGTAAGTACCTACTAATTCGACCTCACTAATAAAAACCTCATTTGCATAGTTTTTCCGGTCAGAATGTCAAATATGCCGGAATATAAGGTCCCTTCTAACTACTGACTATAAAACTTGCGGTTCAAAGGTCTTTTATTATGACCGCAGGCCTAATCCAGAAGCGGCAACGATTTAAATTAAGACAATTTAAGATAAGTGATCAAGTTGTCAGACGTTTTGGAAGGGTAAGATCTTGGGATTTGATATCTTATCTGAGATTTTTCATTAAGGGCGCTTGGCGTTTTATTTATATAGAATGAACGTAGTTAAAGAACGTTCTATCTTTGATATTATTAACTTTAATGTCGTAAGCTTTAGGTTCAATTTAGATTATTTATAATCATTATATTTTCATTTGTATGATATGCATAAAATTATACATTATGTTTTTATAAAATTGCATATTTTTGTTAACTAAAATAAAATTATGTAAATTTAAAAATCGAGTTGAAATACAGCTTCAACAAATTGATAGAATTTTGAGATAGTTTCAGGAAATCCTATGTGCTTATAACTCGGACCAATCTATTCCCTAAGGGCCTTACTACCAAGACCTTTAAGTGGTAGATTATAGATACCACCAAAAGGTTTTCCGCAAATGATTTTTTTTAACTATTTTTATTGCGGAATTTTGCCAATACATCAAAAACTAGTATTTTTTAATAATGATTACGAAAAGTTAATATTTACAAATTTGTAATAGAATACTTTGTCTATATCAATTAATAAAACTTCATTGATTATCATAATTCATAACACAAAAACAATAAAGTTATACCCAATTTATATATACCATAACCAAGATCATTACGTACCATTTTGAACCAAAATACACGTTACTTATTCATCCAACTTTAACAAAGTCCTTTCACATACAAAACGTTTTTTCAAACAACAAAACCTCTTAATTAATTTTCTTTTTGGATCGCGTAAAAGGAAAATAAATCCAGCGGTCCGTACATGGACGTTTTATTTTTAAGAAGGTTTAAACTGCTGGAAAATTATCAACGGAATAATAAGAAATAAACAAATGCTTTGATTGTGGGAGTTTATTTATGAAGCTTGAGAATTTAATTGTATTCGTTTATAACATATTAAAAATGTGGCCTAGAGGACATACAAGAGGCCTTGGCAGACCAACAGCCAGATGGATGGACGATATCGTTGCCGTACCTGGATGCAAAAGGCCCATTTAAGAAAAGAGTGGCGTTTGAGGGAGGAGGCTTATACCCAGCAGTACGGGCTGCCTATGATGATGATAATATATTGAAAATTAAATCTTACATAAAAGAAAATTAAGTAAAAAAAAAATAACGTATCTAAACTTTTATAGCGATGTTTAAGCAAAGTTTAGACCCAGACACGGCTCAGGTTGACTGACTCAGTCTGTAAAGGTCAGCTTAGTATTTACATATTTTAATTCTGCTCTTCGTGTGAAAGCAAGTACTAGATTTCTAAGTCTTGTTTGACATGGGTTATTTGAATATTAAATTTTCTTTACCAAGTATTTTTTTATAAGCTTGTAGATAAAGAGGGTTTTGTTAGTTTATCTGTAGAAATATTATCACCTACTTACTTCTTTTGAATTATTTCTTCTCTTAATTCTGTCGTGCACGATTTTATCACATAAAAAATTAAGGTACACCAAAATAATCGTACCTACTAATAAATAATAATGTAATGTACCTTAGGTTGTTTTTACTGCATATAAGTTTAGAGTTATAACTTGTACAGGCGATGACAACATTTAGCTACTTTTCCAGTGAAAAATGACATTTTCCGAACTCAATACGAAGAAAGCACAAAAGTGTTGAACGTTGCTACATTTGTAACATTTCGCTCCCGCTTTGGAGAGCTCCCGATATTGTAAAAGTTGGATATATTTTGGCTACAATGAAAAATGTCTTTGAAAACGGTAAAGCTTTTTGTGTTATGAAGTGGAGTTTCTTCGAGGTTTTTCGAAAGTTGTTTTGAAATGTAGGAAAATATTACTAAGAAAATAAAACTCAAACTCAAATAAAACAGTTAAATATTTAATTGACTAGAATTTGATCTATGCTATTTCTGGCAGATCCAATTACAAATATGAAATTGAAGAATAGCCTATATTTTGGTTATAGTCATTTACATTGAAATTGATAAATATCCTCATAAAAAAAATTGTACCGTCCATTTTTTTCAGACCAGATGCCAGTTGGACTTTTAATAAATCATAACTAAAAAAAGCTACGTTTAAAAATTAATCTCCCCAACAATTTGAGTAATAAACCAAATTTAATTTCGTATCAGTCATGTTAAACGAAAATACACCAGGCTAAAGTAAATCCTACTACTTATCTCATTTTGTAAGTGCTTAAATGGGATAAGTATGAAAAGGCTCATTGTATTTAAAAGCTTGAATTTAAATACCGAGGCTCTTTTCACGAATGGGGTTGACGATATTTGTATGAACAAATGAGCTACAATTCAGAATTATTTATATTAGATGATTTGTACGAAACATTAGTATACTAACATCAACGTTTTTCGTGAACCACAATAAAGAACAAGGTTATTGTGACAGTATTTTTTTTATTAACTAAATCCAAAAAAAAAGCTTTTAAAATATATATAACATTTATAAAACAAAAAAAACAACAGCGTTTTATGTCAATTCAGTTGCCCAAACTAGTCGATATCACGTTGTCGTTGTCAATTTGTTGAGAGACATGTCGTCTGACCTATTTCAATTATAAATCCAATCAGTTTAAAAGCTGAAACGTTTTTCTCACTTTCAAGCAAAATGTGCTTCGAATTTACAGTCGATGCAGAAACACAATTGGGCACAATGCCTCAAATTGAGCTCGATATTCAGTAAATCGCCTCGCCGCCGTCAACTCGACGCTTGGCCGGTTTGGCACAAAAACCGATTTGCTACGGACTTTACGTAAGGAAAGCACCACATCTTTTTGTAGTCTGCCATTTTAAGTCTAAAGAATACAGCGGGAAATAAAAAAAAGACGTGGCACTCGGGGACTGCCGCGGTAACGCTATTGCATAGCATTTTTTGCTGGATTACGCATGCGCAGTGTTACGTAATTTCGTTACGGAATTTTTGGATACGGTCTCCACGCTCAAGGCCCGCGATAAAAGCTATGCAATAGCAGGAAGCTATGGAAAGGTGCAGAAACTGTACAGAAACTGTTTTGCACAGTTTCTGCACCTTTACAGCAAATGAACCAATCTCAAAAATTGATACAGGGTTACACAGGAAATTATTGTTTATATTATGTTCGCAAAATAGCTTAAACTAGTAAAAGATATAACAGTTTAGCCGCAATAAAAAAGAAAACCCTAAAAAACCTAATTTCCCGCTAGAGCGACAGGTATCACCCGAAGTTTAGTGTATTTTAAAATGAAATAATTCTTTATGTTTCCAGGTAACACGCCTACACTTGTGCCTGTGACCAGCACGAGCGTGCCTCGCAAACAAAGGAGGTAGATAACAAACAATTAGGTGCTTCGTTCTCTGCACTCCCTAATCTAGGAGTTTTGATTGCTTCTCCGATTCCGAAGAGATTACTTCTTTTTAATATCAAGACGATTTCAATTAGTTTTTTGTTTTTAAGTTTTGAATAAGTAATTCTAGGTTGAATATCAATTATTTTGACGTGGATAACTCAATCTTTTCAAGATTGTTGCAACTTGCAACACAGTATTTTTTACTTCTGTAACTATCATTATGTTAATGAATCATAACATGTTTTCATTCCGAAATAAGAATTGATTTGATTTGATTTTTTTAATCATTTTTAATCTTAAAAATAACTTTATATGTATATAACTAATGAATTATTTCTGATATTTGATAAACTAGATATTGGATACAGAGAGTTTAATCTTTTCAAAATTTTTGCATCCTAGAAAGTCCAAACACAAAAATCTCAACGAATGTATTTTGTAAAACGATATTATTGTTTCATGTAATTTTTTTTTTACTAACATGTTATGTGGACCTTCGAAGATCAGACAAAACTTAGAATGCGTATTTTATTATTTAAACCTACGAGTGAAAATCTTTTGACTTCAAAGGGCTTAATCGTTGTGTTTTAAACCCGTTTTTGAACCACTCTTAATTAAATTTAATTCTACCTACCTGTCCCTTTCAGTCAGTCGGAAATGTATCAAGGTAATTTAGTTTTTCTCCATTTTAAATACGACAAAATGATATATCTGATTAAACACGTAGCTAGAGCGAAATGGGCTTTTAACCTTGGACCGATTGTTTTATTATAAAATGTGCGTATAGTTTAAATACAATTTAAAATTTTGTTTTGGAGCTATTCACTCAAAATTTGCAATACGCTCTTTGTGTTTTGTCCTGGACCAATTTTGATAATTATTTTTTGTTAACAAGGTCTTACTTTTTGTGTAGGCATATTTAATCTATTTGATCAATATCCGAAGTTTTTTTATTAACTTTTTTATTTTTACGTGTCGATTGACGATGTATTTTTTATGTTTATAAATGACTTGTTAGATTAGATCTATCGCTGTTATTTTTTTACTGTATTGTATTTTTCAAATTTGTGTGTACCTTATAGTTAGTAATCTATTTTATGTTTTTGGAAGAAAATTACAAACATAGCTTGAAACTTAACCTAACTTCAATACCTAGTTTAACATAACTTGTTAAATTCGTTTAGCCAGTGCTCTGCGAACTGAAAAATGGAACGTAACGTTCTTGATCATTTGCATAGCAATTCGAAGGAGCTTCTATCTCAGTCTGATTTTCCTGATAATGCGCCTCTTGTCGTACATTGTGGAACGAATTCCAGATTTTTCTAGGGATTAAATGGAATGGAACGGTTTTCTGTTGGTTTTATTGTTTTAGAGCTAGAATTGAAAAAGTTGAACATAATAATAACTCGCCGCCGTTTTTTCAAAAATATATTATTAGGTATTCTGTGGTCGTCGGCTATAGTAATAAATTATTTTTCGGAATACCAAAAAGTTTGGTCAGCGGTAGGTAGTTCATCTTTTTTCGAGTATTGTACTAGCACTTTATGTGCGTTATGTTTTTAAATTTAAAAGCTAGATATGCATATGTCTTTCTTACGATATAATATTATTATGATAACTAGAGCATAACCGGACGACAAAAATGTCCGATATATAAAATATCTGTAAAATTGGAACTAAGACTTACACAACAAGTTTGATTAAACATTGCGTTATTATTGCAATGCCTGTATGTTTATAACTATAGATTATTAAAACATTAAATTTTTATTTGTTAAAAAAATACCCCTAATTTAACTTTGCTATCTAAATTATAAACCCAGGCCTCTCTGAAACTGGGTATCAATAATTAAATTGATCGCGGATTATTTGGTTTAACAGCCTCGTATCAATTACACTGAGAAAACTAATAGTTGAATTTCTGAATGTTGATTCCTTAACAGTTGAGTCAACAATAAATTACGTTGTGACAACCGTAGTACTACATTTAATAGAACAAATTAAAAAAAGTTAAAATCTAATTGTTGTTACAACCAAAAAAATGGGTTAAGCTAACATATTTTTTCATGTATAATCGCATAGCGGTCAATTTAACTAATAATTCGGTAATGTCAACATAATGCTAAGTTGAATCAGCAAATGAACTTAGTCAAAGTTACAAAATTAATTCAACTATTTGCAAATATTTTAAACAACAAAGCAAATTGGTTAAAATAACTATACGTGAATAGTTGTCAACACCTAACATTTCATTACATAGTAGAATCAACAGATACATTTAGTCAAAATAACAAAAATATTTTAACCTTTTGCTAGAAATGTATACAACCAATAAATAATGTTTAATTCAACCATATTGCAAAAGTTGTATCAACAAGCGATCGTAGCTAAATTTACAAAATTGATTCAACTATTTGCAAATATTTTAAACAACAAAGCAAATTGGTTAAAATAACTATTGTGAATAGTTGTCAACCCCTAACATTTAATTACATAGTAGAATCAACAGATACATTTAGTCAAAATAACAAAAACCTTTTTAACCTTTTGCTATAAATGTATACAACCAATAAATAATGTTTAATTCAACCATATTGCAAAAGTCGTATCAACAAGCGAACGTAGCTAAATTTACACAATTGATTCAACTATTTGCAAATATTTTAATAACCAAAGCAAATTGGTTAAAATGACTATTGTGAATAGTTGTTAACACCTAACATTTCATTACATAGTAGATTTAACAGATAATTTAGTCAAAATAACAAAAATATTTTAACCTTTTGCTAGAAATTTATACAACCAATAAATAATGTTTGATTCAACCATATTGCAAAATTTGTATCAACAAGCGAACGTAGCTAAATTTACAAAATTGATTCAACTATTTGCAAATATTTTAATAAACAAAGCAACTTGGTTAAAATGACTATTGTGAGTAGTTGTCAACACCTAACATTTCATTACATAGTAGAATCAACAGATACGTTTAGTCAAAATAACAAAAATATTTTAACCTTTTGCTAGAAATTTAAAAAAAAACAATAAATTATGTTTAATTCAACCATATCGCAAAAGTTGTATCAACAAGCGAACGTAGCTAAATTTACAAAATTGATTCAACTATTTGCAAATATTTTAAACAACAAAGCAAATTGGTTAAAATGACTATTGTGAACAGTTGTCAACACCTAACATTTCATTACATAGTAGATTTAACAGATAAATTTAGTCAAAATAACAAAAATATTTTAACCTTTTGCTAGAAATTTATACAACCAATAAATAATGTTTGATTCAACCATATTGCAAAAGTTGTATCAACAAGCGATCTTAGCTAAATTTACAAAATTGATTCAACTATTTGCAAATATTTTAATAAACAAAGCAAATTGGTTAAAATGACTATTGTGAGTAGTTGTCAACACCTAACATTTCATTACATAGTAGAATCAACAGATACATTTAGTCAAAATAACAAAAATATTTTAACCTTTTGCTAGAAATGTATACAACCAATAAATAATGTTTAATTCAACCATATTGCAAAAGTTGTATCAACAAGCGAACGTAGCTAAATTTACAAAATTGATTGCAAAAACAGACTCGCAAGGTTCTAGCAAATTGCTCTGGAATATCATCTTGTCTATAATCTCAACAAGTGCACAATGCACTCTTCCAATGTAAAACAAAAATGATAGGAAAGACCGGGAGGTTCTCTCTAAAGATTACTATATGGCTATACAAAGCGGTGATCAGGCCAAGGTTGGCATATGGCGTTCTGGTCTGGTGAACGAAGACAGAACTCTCGATCACCATCACCGGACTCCAATGGTTCCAGCGACAAGCCTTTTTAGCTATCACTGGCTGCATGAAAACCACCCCAACAGCAACCATGGAGATAGCCCTATAAATAACTCCACTTGACCTGTACATACAACAAGAGGCCAGCTAGCTGCCATCAGGTTAAAGCATCTAGGCATATGGTGTAAAAACCTCACCACTTCACACGCTAAAATTTATTCATTAAAGGGCAATTTTTTATTTTTTTAAATATCAGCCTCTCAACTCCGCCCCATGTGCCATGAAATAATTTCAGTTTTTTTTCTATGCAAACTTCGGAGATAAGGGACGGTTTTTTTTTACATTTTTCGTCAAAACTCAAAAACTACTTATATTTTATACGCTTTAAGCAGCGTAAAAAAAATAAGTGCTTGAGAATGTGCAAATAGCGCTCTTTCATATGATACCCCACATACCATAGTAGCCCCACTTCGATTTTTTAGACAAAAACTGTTCCAAATTTCAAGTTGATAGCATTAGTACCTAGTTCGTGAGATATACGGTTGATTTGGTTAGGTTTCCTTTGCCGCTGCCGCGGAGCCGCATAGCAAAATTAAAACCAAAACAGGGTTCCCAACTAAAGGGTATTTCCCCCAAATTTTGGCGGTAAATAAGTGGAATGGGATTTTTTAAGGGGCTTTATATTCATATCTTTATTTGCATTCCATAACGTGTGAATATCTTATAATGAATGGGCTTAAAGCTGAGGTACAGTTACGGACCCTGTATAGTTTTAGGTTTTTTTTTATTTATTTTATTTACAAGTATTGGCCCTGAAATAACCCAATTTAGCTAATCTACTTAATTTATTGACCAAGCGACACTATAATGACAATGACAACTAAAGCAATTAATAAAATATAGCTGGTTAGTTGCTGTGTGATCGTGAATTTTAATACATATTTTTCCTTGTTCTTACTTAGTTTTCTTTAAGGCCTAAACATTCATTGCGAAAACAATCGATGTTTTAGAAACATCGATGTATTTCTCAATACATTATATTTAATGTATTTTTTCAAAATTATGTTAAGTTATGGTACTGTAAAATGTGACCTGGCAACACTGTTGACTTCAATCAAATCCAACCGCATCTCCGCAAGTGCGCGTTCGTTGCGTTTGTTTAGTTTGCCCGGCGCCGCCGGCGCCGGCGCCCGCGACGTACCTACTAAACGTTAGACTTTTATTTGAATTATTAAAAACTCACTGCTAAAAGTGGTTTAATAGAACAAACCAAATAAAAGGTGAGTTTAGTGATACGTATCGTTGATTCAGTGGTACCTTAAGTAAATATGGAAGATTTTGAGAAATCACTGGTGCCAGTATATCTCCGAGACTGGGGTTTATCTGAAGAGACAATTAAAATTTTTTGTGGTAAGTACTTACCTTACATAATATAATGTATGAAACGCCAGTCTGATCATGATGAAATTACTAATTGTAGCTAAATAAGTAATTTATCTACAAGTAGGTAAGTAACATAACATAGATTTTATCTAGCTCGTAGTAGTTTTATGTACTCAGTACATAAAACAGCACTGAGTACCTACTCAGTGCTGTTACCTACCTAGGTAACCTAATACGAACAAGAAGTAATAAGTTAAATTAACCTAGATTTTATGTAGATTGCACCTAGAATATGTGGTATTGTTTCTACCACATATTCTAGGTGAAATCTACATAAAATCTAGGTTAATAGTAGCAGGGTCTTTACCCGGGGGTGCAAGGGGTGCGGTGCACCCGGGTGCGGAGCGCCCGTGGGCGCCTGCCGAGCGCTGATTAATGAATATTTAGATATTTCATTGAATTTAACGCCATTGCACAGCTTCATAATACAGGTTACGTACGACAAATACGCAACATTAAATATAAAAAAAATTGTCATCAACAATAATCATTGTTCGTTTTACTTTTATTGCGCTTTCGGTGCTTGTCATACTGCTCATGATGTGCAAGTTAAAATGACTCTTATTACCTACTACACAAATATGTAACAATTTTATTTAATAATACGCGCGCGGCAAATTCTCTAATCCAAAGAGAGTCTTTGACCTGTGCCGCCCGGTCGCCCGCACTTGAAGCAAAATGATCTCTAAGTCAAAGTCAATAAAGTGTAAGTTCATTAAAAATGGGCGCACGGCGCGACAACTTTTCGTCCGCCCTTTGACAAAGCCGCACTTAAAGAAAAATGATCTCTATAACACTACAATTAGGTATAAGTTCATTTGAATTTACAGTGCGGCGCGCGTCGCGTATGTAGGTATGTGTCGGTGAGTAGAAAACCAGGGCGGTAGACATAAGACGGCACTGCAACGTAGGTAGGTAGGTATACCTACACATAATACTACAAGTTTAGGTACCTAGTAGTAGCCACTAGCCAGTAGGTAAGGTACCAAGGTACCTAGTTATTTTTTATAGTAAACTACCAAGATCGCGTACCCAAAACTACGATAGGTTAGGTGGTAGGTTGGTAGGTACCTGAGGAACTTACGTATCTAAGTAATAATATTTGCTTTGTTTTTCAGATAATGAAATCACTATAGATTTACTCCCAGAAATATTAGTGCCGCTTATTATTCAGAGTCGGTGTGAGGAAGCTGGAAAAAATAACCCATGTAAGTAAACCTATCTCTATTATTTTAATCTCACTTGTTAATTAATTATAGGTACTAAATTTAATCTCTATTTATAGGTAATTAGTATTATTAATTTTTAATTACCTATTTATTTAGGTAGGTACTTACCATAGGTTATGGAAGCACTAACAAAATGTAGTGGGTAGGTATATCAAATACGTCACAAAATGTTATTTTAACACAAAAGTAATGTTAACTTATACCTACGCGTAGTAAGGTACGTACGTACTACCACAGAATAAGTAATAGTACAAGTACAGAGGTCGACTCTAAGAGAAAAAAAATGCGAATTTAAACCTACTTACAACGCGGCTAAAGTTCATGCGCGACAAGCTTTTATTTATATCAATATACATTTTATAATTTAATATAATGATGGGTTTGATTGCATTCAAAATTTATTTTGTTCGTTTTAGAGCATTTAAATAAAAGCTTGTTTTAAAAAATGATTTTTAATTAATATTTTATTAGTACCTACCTAGTTTTGAATCATTCGATAATATTTCTGTTGAGTTTTTATTGTCACAGCGTGAAGTCTCTAGTTAAGTCGCACGGATAGCAAACTAGAAAATCTAAAGTTTTAACTTGGTTTATTATTTTACAGGAAACTGCATCGGAAGACACTAATTCTGCTCCTGCAAACCCTACAACGTGCTCTAGTCATAGTAGCTTATGCTGTAGCGTAAAAACGAATGCTGACCTAAAGCAAATACTTAATGTAAGTTTGGATTCTTCATAATTTTATTATGACACACACGTTTTCCTTATGTTTTTTTACTTTTTTTTGTACACATGTTTCTTACTTTTTTTGTACTGTTCTATTTTAGAGTATAGATATACCCACCATTCATAATGAGAACAGATATGGAAAACTGGTTCTGGCCCGTCTGAAATCAAGCTACGACTAGCGATCATATCTAACAAAAAGCATTGTGGCGTGGTATATTAACAAATATCAGTGCATGAAAAAAGAAGACTTCATTGTTTTATCAGAGGCTATCACTCGCTTTGTTCCAACAGAACATAAGGTTTATATACCTACTAGCCTATTTATGATACCTATAGTACATTCTTTACCAAGTACCCTACCTACCTAGTATAAAAAATAATAGTAGTGCGACGTACCTAGTTAGTGACAATAGTGAGCGATATGTAGGTATGTATCTATGATGTGTATCTCCGTTATATTACTTATACCTACCTATTATATATTTTTCATCTTTAAAGTCGTCGTAGTCGTAGAAAGCGTAGTTATCGTAGTGCGACGTAGTTAGTGACAATAGTGAGCGTCATGTTCCTGTCTATGTATATGTATCTGTATCTCCGTTATATTATATACCTATATCTTTCATCTTTAAAGTCATACAGTAGTAGTAGAAGCGTAGTTATGATTCCTTTCAAAAAAATGGTCATAATTTGACACATACTAGTGTGTTTACAAAATTGATTCAAGTTTATACCACTACTCATGTTCACTATCCTTGCATGATTTTTTAGGAAACCTACTACATCCCGGCCATAGTAACAAACAAAAAAACGATTCCTGCCAGAGGAAAACTAGTGGACAGGTATAACAATCAAAGACGCGTCCTAAAAAAAGAGGGGGTCATATCAAGGAAACGCAAATATAATGATGATGAAAAACAAGATTCTGAGGTCGAAGAGAACATAATCATCGGTAATACTTTAGTATAATAGATATTATGTTTGTTTAATATACCTACACATCGCTTTGCAATTATTTATCATACCTCTGCTTTTTGGTTTCAGAAAATGATGAGCTGGTCATCTGGCTAAAATACCATAAAGAACCGTTCCAAGAGGTGCGCAACTGGCTGGCAACAAGAGCGTACCGGGTCGAGAAAGACTATAATGATAAAACGAAACAACTGCAAGAAATATTACAAAAATATCCTATTTTGAAACAAAACTTTGGATATAAACTGGTAAATTACATTCAGATCTATTACTCACAGATTTTTGTGCTAGTGATGTGTTGTTTAGAAATAGAGTCTGTCATTGTTAGGTATGGTTAGGTTTTTCTGGTGTTAATGCAGGTACATACTGTTTGTTGGCCTTAGGCATTTTTTTTAAATATAGCAGAGTATGTCCTGTAGGTAACTACCCTTAAATTCTATTATTTATATAAAAAAGTGTCGCTACCGGTAGGTCTAGTCTGGCATGCAAATGTAATTACTACCGTTTTTTGGATCGTAGCGATTACGATTATTGGTTGTTAGGCCTAACAAAGTTTTATCACTATGGTGATTAAACTATTGTTAGGCCTAACAACTAATGGCGAATGGGCTTTACGCTATGATCCAAAAAACGGTAATTACATTTGCATGACAGACTAGACCTACAGGACGTTTAAAGTCGGGCCTTGCAACATAGGTTCCGCAGCTGGTTAGTTTTAGGCTAGCGTTCATAATGAACAAGCTATAAGTTAAGTTAAGTTTGTGAGTCTGTCAACTGTAATGGTTAAGTTTTATTCTGGCGTTAATGCAGGTACATACTGTTTGTTGGCCTTAGGCATTTTTTTTAAATATAGCAGAGTATGTCCTGTAGGTAACTACCCTTAAATTCTATTATTTATATAAAAAAGTGTCGCTACCGGTAGGTCTAGTCTGGCATGCAAATGTAATTACTACCGTTTTTTGGATCGTAGCGATTACGATTATTGGTTGTTAGGCCTAACAACTAATGGCAAATGGCCATTACGCTACGATCCAGAAAACGGTAATTACATTTGAAAACTTAGGTACTAAACGTATTTGTTAAATCTACTAATAATTGTTAGTTTGTTTGGCAAACTTTGACATTCTCTCGCTAAATGTCTATACGTATTGGACGATTTGCTAGTTGCTTCATTTGAATACTATAAGTTGTATTATGTGTTTATTATGTTTAAATAAATGTTTAATAATGATCTATAACTTTTTTATTTAACTGTCTATAATTAGATTTCCTTTATAGGTAGGTAAGTATTTTCATGAAAGTGTATTGTAGAATAAGCCTGCATTGAGTGGTGTCAATATTATATTGGTATTTTGTAATTAGCTAAGTAATAAGTTAACCTGAAATGTAAAAAATACTTGTTTATACAGAATTTACTTTAATATTATGTTTGTAAAATCAATCTGCATTTTCACGGAAGAAATAGGTATAATGTTGAATTAGGCTTTGTTGTAAACCTATCACTACATTACATACATACACCTCTAGGTGTATGTATGTAATGTAGTGATAGGTTAGAATAGCATTTGCACTTATCATGCCGGCATAGTCCAGTATCAAACCATAATGATCACCGGACAGATCATTTATCATAGCCTACATGGTAAGTACAAAAGTAAGAGATTGCTTTAAGCGATAATACCGCCAATTGTATTACCCTAGTTTAAGTTTCTTTTTTTTTATGTACTTACTATGTCTGTGGTATATGCAATAAAGAGATTTGTATTGTATAGTATGTTATTCTAATCTATTGAGGCGTATCGTTTCAACATTACACCTTTGTCAAAAATACTTTATATTGTAGGTAGATATTACTAATAAATGCAGGTTGATTTTACCAATAACAAGTAATTTTAACTAAATGTCACATGTCAATACTACATTAACAACAGTCAAGAATGCCAATATCGAAGGTTAATTTTACCACTAAATTTAGTTTATTCTAACCTATTGTTACTTGTCGATTCTACATTACACTTTCGTCAAAAATACTATTATGATCTAGGTAGATTTTACCACAGAGCAGAGGTTCATTTAACAAAACACCACAAGTTGTTTCAACTTAAAAATACAGGTTAAGTTTATCATGAAAATTAGGTTGTTACAACTTAATTTCACATGTTAATACTACATTTACAACAGTCAATAATACCAATATACACAGGTTAATTTTACCACCTAATTTAGGTTATTCTAACCTATTGCTACGTGTCGAATCTACATTACACCTTTGTCAAAAATACTATTATGATCTAGGTAGATTTTACCACAAAGCAGAGGTTCATTTAACAAAACACCACAAGTTGTTTAAACTTAAAAATACAGGGTAAGTTTATCATAAAAATTAGGTTGTTTCAACTTAATTTCACATGTTAATACTACATTTACAACAGTCAAGAATACCAATATACACAGGTTAATTTTACCACCTAATTTAGGTTATTCTAACCTATTGCTACTTGTCGAATCTACATTACACCTTTGTCAAAAATACTATTATGATCTAGGTAGATTTTATCACAAAGCAGAGGTTCATTTAACAAAACACCACAAGTTGTTTCAACTTAAAAATACAGGTTAAGTTTATCATGAAAATTAGGTTGTTACAACTTAAGCACTATGTACTTAAAAATACAGGTTTAATAATATAGTTAAAATAACTATTTCAAAATAGTGTTAAAACAACCTAACTGGTGGTTTGGTTAAATTTACCTGTTACAAGTAATTGTTAAACTAACTTAGCTCATGGTTTGGTTAAATTTACCCTACAAGCAACATATTTAAGGTTGATTGATTCAACTATTTAATAAAGGTAGGTTCTATATCAACCTATAATAAACTAGTTGATATTACCATTTCAAAACAGTGTTGAAACAACCTCACTGGGTTTGGTTAAATTTACCTTTAAAAAGTAACAATTTCGGTTTGTTTGATTTAACAAATATTCTATGTAGGTTCTATATTAACACAAAAAATAGGTTGAATAAATGTTGATTCAACTAAATAATTTTTTCAGTGTATTCGGCGACCTGTGCGTTTAATGGACTAAAAGCTTAAAAATAACGTTGGTACGATTTTATTGGGTTATAAGGTCAAAGGTCATATGATTTTTTTACTAAATAAAAAATTCAAGTGACCTTTGATCCTCGTGTCTATCGTAGTCACAGCTTCTTTTAAAGTGATTAGTTGCATTAGATACAGATTGGTGTTATTACTTTTTATAAGTACTATATTTAGGGTAAGTATACTTAGATAAATGATAAAAAATTACATACAGCTATAAACCATAGCCTAAATCTTTAACAGGCACAATACAATATTTATGTGCTAGAGGTAGTGTAACTGTTTCGTAGTATCAATAGTTTCCTCTAAAAAGTGCCAAAATAAAAGTAATATTACAGACCACGCCCACACCTCTCAAATTGTAGCCAAACACCATGCTACCGAAAGGCATTTTAGTTAACATCGACCCAATACCGATATTTTAGAGGCTGGACTAAAAACACCGGGTTGCTTAGAAACAGTGTAAAAAAGTCTAGTCCAATCATTCTATTCACTACTTTTTATACAGAAAACCGTTGTGAGACTTAGCCCCTTTTACCCGACTACGCGGAGCAAAAGGAGGTTTATTTACTTAATATGTTTTTGATGATAAGTCTAGTCCAATAAGCTCTGCGAATATTCTGTGTAGGTGTCGTGTCGATATGAGTATGAAACCTACAGTCTGTTATGAAACCGGATTGAGCAGGAAACTATGGTGGAACGCGAGAGTTTGTCTGCCAATTGCAAAAGGATGAGTCGGAATTGAATTTCCGGAATAGTTGTTTTGCATCTGGGATTGAGCCATGATAGCCTTTTTAGAAAGCGTGGGACTAAAACTTGTTTTTGCAGACTGCTTTTATCCACAATTAGACTGAAATGCATCGAACTAGAGTTTGGAAAACATTACTTTTAATTCCACAAAAAGTTAGCTTGCTTACGCAAAGTTTTGTCGTTTATAAGCGTTTTGGTTTTAAATTGAAAAAGTACGCGGTTATTTTTTTATTACCACTTTGTCTCATTAGTTTATATCAATACGTATCTGCCAGTAGGTTATCATGAGTGCTGCAAGAGTAATATTGAAAGGGCACTAACTTTATGCCGAGTTTTCGTGTTTTACCAACATTTGTGTATTGATTTATTCAAAAATGGTGTTTTATTTATCAAAGACTGAGCAATCATTCGAGAGCGAGGAAAGTCAATAAACGACATGAAAATTTATCTTTTCCGTGCGGAAATTGAAATTTCGAACCTCCGGTTTGACTTGTCATAGACTTTAGTTATATTATTATGTAGGTATTTAAAGCTAAAAATTGGGCTGGAACGCTTTAAAAAAAATCAATTGTATAATATCCTAAAAATTAAAGGTTTGGTTTTAATATAAAGGGATTCTATAAGACAGGCATCCAAGTATTATAGTAATTATTTTTTAATAAGCGTTCATAATTTAATTTATTTTATGTACGAAACCAAAATGATCCAAGATCCATACTTTTTAAGGGTACCGTCTGCGAAAATGGCTGTGAAAACAAAGTAAACCAAAGGGTTGTAAGGCTTAGTAGATTCCGACCAGCAATTCTATCTAAGTTACGAGTTAGGTAGTCTAGTTATTTGCTGACGTGGGCGGCGGTCTAATCTGGCCCATTTCATAGCATGACAGGCCCATATTTCAGACGAGCATGTGTCTCCAAACCACAGATTACCTTAGCTTCTAGGCAGTATTGTTTGTCATGAGAAAATATGCGTTATTTTACAGGTAATGTTTACAAACTAATAAATCTAAGCGCCTTTAGGAATTTAGCTATTAGTATACTCATACCGTTTAGGCTTCTATTTTTAGTGGTTGAGAAGGAATTTGAACGGAGAGTTATTTAAAAAACCTATTACTTACTCGAAGATTGACGTATATTTTCCTGAATAAAAGTTGTCGTCGAAGTTTTCTTGCGACTCACAAAAACAGCTTTGTTGACCTCCGCATACGACGAGATTTATCGAGGTCGCTTACCACAACACAAAGAATTCTCAAGGACGGCAGAAGCAATTTATTGGGATGTTTATCTAAATATCAGGGGAGAAAAATACAGCCACTTTTTCAGCTTTTCCGGGTAGCTAGGTGAAGTGGCAAAGGTAGGTTTGTTTTCTTTTTATATCCTCGAAAGCTTTGTAATATTGTGGCATCTGGCTTGGCTTTAACTAAAATAGCAATGTTTACTGTCATGCATAAAAATATTTGGTAATTATTATGACTTTAGGCTTTTTATTTATTTGAGTAGATGAGTGATAGCACTATCTGAACAATAATTAATCAAGGATCTATGTTTTGAAATCGCGTCACACCAATTTTGTTTCAGCTCTAGATTACTTACTTACCTAGTCTTGTTATGTTTATATGTTATGTTATATAAGTAAATAATTATAGTGTACTTTTTCATCTTATTTCAGTAGTCATTTACATAAAGCAACATTTCCGTAAAGCAGAGAAGATTGTTGTTGCCAATCCAAACCATGTTAATATCTCTTAGAAGTTGTTAATCGAATGTATTAAACGACATAAGATAATTTCCCATCACCAAATGAGTGCTGGAGTTCTTCATTTTAACTTGCGCCAGGGGGGCTATCCAGCAAAGAAAAACTTGCGTGACCGAATATCCTTTCAGTTGCAGTTCAGTTTTCGATGATTTTACTATAGTAACTCATCAGTATTCCGTGGCATTTTTGTGGACTGACGTGACTGAGCTTTATAAAATTTTGACTGAGCTGTTAAAAATGAGCATGGTCTACCTGATTTAAGCATGACCTACCTGATTTGAGCATGGCCTACGTGATTTTTTTGTTAATTCTATCAAACGGTATGAAAATCGATCATTCAAAATATCAATAAAAGACGAAGAAGAAAACTGAACTGCAATTTGATCAAATAACAGTTCAAAAACATTTCAGTTGTCAGGATACCTCCCCATGAAACTGTCACGTAAGTAGCAAACTTTGATTCGCGGCCACACTTCATGAGTCAAGAGTCATGACAAGTAGAAACTTCAACTATTCCATTACTCGGGGGAAGTCGGGCAAGTTGGAACATCAGAATTATTCATATTTCCATTAGGTGGCCAATGAATATCCTAGGCTCCAGTCTGGTGAGCGCAGCGGGAATTATTACAAACTTGCACAAATTTATGAAGCACTTGAATTAGATTAGCAATCAAATGTTCCTTGTTAGTATTTCCAGCAATTTTAGATTTCATGTTTATTAGGGACGTTGGTAATATTAGCATGCCATTAAAGTTTTTCAGTCTAAGATCGATTTACGGCCGGTTTCTCGAAACCCAAATCACGATTGATCCGAGTTTGACACATAGTAATTATTAGATTTTTTCGTTGATCATCGTTCGAGAAACCGGCCGTAAGACTCTCTCTCACTCTTTCTATGTCTAAAACCTCTTTGAGCATCTAAGCAGAGACTAAGCAGTAGTTATAGCAACATTGTCTACAACTGAAAGCTATATCCCATTATTAATTATACCTAGCATATATCTAGCCAGAGCGTTAATGCTAAGCAGAGAAGCTACGCCAAAAATAATCAAGATTGCGATCAATCCTATATTTCTATAAAAAAATAGTATCAAGCATTATATATTCTCTATTATTTATACCTAGCCTTTGTCTTGCGCGCTTACCTATGTTAAGCAGGAAAGCTACCTACTCCAAAACTAATCAAAATTGCGATCAATTGATTTCTATATTTTTCCTGATTTCTATTAAAAAAACTAGGCCAAGAAAATAGTATTCAGCATTATAAAAATACAAGCCAAAATACTCAGCAGCATAACATTTTCATCAATCAAAATACAGGCAAGATTACAGCAGATCCAAATGGCAAGATTCGAATCCGTAAAGCCGGTGCAGATAGGAAGGAGCTACTAAAAATTCCCATCCTTACATTGCATTTGGCAAGGGATCCCGGGGCTGAGGCATGCATAAGCTAGTCACAGCTGTTTGTTATCTAGCTGGGGATCTTTAGATTGTTGAAATGTGAAAATAGAATAGGTATAAACCACAGAACATAAAAAACTGTTTTTTTATGTTCTGTGGTATACACAGTCTTTTGTTTTTTTGCATCGATGTAAAACATTCCTGCGATGGATGTATCAACAAACATTATCTAACATACATGTTTTATAATGTTTAATACATGTTTATGAAGAAGATACGGCATCAATTATCAATATATGATTGCAGAACTACACTACAATCACCAGTTTAGAACTATTTTTATACTGCTTCCAGCAGATTCTCATAAACATCTGAAAAAGGGTATCGGTAAATCTACTCTCTATATGAATTATAGAGATAATCATGTATTATATAGGTTCTTCAACGATTAATACAGGTATAAAGTTGTCATTTTCAGACATTTTCAAATCTGATATCGTCGTATGAGTGATTCAGCTATTCTAAAAGAGCTACGGCAAAGTATCGTTGTACCTACACAAAGCTTCACAAAATAAAACCAGCGCACGCATATTTTATATTGAAATGATACAGAATAATATTTATTTGCTTTTTTAAATTTATATTTTGTTAATCTCGCTGCAACTACGAGTAAGTATGTGTTTCATACATATATTACCGCGTTGCTAAAAAAACTAAATGAAATAAAAATGTTTGATTATTTATGACTTTTAACGTAATATGAAAACTAAAAATCATGATCAAATAACCAATACAAACCAATATCAATTTACTCTAAAAGCCTGATAGATTAAAGCATTTTCCATTAAAATAGAGTTTATCTTTTTCAGCATAATATTTTCATATGCACAAGTTTATGTAGAAACATTCTAGTGCGCTACATTAAGTCGAGTGCAGATGCGGGAAGCAGCACCACGTTTAAATGGCCAATTCAGCGTGATAAGGGTACAAGACATTTTGTAGGGTTGTTTTTAAATATATAGTGGCTGTAGCAGATTGAGATGTATTTTTTTAACGCATTAAATTTTTTAATTGGCTGTAAATTCCATTAATTGTTGTGGCGAGTATCGTTGCGTAGCTATAATACTGCCTGTTATGAGTGAAGTTATTACAAAAAGTAATGGTATGCTTTTGGTTTTGATCTATTTTGAAGTTAGTTTTACACTATTCAATAAACTATATATTGGTAATAGATTAAATGATACTCGAAACTTTGTGATTCGCACTTTTTGAGGAATCTACGGTATATATACAACAAAATACAATAAATAATATAAATCTACAGTATACATGTGTTCAGATAAACCGACTAAGCTCTGTGAGCTAGCTTGTTGAAAAAAATCTAGTTTGAATTGGTGTGACGGGTGTCTGTCTGATGCAGCGTTGATGACTAAAACCATGAACAATTCAGTCACTAGCATGGTTGTTGCAGTATAGACTTCATTTAACATCTAAACAGGCTGAATAAGAATACCATTCCTCTACTAAAAGTTAAAATTTGAGTAATATTGTAAATAAGTTGAAATAAGTTATTCTTATTGTAAAAAATTAAAAACGCGATAATAATTTAATTAACATTTAAGCTACAATACACGCTGTAACTCAAAATGTTTCGAAAATCGTAAACATAGATAATTCTGTTATTGTATTGATCGAATAAACTCAAATTTATTTTATCTAAGTACATTTTATGTGTATTATCCTCATGGCAGTTTTATTTACGCAACGTTATAAAATACTTCGTCCCATGACGTGCGTAAGAATTCAATAACTCAATCTATGTCTTCTGGGAATAGAATAATACAGATATTAGATAAAAATAAACTTGTATTGAGACGTTTCTATTTGATGGATACGAAAGTAACTGTTTTATTGTTGGTTTTATGATGATATTTTTGCCGTCTGAGAGGATAGTTTATGTGCTGCATTAGCTTGCTCCAACTAATAATATAACATACCAGTATAGACCAGTATACAGAGGGTAGGTAAAAACTGGTCTCTGACGCCTGACGTGAACGTTCAAAGTGTATTTTTATTACAATGCATACAATTTTGTAAAGCAATTTATTATACCAGTAAATTACACTTAGCCAAAAAAATGTGAGCGCCTGCCATAAACTAAAACGTGTATAAAATATAGTAAAATGTGAAAATAGTGACTATGACAAGTGCCTCGTTTGTTGAAAGCCTGCATCTAAACTAGGTGCCTCAAACAACGAGCTTTATTGCATTTTTAGTAATTGAAACGTGAAAAAAAATATTCGGTGTGCACTACGCTTAACGATCACATTACAAACCTAAGAGCAAGTTAACTATATTCTTAAGAGTCTAATGGATGTTACAGTTCCGTATTACCCGTCTAAAGCTGAATGAAAAATATGAAAATGCTGTTCCTCTTTTCAGGTTGAATTTACATGTTCCTTCCTTGTATATCTGTCTGAAATGTTTTGTTTTTGTTGGAGTACCTGATGATAAAGCTTTTAAGATAAAGAAATATGAATGAGAATTTTTTAGACGATGAAAGGTATTGGGTTTCCGAAAACAACTTCCTTTTGCTTGTTTCTTTCTAGTTAAGTAATTCTAATAATAAAATGTAGAATAACACAAAGAAATAAATACAGATGTAAGTACCTAAAATTTTCTATAACACTGTATGCCAAAATTGAAGACAGCAAAGTAAAGATTAATTTAGAATGTTTTAAGCAACGCCATTTAAGGTGACGGGTATAGCCAAATGCGTGTTTTTGGGGAAACCGAAAACTGTTTTCAGAAAAAGTGATAGCATGTGGAGTTGTGAATCTTATTATTTCCTATAACACATATATTGAACTAGTGTATTGTTACTCAAAATTTGTGCTCTTGGATATAGTTTACTTTTAAATGTTAGTTTAGTACCAACACCTTTTGCAAAAGTGTGGTTTAAGATCCCATTTTTTATGGGTTTGGCAGATTTGTTTGGTACCAAACTCAGCACAGCTATTCTTATGGTTCGTATCTTGTGACTCTAAAGAAAACATTTCTACATTAAGGTGTTTAAAGAAGAAGAAGAGTAGCGCCTTAGGAATTATAAGTGTTTGATTGCTGTGTGCTCGCAAATATACATAAGGCACTGCTTTAGAGTTTGACTATCCGAACTGTGCGCGGCTCATTATGTGTTTTGCGCCGTTGTCAGCATTTTTGTTGAAATTGAAATTGTGACGTTGCCACGCTGACTGTCTAGAGTTTAACCACCACGGCATAAACTATGCCGTGTTACAAGTTTAACGTGGGGTGCATGGAAAGAGCCTCCTCGTGGCGCACACCGGTAACAGCTAAGCACGGCAAAGCAGTGTCTAGTCTGGCTAATCTTTCCAACACGATGCTACAACAAAGTATAGTTGTAGCATCGACACGATAAGAAGAAGAAGAAGTTTAACGTGTGTATAGATATAATAAATAAATAATAAATTTGGAAGTTATTGACATTTTTATTTATTATGAAAAATTTCACCCTACCCGTCGCCTTAAGTTAAAACTAAACAAAGCTTGACCAAATTGCTGGTAGAATACGAATACAAAATAATAAATAAATAATGCTGGACAATCCACACACCATCATCTAGCCCCAAGCTAAGCAAAGCTTGTGTTATGGGTACTAGAATACTGACATACTTAATACAATAAATTACATAGATAGATTTCTTTTATTATACATATAAAATACCCAGAACACCCGGAACATTTATCCCAAGGCGGGAATCGAACCCGCAACCTCCGCGTCGCAGGCGGACCTTCGCCCGCCGCGCCACATCGGTCGTCAAAAAAATATATATGTATATATACTTAAAAATTATCTCTGTATTACTTCTAATAATTTTAACCTACTTAATATAATACGCTCTAAGATTGAACATTTTCCATCTAGTTTCTGCTTGTGGTTAACTTAGTTCCAGCTTTCATACACAGGCTTTAAATTAGACAAACTAGCTCCAACTAACTAGTCTGTTTGTTGGGCATGTGATTTATTAAGCTGTGTATATGTTGAACTATGTTATGTAAATACAGTTTCAAACGGTCAGTTAGCAGCTTAGAAATGTACTTTAGTACTGTATTCCCTAAAGCTGAATAAGTTAACAAAGTGAGTAAATATGGTTCAGGTAATTAGATGTGGGAATTGCTTATTTTCTTACTTTTGATTAATTTAACGATGTAAAAGTATTGTAGTAGATACGCAAATAGTTGAAAAGGTTTTGTTTAGCAAGCAAATGTTTATGTTTTATTTTATTTTTTATGTTTCTCTTCTTCGTCGCATTCTTCATTACTGAAGGTCGTGCCCGTCTTGAAATGTCCTAGTAGAGTTGTCGACTAGCTTTCTCCATTCTGTTCTATCCTGAGCCTCCCTCAATGCAACGGTGACAGGAAGCCCAGTAAGAGATTTGACTTGGTCAGACCATCGGGTAGGTGATCGGCCGCGAGGTCTTTTTCCGTCTACTTTTCCTGTTACAACCAGCTTTTCCAAGTTATCTGGCTGTCTACGCGCTATGTGTCCGAAGTAACTGAGAACTCGCTTATAACAAATGGTGGAGAGTCTGGTCTTAATTGTCAATTGATCTAATATTGACTTGTTAGTTCTTTTAGCAGTCCATGGAATGCGTAACATTCTCCGCCAACACCACATTTCAAATGCGTCAATTTTTTTCCTGTCCACCGCTCGAATAGTCCAGGCTTCGGATCCATACAAAAATATGGAGAACACCAATGTTCGCACAAGTCTCTTTTTGGTGCTATTGGAGACATTTCGATCTTGCCATATTCTCGTTATTTTATGTTTCACACATTTCCAAACATACAAAAAGCATACAAATTATGATGCACCGAAGTACAGTTGTGACAAAAAATCTTATAACAAACGTTAGTTTTTTTTGGTTAACCTGGTTTAAATTTGACTACTAGCTATCCAAAGAAAATAGAACTAAGAATTGACGTTGAACAACCATTAAAAAACTCATTTTTTTATATCATTAGATGCATAAATTCTTGTTTACTTTATAATGTTTTCTGAAACTAATCCGTGTCACATTTCATGAGTTGAACGTATTTATCCAGAGCCAGCATCAGAATTTCAGATCCGTGTCACAAGTAAAACCTCTTTATGAAATTCAATAAGAATATTCTAGCACTCTCATCAGGCGAAATAAAGTTCTTTGTTTGAGAATCATTGGATATTCTGTAGGTATGCGCGGTAGGTAAATAATAAAAGTGGTCGGAGTGTCGTGCCCTCAATGTTCCCGACCGTCGGTTGAATACAAATTGGTCTAACTTAAACCTTATGTACTCTATCGTTCTTTGTTTATCGCGCATTCATAGATGGATCAACTTTATTGCTGAAGTTGGTTTAAACATGTTGTGTACGTGAGCAATCCCTTTCAGAATCATGCTACTTTTGGTGACAGCCGTGCGGAATGTAGGAACGGAAATTCAAAAGTTTTTGCATAATTAGCAGTTTTCTACATGTGTTGTGTGACCATTATTTTGTTTAAACCAAAACCGCGATATACATTCATATGGGTTACATTTTAATGGGTTATATCACCACCAAAAGTATGTATGCTTTGGTTCTCACGTAAATACTGAAGATTTAATTATCCAATTATTAATTTATAGCAGTTTAATAAAATATAATGTATCACACTCTTGAGACAACCCTAGAACGATTCCCCAGCAATCCATGTAAAGAAGACGAAGCGTAAACTCCCCTGGTTAGTTCCAATAGATTTGGCGCGTCTAGAACTGCACAATTCAGTAAGCCTACCCTGTAGGGATTTGTGTACTACCAGATAGAACGTTTGGCGAGGTTGTGGGATGGGATAGGGGGTGAGCTGGAAGCGATTTATCAATCTGTTAAAAAAAGTAGAGAGTATACTTGTTTTTTTTCTTGGTTTGCTACGTTATTATTATTTTTGTCAATGTTTAGGCAAGCGTTTAGGACGCCATAAGATATAGCGACGATGTGCGGAATGTAGCTGGCATACACCGGATGAAAAGAGCAGAAGACCTGGCTCAGTAGCGAGTCTTGGCAGAGACCTACGTCTTGCAATCGACTGATTTTCATGAAGATCCAAAGTTATTGTACCGCGCTTGCTTTATCGCACTGTCCGTACCAATCATCCGAATAGGAAGAATTTAGGTTATTCGTGCAAGAGGGGTATTCTTTCGATAGATTTATACGGTGCGTTATTCAGTTGCTAATAAAATTATCTACTTAGTCGATTATTATATAGATTGAGATGCATTATTACCTGAATGTTTACTTTATGAGATGGGATGTTCTTATATTTTACGGGAAAATATGTGAATTAAACGTACAAGATACTTCATAGATGCACGTAAGGCTTTTTGTGAACGTACTCGTCTAGGAAAATACTACCACCGTATTTATTTCTGCCGCTATGATTCGCATATTGCTGTGTGCCGCTGAAATTACCAAAGATAAAAATAGGAAGAAAACAAAAACAAATTGCACTAAGAAATGACGAATTTTTCAGATGTATTTCTGTTTATCAAGGTACATTTTCTTGACACAAATTAAAGCTTAGCGACGATCTTTTATGGCCCTGAGAAAATTACAAATCTCTTAAAATAGAAATAACATGGGTACCAGGATACTGCCCGTGAATCGGATTACCTTTTTGACTTGACAAGCTCCGAAATACGTTATTTAAAAAATAAATGGTTTTATCGTATTTTACTGATATTCTTCAATGTGAATGTATATTATGTTTAAGAGTAGTATTAGTACCATGTAATATTGTCTAATAACGTTTGCTCGAACGATTCTTGGTTCTATTACTTAGCTAAAGCCTCCAACTAAGGCACTTTTCAAACTTTTCCTATATCATTATTTCAAATATTTTTTTTTCTTCCTGTTAGGCAAGTAACTAGTGGACCCTCTAAATCTCCCTCAGCCCACTTCTTATGTTAACAAAACGCGAATTTACGACCCATGTTACATTCTCAATCGTTGTTTCAACGGGTTAAGGATCATATTGGCTTACATCTAGGATCGATTGTTTTGTTTTATGAGCGATGAAGTGAGGGGTTGTTTGTCAATCATTTATGAGGTTTAGTTTGTAAATGGAAGTAGACTCTGCTAGTTATTTTGTATGCTGTAAGTTTAAATGGTTTGTTGAAACCGTCAAAGTACCTATGATAGTTTTATCAGAATTTTGCCTATTCTTCTAGATTCTGGTCAAGAGAAGAGTTATACTAAGAGTAATACTAAGAATAACTTAGTATTACCCTTAGTTTAAATATCTTGTATTGAGGTATAGGTACTGTTTGTTTTCCCAATTAAAGTTAAAAAAAAGAGAAACCAGCCTTAGAATAGCATAGTGTAATAAATGATTGGAATACTCATTGTGGTTTTGAAATAAGTATAAAAATCTAAACCAAATCTGAAATAGATGCATTTTTTTTAAAGTTTTATTATTTTGTGAGATACTTTTATGAGTTTTGTACTTTATACTACGCGTGTCATGAAAATCAAATGCTCTGCTTGAACTGTGAACGCGAGAAATAAACAAAGTTAAAACAATGCGAAACATTCGTTCAAAGTTACCGAAACAAAGTCTTGAGATCTCAAGCTCGTATGTAAATTATTCAGTTAGCACACGCACTAGGCGATGTCACTTTATTTTAATGAAATTAATAAATTACATAGAAACTTTTACGTTACATCATTACTTTTCGTATTTTTTTATAGAGATTGATTTTAATTGGGACGGTCCGGTAAAGTATGACCACGCTACGTAATAATTGGTGGAACTAAGATTAAGTTTGGTCATGGTCCAACTATCAGAATTGAATGATCGAATGAATGAATTATTTGATGAACATTTCTGACTTTGCGGTGTTTGTATTCGAGGCTGCTGAGTGCGGCTGCAAGAAACTTACCTACTTATGTTGAGTTGAGCTAAACCACAAAATGAATTGACGGAAAAGATTACGGAAGGAGGGTAGGTAGCTTATCTCTTACTTGTTGTTTGTGCCAGGCGCAAAAATAAAATCTTATGAATAATTCCCCCATTATTTTTATATTCTGGTAGCGAAGTATGGTGGGTTGTTGGAGCTTCTAAGTATTTATAAATAAAATACATCTAAGTATATTTTAATGACACACAAAAAAGTCACAAAGAGATTCAATAAAACTGTAATTAGACGATTCTAGTGGGAAAAATAAAAGTGCATATCTTCATAGCTATTTTCATAAAAAAAAGGAATTATATATCTATGTATCAGCTATCTAGTTCACATACAACAAGATTAGACTGTGATGTGTGGAATGTCCGTTAATATTAAGTTTTACAAAAAAAATAGCTAAATTCTAACGTCTTTGGTGTCTTTCTACCATTTTCTACCAATTCTCGCAGATTCTACCATATTCTACCAATTCTCCCAAATTATACCATATTTTACCAAATCTACCATAAGTACTTTGTCAAAAAATCTCGTTTTCTTTTATTACGAAAACCTTTCCTGCATCTCAAGCCAGGCTACTTCGAAGCTTTTCCTTTCAAACGTTTTTATAGCTTTCCTCTTGTACTAGAGTCGTTATGCCGGTTGCAGACCGAAAACTAAGCTATTCCAAAGCTAAGCTAGGGAAGCTAGGCTAAGCCAAACTAAGCTAAGATAGAAATAAATAGCGTGCACACAACGAGCTAAGCCAAAGCTCAGTTAGTGTTGCGGAGTTCAATTAGACGGACGTCAGGCGCTTGCTATGAATATAATCGATGAAGAAAGTTCCGATGATGAATACGTTACACATAGAAAAAGAAGATTAATACTGACTTATTATTATTATATAAGAAAACGACATTCTAGACCTTGGATATGTCAACACATTGAATGTCTGGATTACTTATTTCCTCCACTATTTGTTTCCATACAACATCCTTTTTAATTAAATTGTGATAGTCCTTTAACTGTGTGTTCAATAACACAGGAAATTGTTTAACAACTTCGATAAATTGCTCCATATTCGCTACGAAACGACCGTGCGTACGACAAAGGACACTAGACAGCACTGGCGAAGGATGTGCGAAGGGCGTGCGGGGAAGGCGGGAGGGACATAGCTTAGCTCGCGTAGCTGCGCATCGGCATACACAACTAACATAGCTTCGCATATTTTAGTTAGCTCACATAGCTTAGCTCACATAGTTTGCGGTCTGCACACAAGTATGGAAAACTGCGTCAGCTATGCGAGCTAAGCTAAACTAACTTAGCTTAGCTCTTGGTCTGCAACCCGCTTAAAGTAGGAATGGGTTTCGAGGTAAACACCTAACGTAACCGGTACCTACCGGTTTCTGGGAACGTTTACACAGAAATAAAGAGTTCGCATAAATGCATTCTGCGAGTTGATTATCGTACGTTCAGTGTTTCACTCAGGCATTCTAGATTTATTTATACAGCGCTAGAGACCACTTATACAATTTTATACCATTTATCAAGAAATGTTTGGCCTGATCAGCGCCTTGGATGTTTTTCTGATGAAGTAATCACATCTCACCTGTAATTCTTGTCATTTATGTTTCAAAATAATTCAACCTGCACTTCTAACATTGTCGATATATACCTACAAAGCTGAGCTTTTCTTTTGTTGCATTAATAAAAATAATTACAATATATTATTCGATCGATATCATTAGGTACCTCAACTTTCTAAATACTTTTACAAGTTCTTATCAGAAAGTGCAAGAAATAAATTCTGGCAATACAAGCTTAGCTGTGTCAATATAAATTTGTTCATCCACTGAAAAATTTAAATTCACCCCCGATATTGCTACGGCTTTGACGAGAACAAAAAGTATAGGCGGATTTCATTGTACAATCCCACTTTATATTTTGCTTTGAAAACTTGCCAGGTGTAAATTGAACCGAATTCCTTTGTTATACAGATAGAAATGCAATGTTGTATCAATAAGATGGTAATAACAAATCGTAGATAGGTATTTATTGTGTTTTCATTTTACTGAATAAAAATCTTATGATTTGAATATTTAGTCGAGAGGTTTCGGCACAAGGAATTTTGATTACTAAATCGGGTCAAATAAAATCAGTACATTTACATAAAAATCTTAAAAAATGAATATTTTTAAGAGTAAATAAGCATGATACTAGCTAGACTCTAATTATTGAAAGCCTAAGTCGATAATAGACTTTTTTTATCGTTTGATATAATTTTGTATACTGCTTGTAAATAAATGATTATTATTTATCGTATTATTTCGTAGATACGTAGCAATCTACGTAGTAATTAGAAGGTTATTATGCGGATATAAATCTGCCACTTTACGAGCGTAAAATTAAAGGTTCTAACGGAACCAATAAATTCATTTCAGCGATAATAAAGTACCGGCTTGGTAATAAACGGCTGTAAGGGATGCGCTGATGTAGAGCATTGTGTTTGAATTATGAATACATTTTATTTCTTTATTTTTTTGTGCTGAGTTTAATTTTTTCGCTCCTCGGAGCAGGCTATAGTTTAGAACCATACCGCCTAGTCTTACGTTATGTTTTTCTCTTAAGTTAGTTGGTTTAGGTACCTACCTATATGTCTTGCGTAAATATTTTTTTATGTAGATATCATATCAGTTACTGATACACATCTGAATGAAAACACTGAGTTTAAGACGTTCATTAATGTTTTGAGACGGGCAGATAAGAAATATGTCTGAATCTAGAAGATTTTTTTTTTTTTTTTTTACTCGATTTTAAGACGTAGTAGGTAGTAAGTATTACCTATAAGCGTTTATTTATGTTTTTTACATTGCCAAAAAGAATGCCGTGCTCTATTTTCATGTACTTGACTTTTTTCTGGGTGAACCAAGATAATTTTTATTGAAGCTGGTACACTGTATTCTCGTTTAATTTGAAACAAGATCTGTCTTGTTGAATCGTCCCTAATAATGCGTAATTAATATTTTGTTCGATGTCAAAGTCGGATTTCGTTTTTATCGTAATAAATTACTTGCCGAATTTAAATTGGTTTGTTTTTAGCTCAATTATTGATTTTTTCATAAATATATTTTGTCTTGACATTGATATTGTTTGTAACAAACATTATTTTATTTTCTAGATAAAATGTTAACTTATAAATAATTGTTTGGAAAATAAATAGAAACGTTGCTAGTTCTCGTTAATAAAACATAATTTGAAATTTGGTCTCATTATTTATTAACATTGAAGTAAGTAAATGAATATGTAAGATTCATTATTATTCCTTGTATTAAAATATAGCTATATCTCTTTTTTTGGCTTTATAATGATCAACTTGTACTGTATACACCCTCTAAAATCTAAAATTAAATAAGTAGCTAATATAACAAACCTCTTTTGAAACTATTTTTATTATAAATAATCGGAAAAAATATTAAGTAAGTATAAAACAAAAGACGATCTGCGGAGTGTAACTGGCAAACACTGGATGAGAGGAGCCGAAGACCGGGCTCAGTGGCGCGTCTTGGGAGAGACCTACGTCCAGCAGTGGACTAATATAGGTCGATGATGATGATGATGATAAAACAAAAATTAATGATGAAATAAGTCTATAAACTTTCTAATCCAATTAATTAAAGATATTTATTTAGAAATTTAAAATACCTGAGTAAGTTTGTTTAAAACATTTTTAATCATATTTCGTACAGTAAATAGCTTATTTCGTAACCAACATGTCGACAAATGTGAAACCCTTGGGGTGGTACAGAAGCAAGATGGAGAATACAAGGGTCCTAATGAGTTAGCCCTGAACGCATCATGCATTATTCATTGTTGAAAATCAATATTCAGTATGATAATTTTTGAGTGAATATTGTATGCCGACTAGAGGATTCGATCCCGGTCGATTTTTTCTAATCCCGGGATTCGGGATTTTCAACAGTTAATACCGGGATCCCGGGATAATCCCGGGATTGTATTGGTAATAGGCAGTGCTAGCAAAATAAAAGTAAAACATATCACAATCAAACTTTTATTTTATATCTTTACTTATATCTTCAAAACAAAACAAAATTATAATTTCTTCTAATAAAATTGACAAAGTAGGCTCATAAAAAATAGTTTAGTGAATTATTGCATATTTAGTTTATTTTATTTTACAATAAACTTAAAAAAAAACAACTTCTTAAAATTTGTCTAAAGAGATCAATGTTAATAGGACTCATATTTTAAATAAAAAAGACTTAAAACTATTATTCACTTATGTATGCCACGAAAATAAAATCTACTAGCTGACTCGCGCCCACTTCGTTGGGCATAATTCGACCGTTTTTTCTCCGATTCACTTTTCAAAACGGATTAAGCCTAAAGCCTTTTTATTTTTCGTTTTTTTATATAACCTACGACACTTAGCAATGATGTCACTTTCTATTGGTGAAAGAATTTTTAAAATCAGTTCAGTAGATCCCGAGATTACCCCTTACAATTTAACAAATATACAAAGGACAATGCCCAATGGGCTATGGGAATCTGTACCAACTTGCATCAATTTGAATTTACTCTCAAAGCCCTAATTTTTATTTACCTTTTCGCTACCAACAATATTTTTTTCAATGTTTAACCGCATTTCAAAATATTTAAAAATGTATTTTATTTTATATCATGTTTGCCTTCTCAGCTAAAGCTTACTTGGCAAACAAGATTTTTATGCTCAATGTCCACTCACGAAAATAGGTGACATCTGGGATCGGAACAAAATAGTTGACGTGTGGAAGGCTTAGTCCGAGCTTGCATTTTAAAACTCCCTACTCTCGAGCCGACAGTCGTCTCTCGGATGTCCTTGTATTTTTGTATGGATATCCGAAAGACGACTCTCGACTCGAGAGTCGGGAGTTTTAAAATGCAAGCTCGGACTAAGCACTCGGAAGTAGGAAATTGATAATCATGTTATGTATAATTAATTTAAATTTTCTAAACCCGGTTAAAAAAGACGGTTAAAAATTAACAAAGTACACGTATAAATAAAATATTAATTTTGATGATAATTAGCTTTTGATGCAATCTGGTACAGGGTTTGGGCATGATTCTTTACCTCTTTATAATATTAGTATAGAACTAGTATAGATGAAATAACAACGCATCCAACGTCTCATCCGAAAGCAAACTTCTTAATTTTTGATGATTTTATTAAAAAATATATAAATCCCGAAAATCCCGGGATTCATTGAATTAAATCCCGGGATTTTCGGGACTAAAATATGACCGGGATCCCGGGATCCCGGTTTTCGGGATCCCGGGATCGCATCCTCTAATGCCGACCTACTTTAAACAAACTCTTTACAGTAACTTCTAGCAAAAATACCAAAGAGTTTTGTTTTCACCAACCTTGTTTGAACTAAACAAATGAGTTCGAATTTCAAATCAATAAAATGGTATTGCATCTCCTTTCTCTGACTGAGTTCCAAATTTAATTTTGAACCTAACCTAAAGAAGGATTTCGACTTTTCGATCGTCTTTTGTTATATCGCATCAAAGTTTTTACTTTTTGATGCCAAAAGTTTTTAATTGTGACGAAAACAGTATTGTTTTGTATTAAACAATGAAATGTGTTGTGTTGGATAGAAATACAGTTTTTACAAATCAGGCGGCTTTACGTGAGAAATTTACTAATATGTTTTAATATAAAAGTTTTGTTATGTACTTACCTATTGTGTTAATTCAGAGTCTTCTTCATATCGTGTCGATGCTACAACTGTATTTTGTTGTAGCATCGTGTTGGAAAGATTAGCCAGACTAGACACTGATGTGCCGTGCCTAGCTGTTACCGTTAATTCAGAGTATTTTTACATTATACTTCGTCAGAATAATTCATAAATTCAAAGTTATTAAACCAAAATTACTTTTCGTAACATGACCGCCGTAGCACCTAGTTAAAACTACGCCACAATCCCGACCGATGATTGCACATGCATATTTAAGCAGCTACTTCTACCACAGAATAATAACAGAGCCCTTTTTAAGTGGATAGTCTAAAACCGCAAAAAAATAGAAAAGTAAAACATTTTAAATAAACTCTCTGTGTATCAAGTTTGGGTAAAAAATCGGCGGGTGTTGCCAGCACTTGAACTTTTGACCTTATCAGTGCTTGAGGGTTTCCTGAAATCAAGTCGATGGAACTATTTAACTCTCCTGTGGAACTGGCACCTAGAATCACCAAATATTTATATATATGGTGATTCTAGGTGCCAGTTATGATTTTAAATGATCTTTGTGATTTTATAGAATAAACTTTTTGACTTTGTCAGTAAAATTCATTAATTAATTATTTATGTAGGCAAATATACAAAGATTACAAAGCAACAGACATAGAACATGTTACCATGACATAAATGTTTATTCTTAGTAGGGATCGAACTTACAACCCACAGGATAGAAGACAAAGCTAATACCAATGGCGCTGTGGCACTTTACTGACGCTTGCCGTTGGGTTAATGAATTGTAGGACGTCATATCTATGACGTCAGTAAACTATGTTATTTTATGTTCATTAGGTCCTGCACTATAACGTAGCTCTGCATGAATACAAATATATGTTTAAAAAAGACTGTATGTTTAATTTTGTTTGCAGGTAAGCTTCAGAATTCCAAGAAAACCTTTTTCATTTTTGTATGAGTCGGTGAGTCCAATTTTCTTTTCATTTCGTTATTAAATTGTATGCAGCGGTAACATTTTCCCAGTATATTTACTGATATTACTCTACTTTAGTGTATTACTCTACGTTAGTTCTGAATACACTTCAGGACACGGTAAATGGCGTATTTTAAAAACTGCCACTAATATTAGGTATAATTTTGATAAAAACTATACTTCTTTTGATAAAGAATTATAGTAAGCCAGTTGATTTAAAATATGTTGTGTAAGTAATTAAATTGCATGGATATGACCTGTCACACAGTCACGTGACCGGTGTCTTATTCGTTTTTTTTTCGATAGCGATATTCTACATGTTAATTGTTCAGATTTTTTTATAGTGGTTGTAAAATGTTATCTGGATATGACTTAATCACACAAATTGTTAGTAGCCCCGTTTATTGAACGTGCAGTGTGCCGACTTTCATGAAAAATAGCACCATTTAGAAGAATTTACGAGTTTGATATTGCAAGCAACTTGCCTTTACGGTACATTAGTTTTACATTTTAATGTTATGTTACATTATTTTAATAAGCGGAGAAGTTATCTTTAATACGTTTCTTTGTCCTGCAATGTATTCTGTACGGGCAGCATGCCAAATACAGTTTGTATTATTAAGGAATCAATTACTTAGGGCCGGTTTCTCGTACGATGATCAACGAAAAAATCAAATAACAATGTGTCAAAACTTGATTTGTGTTGTTCATTGCTTGTCATCTGCGAAATACCTATAGAACAACAGTTCAATGACAAGCAATGAACAACACAAATCAAGTTTTGATACATTGTTATCTGATTTTTTCGTTGATCATCGTTCGAGAAACCGGCCGTTACTCTTATTAATTTAATCTGTGCCCTTATAACAGTAAAAAAACCCTTATTAATGTGGATGCTCAAGTTTGTATATCATGACGATGAAATAAATAGTCAATTTTTTATATAGCTAACAGGATTTTCGTAAATAAACAAACGGGAACAGGAAAAGTTAGTAAATAATAAATAGCAAAATATTTCTTTTTCTTTGATATATTTTATTTAAGGAAGTTTGCATCCCAATCATACAGGAGTTGAAATTCATAGATAATTATTATCATCGTACTTTTTTCTTGCTACAATCACTCCAAGCTGTAAATGAAAAGTTCTCTAGAGATCTATTTTCAATCATCAAATATCTTTAAGAGATGCTCGTAGATACATAGCCTAAACTTTCCGAAAGTTGAATGAGCTTTCGTAAAATTCATTTTTTTCTTAAAATCTTTTTAGGCTTAGCATAGCACACTTACGATTTTCATAAAAGATAATTCTTATTCTGATTTTCTGACCTGCATAAAACTAGCTTCAATTTCTTTTATAAATATTATACTACGAAATCTGTAGGTACTTATAAAAAGTTTGAAAATGTAACGAGTGCCAGGATCTCACCGTTTTGGAATCTCCAGAGCAGCATCGGAATGATTTGCACGTTGTTTAAAATGTAAAGCTCGAATGGCGCGCATTTGAATTTGTTACCGGCACGTGATAGAGCGTTTAAGTAAATTGCCGATTTTTAACACGATTTTCCTGAGGGTTTTTTTGAAACTAACAGGAAATTTACACAACCAACCATTTTGTAAAAATTGTTTTATTTATTTTACAATACCATTACAGGAATTACATTAGGAATTTAAAACACTGACGTTGATATTTTTGTAAACATTCAGTTACTTCTATACTTTTAATAAGATATAAGATTATTTCAAAATCTAATTTAAATAGGTTTCTATTAATCCATTTTCCTTACCCCTAAAATAGTGAGATTACATCCTAATCTCAAATGTAAGTCTATTCAAAGCAAACTAAAGCCTCCTTTATGTGGAAATGGTAATAATCTAAAGATTTACATGGCCATCCCCTTAGTAAATGAAATCTGGAGGGACTATTCAGAGTTATTCGACCTGCGTATGAAGTTACCCAACCAGTAAGATTTTGAAATAGGTAGCTTATGTAAAGTTTGAAAGCCATTCTAAACAACATAGTTACATTATCATCATCATCATCACCAACCTATATCAGTCCACTGCCGGACGTAGGTCTCCCAAGACGCGCCGCTGAGCCCAGTATTCGGCTCTTTTCATTGAGTGTTGCCAGCTACATTCCGCAGAATGTCGCTCCATCTCGCTGTCTAAGCCCGTAAGGTACATTAAATAATTTAAAAAACAACCTCAGTTTGTTCCAACATTCTACAATTAAAATAGAACCATGAATAAACAAAAACATAAAACAATTTTAGCTTTATAAGGCAAAAGCTTGAAATAAATGCCTTGAATTTCGGAATTGTCAGTGTATTTTGTTTACCAGGCAGTGTGCAAAATGTGGGCATGTGCCAAATGTTTGGACGTACGTCTGACTACCTTAAATCCACATGATATTTTTAATAAGAGAATGTCTACTGCACCTGGGGATAAGGTACTGACCTTATTATATTTAATTTTTCTTGGAGTGGAGACGACTCTTGTAAAATTTTTAGCTACAGCAGCGCCTTCCGGAAGCCGAAAATGCTATAAAATGTATTTCTTAGTACGTCTACGTACACTGTATTGCTAGGAAAACACCATCAATATTTCACAATTCTAGTATAATTCTATATTATATATTTATAATAATAGAGTCTGGTTTGTACATAACTTTATTCGGAATCACCGACTCATGCGTTGCTTTATATTAAAAAACATTTACCATAACAAGTAAGCGTTGACTTTGTCATCATTACTTATGGTAATCAATACTGCAAGTTTGCGCTAACTTTTAATAAGATAGACCGTTACACTTCACATACGCGAACAGTTCAACAAAGCTCATTTCAAAAATTTTTTCGTTATAATGTGCAGTTACTCTGTAAACATAAAAGATGGAAAAGTAGATGTATTCATCAATCGGCTATTATCCTCAAGGCTAGTACCACAAGAAGCATAGGTATTATTCACTCTGAAAAGCTCCCAGAGTATCTAAGCTCGGATCAACGCTGTAAAACTGTCTGTGGAGGACCTCGATTGATTGATCGATTGATTGACGTGCGTTGCGAGCAGACGTGGGTTATTTGTTATAAGGGAGCAGTCACACTCACTTCATGCATTACATAAAACAAGTTTTGAATTGTTTTATGAAATATAAACTATCATTCGCTGTTTAACTTTACTTATTTGTTTTTCGAAAAGCCGTGGTGGAGCGCACCGGCTTGCAAAAATACTATGTAAGAAATTGATTCGGTCTGAAGACTTTAAGTTAATAAATTGTTGAGACTAAAATTATCTAAAATAAATATAAGACTTTAATTTAAGTCATGCTCTGACACTATTTTTTTAAATAAAAATATTTTTTCTCACTTTTATATACATGTTTTGTTTGAATAAATAAAATTATCAAACCTTTTAGCACGACAACGAAATAATTTATTCTGAACGAGAAAAAACTTTTAAGTTTAATTGAAAGACAAAATGCAGGGGGTGCTTTGGGTCTTACTGTTTCATTAGGGGCATTAGTCTCTTTGTAAAATTCACGTAAAGTATACTTTCGCATTTTGATTTAGTCACGGCCTCTTTGATGGACTTAAAGTGTTTTTATAATTGGAACCATAAAACAATGAATTTCTTGTAACCTTTGTTCTTTTATATGGAGCTATTTTTTTTTTAAACTCCCGGAGTCTTGTAGGAATAAAGTAGGTTATTTGTTTGTTAAATTACATGCTGTTTAAGAACAAAGAAACCAGGAGTCATCGCTCTTTTATGTGGTGTTTGACTCATTACGTTATTAATAAGTAAGAAAACGATGTATGCTCCATAATAATAACGAGTATAATAATAAAATCAGCCCAGACTATGGATGGGCACGCACCCGGGTATTTACCCACTAGTGGGTATATACCCATTTATGCACCCGGTATATACCCGTATGCACCCGTTTGCTGGGTGCATTCAATTTTGATTTTCAAGAAAAAAATTGTTATAAACAAAGTATGCAAATCTGTTCTAACCATCATTTCCTACGAAAAGTACCTTATAACATTTTTTGATTAAACGTACATTTTCAAAGTTATTATAGATTTAGTATTTTTTTAGTATGGAAATCAATGTTTATGTAGCTTTGTATTCAAACATTGAACTTTTTATGACTTGTAAAATAGTTTTTCTTTAAATAACACTTTGAATCATTAAAGTTTGAGGAGAATTGTTATCGACCAACCATCAAAAGTGTCAGAAATAGTAGTTCGCAGTACTAAATCAAATTTGAGGATCTTGTAACTGTAATCTTGAAGGCGATTTGAAGTTTTGATTATGGGCAACAATACCTGAGTGCCTCCTACAGTCACCAGTTTGAAATTATCCTCATCAATGTAAACCATTCCACTGCTGGACATAAAGTTTTCTGCGCTCTACAACAGCTACTGAAGATTGCCCAACCACACTTAGGGTCTCGCTTTAGAAGCAAAAACTACCAGCTCCACCTGATTTCACCATGAGGGAACATCTGCCTCCAGGACGTATTTTTCCGTGGCCAGTGTGGAAGTCGATCAACCGACTCCGGACTCAGGTTGGCCGTAGCAGGGAGAACATGTGCAAGTGGGGCTTCCGTGACCCCTCGCTTAGTCAATGCAATTGTGGAAACCCCATCCAAACGATGTCTCACTTGCTCGTCTGTCCCTTGTGCCCTACCACCTGCACAAGGGTTGACCTCGTTAACGCCACAGAGGATGGAATTACAGTGGCGAAATTCTACTCAAACTTGGTGTGAAGTTGTTTGTGTTATCCATTGACACGATAGAAGAAGAAGAAGCTGGACATAGGTTTTTTAAGATTATTTTATAAAATTACTCGGTTTAAGTCTCACATAACCTAATATTTTAACAAGCAGTAGGTAACAAAGATAGAATTGTCACATGTAAAAAATAAAAGACAAGGTAATTGTAGGACGTCCTTTGGCAAAATGGAACGACTTGCGATGGATGATGCGTCGTATTTCACTGAGTGTGAAAAAATTAAAGTTTACTGCGTTTGTTGGTCAAACACATTTTCAGGTGTAGATTTTTTGTCACAAACGCGTAAATTTGCAATTTAAGATGCATATGAAATAAAACAGCTGTGAGTACCTTGGTCTTCTGTCGAATAACTTTATTTCGGATTTAGTGCGTTGAGCAACTTTTAGCTTGTGAATCCTACTGTCAGTGTTCACGTTTCAGCAACAAACGTTCAAGCACGATTAAATGTGACGTAAACGTATCGACACATAACGTATTTGAAAATCATTACGCGTCAACATAAAACTTTCATTTCAAACACTGACGAATGGGTGACAAGAAAACTTGACGAAGTTTCGAAACGCAGTAGAGCCCAGCTGAATTCTCTGGCTAACCTATTACTCAAAGTTGTGTCTACCTAGTTGCAGCATCTGACCGAAGCACAGTGTGCTAAACGACTCAAAAATCAGACATCATCATTTCAGCTCGTTGGCACCCACTGCTGAGTTTAGGCCTCCTCTTTACTATGCCATTCCATTCTTTACGGTCCCTTGCGTTGCGACTCTCATCCACTGATACCCGGCTTGTTCTGAAATGTTTTAGGACCATCGAGCTGTAGGTCTGCCTCTTGCTCTACGAGCTTCCCTTGGCCACCATTTCGTTATCGCCATTCTTCAACTTTCATCGTCTCTTCTTGCTAAGTGGCCCGCCTATCTCTCTACTCAGCACTTCAGCTTTTCGATTCGCGAACCTACGACCACAACTTTTGTGCGACGTCGGATTTCTGTATTCGGTAGCTATGTGTCCAAGAAGATATTACATGCATGGCTCGCTCCGTTGCCCGTTGCGCGACTCTGATCTTATGCATGTATTCCTTTGTGAGCGGCCATCTCTCGGATCCATAGGTGAGTATGGGCAGAATACATTGATAAACTTGTCATATGATTTCGAAAATAGCAGTTAGTTGGTTTTATAGAAACTTAAAAACTTTATTTCCATAAAAGTAACATTCATTAGGGAATTCTATAAAATCATGGAAAAAAACAAAAATCATAGCTCGAGAAATCTCAGAAAATCAGAAACGAATTGAGTTTTAGGAGTTCTACTATAGCATTCAAAATGGCTTATACATTCGATTAAGAAAATAAATAAGCGATGTCTGATTTTAGGGTCATTTAGCACACTGTGCGAGGTAGAAAGATCTTACACAACTTCGAGAGTCATTTCAGCAACAGTGATTAGCTGTGGTGGTTATTATCCTATTGTATAAAACGAAAATCCGGATGAACGATCATATTAGATCGTTGCGTGCTTGGACGATATCAATTCTCCTCAAATTTAAATGATTCAAAGTGCCATTTAAAGAAAAACTATTTTACCAGTCATAAAAAGTTCAATATTCAAATACAAAGCTACTTAAACATTGATTTCCATACAAAAAAAATACTAAATCTGTAATAACTTTGAAAATATACGTTTAATCAAAAAATGTTATCAGGTACTTTTCGTAGGAAATAATGGTTAGAACAGATTTGCATACTTTGTTTATAACAATTTTTTTCTTGAAAATCAAAATTGAATGCACCCACCCAAATGGGTGCATACGGGTATATACCCGGTATATACCCAATTACCCGGGTATTTACCCAAATGGGTAGATTGGGTATATACCCGGCGCCCATCCATAGCCCAGACTCAATACAAGGTAACGCCAGATCTAATGCTCTTTGCGAAAGCAAACGAAGCAAAAAAAAAAACAAATGAAACTTAATGAAATTACAATGTAAGTATCACTTTTCCTGAATCGAAGTAATTATTAATTACGTAAGTAACTGACGGCATAAAAATATCATTATAACGTAATAAGTAGACAGATGAACACAGCATGACACGGATCTAATAACTTACCTTCATTGTTCACTGAGCCGCCAGACTCTGGAAATCAGTCCCAAATGTACATATTTTCCCGTCTTACCCTCCAAATCCGACAATCATTCACCTCGTCCGTAAAATCGTACTCTACAATTTCAGAACACGCACATTTTTGAAGTGAAAACTTCTTTAGCGGCGCTGGGTGGGTAAAAACTTTCAAACTCGCGTCAGGGTCACGTGACGTCGAAAAAGCGTAAGATCTTATTTAATTTTTATACATTGCTCGTAAAACAAGAGACGACAAAAGAACACACTTGCGGTCACGCGACGTATGACTCAAACAATTAAATAGTGTTGTGGCGACATCGTACAAGGCGAGTACAAGGCGCTGCCAACACGCGGTGCGGTGCGGAGCGCGGGGGCGGAGGACCGAGAAGCGGCACTCGCGCGCCGGCAGCCGACAGACGCTCTGAGCACCCTCGCACGGGAAACACGTATCGCTCGCCGCGCGCGCATAACCAGATAGACGCTATTATATCGTACGAATCGTTTCGCCTAACTTGTATTTAACTGTATCGCTTCCATCTTATTGAAGTGAAAACTCAGTCAGGGTCACGTGACTCGTGACGTTCATCGAACGTGACGTTCATCATTCGTTGTCTTCGTCGTTGTGTCAATGTCAATGACATGACACAATCACAATGACACAGACACATTCGCGCTTGCGCGAATGTGTCTGTGTCAGTGTGTCTTCGTTGTCTTCGTCGTTGTGTCACATTCGCAATGACACAGACACATTCGCAATCACACTGACACAATCACTTTCACAATGACAAGACAATCACAATGAATTCACAATCACAATGACACAGACACATTCGCGCTTGCGCGAATGTGTCTGTGTCATTGTGATTGTCATTGTCATTGTCGTTGTGTCGACATGACACAATCACACTGACACAGACACATTCGCGCTTGCGCGAATGTGTCTGTGTCAGTGTGTCTTCGTTGTCTTCGTCGTTGTGAAACATTCGCGCTTGCGCGAATGTTACACAATGACATGACACAATCACAATGACACAGACACATTCGCGCTTGCGCGAATGTGTCTGTGTCATTGTGATTGTCATTGTCATTATGACGACTGTGGTTATATTTTTGAAGTGAAAACCTAAAAGTGAAAACACATTCGCGCTTGCGCGAATGTGTCTGTGTCATTGTGATTGTCATTGTCATTATGACGACTGTGGTTATATTTTTGAAGTGAAAACTTAAAAGTGAAAACACAACGTTAATATTGAAGTTTTCACTTCTGCCGGCACTCCCGGAGTGCTACCATTTTTTTTTTGCACCATTTTCCCTGTCGATATCGTATCAACTATGGCCGCCAAAATGCTTTGTTCGTTTATTCAGACCGCGTATAATATAGTAGTGGCAATTGGTGTCCCGGAGGTGGCAGATAAATATGTATGTTTTGGGACACTGGGACAGACGGGTCATCACCTGAGACGATCGAGCTGTGCGCTGTTTTACTTTTATATTTGGTTGTCTGGCTGGGTTTGATTTCTGAATTTATTTTAAATTTCTTTATATTCTGCAGCTATATTAACACACACGGCGCTTACGGTATGCGTAAAAGGCATACTGAGAGTAAAAGAGCCTGCTGTTTTGAGAAATTGGAATAAAGTAAAAATTAAAATTGTGGTCTTCCCGTTTCATTTTGTAAACTGTAAAGTTTATGTACCTACTGTAAAATTACTGTAAAGTTTCAAAATATCAAACTCATTTATTTCAAAAGTGTAAAATAAACCTAGGTTGTTTCAATAAATCAAGGTTTTTCGAAGAAAGGTGCCGTAATGGAAACCGATTGTAATAACGACACGGGCGGACGCCGAGTAAGCTGAACTCAGTCCAATTTCCCATTCCATCATATTTATTGGTCCTTCCAGTATTCGCTGGGAACGCTGACTGGTCATACCGCACATTTGTAGATTTCTTACCTAGGACAAATAATATTTTTACTCGAAATTGTGTTCATTGTGACATTTGAATTCACAAGATAAATAAAATGTTATGAATTTTCTTGCCTCAACTAAGCCGCTTATCTTAAGTAGCTTCTCTTATTTTGTACTTTACGAACGAAATAGTCGGAGCCATCCTTTTTATTTCAGCCATTTTACAGAACAAACAAAACTTGTACTTCTTAACTCAGTAGCAACAAAAGACTCAATTAAAGTCAGGAGCTGAACAAAGTTATTAAGATAAGAAGGCATCCGCTAAAAATAGTCCCTGCGAGATACCAGAGGCATAAAACAGTCCTTTGTGGGTCAAATAAACTAAACTGCTGGTACAAGTTAAAAACGACTAAAAATCATTTTAATTTAGAACAACGAGCTCACGTCACGCGCACGCTTTAATCTTAATTTTTGTTTAATTATAGATTCACCTTTTTTTGATGAAGCATTTGAAGTAATCGCTATCTCTCTAGGTATGGACTCCATCCACAGTTGGGAGGATTCGCTCCGAGCTATTGGCAATTATAACAGCCTATCTCACTTCAAAGAGAGACAAGACGCTGGAATGAGGTGCTTTTCACACGTTTCCGGCATTATGTACGCAAACAGGTGTTTGATGCCCGCACTGGATTGAAGGATGAAGGGACCGAGATTTTCATGAAATATTAATAAGATGGGGATAAAATTGTATTTTGAGTATAAGATCATCGCATTGGTATTAAGATATAACAGCTATGGGGCACTGAGGTATTATACTACGTATATATTATTAAAAAAAAAGTTGCTGATATATTTACTGAATTAGTAAAAAGTTACTTTCTGGTTTCGCCATTGAAGCCGCATTCTAACCCCCTATCTTATAAAAAGTTAGCGTTGACTTCATGTCATCATTACGTATGATAATAAATCAATACTTCAAGTCTGCGTTAACTTTTTATATGATAGACCGTAAACATTTTCGGCATCGTAAATCCCTCTCGTAAGATTATTACATATACATATAGTAGATTTACTTACAAATAGTTCGATTACAACTACACTAAATATTTCAGATGTCAGACGTAGGACGTAGACGGGCACCTTTAGTAAAAGCTCCGTCTGCACAAACCGTAACGTTACGAGTTCAACGACAATGCCTATTGTGTCAATAAGCATTCGATGCACAGATACACAATATGAGTAGGAATCATTTAAAATTGCATACAGCAAAATCGCAGAAGGATTACCGAATAGCAAATCAGTGATCTGATACCTTTTTTAGCTTACGTATATATTTTTAATTAACATTGAATAAAAACTTTTTATATAATTTGTATAGGCTCTGAACGCAAGAGTTGCCAGCTACTTTAGTGTAACGTATATAAAGCTATCGTGAGCCAATAGCAGCTATTATAATAGTCATAATTATGAATGGCTTTTTTATTCATAGATTAAATTGTCATTATTCATTAAAAAGGTACAGGGTATGCTTTGAATATGGCAAAAAATAAGAAACAGATGTAGGGGAGACCTAGGATAGTTGTTACAAAGGAGAGTTGTTACAAAGCCGATTTCTCGGAACCTATGATCGTTATTGAGCTGGCAATGCCACTCAATTGATTCTTTTTAGATGCGCTAAAAAATGTAACAACCCTCCTTGGTCTCCCCTACCTTTTTACAGTTTTTTAAAGTGGTATACTAATATACCATGATTCGTTTTATAGTTTCCCGGTACATCGTTATATCATAACTGCATGCGCCTTGGTTTTATGAGTAATTACACGTATATGCCATTAAAGTGAATAGTTGTACGAAGTTCAATCAACACTGTTATCATAGACAGGTACGCCTAAGTACAGCCAAGAACTAATTTACGCCGAATCCGTTTGAAAGCAAGTCTTTTGAACTGAAAAGTTTATCAAAGTTGAAGAGACATTCTCTCAACTAGTGCAAATGATCCTCTATGAAGGTCAATAACAAACCTCTTATCAAGTCATGTACTCGACGTCTGGCTATGAGTATCGAGAGGACGAAGAGTAACAATCTAGTCGTAGGTGTGATCACACCCTTACTTGTCATGCTTAGCTTTTGTTAAGCCTTGTGCGAATAATAAAGTTCAACGACTGCTTCGTGTATCAAAGGGTTTTGAGCGTCAGTACAGAATCAGATTACTTAGATATGTGTTATTACACTCTTTATAAACAAACATGAATATAACAGGTCTATCTAAACACTGCTTTTACAAAGTAACTGAGGTAAAGTTTGTCAACAAATTTTTGTTTAAATAAATCTAGCGTGTATTAGGCTAGCCCGCGACTTCAACTTACTATCGTTATATTTTTAACAATTCGCAATAGATCTCTGTAAATTATAGCCTATATGTTATTCTGATGTATAAACTACATTATTGTAAAGTTTTATTTAAATGAATTCCATAGTTTTTGTGTGAAAGAGTAATAAACATATCCATCCATTAATACAAATTTTCACGTTTATAATCTTAATAAGATTTGTGTACTTAGTATACTATAGTAACAAGTAAAAAAGTTACTATCCTAAACACAATTAATTTACTATAGTATTCAATAGCCACCACAGAATAGCAGTCTAGTTAGTCAGTAGACGGGACAACTCTAGGCACTCGTAATAAGCACATCCGCAGAGAGTTAGTTTGCCTAACTTCCTTCCAACCTGATTGGTCCCAGGGAGAGACGTGTCTTACGGGATTAGCTGCTGTGACAGCTAAACTGCGGTACACTTGATCTTTGTTTAATTGGTAGTCTTGTTAAGGATTACGAGAATAATCTTGTCGACGTAAAGTCATCGAGATAATGGGAGGTACTGGAACAATATTGGGTGTAATAAAAACATTTTTAATGTAAATTTGGTATCTCGAAGTAATGGGTAGACAACGCAAAGTATTGTACATACTGAAAAAAGACTTAAACTTTAGAATAGTGTTATTTCTCGTGTTAAGGAAAGGTACCAAAACTCATGTCGGTTTAAGAGTTACGATTGTTTTTTTAAATTAATAACAAGAGTAAAAAGTTTTAAAAATTGATGTTTTTTTGTAAGTATTTACTGTACAACGGCAAAACTCTACGCGGAAAAAGTTGCGTGCCGCATATAGCAAAGTAATAAAGGTCTGACACCACTCAACCAGAAGCTCGTGACCTAATACCGAAAAATATTTCACTGACATATTCCTGACGGTCTCTAAATGAATCGTTTCTATATCGGTCGGTGATCGAACGGTCAAGTGAGTTTTGTTTCACATCATCCTTTTTTATGGTTTGCACGAAAATTTTTATGTTTTATTAATTCCCACATTGTATGATCAACGTACACGTTTCATAGCCGTAGTCATATCATTTTAAAAATTAGGTAATTAATCCGGGAAACGAAATAGTTTTATATAAGATAGAGGAAGTTGTCATGAATTGGCACACCACTAAAAACCATATTTCTAAGAAGAACATTCCCAAAATGTTAGGTCAGTATCGCACGGCGTGTAATTGATGGCTCCATACGGAACCCGGTCGGCAGGGTTCCGGCTAATTGGGGTTCGTTAGCAGGTGTAACACGGCTCAATGCCGACTTAATGTGGGTAGCATTGATCTTGCCTGAATTACGGTAATTCATTGACCCCTACCAATAAGAGGACATTTTGATACATAAGTACGTATGATCCTGTAAATTAGGAAGTTAATATCTTTATCATGTTTTTAAGGGCCAGTGGAAATTAAGTATGTTTTTTTATTATGTTACGATTACTTTTATATTGGTTGGATGATTATAACAAGCAGTGAAATTAATTAATTGCTAATTTTAAGTATCACTGTCTCAATGTAAATTTATACAAAGAAAAAATAAAGATTATATTTTATGTGAATATATTTGTATTAAAAACTTTGTAAATACACAAGGCTATACATACAAATACATAAAAATAATTTCAAAAGGCTGGAAAACCCTTCAAACCAATGTAAATGTAGATTTAGTAGTAGGTATGGGTAAATTGTGACTTTATTCCTGTGAGGAACACAGTACCAACTAATATTGTTCTACCTCAGTGAAACCGAGGCTGTGCAAACACAAACACGGTGGTACTGGGCTAACCAAACATCGTAAGAGTATGAAGCTGATTTTATGCAAAATGTTCACGTCCAGGGGCATTATTCTCTATCGTATTGCAAACCACGCGCGTTACTTGGCTACGGCAAGACAACGGCGTGGAATATGAAAAAAATGTATGGCGTAAGCCTTAGTTGTCATTCCCACATTCTCAGTTGGCCACGGTTTGAACTGTCTACTAATCGTGCCGACGTCTGCCGTGTTATGAAAACTATTCGTTTTAAAACGTGTCATGCGCGATTCGAATAATATAGATACTTACAAACAAATCATTTTTGAAGTTTGCGTTCGGAATGCGTTGTGACGTAGCACGGTTTGGGGAAGGAATCTCCTATATCATAGAGAATAAGGCCCCAGGCTGGCTACCAATGCATCTAGAAAATTACTAGTTTTGGTTTTTTGAAACGTCTATTGAAGCCATTTAATTTAGTCTCCATAGTCTCTGCTTAGTTTGTGACTAGAGCGCGATGTGTGAAATGTCCAAATATCTTTTTTTTCAGCATTAATAACTTTTTTGAAAAATAAACCTGTAGAAAACTTAATCAATTACTATCAATTGTATATTATCTATTGTTAATATACATTAAAGACGTGCTCAGTGTGGCATTGCATCGCGTTCTGTCACATATAAAAATATTAATATTTTTAGGCTATTTATCTGAGCTAAGAAACCTCTTTTGGTAGCTACTTTGTCATTTTGGCGACCCGATGTAGGCAATGTAGCCATAATGGTCACAATTCGCAGAACAACCAACTCAATTCGTGTTATAACAGCTTGAATGCTAATATTGAGACAAACAATACTGCAATGCATAATCAGAACTGTGTCCACCTCATTTCACAATACAATAGTTTGCAGAAATTATCAGTCATTTTGAACTATGACGTTTGAACTGGGATGGAAATAACTATATGTTATATCTTATAGATATATAGTTTTTTTTGTTGTAGGTACACACCGCAAGTATATATCAGAATACTTATACAAAAAACAATATTTGTTAAGTGTAGTACAATGGGCGGCTTTATCGCTTTAAGCGATCTCTCCGTCCTTACATACTTCTCTCATGTACATAATCCATCTTAATTTTTTACTGTGGTTTTTAGAATTTATAATTAGGTTCTATGAATATTCCATAAAACCGTAAAATAAGTAAAATATCCATGTTGTTCATAAAATATTCAGCGCTTTAATTAAGCCACAAAAATAATGTAATTGACATTGCAACACAAAGAATGGGAAGTGTGTTATGTGTATATGTTTGCCTTACTCAAAATTAATAACAAACAAAGATCGCGTCTAATAACAATATTATCATCTAAAACCGGCAGTCGTAAGGAAATCCCGTCTGCATTGTGTTGGAGCCGAAATGTTAATTAGCGAATTAATGTCAGAGGTTGAACCTTGAATAGCTTTTTTCACAGTGCCGATACGACACCTACACGATATTACCAGCTCACTAATGCCAGCTTGTTGGCACCGACAACGATGTTCTCACAAGCAGCGGTATCGATGTCGTACAGTGTGAATAAGTTCAGGTATACTCCATTCTCTGGTTCGCCTGAGTACACACTTGTACTGCTTTTGTAATAGTTTTATTTACTTACTTGGGTTACAGAAGTGGAATTCGAATTAACAAAGACCGCGACTGTGCCAGACATAATATCATTTTCTACTGTATATACATATCTGCTTATATAGTAAAATATGAGATTCAAGTAGTGAGTCTAAAGCTGGCACTCGAGTTAATAAACCAATATTACTATAAACATCGCCACTTTATTTGTGGGAGCCAAATAAAATATGTAGAAGGGTACTTACTTAAAAGCACTTTCTTAGAATTGACACATAATGTTTAGAGAGGCTTCTAAATGGTTTTATTTTAATAAATCTGTGTAGAGCCCCTTTGTAAAGATCAATATATTCCTGAACCTTGTTTTTTATTTCACATCAGTCGGTTTTGCATCTTATAGGGAAATAGAGCTGATATTGTGTTTGAAAAGGCATTAAAGGGTTATTACAATTCAGTAGTGTTGAAAATTAAACTGCGCCACCGTTCTAATATTACTATCAAATTCATTAAGTGCATGAGATTAATATGAGATTAATCGCGTAGTTTGCATTAGTATACATAGTACTATTGTAACACGAGAACATGAGCCATTAGCGTGTACTTCAGAGATAATAATTAATAGCACTATGTAACGTAATACTCAGTGGTTTGGTTTACACCAAACATTTGATACATTTACAGATGTAAGATCACAATTACATGCCTCATCAACAATCTGATAGTCCAAGATTAGATCAAAGTCAATCTCCATGCAAATTGCGTGTGAAATTGGACCTTCGTAAAGTACCTAAATCCGTATCCAATTCAAAACAAAGCTATCAATACGTAATACGTTTGACGTAGCTGATAGCAACTGGATTTATGAGTTGATAACGACCATTCAGTTTAATGGATTACTTCCGTTTGGAAATATTCCCGAGAATCCGGTATTCAGGTTAATTTTGGTGGGTGACGCGGAAGATGAATGTGGCTGCGTGGCTGATGAAAGTGCTTTACAAATAAAATAAGCATATTTTTATGAAAAATACACGTATAAAAAATTTTGTCGTCATCATAGAAATATTGAAAATTGCTAGTATAGCGAGAACAAAGTGCTACATTTATTTAATTTACTGTCTTCAGGAAGCTTAAAACTTTGAAATATGTTATCAAACCGCTTTCAAATGAAGTGATCTATTTCAATACTTCTGAAATTGTGAAAGTAACTAAGAAATTTTCAGTGATTTTTATTTCTACAAGGTTACCTTCGTTGTTTCCAGTGGTTTTACTAAACAAGTTTATTTATAGAGGCTCTAAATACCTAATGAACGGTAAGTAATAGGAACAAATCAATAGAAAGCATTTACAAGCAACGGAGCGAGTGACTCCCGGTACACGGTTAATCGTGTTAGAAACGCATCCGAAGGCACCCCACTAGAGATGTTACATTATCTGTTTCCATATTGTCGATAAAGCAATATATTTTCTACCCATTCCAGCTAATGAAGTTAAATATTAGAAAATATCTTTGATAACTCGTTAAATATACCCACAGACAAAATGACAAATGAAAAGAGTAATATAATATATTTTGGTTGATTATCTAACTATTACCTAAATGGAACTAAGAATGTATACCGTCTGTAATTACTATCAAAAGAAAACACAAGAATTCTAAATACATCACTTACAGGTATAATGTCAATTAAGTTTTAGTTTATTATGGGGATAATGAACTTGGCCAATGTGACGTTGCAAGTAAAGCTACATGAGGATATTTCTGTCCTTTTGGCTTTTATATTTTCTAGAAATAGTCTGCGTTTGTAGTTTGTTCGATAAATCCATTCTATCATTACATTTATCTTGACCTGAGAGCTTATCATCGATATCGATATATCAACGTCTCTAGTCGTTCACCTCCCTCTCGCAGGTGAGTGGTCGTAAACATGCCTCCGATAAGTAATATTAGCATCCGCTATCGCATTCTCTAGAGTTGTTACTACCTACGTAGTAAATCTTTGCTTCTATCTCAAGGGCTTGTCGTTGCTAATGTGGAATGGTTTGCCCTTACCTACTAAATATCTTGTAACTCGAGAATTTACTACGATACGGTTTCAAACCTGATTAGAGAAAAACTTACAAACTACATGATATGCTATGTAAAATAACAATTATATTGATTTTCATAAAATCATATAAATGACGTTTATTTTGAAAACAATGTAAATTATCGCGGGATTATTTTGTTATTTTCCGTTGTTGATTAAGATAACTAAAAAATAATTATGTATATGTTTAAAATAATATTTTTTTATCAGTGTTTCTGTGAAAAGATTTTGAAAAGTTACTTTATTAAAAAGAATCTTGTAACTTTACTATCCTGAAGTCCACTCTCAGAAATTAGAAATCCGTAACTTAAATCCAGAACCATATCGATGTTTGAAAGTCCAGCACATTGCATTAGCCGGCGCTGCCTTTCAAGACAAAATGGTGTTTGCCTCCCAAATTGACTTAGAGTTTGATACTCACCTAACTCTTATGTGGATCTCGTTGGTTCTGCCACAGTTCATAAAATTGGCAGAAGGTGAATTTGTACCATATTAACTTCACGAGATATTGGAAAGCAAATGCCTAAACATTTAGATGCTTTTGTACCCTGTGGGCTTATGTTCGTTGTTTGTCAATATTATTTATCGCATTAGTAATTGTAAACACTTTGATTCTTCAGACCATCATTCATATTTTAAAGTCTAAACTACGTTTTTTGAAATAATAATTATGCATTGTTAGTTTGAACATGTTTTATGTTATATTAATAGCCAATAATCGGGATAAGTATTTGGGATAAGGCTTTGGGGGAGACATTTGCCCAGCCGTGGGACAGTATGGTTAAAAAAAATACTTAGTATAATTTTTGTTTATTCTCTACCATTATAAAATATTAAGATAAGTATCTATAATAATGAGATTTTGATGCTTGATTGATCTTAAATATTAACAACATTTTATTCGTCAAGGTAGGTTTGGATAGTTAAGTTCTAGATTTTTCTAAAGTTGGTGATCTGTTTTCACTGTGGCTGAAAGTAATGCCGAATCTCCGATGTTCGAAATTAAATTACAAGTGTTGACGGTTGCGGCACTTTCGGGGTGTGTTAGTTTACCAACGGAATTCGAGCGCTGGGAAAATTTGCAAAGTTTTGTTATTCTTACTAGTTGGAATTGAGATCGATCCGGTGAGCTCTTTGATTGAGTTACGTAAGGTGGATTTGGTGTTTGTTCAGTTTTGGCAAATTCGGGTAGTATTGCCATAAAATGCGTTATATTGCGCAATATTTTTTTTATATAGATGAATCAATAAATAGAGTTTTAATGGAATACGCATGCATAGTATGTTTATTATTTCGTAATGAAAGAATTAAGACTTTACTAAAACATTATTTATGTGCATATTGTTACATTAAAGTTAATTTCTCGTAAAACTCAGTATAAGCTGAACATTTTAAGTGTACAAGTCACAGGGGCTAGCGTTAAATAACGGCTCAAAACTTGTCTTGATATTTTTTTTATAATTATTGACGTGACAACGTCTTATAATTCGATAGAGCCGGCTGCACGCACGAAAAAACATGACTCATGAAGCGTTCCGGCGTTCCGGCGTTCTGAGGCGTTCCAAGATAAGATAAGATACGATTGACGTTGTCACGTTCAACTATCGTCAGTAAACCGACTTTACAGATAACCATTTTTTTAAGTTTAAGACTATGTATTGTGAAAAAACAAAGCAAGGCATCAAATACGTCAATAATCTACTTGAATTAACGTTGTATATTTTGTTGTCTACTTTTATGATCGATGAGGAAAATACATAAACAAAAATAAGCCGAAAACACTCCGTTTACAATATGTTATTCACAATAGCATAACGCGTATCACTTGACCTGGAAACAAAGCAGTCCTTTCTGTAATTGGAAACATTCAGATATGCAAAACCCTGCTCACTAAATGGCCCCTCTGAAAAATTTATGCGTACCCGCGTGACGTAGCCCTGTAGGCCTTTTTTTTTCTGGTGAAATTAATGACTGACCTCGTATCAATATTCCTATCTTTTTTATTATTTTTGTATCTCAAACGGGATTAAGGGTTCACAAGGGACCGTTTATGGAATTCGCGATTGCTAATGGTCTCGAAAAATGGCATGATAAGCTTTAGCAGGATATTAGAAAACAAAGTAGGACGTGATTTTTTTTTGTAAAAGAATTTCAGAACAAAATCATTATTTTCACGATAACAGTGTATTTTTTTGAGAAAACTCTAATTATATTGCGTTATATTTTCATAAGACAATAGTTTAATTGGTATAGAATAATAAAACTTCCCCGCAGTTCATCTTTTCGAGGGTAGAAATACTAGATTGGGTTTTCAATCATTTTTAGACAAGCAATCTAAAAAAATACCACGCTTAAATTACTCAGTTGATGAGTTCACATGCTTCACCATATTAAATTGAACGCCAAGAACATCAACCCGTCAAGTCGAGCTTGGACATAATCATGCGTCAAAATACGGGTCAGAGGTCGCTCATACTTAATCGAGGTAATCCATTTGGCAGACAAGTTTTACACATTGACCATTTACCCCAGACCTTCCTTACTCTCCCTATGCTAGCCACTCTGCGAGCATACAAGAGCAAAATGACCTGTCCCCAGGGATCTTTATAGACCGGCTATGTTTTATCAGGTCGTAAATTTATCCGGGTATCTAGCGAGACGACTTCCGATGCGGTTACTGCAAAATTTCGGCTGAGAGACAGATTGTAGTTTGGTTAAAAGCTTATTTTGTAAAGGAAACCAAATAATGTTTATTTGAGACTGAGGCTAACTTTGCGAGGTCCATTTAATAATTTGGCAAATAGCTGCTTTATCTTGAACTACAAATTAGTTTACTAAAACTTTTGTCATAGCTTTCAATTTTCACTATACTTCATTAAAGTAATAAATTCGAATAGTTTCAAATCATCAAAGCTAAGTGCCACATAAGTTTTATGAAATACACAAAGGTGCTTGTACGAAGTATTAAACATTGTTTTTTCCCAAAAACTTGGACTAACTTGTTCTTGCTTCACTCTCTCGATTTATCCATTTTAATATTGGCAACACAACAGTCGTTTTAGTTTATAAAAATAGCTGCAACAACTCGGAACTAGGTAATTTAAGATATTTTATACGCATACCGCGCTCATAGGAGCTCTGGCTAAGAAAAACTAGGCCAGCACACAAGAGAGCTGTGTAACGCTGTGGTGCTACGGATGTGTCAGGGCGCAAAACTTTACTACTTGCATCACGTAACTAACATTTTAAGACTAGCTAGTAAAATTTTACGCGTGGCGCTTTTTTTCATAATTTAGAGAAATGTTTATTTAAAACTTATTAAATAAACTAAAAAAAATATTTCGTTTTATGATAAACTAGGCTTTGTAAAAACATAGAAATTTCCTCCTTGAGATTTTGATGCGTAAAATAAGTAAGCTGGCAACAAATTATAATTCACCCGGTTTTTTTTTATATCTGGTAAGTATAACACATTGGTAAAAAAATATCAAGCTCAATAAAGTTTATAATATATTATAATAGACTATGTTTACAATGTACCTACAAGAATTTTATGAATTAAGTATCGTTGAACTTTTAAAGAATTATTATGAATACCGTGAACTTCTAGCCGTAAATTTAAAGAAAACATTGGATGTAATTAAATAGTTATAACGGTGGCTGTTTCAGAAACCTAAAGCTTAATTCTCACACTCTTGGTGTAAAATGCTCTGCAAACGACCTCGCGGTTGCCGTGAGCCGGGTTGAGAGCGATTATGGTATGTGCGGCCTACATGTGAAATGTCTACGTGTATTTTGTATACTGTCATTAAAGTTTATTATTTGGTTTTATTATCAAACTCAAGCGTTAACTATAGAACTTGAATTCATTTAAAAAATAAAGAACTTGAACGCAGTTGTTACTAGTATATATAATAAAATGATTGTTTGCAAAAAAAAAGCTTCTGGTACTAAAAAAACTATGTGGTTCACTAAGCCGTAGGAGCTTTTTAGCTGTGTTGCAGTACATTGCGTTCGCACGTCGTGTTGTGAGTTTACGTGGATACCCCGAGGAGTTTGTTCGAGTGAAAAACTTTTAAAAGTTACGGGTTCCGTGAAGCCGTTTGTGTTTAACTCCCTTTTACTCGGGTTTTGATGGGATTCTCGGTATGTTTAACAAAACAAAGCTAAAATGTATGCTGTGTAGGTACCTATTTGTGTACAAAAAAAATAAAAATCTAATGTTAAAAAAAAATGCTAAGGAAGCTGCTTCGGTAAAACGGTGTACTCATTTATGTGCGCTGTTAAAACAATGAGCTTGGGAATCGCCTGAAAACATCGAGAAAAGTTACTGCTATCTTGACCAGCACTGTCTACGCTCAGTGTTAGGACGGGGGAGGGGTAGGTGCGGGACGAGGGGAAGGAAGGGAGCGACGCGTCGCAGTCGCAACCGCGGCGCCCGCACACTGCAATATCGATCGGCACACGAGTTACGCGTACGTCCTGCTTTTAAATTAATTATAAAGAAAGACCCAAAAATCTAAACCAGTGATTACCGGAATTTCATAGTTTGTTATTAACAAAAGTGGCGACCGTGACAGGACTGTGCGAAATAACAATAATTTTATAAAATCGTCGTGTCGTCGTATTCAAAAAAGCAGCGTCATTTGAACAAACGGCTTTTGAAAAATTTGAATTTGGATACGTTTGGAGCTACGTGTTGGAGCCAAGGAGATCAAGGAAGCTGCTTCCGGAGCCTATGAGCATATCTGCAAGGTCTATTCCATGAAAGTAAGCCCGTTCCTAACTTTATTCATCCACTCTGACCGTTCATAACCTGAAATTCCTTCGATTCAATATCGCTTTTGTTTGTGTGAGCAGCGGCCGCCTTATTTCTCAAGCGCTAGGTATATAAGTGCTTAATAATAGGCTTAATAAGCTTAGGTATATGGCACGCTCATAATTTTCTATGCGATAAGTATATAGCCAAAGTTACGTTTCATGTTCACATTTCTATACATTCCAACAATCTTTTGCATCAAATTATTTCTTTTGCCTAAATAATAATTTTTACAAAGCTATCCTGCTATTTCCCGTTATATAATGCACTGTGTCATTTCAAGCTAAATAACAGAAATTCGCTATAACGGATTCTAGAATCTTCCACGTCCTTCTAGGAACATTCCTACCCACAACAAAAAATAGTGTTTTTTTTAAAGCGTTTTTTGCTAAATAATTCTAGCTCCCAAAGCGCGCTTTGCTAAAAGCGCTGCGGTAAACCGCTGCGCTCGCTTTCGCGCCCGTGCGCCTGGTTCCGCGCGGCTTCTAAGCTGTGTCTGCGCGCTGGCCCGTGCTGTGTGCTCGGCCGTAGCAAACTTCTCTGCCCGAACACCGAGGTATTTGACGCGACTGGATCTGGAGCTGCTCTTCTCCTTTGTAAAGGTTTGAGTGCATGTTTTATTTATTTTACTGTTAGCTTGCCCAGGTATATAACTGTTTTTGTCTGACAAAATGAGTGTTACGGAATCAAAAGCTAGTACTACGCCTTCTACCCAGGATAAGCTTGATTTAAGCAATTTAATTAAACAAAGAGGCATAATTAAAGGCAGATTAACTAAGTTTTCTGAGTACATTACTAATATACAAAGTTTAAAAGAAATTACTTCTGTAAAGTACAAAGAATTAGAGTTAAAATTAAATAAATGTCAATTATTACTGAATGATTATGATGCCCTCCAAGATAAGATTGATTTATTACATAGTGATTCTAGCGAACAGATCAAAGAGAGAGATGTTTTAGAAAACTTGTTTTTGAGTATAATATCTAATTGTCAAGAACTTTTAGATAATCGTCCTCGTAAAAGTGAAGGTTTAAAAAACCCCGAGGAAGATTTTAGTAGTTGTCATTCCCATACACATAATAATTCTATTAAGTTGCCTACTATTAAATTACCTACATTTGATGGAAGCTACCTACTGTGGTTGGAGTTCAAGGATACATTTGAGTCGGTGATACATAGCAATGAAGGGATCCCAGCTATCAATAAATTCCATTATTTACGTTCTTCGCTTGAAGGAAGTGCATCTGTGGTAATAAAATCCATAGAATTTAGTGCTAAAAATTATAAATTAGCATGGGATCTTTTATGCGAGAGATTTGATAATAAAAATATACTGATTAATAATCATTTGAAAGCTTTGTTTAGCATCGAACCCTTGCGTACGGAATCTTTTAAATCATTGCGGTTTATTGTTGATCATGTATCAAAGCATCTGCGTGCACTTGATACTCTTGGCCAGCCTACAGATAAGTGGGATGCTTTAATTATATTTATGGTTTCGGCAAAATTAGATATCAACACGAGTAGAAAGTGGGAAGAATATAAGTGCAGCTTATCTGACTTACCTTTGTTGAGTGAGTTTCATTCATTCTTGCGTAGCCGAGCCGACATACTCGAGACTGCATACAGTAATAATAACAATAGGTACTATGATAAATCAGCTGATAATAAACCTAAACCTACGGCTCAATCCAAGAGTTTTGTAGTTAGTTCTTTTGAAAAGAAAGATAAAAATCGTTGTGTTCTGTGCAATGATGGGCACCAGCTGTATGAGTGCCCAAAGTTTAAAGGTATGGATGTCGATGACCGCTTCAATGAAGCATCTAAATTAAAACTGTGTAAAAATTGTCTGCGCAGTGGTCATAACTCCTTTCAATGTAAACTTAAAAGTATGTGTCTAACATGTAAGAAGAAACATAATACTCTTCTTCATAAAACTTACCCTACGTCTGATGATCCGCAGCCTTCAACTTCTTCTTCGTTGTCAGTTGCTATGACTTCTTCTTCGTCTACCGGTCAAGTGTTATTGTGTACGGCTCTAGTAAATATTGAATTAAATAAGAAAACTTACCTTGCTCGTGCACTACTGGATTCGGGAAGTCAGTCCTCGTTCATTACTGAAAAGCTGAAGGAACGGATAGGCTTGTCAATTGATAGTTCTCATCCGATAAATGTTTGTGGAATCAATGATGTGGTATGTAATGTTTCTCAAATGTGTAATGTAAAAATAAAGTCAAGAGTGATGCCGTTTGCCATTAATGTTAAATGCTTAGTAGTACCACGCATCACAGGTATTTTACCTAACTCAGCTATTGACACGGAGTACTTAAAATTACCTTCTAATATTGAACTTGCTGATCCTAAATATTTTTCCCCTGCGGAGGTGGACATCCTCTTAGGAGCGGATGTATTTTGGAACATAATCGACACAAATATAATAAGACTCGGTTCTAATAAGCCGGTTCTTCAAGAGTCTAAGCTCGGATGGCTTGTAGGTGGTCCCATAATAATAGGTCAGTCAATCCCAGAGGTTCATTGTAACTTCTCACAAGAAATTAAAGATTCCTTAGAAAAATTTTGGAATATTGATGATCTACCACTAACAAAGACCTATTCTGTTGAAGAGCAACTCTGTGAAAATCATTTTGTTGAGAATGTTGTACGCCTGCCGAGCGGCAGATTTTCTGTTAAAATGCCTTTTAAAGAAGTACCTGAGAAAGCACTCGGTGACTCTTATTTTATTGCTAAAAAATGTTTAGAAAGTCTTGAGAAAAAGTTTATTAAATTTCCTTCATTAAAATCAAGCTATAAAGAATTTATAGATGAATATGCACGTTTAGGGCACCTTACTAAAATTGATAGGCCAGATTTTGGATATTTCATGCCACATCATGCAGTAATTCGTGAAAAAAGTGAAACTACAAAGCTAAGAGTTGTGTTTAATGCATCGTCGAAAACACACACAGGAAAATCACTTAATGATATTCAACTGGTCGGCCCTGTCGTGCAAAGTGACTTAATTTCGATATTGTTTCGTTTTCGGTTACATAAGTATATCCTTACAGGAGACATTGAAAAACAATTTCGTCAGACGGAGATTTCGCCTTCTCAGCGTCATCTACAGCTTATTCTGTGGCGTGAAGAAAGGCATAAACCTATCGATGTCTTACAATTAAATACTGTGACTTATGGCACGGCTTCAGCGCCATTTCTAAGTTCGCGGTGTCTCTTGCAGCTAGCAAATGAATGTGAGGATAAATCTATTGCTAATATTATTAAAAGCGATTTTTACGCTGACGATTTGAATACCGGTGCTGATACGGTTAGTGGTTTAAAATACATTTATAAAAATGTTGTAGATGTTCTCAATTCTGCATGCTTACCACTTCGAAAATTTCGAACAAATTGTCATCAATTATTCAGTGATGAAATAGATTCATCATCAATAGATTTTTATAAAGAATCTTCAGTTCTAGGTTTGAACTGGTCACCGAAGAGTGACTCTTTACAGTTTTCCACAGATTTGGAGCCTTCTGCTCAAATCACAAAGAGGTCTGTTATATCGACCACCTCTAAGGTTTTCGATCCTTTAGGGTTGCTATGTCCTTGCATCGTCGTTGCTAAAATACTATTACAAGAGTTGTGGTCGTCTAAACTTGACTGGGATGATCCTGTCCCCATGGAGTTCTGCAAAAACTGGTCAGGTCTATTGAAAGAATTTTCAAGTTTATCTCTAATACAGATACCTCGACGTGTGCTGTGTGAAAACCCGAAGAACATAGAACTTCACTGTTTCGTTGACGCTTCCCAACAAGCCTACGCGGCTTGCGTGTATTTGCGTTCTGAAAATCAGGACCAAAGTATCACTGTCAGGTTACTGTGCGCTAAAGCACGAGTCGCGCCCTTGAACCCAACGACTATACCCCGGTTGGAGTTATGTGGCGCTCTTTTAGGTGCTCGTTTATGTTCTAAAGTTTTAAAGTCGCTAAGATGTGAAATAAGTCGAAAAGTCTTATGGACTGATTCAACGGTTGTGTTAGGATGGGTGAAGACTCCACCTAAGGATTTAAAGGTTTTTGTGTGTAATCGTGTGAATGAAATTAATGAACTTACTAGTGGGTTTACGTTTCGACATGTTCCCACAGATCAAAACCCCGCAGATATGGCTTCTCGAGGTGTAAGTCCTAGACAGCTTCAGTCTTCTCTTCTTTGGTGGGGAGGGCCTTCGTTCCTCGCGATTGATCCATCTGGTTGGCCTAAACAAATACACACTTCTACTATCCTACCTGAAGTTAAAAACACAACTATTTGTAACGTTACTGTGTCAAATGATACTATTATATTTGAACGATATTCTAACCTAAACAAATTAAAAAGAATTTACGCCTATGTGCTACGTTTTATATCTAACTGTAAAAACAAAAACTCTAAGGTCACCGAACCTTTAGAGGCTGAAGAGTTAAATAAGTCTTTATTAATTTTAGTTAAAAGAAGTCAGTTAGAAAGTTTTAGTGAAGAAATTAAATTGTTAAAAGATAAGAAAAGTCTAAATCGTAAATCGAAATTAATTTCATTAAATTGTTTTATAGATTCCGATGGTTTACTAAGAACTGGAGGTCGTATTCAAAACTCAGACTTTGATTATGATAAGAAACACCCTATGATTCTAGATGCTAAGCATCATTTTACTAAATTAGTGTTTAAGTCTGAACATGAACGACTGTTCCACGCAGGTCCACAGCACCTTTTGGCCTCTATAAGAGAAAGGTTTTGGCCTATAGGTGGTAGGCATTTAGCACGTAGTACGCCTAAGCAGTGCATGATTTGTATCCGACTACGAGGTCAAACATTGCAGCCCTTAATGGGCAACTTACCTGCCGAAAGGAGCTACTCATCGTTTCCTTTCTACTCGTGCGGTGTTGATTTTGCCGGACCTTTTATGATTTCTAGCAGAAAGGGAAAGGGCAATAGAATCTCAAAATGTTATTTATGTTTATTTATATGTCTAGCTACTAAGGCGGTTCATTTAGAGGTAGTTAGCGATATGAGTACCGAAGCATTCATTTTGTCTTTGCGAAGATTTATATCTAGGAGAGGCAAACCTAAAACCATTTTTTGTGATAACGGTTCTAATTTTAAGGGTGCTAACAGTGAACTAGATAGAATACTCAAATCCGGCCGCGACTCGGTGTATAACTTTACCTCTAATGAAGGCATTAAATTTGTATTTAGCCCACCCTATTCACCTCATTTTGGAGGTATTTGGGAGGCTGGCGTAAAGTCAGCCAAACATCATTTACGGCGTGTAGCTGGTAATGCTTCCTTAACGTTTGAGGAACTGGCCACGCTGTTCGCTCAGATTGAAGCGATTTTAAATTCTCGTCCTCTATCCCCATTGTCCTCCGACCCAAATGATCCTTCTCCTTTGACTCCAGGGCACTTTCTGATTGGTCGACCTCTCACTGCAGTGCCCTCGCTACCTATCACAGCGAAGCGCCCCAATAGATACCAGCTCATCGAGCAAATAAGGCAACACTTCTGGGAGAGGTGGCGCCGGGAATTCGTGGCGGAGCTTCAGCAAAGGACTAAATGGAGAACTAGACAGCGTGAGCTGCGGGTCGGTGACCTAGTTATACTCAAAGAAGAAAACCTTCCTCCACTACAATGGCGACTAGCTCGCATCAGTAAACTATATCCTGGCACTGACGGAATAAGCCGTGTTGCCGATATCCTCACTACAAAGGGCATAATGAGAAGAGGAATCCATAAATTTTGCCTGATACCTACTAATGAAGATTTGAAGGATACAATCACTGGCGACGGAACTCCAGAAGATTCTAACGCGCCAGAGACTGCACCTGTTGATTTAGATGGCATTGATTCCTTGAAAGCACCACAAGCTTTCAAGGCCCGGGAGGATGTCTACGCTCAGTGTTAGGACGGGGGAGGGGTAGGTGCGGGACGAGGGGAAGGAAGGGAGCGACGCGTCGCAGTCGCAACCGCGGCGCCCGCACACTGCAATATCGATCGGCACACGAGTTACGCGTACGTCCTGCTTTTAAATTAATTATAAAGAAAGACCCAAAAATCTAAACCAGTGATTACCGGAATTTCATAGTTTGTTATTAACAAGCACATCATTCCAAATTGGCTAGCAAAACTTACTTAAGTCCTGTTCATACCTACAATGTTTTTTTACAACTTGTGAATTAAGATCTTACTGTAGGAACCGCTCTGGCTTCGGAATTACATACAAATATTCAGCAGGATACCTAACAGGACTCTTTGGAACCGCTGCAACTAATATAAGGTCCTTAATTAGAAAACAAAAAAAAAGTAAAGTAAGTATTACACCATCAATGTTAAAAAAAACACGTCATTTCCAGCTCATTAGAGAGCTGTTACAGCGTTTCGCAATTACCAAAACCGCTACCATGGGTCCAGTTACCGCAAAGTTTGTTTTTAGTCCAAATGTTATAGTGAAGGCTTTGTTTTCTCTGAAGTATTGTTAAAGGCAAAGGTGAGGACTCAACACAGCTTGACAACAAGCGCAAAGTTTAAAAGCGTTATAATTATATTTCATATTAGTGCTGTGTTAACTACAAGTTTTAACACAAATCATTTTTGTTATTGCGCAATGTAGGTTTAGAGTCCTAGACTTTGTTCCCTAGAAAGTAGAAAGTTATGTGAGAAGTTTACTATTCGTACAGTAAATATTTAATGTATATTTTTTTTTACTTTATGTGAGTGGAAAAAAGCTTAAAAAAATATCTAAAGGCATGCATATTAAGCAAATTTCTCAACCTTTCATAATAGACAACTAATAGCTTCCTATACTTATAGATTAATACAAATAACACTCATAAAAATAAAATTCTAGCATACTTAGTCAAAAAAATATGAAGCGAATCCTCCTTTTCTATATTCTACATGTATGAATATCGTAGAAAAACAATTTAATTATGTATTTATTTATACTCAAACATTAAAAAAAATACTTGTCTACGACATATTTTCATACATTTCTTTACATAACAAAAATAATGGCCGTCAGCTTAAAACAACACAGTCCTTGACCTTTTCTAAGAAACCACATCAGTCAACAAACTGGGAGCCCATTTTTAACTCCCGAGTGGAGCCATTAACTCGAGCATCCTCAACTGTTGGATAGAGAGGACCGCTGGTTTATTTAGAGCTTCTACCTAATCTTTAGTTTAATCCAATAGGAACTGATATATAGCTGTGAGTGAACTGAAATCTTACTAACACAGCGGTTTAAAGCTGGTTGTTGCTAAATTTAAGAGTTCCATGGCCTTAACATGGTCATTTAAGTCCTATATAATTGTTTATTAAAATTTAATAAATCAGCGAAAGATGTAAATGTATTTCAACCTTAGTAAATCAATTACGTTATTTAAATAAATCGACAGGCCTTGTAGACTTTACAGCAAATGCTTTTATGCAGTGTTTATATAGCAAATTATGCTGCTTTAAAAAGTGATAAAGCCATTTTCTGAATCTGTGTAAAAACGGACTGACGACTTGCTCCAGCTAATTAATAAAAGTGTCGTAAAAATGGCGCCACGAATTGCGGCGCGTCATGTAGGGTGAAGGAGTAAAACGTTTTTTATGTTTCGCTTAGCGGTAAAAAACTTTGGATAATGAAAAACTGGGAGAAGATTTTGATAGGATATAGCAGAAACTTTGCTTTAAATAAACAATTCCGGGTTTGTAGCTCAGTATAATAGTTTGTTCTCTTTGCGCCGTACGTTGTTTTAAATCCCACTACTAAAAAAATCTTTATGATGCTTTTTTACAGTTATTTCTGTTTTTCTTCTTAAACCTCTTCTTTCTTATTTCCTGCGTAGGAAATGAGCAAAATCACCACTAATGATTTTTTTACTTAAGATAAAATAAAATATTAGAGAATTTAGAAGAAAAATATATTTAAGTAATAATAATAAGATACAAATAACATTATAATCAAACTTATGATGATGATGATGTTGTGTGGATTGTCCAGCATTATTATTATTATTATAATTATAATTTAATCAAACTTATTAGAAAACCACACACGCAGGTTTTATATTATTTTCATTATTATGCCCTCCTTCATCGTTAGCCTTAAGGGCACTTTTGTTAGTGTAAACGGCTTCACTATTTATGTTTTTACCTGTGCTGCAGGGCTGTACCCTAATTCAAAGGATTTTAGGGTGGCACGCAGCTTGTGTGAATGAGTTATAAAGAAAACTCATATACTAAGTCTGCGTCATTCTTGTACGTGTATTATTTGACAACAAAAATAATTCAAGAAAATTATTATCTGAAAGAAATAATTATTTCAAAAGAAATATCGGTTTGTCTATCAAGAAAACTAAGTGCAAAATAAACTATTAACCGGATTTTTTGACCCTTGTTTACGTTCAATGTATTCCGATCATAACAGAGTCGAGAGGTTCACCCCCAACTGTTTAGCACCTTTCTGTACTAGGGTATACACAAGGGCTCTTTACTAAAGGGTCAGGTCCTTTGTGAGGTCGAAGTAGGTTTACGTTCAATTTCTCTAGTGCGCTCACCGCCTTAGGCTGTAATTCGAATTTCTTTTACAAAAATCTGGTAAGTTTGTTTACTCTATTTTGTTAATCGAAACTTTTACCTGTTACTACATAACCTCTTAAGAATAACCATCAATACTATTTACACAAGAAATAAACGCACCACGAATTAGTTGCGTATATGTAAGAATAATGTCTAGAAAAGCAAAATAATATTTAATCATATTTTTTCATTATCAGTCAAATATTAATTAGTTTACATAGCGTAAAATTTAATTCCCAAAGCTACATTTTCAATTACATTTTGAAGTTATGGGAAGATCGAAATTGTTAATTAGCCCCTACATTAATGAGGAACGCGGTTTTTGTTAATCAGTTACTCGGTAATTGTTCATTCCCCCACTTCCCAGTTACCCCTTAATTACGATACTTTACTACATTCCCGGTCATTTGCAAAATTAAAATTTTCTCTGCGCTACTTTTTATGACGCTTACATAGATTAGATACCTATTATATACCTATTCGGTAAATTAAACAACCGTTATTCTACATTCTTGAATTTGAGGGTTTTCTCTTAATTAGGCACGTATTTTCCTGACAAGTTTCTTTATATTGGGCACAGAATAGTATCGCATACAGATAAAACGCTACACACTTTACGTGCAAAACCAAGAGACGCATTCTGACTATAACTCATGGGTGGGACGCGACTCATATAGGTTTAGCGAGTAAGGTAACTTCTCATTAAAAAATAAGTGAATATCACCTCCAGAGTACAGTGGGCCATAAAAAGCTGTTTCACAGGAAACCACGTCGTTTGATATGCGTACACATTCCACTGATAAATATTTCAAACGTCAAATTTTATGGCTTGGAAGGATCGTAAAGTTTATTCCTCACTATGTCTCACAAGCTGGTTACGTACCACAAGTATTTACTACTACCCGCAAATGACTGAGAGCACCTGCCTCACACCGCAAATTGCTTTCACCTATATTTTATGTATGACAACGCGATACTACAACATGTCACATTGCGATTACAGCAGCTAGTTAAATTTCATTTTTTTTTTCAGTAACATCAGATAATAACCTATTTGATTTGATTTGATTTCGCCTAAATAATATCAAATTTTGTATTTGATATAGACATTTGATGAAATAGGTAATGCAAAAGATCACAACACCTAAACAAAAAAAGACAAACCTAAAATGAGGTATGAGTCAGTGCATATCAAATAAAAAATATATTTATAAATGAGTACACTTGACGCAGGAGATGTGTACATTATCAAATATCGAATTACTTTGAATTGATTGAATTTCTATGATTTTATCTGTTCGTGAAAAATGCAACAATATACACCACTATTTTTTAACTACCAAAAAAAAAAACCCTACACTCAGTGTCTGTTACTAATCACATTTCGACCGTTAAAACTTAAAATAATTAATTAAAAAAATATCCTTACAAAAACATAATATTGAGTTACCTTTTATTCGTACCGTCCTACTACATAGCTACTTAAGTTTTCACGATAAAAATCCATTCATAAATAGCTTCCGTCTCACTCTTCGCTAAAGCCTTCTCGCCCGCCGCCCGACTATACAAACTGCCCGGCGCGGCGGCGGCGGGTAGTTTGTGAGATGACACTGCGCTGCGCGCACGTAATATCATTATCATACTGTCATACTCTCGGAACCCGAAACTTACAAAGCAGCATTCGTTCCAACATAGGCTTAGTGTAAATGTGTGGGCAGGAATACTCAATGATAAATTGATCGGACCATTTTTCATCGAAGGACGCCTCACAGGTGAATCGTACCTAAACCTGATGCGAACTATGGTGAATACAATGTTGGACGATATTCCATTAGCAGCCGATATTCCATTTGCGTCAGCTAAAGCAAAACCATTTGGCAACCATTGGATCGGCCGCAGCGGCCCTGTTCCATGGCACCCGCGCTCACCCGACCTGACACCCATGGACTTATTTTTGTGCAGCGAAATAAAAAGACTTAGTGTATGTGAGTGAGCCTACCAGTGCGCAGGCATTAAAACAGTGCATAATAGACGCATTTCATAAAGTTAAACGACAAGACGTAATTTTGCCGGTCCTAAGCCCGTAAAAGTATGAAGGGGAAGTTGCAATTGATTACAAATAAAATTATTTTAAAAACAAAATGACTTTTTTTTCTGTAGGTACCTACATAACCCCTTGAATTAGTTAGACGAGCGAGAATAGAGTGAGACAGGGCGATGACGTAGTTAGGTAGGAAGGAGATGGAATGAGATCTTGAATGAAGTGCGTATGAGATAGGCTCGTGTAAATACTACGAGTAGTTTCTAGTATTGTGACCATAAATTTGTGCCAGTTTTCGGTTAAAAAGAAAGTACGATAACTTTGTGCTAGTGCAATAATTAATATTTTTGACAATGCCATTATCATTAGTAGCCTCTGCTGCAGCTATCATTAATTTTTTTCTGGTAATTAAAAAATAGTGGTGTATATATACCTAACACGGTGTTCATACTGTTTGTTTGGCATGTGCACGGTATGTATCAGCTGAATCCCTTCTACACCTTTGACTACGTTTGGTACACGCGTCACGTTTTGGATCTCATACAAAATAATGTGAGGTCAGTGAATTGTAAGGACAGAGGCGATAAACCCTGGGGAATAAAGAAAAGCTCGTTATATTCCATGATTTTAACGATGGAGGGTAAAATTTGATGGGCTTCCCTTTTAGTGATAATCCTAACTGCTTTCGACTGTTACATAATGTTTCCTTTTAGTAATATGGCCTAGTTAGGAACAATCGATTAGTTATTTTATGTTGTTATATTGTGAATCTCAACTTGATATATTTCAACAACAAGGGGTTTTAGTTGAACTATGTAGTGAAAAAAAAGCTTAATAAATTAAAAACTGTACTTGAAAAAATTAAAGCTCAAAGAAATTTCATGTTTTAGAACAAACACCTAATAAAAACCTTTTCACTAGCTTGAGATATCAAGCGTTACCATAGCGGGCACTGTTTTATAGGAAACTTTGACCATAACGCTAATGTGCTAGCACAAAAGGATAATGTTGAGGCTGGATGGGTTTACAAAAAGTAGTGAGCATTGCGTGTAGCATGAAAACCTACTTAGCGGAACGTGCCCTTTATATTTCGGTTATGGCTTTTAGCTAGCAGGGTTGAATAAGGAGGTGGCTTATCTAAGAGAAAGCTCATAAAGCATTCAACGCCCACAAGCACGCATGGTCCCTCGTGAATAAGGAAATTGAACGGTTTCGAGCGACTATACCTAAATTATATTCACGTCGGAATGTTCTATGTACTTATTTTTAAAATAAATACCAAAACTCTCGATAAAACAGCCGTTTATTGTTTATATATTGCCCCTGCACCCAGTCATAGTACAATATAAACTATCAAAATGTTAAAAACCTTTAAAATTGGTCAATTTAAATTGAACAGATATAGACTTAAAATAACATGACTGCCATCTATTAGAAGCGGAAACTAAGCTATTAGCAGGATATAACAACCTGCTTCCAAAAACTGGGACTTAAAAATACTTGTCTATACTAACACTTTTTTCAAGCAACCAACACTGAGCGTAGAAATAAATCATGCTTAACCTAGTTGGACTTGGCAAATGTGTATGGTTTTTTTTGCGCTCATAATGTTAGATACACTTGTCTTTATTTATAAGTTCTTTAACATTCGTTGCGTCCAAGTTTTCTGTAGAATATTCACTTTTGTAAACCAGAAACCAAGAAAAGGAAGATTTTAAAACATTAGCACACCCACTTAAATGGTATATTTTTGTTCCAGGTTGAAGCCTTAATGTCAATGGCGATGCTGTAAGCTGGCCACCAACATGGCCTTAGGGACAGTGCTGCTAGCACTGCAGATAGCACTCGCTGCTGCTGGAAAATGCAACACGTAAGTACCTACTTTTTATAATATTGGTTATATTTTATTGAAATCAAGTAAGTATATATTTTCCGATACAGCTTAAGTTACCTCAAGCAAAAGCAGCCATATGTTGATCTTCGAAAAGCTGGTGACTAATATTAAAAGTCTTATAAATAAATGGAAGTATTTACGTGGGAATAAAAACTTGTACTCGTAATGATACAAGATATGTTTACTTTGACATAAAATAAATATGTAACACAGAAATATTTTTTCGGCCGCCCGAATGCTCCCATATGCACTCATTACCATTGCTCTGTTTACATTTCCACTAAAATCGCACAAGCTTACAAAACTCACTTTCAACGACATTCAAATTAAAACCATGAAAGAGTCTCGTGACCTTACATTTCGCAGTACTCGACTCGGCGCGCGCTGAGTGGCGAAAGTGAAATAGTGAAAACGTGTCAAGCGCCATCACTACACAGCAACGTAAATACCATACGCTAACAAGACTGCGTGCTTTAGAAACAACCAAAGAAATATTAACGAGTTGCTTAGCGGTTTTTGAAGGATTTTTTCGCTAAGGGCAAAGTCAGAACATTAAAACGATAGTATTAGAATAAGTGACACAGACAGTCAGAAATTTAGTTAAGTATCAGCTTTTTGTGGTAAGAGATCGACTAGGATATTATTTCTTCCGTATCGGCTGTATAATTCAGTAGGTATGCATATTTTTCCGTGTTTTAATATAAAGAACGCTTTTGAAATAACAGAGGAGACATTAGTTTCTGTAAGTTTCAACGTATCGCAGTGCATTATCTCACAAAATAGATCATCGATGGACTTATTTCAAAGTAACGCAATTTTTTTTTTAAAAGCACTTTAAAGTTTTATCAGCTACGGAACTTTTTCTATAGAAATATCTTAGGTTAACTAACATCTCATAAACCCCAACTTATAACCGTGTCATCGCGCAAAGTTTTTACAACCAGAAACTTTTCTCACTAGTTTAAAAAGCAAGGTCCTCTATATAACTGTTGGAGAGAAATGTAGTACTTAAACTGATGAGACGAGACCCAAGGGGGCGTTAGAATTATAAAGTGGGTAAGTTTGAACATTATCATTTTTTAGACTCTTTATAAGAACTTGCAAACAATTTGGGCTAAGTGTGAGTAATGTCAGTCATGTTAAGACCAATGATCAGCACATACAGACAGCTATATTCAAATGCAGTATTGGCATTTTAGTTTGTCAAGCTTATTTATTCAAGTACCTGCCTAAAACCACAGAACAGGTTTTTAGATTAAAACTAATTTTGGTCTAGGTTGATTAGAAAATCTACACTGAGCCTTTATTCTTCAGTTTTCATAATGTTGTTAGTCTAACTACTCCAATGATCAGTCAAACTTTTCCAATGGTCAGTCGAACGAGGCGACCCACGCTATGCTTTTTGTGTTGCACTTGCTAATTATGAAAGATTAAAGTAATCATCATCAATATTTATAAACAACAAAGAATGAAAATTATATTGTACTGATAAAACAAACAGAGTAATCATTTTAAAAATAAAGCAATAAAACAACATTAATTGCCGAACATGCAGCAACAAAGACAAATTAATTACGTTCACGTACAGCATCCCGTTTCCAGTAAGTACAAAAATTTTAAGTAAATAATTACAAACGTGGCCGTTTTGCAATGTTTTTATTAATTGAGTTGAGTTAACCAGGCGCACTCTTTCAATAAATTGCACGAAAATTGTACTGTTATCATTTTCAGTGTTTTGTTTCACAACACGAGATAATTTAAGTAACATACAACCCAGTGTTTTTGACGAAAGATAAACGTTTTTTGTTTAAAAAAAACTTACTACTTAAAACTAACTAATTTACGTTACCGAATAAAACATTTTGTATTTTTGTATTTTTTTAATAGTAATTATTCATGTTAACATAATAATTATGCTTATTGATATTTTTACACTCAACTTATATCAGACTTTTTGTTATGTTGTGAGTTTTATAATATTATGAACGAAGAATTAAATATTAAATAAGGTACGTTGTAGATGTTATTTAATCAGGCTTTCTCCTCAGTAAAATCCTTAATTATTCATCTTAATGGGCTTGACCTTGATTTTTTAAACAGCTAAAATACTTAATAATGTTTTAGTGTTTCCTGCTCAAAAATCATACAAAATGATTGAATCAAGTGCTCCAGCATCTATAATGTGGAGTACCAACAAACAATAGCCAAAACTGAATTAAACATCTGCATCTTCGTAATATTTTGTAATAGTTGTATTGTTAAAACATTCATTTTAGTTTAACTGCATAATATTGCAAAGTTCACTGCCCTTGTTGCCATTTACCACCTCAAAGCAATTTGTTGTCAAAACATGATATTCATTGAACCAGCTAGCAGATCATTTGTTTTCTGCGACAAGTACCTACCTCTACCATGAGTTGTCACAGTAAAATCGCCTGACTTTACTACAGTAGTTACGTAAATATTATTATTACGAATTTTAGTACCCAACTATCCGCTAGAAGCGCTGCACAAATCTTCATACATTTTTTTAACTACAGACGCTAGCGTGTATAGTAAAAACTCATGGTAGAGCTATAGATCATACTAACAGCTAAAAATAACTCCCTTTGTCATTAGCAGGACGTCCATCAAGGAAAACTGACTGTTACAATTACGTATGAAAAGGAAAATAATATAAGTATCTTGTCACGAGATAATTGGGTCGTTGATGATCCTTGAACGGCAATTTCGGGATACTAAGCAGCTTGTGATTATATCCTTAATCGATAAAGGGAATTAGATAAATACTTGACCTCATTATCACGATATTAGGGCATTAGGTATATTTATTGATGATAATGACGAACCAAGTACGTTTTTCTATATTTATGAGATTACATGTGCTACGGTTATGCTACGTGAGATATAGAATCGTCTATTATGTTGTGGCTGCGCTACGCATGTACTGTATGTATGTACCATACTACGTATGGAATTTGTGCTACGCTTAGTACAGTTTTGCGGAGGCTGACTCAACTCAACTCAAATATTTTTTTTCCGTAAAATTGTAACTTTACGGATCTTCTTCTTACGTAGAAGATTATTCTTATTGCTTCTTGTTCAAGTGAAAAAATAATATTATACTTTGATACATGTCATGATTAGTGAGTGTAAATGTACACATAGTAGGTATGCTATGCTACAGCCCACTAAGTATAATGATTGAAAATAAAAATCAGAGCCAAGTCCGGACTAACATCAAATGTAAGTCTTGATTAGCTATAATTTAATTAAAAATCAAACGTGCATGTGTGTGACTTCAAATACTGAACTGATTATTAAATGAGTATTAAGTTATAATCAAAGTTTACGAGTTTACAACAAGATTAATCTACAACGAGTAAGAAATGATTTAATCTATCTGAATGTAAGTAATTTTAATATTAATTGAAGTTCTTAATTATCTTCAAATTCACTTTAACTGAAACTCGATTTAAATTAAAAGTGGAAATCCGGGCGGAGATTACAATCCCAAGTGGGTTGCTGTTTAGATACAGGGTGGAAAATTGTAGCGACTGCGTTCTATCTCTTTGAGTCGGTTTTACGTTGCATGTTACCAGTTTCTACTAGTTTTACTGCTATTAAGCTGTTTGTGAAAAATCTAGACAATGGAAAACCTTAAAATGCATCTTAGGATATCCTCAGTAAACGTGATCGACAAGTGCATTAAGTTTTCATTATAAACGGCATATTTACCATGATTTGTGAGTTTGATTATTTCCCGATATTTCGGCACAGTTGCATGCGCCATGATCACGGGTCGAACTGAAGTCTTTGCAAGTAGATATAATAGTCATAATAAAATGTTTAAAACCATGATAGTTTCAAATATTATAAGTGCATTAAGTAACTAAATAATAAAATTAGACACCATTTTGTTAGTATGAACAAAAATCAATTTAAAAACTAAACATTTTCCGATCCGGAGAATGCATGACTGGCTTAACCTCGTTACAAAAGTTCCGAATCATCCCATGAATTTTGTTTGTCGCCATTTCTCTTGTAACACGCGGGATTCCATTAATCATCTTTACACTTCGTAATAAAATTTACTACTTGACGTCACTTCGGCTCGAAAACTCGATCCGTTTCCGAGAGTCATCTGTGTAATTGACGAAAGTTTGAGCTTCCCAAAAGGGCGCTGTCAAGGGTTTCCAAAACCTTGTAAACTTTTCGTACCGAATTAATAAATATTCGGCTCCCTATGAATATGGGAAAGTATTTGCATACTTTGGTTAGGGCTTTCGGGTTTGATAAGTTTTGTGTTATTCACTAAATACGTAAATAGTAGTTTGCGATTGACATTGTGTGAAATAACTATTCTATTATTTAATGTCAGTGATTGTTTTTGTTGAAGTCTTGATAGGATGGTAACGTGTAATACAACCTTTTTGTATATTAAATACATTTATAATGCACTATCTATACTATGCAGCTATCACGATTTTTTATTTTTAAAATAAACAAAATTTTGTAAGAATCTTTTCCGCACAGTTGTAGGCACCATGATCAAGTCAAACCGAAAAGTCTTAATAAATGGGAATTATCAAAATTCACCAATCATGCTAAATTATTCCGTTTATAATCTTTGTGTTTGAAGACTTTTTTCAACTCTTTAGCGAATTCTCAAGAGAAACAACTTTTTCTAGCGTATTTACCCCAAGAGTTTGCTTAGTTTTTCTTCTGTTATTTTAGGTTACGAACTTTGTTAAACTCAACCGCTACGTGAGATTACGAAAATCTTAAACCTGTTTTAATTTTTAATAATGAGATACTTTTAGAGCACTAATAAATCACAAGTAAGTATACTGAATACATGATTAAATATCGAGTTTATGCCGAACACTGTCTTCAGTGCGCCCTAGAGTGTATGCAAACCGTGCCACTCGCTACCAAGACATAAAGATATGGAATCGGCGTTACAGCTCAAATAAATTTTAGCAGAAAAGTACCTACGCACTAACATGCATTTGCTGTATAGTATAAATGCATTTTTTTCTGAAAGTACCTTTAAGTTCAAAGCATATTATTGCAAAAATAATGTGTATTATATCGAAAATCTACTTCTCATGTGTTAATAATTATACAACTAGTATATTTTTTTGCATTTGTGTTAGTACATTTTGATAGACACGTCATGTTTAAAACCTTGAACTTAATTTAATAGCTTAATTTGTTGCATCTAGTTGACCTAATTCACTGCTCAATTTGTCAATAAGCGCTGGCATCGCCAATTGCAGTACATATGTACCTATCTCTTGTTTCACGAATTCCTAGAATATTCTGAATTGTTTGCTTACAATGTTCACACGAGAATTTATAGGAATTGCATCCTGCATAACTGTATTATTTGATGACTAGATGGCAATATATACGGTGTTTTTTTGCGAATGAAAGTGATTGCAAAATCTGAAGAGTTAAAGGAAAGACGTGAAAGGAGTCATGCCCTATTTATAAAAAAGTGTATACTTCGTATTTCCATAATTTTTATTGTGTAGGAGAAAATCGACCCCAATGATAAAAAAAAAGACATCGTGTACCTATTATTGAGCATGAAATAATTGGCTTAATGTAAAAAGCTGCAAACAGACTACTAAGGTACACTTCATACATCTAAGAGCAAGTCACGAATCCATGTGACAATCCTAAACATATCGTAATGGTTTACTTGAAACACGCACACTACACACGGTGATGCAATGTTCTTAAATAATATTTTTTTTATTACCCTGTATAGCGCAACACACGTATTAAAAAATGGAGTTAATCAATTCACGTTCCTCTATACTCGCACATGCATCCATATTTCCAGGAAAACGACGCCATTCTTGTCAATAGCTCTCAATCAAAAGACCCAGAACACTTTCAGGTCACTGGGCTGTACATAGAGCTGTCAAATATTCAAACATAATTAAAAAACCGGACTTTTTTATATAAAATTAAACTATTTTAAACTATTACCTAATGAAAATTATATTAAACAACACTTTTGCATGCTATTTAGTTTTAACCAAATTATTTGCGATAAAAAACATCGATATACCGATACAAAATTGAGAACACTCGCAAAGCTCGAAGCTTCGAAATCACATATGACATGGGGGCTTTTAGCATGAAAAATAAATGAACGGATATCCGGCTATTCTAATTAACGGTACAACACTACGCGGAGGCGGTTTATGAATAATTCAACACAGCGTAATGAGCCGTGGGCCAGTATTCAGCCGAGAAAAATCTTAAGCAACGCCCGACCTTAATGATTTCACGAAAAAGTGTCGCGAAGATTGGTTGAACGAGAACTTTTGTGTAAAATGAACCTCTTTTAGAAGTTTTAGGTGATAGTGCTTTTGAACATTTCTCTTTTAAACTGACTTTTAAAGTAGAAACTTTTCAAGTTTTTTATTCAGCGATATTTTTAACATAGATTAAAATGATTCTCTTAAGAATGCATGAAGAATAATTAAGTCCTAGGTAGTTTTATACATTGCGAGTTTATTTCTTACAAAATTATTGTTCAGTTGCACCTTAAACGTTGTTACAAATAATGTGTTAACATCATCATTATAATTAACCTCTAATTGTTAAATGCCCCTACCTTATAAAGTCATTACACAAATTCACAAAAACTTAGCAAGCATTAAAATATAATCGCTCAACACGAGCTTTGTAAAAACATTAATACATACTGAATTACAATTTATTGGGTAAACCGTGATTACGAATTTGAATGGCGAAACGATCGGATGTAAGCCATTGGGAATATTTATTTATATTGAACCTTTGTCAAGCATCTCACAGCTACAGGTCGAACTACAGTTAAAGTCCTGTGGCTAATTTATGTGGTAATAAAAGGATAGCATCTGGAATAAATAAATAAATATTCATGGACATATCACATATCGCGCTCTAGCCCCAAACTAAGAAAAGCTGGTACAATGGGAACTAGATTTCTAATACTTATATAATCTTTTTGTAAATACGTAACATAGTCACACCCAGAGACAGAATAAATATTTATGTTCATCACACAAACATTTGCTCTGGGTGGGAATCGAACCCACGACCCATGCTCTACCTTCCATGCAGTAGGTCGTGGGTCACAGCTCAGTTGGTAGTAACCAACTGAGCTGTGACGTCTGTCTTTTGTAAGAAACTTCGATTTTTTAATTAATCTATTTGATACGATTTTTCAATTATACACAACCTAGTAAATTGGTTTAAAATTATAAACAAGACAAAGTTAATGAATGCATTTTTTAATTTATAAAACGGTGACTTGTGCAGATACGCATAATAATGTATGTTATGCTTGGATATTATAAACACATTTGATTTGATTATTTATCAAAACAACAATTACCTACATAATTGATGTTACTTTATTATAAGTATTCTGTACGTATTTAACAGAAATACAACACCCATAAAGCAACCTTAAGTACGTCTCTGGATGTCAAGTATCTCTACAATGGAGTCACGCTTCACCACTTTACTTCGGATAAAAAATATCAAAATACCTTACCCGATATTTTAGGTATTACGGGATAAATGGGCTTAGGTCTGTTGATATTTGGAGCTACTTTGTTACTGTCATTGAAAAGGTTTGGATTTATAAGTACACTCAGAGAGTTTTTTGACGACATTTATGTTGGCGTCTCGACTGTATTATTTACAAAACTCAATGTTTTGCCGAAAAGACTCTGCTTAAAAAACTCAGCTCTTTCAGACCAATGTATGCTCAGAAATAAAATGTTCACAAGCATCTCACACGCTATTAAGTCCCCAAACTTATCAAAGCTTGTATTATGGAAACTAGATTCAATTGCTCATAAAATAGTTACAATTTTTTTCTTAACTTGATTATATTAATCTTTATTATTAGTCAAATCCTATCGATTTGACTAATAATGTTTGTGATATATGTCTGGAAAATATTGTTTGCCCATTGACCACCCATTTTTCATATTGTTTTTATTTCAATTTCTTTGTGATTTTCTTTATGTGTATAATAAAGTATTTTCATTCCATTTATATTATATCGTTTCCATTATAAGCCTCGCAATTACTTCTGAATGAAAATAAATTAAGGGACCTGCTTGGCTCTGATCGAAACAAAGCTTTACAATCTAGATTTATACACGGCTTAGTCTGAACTATCGTTCCGAACAGAATAAAATTCCCATCTAGTTCGAAAAGGCATCATTAAAAAGCTATTCAGCGTTAATGCTTAGACATTTCCCAAGACTTTCTATTTATATTGGTTTTAAATAATTTACTGAAGAACTTCTTTTGATCTTTTTATATCACTGGTCTAGTGGAAGTGCTTTCACCATTTTTAGGATCAAATAATCAGTTGTTAACAGATTGTATTTTCAACGATGAAGATAAATAATTTTGAGGATACTAGTTACTTATCTAGTAGCGGTAATGGGTTTGCGACCAGTCACGTCTACTTCTAAAGGTTCCAAAGGTATTATGATGTAAAGGTAGCTGAGTCAAAGTCCGTACTTAAGAATAAAGCCGTGATATCCATTTTCTTTTATATCAGCAATATTTTATTTCGCTACTAAATTACTTGGTACTTACTGTGAGTAGTCAAAATAACCTTTTTGTAGAATTATCCCTACTCGATCTTTTCTCAAACGTTGCGTATCGATTGAGTCGACGGGCGTTGGCAAGTGTCCATTTGTGAAGCTTTTGTTATTCGGATTCGTTCCAATATTACATACATACATACGCTTTGTTTTGTGGTTTTATTGAACAAACAATATTGAGTTTACTTGGATTATTTTAACGTAAATTTTCACTTTAAAACAACATAGTAGACAAACTACTTAATTTATTGACATAATATCTACTACATTGTATGAAAATGAAAAGGTTTTTATAGTAAAAAGTATTTGAAAATCTTTATAAATCCATAACCAAGTTCTTAGTATACGCGGAGGACAGGTATCTTGCTCCAATTTAAAACAACGAGAAACAACTCTCGAAGCTTTGTTTAACTCACGTGTCTCAGTTTAGAATAAAATAAACAAATACTACTTTGTGCAAGCCACAGAGCTCTACTCGGATAGTTTTACAAACTTCTTTGTCATACCGCTTTTCTTAACGACCAGACTGAGACCGTAATAAAAAAACCCTCAGGTATTTTACTAAGAGGAAGTGGAACTTTGAAAAGCTTGCATTTTATTAACTTAGTTAATAACGTAATACTGACATGTCATTTATGTTTTCAACGGAAACTTACGCGTTGTATGGTTTTTGTTTTGGTACATGAAACCTAAAATATCAAAATAATCTGATTAGTAAACTTAAATTAGTAGAAGATAAAGAGAAATCTTGGTGAATTTCTTTTATCCTATGTTATGATAAAAATATTCATTGTAATATTTATTTTGTGGTACTTACTTTATTTTTGAGCAAAATATCTATTTGTATGCGGCAAGCAGTAATGTAAGATATTTTTTGTGTCTACATTTGGTGATATATACTTATACATTTATATTTTTTGCAACCCTATAAAGATTAGCAATGTCCGTGCTCAGAGTAAAATAAAAATCTCCAGAATCCTTCGACAGATGTACGAAACCCTCGTCAAGATGTTATGGACCATTCCTTGTAAATAGAAACATTCTGATGTAACATCCCCATTCGTCAAATAATGTGATTTTGTATCCTTTCATTTTAGATGTCTTACGAAATACAAAATGCGAGTAATTTCGTTCAAAGAAATGTGAATAAAAAAAGAAATGTTTTATAAAATGAATCTTATTTAACCTTTTACCAAGTTATCTTTATGAACAAGTATTATATTATGTAGGTAGCTAATAAAAATTAAAAAATGGACAAAGAACAAAAAGTGATAAGTAAAAATCCAGCAACATTTTGTACCACAGCTAAACAAATCCACAGCACAGCAAATATTGTAAAAATAACAATACATCGTCGACGAATATTGAAAACGGCCGGGCGACTGCAGTGCGACAAATCGAGTGAACACGTTTCTATTATTGTATTTTCCTACGTGCGCACAGCATACTGAACCCTGTTTGTGAAGGATGTTTGAGCTGTACTACTGTTTGGTTTTTACTGTGGCGTTGACGAAATAGTGGAACTCGATTTTAACATAGTTGTTACTTTTACAGAAGGCATCATCTAAACAATGTTTTGACGACCGATGTGGCGCGGCGGCGGGCGACGCGAAGGTTGCGGGTTCGATTCCTTGGAATAAATGCTTGTACGATCTGCAAATATTTATTCCGGGTGTTCTGGGTATTTTATATGTGTAATAAAAATATCTATCTATGTATGTATTGTATTTAGTATGTTCGTCTTCTATTACACAAGCTCTGCTTAGCTTGGGGCTAGATGATGTTGTGTGGATTGTCCAGCAGTATTTATTTTATTTTATTAATTTATAATTTTATGATAGTAATCTTCGAATACCTTGTTTCAGAGGCTTCTCAGTGGTAGCCCCAGAAGTGGCAGTACCAGGAAAAACCACGGCTGTGCTGGTCACCTTGCATGGTAGAGAGGGCCCGCTCGATCCTCTCAACGTGACCGTCAGGTTGGAGACACAGGACGAAGACAATGACGTGAAACTGCTTACCACTGCTAGTCAGATGATCAATGGTACGTTTCTAAAACATTTTATATAATCAGTGATCGTTAGCAACTTGTTTGACGTCAAGTTATTATCACATAGCTGTAAGAGGATTTTAATCAAGCTATCAGTCAATGTCAAAACCATCTTTGATTGTGATAAAATGATGTCAGTTACATGTCATGCATAATATCGTATATAATGTTGTGTAAATCATGTTTTGTATTGTATTCTCTATATGCAGGAAAAATATGTTTGTAGTTAAGCCACGTGTCGTTTCAGGGGATGTACCTAAAATAATGAGTAGGTACTACAACTATGACTTTTTGCATTTATTTTTCTAAAGCCTAAAGTGAAAATAAATGGATTTAAATAAATTTAATACAATAAATAAATTATTATATAATTTATATAATAAATTCATTTTAATACCTTGAAAATTGAAAAAACAATTCTTATATTCTCTGCCATCCCTTGTATCTATTACATTTCTTGAAAACGAGAAAGACTTCCAAGATTTATTATCTAGCTCCGCACTTGATCCTCAAGGTTTTTTACTTCTTGCATTTTTCTCGAGTTTCATCTTGAAAATAATAAAAACAACAAGGGACTTGCTAATGAAACTACCTTTTCCTAACTGGATAACGAGAAAACAGAGACGCATAAATATTGTAAAAAAAATTCCTTGTTGATTATAATTTAATTTATTTCCATTTACATATTACTTTAGATACTGTGACATACCAATACACAATTATTATGATCGATGTTTTTTAAAAAAATATCTGCAAATCCATTTAATTTTAAATCACAAAAGTTTAAGGTTTGAAACTAAGTAATACAATAACAAAACGATTAGTTACATCAACCTAGGTGTTATTAATCTCACTTACTTTGATAACAATATACAAATGAGTATAATAAGGGTAAAATTATTCTCAGTTTTATTTATCAGCTTTAGTATTATAAAATTATTTTCTAATAAGCTATTTAAACTTCTCTTTTCGAAATAAATGTGGCAATGTTCAATTTTATCTTTTCACTTTGAGAGCAAATTTTTATATTAGTAATATTCTAAAATGGGCATCTCTCAGCAATTTTAGAATAGCATTTTATCATTGGACTGACGACACAAGCGCACTCAATAAAACTCATCATATCGGAGTGGTCCGTAAACTTTAATAATAAAATTGCGAGAACTCCTTCTAATACGATTTGGAAGCTTTCTATCTAAACTGAAAGAAATAGAAACGTACAAAACATACCCAAAAATGACCGAATGTATCAATATCCGGTTGTAAGTTGTGCTAATAAATATGACAAACATAAAAGCTAGCCCAACTGATAATATCTACAAAATAAGCTGTTATAACTTTTTAAAAATTCGTATCTTTTGTTTTTACAATTAAACATGTCCCATCTAATAATACGCTTAAATAATAAATAATAACATTGCATTATCACTGTTTACGTCCATTGAGGACGTACCTAATTTTTGTTCATATTTTATTTTCTGATATCTGGAACATATTAATAATACATGTTTATTTAAAGTTATATTTTTAAAGCCGAAAATGTAGAAAAGCCGGAAGTTGGCCAACTCTAGCCGTAGCCCAGATTCTATAAAGTTATTACTACCGTAGTAAAAATCTCATTCCGCCCAGACGTCGCTATTGAAACTCAGTCTATTGCCAAATAGAAATAAACTGCTCAATATAACATGTACGACAACTTATTGTGTTTGTAATGAGGTTTTGCTGTTGCAAGGTGTTTGCAAGTTATCGAAATTGCAATAGATTCGTATTAATAATAATTTTATTTTTTTAAAAAACAAAAAAAACAAAAATATTGTCTCATCGCCAGTTTGCCAAATTGAATTTGTCAATCAAACTCTTACATCGCAAACTCAACTTTGTCAGAAGCATAGTTAGAAGCGACTGTTGTACCACAACGCCATCAAATTCTGATCTTACTTTGTTTTGAATGGCTTGTGACATTTTCCAACGGTTACAGAATCTAGATATGTATTTTATGGTAAGTGTGGCGTGGCGGGCGACGTTGCTAAACTCGGAATAAATATCAATTTATAACATCTTCGGGAGTCATAAACGAGGACTGCGAAACTTAACTCGTAGGCGTTTCAACTTTGCGGTGGAAATATATTGGCATGTTTTGAATCTCACAACAGAAATTTTATTGCCTGGAGGGTAACAATGCAACGTTTCATTTTATTTATAACTTTTTGTAAGACTTTATTTATAAGCTGGTTTAGCTGTTATTTCTTCGACTGTAATATAGTACTAAAATTTAGTCATACTTACAATAACCTGAAACAAGTATTTAGCTATTTTTTATTAAATTAGCTCCTGACCCTGTCATATTATAATAACGTATTAAATCAATATTTTTTGAGCTATCAATAATTTTAATACACAACAACACTGAAAAGACTGAAATCCATTGCACACATTTTCACTCCTAAATTCACTGCAAACCTGTAACATCAATAAAAACTAGCATACTATAAAACAAGGGATCCAACATGTGCAAGTTACAAGAAGTCTGACGTCGCATTCGTCTCTGTCGCGATACCGTCGGAACTCCGCCGTCCATCCAATACAGTTTTATTGCAGCACCCTTGGAGATTGTCTTTGAGCACAAAAGGAAGCTTGATTTCAGTTCATTTTGCAACAACCAGTGCAACAACTTTAAGTTCTTTTATAGTTTAGTTGAGCTCTTTGTGAAGGACTCATTGAAGAAAATAACATAGCCATGCTTATATCTACTGTAAAGCGTAGTGGTTTAAGAGGTGGCAGTATAATTCCTGTCCTATTTTATGAGGCTTAGCGCTAGGTACGACAAGTTCTTAAAGTTACTTCTAACATTAGGTAATCATTGAAGTTACTAGAACAGTAAGATATCCTGTCTTAGTGTTAATTTTAAAATAATTAACATTTTAGCTAAAATAAATAAGTATCTAAGCTAAAGTATAATTACGATAATAATATATTTACATATTTATTACAAACATGGCATAGATCTACTACATTATTTATTTTATAACAAAGCGAAACCGGAAACTGTTAAGCAATGATTGAAAACTCCCTTGACGCGCTTAAAACCAATAGTACTTAGTTGCTACATTCCAACCAAAATCAATACAATTCGAACCTACCAACAGATCATTAACAAAGAATTATCACCCTGGGACATCGTAAATCATTCGGTTAATAGCTCAATGCGATTGCCAATCTCACTTCAAAGATATCAGCACTAATTAATGATTCCATGGATAGTGATGTGCAGTGGACATATCGATATTAGGTACTAGATAATATTTTCTAACTTTAGATGAACAATATTTCATTTAAAACTTTTTATGAGTATTTTATTCTCGCTACACACTCAAGTCGATATAATATAAAATAAAATCGATTTTATTAAATTTATTTTAAAAAAGTTTTTATAAGATTTAGTTTTTACTTTTTACACGGCATACTTTTTTAAAAGTATATTTTCATAGCTATATTTTTTTAGTTATATTACTGGGTAATATAATTAGCATAATTATTTATATTTTTAGGTAAGTATTTTTTTTCTTTGAAAAATTGAAAATTAGTCGTACGAGTCGATAATTCCCATGTTTATAATATTTACAAAATACAAATGATGATTTGTAGAATTAAAAAACAATTACCTTGATGGATTGAAACTTTATATCATCTGCAACACGTTGCAACAAACTATATATAACTCAATCAACAAGCTTATAGTTCTTTTGGCTCTCGTTGCACTAAAATATTCGCTGCAAAGTTCAACCAGCATATAAGCACCGCTGAGCTCAGCAGAAAATGGTATAAAGTGATTGCTAATTCCATCTCAAAGAAAACGCCTGCAGGCGCTAACGAACCGTGCAACGGTGTCGGCAGTCTCATCAGATCAAATGGAAATATTAGATCTCGCAGAGTTAGATGAAGGTAGAATAGAAAACATGGTAATGACAGTGTAATTTTATTAAGTAGTAATATGGTCTATTGAAATAGCAGTATTAAGTACATTAGTAAATGCAATGACTAAATATTTCGTTAAAATATTATATTAATAAACTAAGCACTTGTATTTGATACACCATTTACTGACATTAAGATAAATGTGCATGAAGTACTTCGAAAAAGTAGGTTTGTAAAAATAGTATTATCATTACGACCTTTCTGCTACAAGACAGTAAAATCGTATATTTGCCACTGCAATTTTAGGTACGTGTAACTGAACATATTTGACACAAAGATCACTGACAAAAAGGTCACAAGACACGTCCTCAGTAAACGTGCTCAGTAAAACAATGCAATTATGCTACACATCGTATTAAATAAAAAAAAAACTAAACTAATATGTAAAATGCTCTTCCATTAGGTATCTAGTTGCTCTCATACGTAAAAGGAAGACGTTCTTGTTAGGGGCTCGTTACGCCCGTGTTATAGTTCTGGTAAATGTTTGCGATGGAGGTAATTTGTGTGCGCGGGTGTGTTTGTCTGTTGTGATGAGGAAGCCACTGGAAGCATACACGTGCACCTTTATGGCAATGACGTACAGACAAAACCTTTTAGAACTTTGTAAAGTGAAATTTAGTAATCGTACGTGTTAGGTTACAGCTATAGAGTTTAGTTCAAAACTTATTTATTTAGTCGTGTCGTGTCGTATCTGTTGTGTCTGCAATAAATAATAATTATTATTATAAATAGAGACTTTCCACAAGGCTTTATATACAACTAGTAGTACGCCCCGGCTTCGCACGGGTATATAAAAAATATCATTATAATATAGCCTATGATCAGCACAGATAATGTAGCTTCACAACAGTGAAATAATTTTTGAAAGTACATTTTAAAATATATTTTGCTTGATACTGTTGTGATATTTGCAACAGCATTGAATGAAATAATTTTAACAATTTGCGTCCCTCGATCACACAGTACTGAGTTGATTGACTCCCAAACACCAGGGGAGAGCCGCATTAACATATAGACTGCCTCGCTAGGGACGCCAGACGAAACACGGATATTTTTAATGAAAATGAATAACGAGAAGATGAGTTACTATCGTTTAATAAACAAAGCATTATATCTTAGTATTACTATGCTTAGCTTTGTTTTTAAAACATGTGTATTATTTTAGGTATATTTAAATATTATTTATGATATTATATAGTTTGTAATTTTTTATTTTTTTCATGACGAGTTTCCTTTTTTGAACTTTTTGTACACCGCCGTCTTTCTGTTTGTCTATCCTCTCCATCCGAAGGTTGTCTGAAAGAGATCGCTATTAGCGCTAAGTAATACATATCTATATACATATATACACACACACATATATATAATATATATATATATTATATGTGTGTATCTATATATATTATTGTATTACTTATCGCTAATAGCGATATAATATATAATACATACATATACATACAATACAAAAAAAGAATAATAATAATAATAATAAAAAATACCTACGAAAATTTATCTATCTTTCTAAAGCGATGGTGATTTATCTTTTCCCAATCTTCAACGAGGTTTTATTTATTTTTAAAATGTATCACAACGCTGGACACAAAGAACCGTTTTGTACAACTCATAGGACTTTCAATAACTTTTTATTATTCGTCCAATCCAATAATTTCCTGTGTTTGAACGCCTTTGAATAACTCTACTTGTTTGTGAGTCCGAACAAAGCCAATCTCCGAGAGATTTTTGTGCAAAATACTCAACAAAATATTATCGTACATTGTTGCTTTGTGCTCATGGAAATTTTATTTTGCAAAGAAAAAAATAAGCTAATTTTAAAAGTATTTGGCTATTGTGTCTTGTGCTATTGAGATTTGTGATAGAATTTGTTTATTTTGAGAAACGCTATTTTATACATTTAACAGTGAACACTTGCATTTTGGTATACCTATTTACTTTTACTATAATATAAATCGTAGAGCTCGCAATAATATCAGTCATTTTATCACTCAATATTTATAATATAGCTGCTCTTTTTTAGCACGTATTTTACAAATTTGTCTACCGACTCTAGTAAATAAAATTCAGAGGAAAAGGTTCCAATTTTCCGGGGCATAGACAGATTTGCCATGCATTCGGAACTTGGCACGCTTCCTGTAAGCGCTGAGCAATATTTTTCTGTCCAATGTCAATACAAAAAGTGGGTGAACATTGCAAGAATAAACTCTGCGCCTTTTCAATTCAATTTATATGTTTTCCATGGATTTGATCTTATTCAATGATTAAAATAAGCATAAAAAACAGAAAATTTCCTTAATTGTGCAATCTTTATATTCACATCGTTTTACAGTCAACTAATCTAAGAATTAATATAGTATGACATTTACTTTAACTGCAAACGTTTGTGGTAAAGTATTTATCCAAGCTGATTCAGAAAAAAAAAATCCGGGAGTGCCGGCAGAAGTGAAAACTTCAATATTAACGTTGTGTTTAATTATAAGTATAAAAGTACTAGTTCCTCTCCCTTCCCCTCGATCTTACGCTTTTTCGATCAGCATCACGTGACCCTGACGCGAGTTTGAAAGTTTTTACCCACCCAGCGCCGCTAAAGAAGTTTTCACTTCAAAAAATTCAATTTATTCAACCAGTTTCAATCAACAATGTCAATGTATCCGTAGTCAATAAAACGCATCATGTTCAAAACATCGGATGACTGTAACAGACCGCGAAACAAAATATAGCAATATTTTTATGTATAGGCAATTTCTACACAAAACACTACACGACACCTAATCAATATCGTAGGAAGTTAGTGTTGTACATTTCTAGAATCCCAAATATGTCAGCGACAAATAACATATTATTGCTTGATTTAATAACTAAGTTGACGTTTCGGTATCGCATAGGTATCTTGCAAACATCCTCACGTCGCATTTGCATATATTACAACATTCATCTCATCTTACATCTTACCAAAATTCAGCCGATTCAATTTACGTAATACTTTTTTCGACCAATCCACATCGTTTAAACAAAACCAGAAACCAGTGTGCCTGTCTCGTTATCATGTAGTAGTTTTTCAACAAAAATATTTATTTTTATATCCACCTAGCAGCAGGATGCCCTGGGGTCCAACGACCAAACAAAACTGTGTGTAGGATTTTTTTTCATGATGATGTCTATTGTGATATGCATCGCAATCGAGCTGCATTCAAACATTCCATTTCGTAGTCTGGTTATCAGGCAGCCGTTGTTTGTTTTAAGGGGTTCTTTTGCGGGACGCCACAAGTGCGGTCTACAAATGCGTAATTTGTTATGCCATTCTCGAGCACTCTTGCCTCTGTGAACAATGGCTTCATTACCTAGTACGTGCATTTGAAAACGTTTTATCCAACAAGTACCTACAATAGCAAGTTTTTGCTGAATTTGAAATGCCGTGCATTGCAATGTAGTTTTTTTACACACAAAACAAGAATAAATACTTTTGGATGCACAATTTTCATTTTTAGAATTCTATTTTAGTGTTTATTCTAGTAAATTTTCCTTCATTTAAAATCCGTCGTATAAATGTTTGTTCGCTTCTTCAAAACTATTTAGTTTCAAGCTGCGTTCACAGCTGCACTAGTATTGCGTTCCGGGGCATTACTGAATGTCATTTAGAACGTAGAATTTGCTGCAGTTCGCCGAACTGCTGCAACAATGGTAGTGGCCAACAAAACCACGAAAATTTTATCTGTTAAACAAACCGAGTGCTCGAATCAAGTCAAGTTAGACTCACCAAACACAGGGAAATTGCTGAAATTAAATGCGGGAATTCCATGCTGAATTGATACTTATTATCTAACAAATAACGTGTATTTTGAAATGGGATGAGAACACAACGCGCGCTGTGGTTAACGACTAGAAAGAAATAATACGAATTGGGAATGAAAATTCAGGACGTACACCGCATTTCTGCAATGTGGTCTAGTATAAGTTACATAACATTTTAAATAATACATAACAAACATTTTGAATTAAACTAATACTTATTAAATATGAACCTATTTAACGGTTGGTTTTTTAAATAACATTATTATTTTTTCATTAACAATGAATAGTGCTGTTTAATTACGTCGCAAATTGAAATGTAAAGACTTCCGTATCCAGCAGATAATCAACTCAGTGACTCAACAATTTCATGTTACTTAGTTCTGTTCTTTAGCTCAGTTAGCATTGAGCCTACATTTCCGTAGACTTATCTTGCCTTATCAAAAGGAGCAAGATAGCGTATACCCTCCCTGATTGAATTATCTTTGTTCACAGTCAAGGGATTAGCTTATGCTTCTTTGATTTCAACTCATGGAGAATGAAAATGTCGTCAAATCTAATAAATTCCTTTGGGGCGTTTCGTTTGATTTGGTTCATGACAATACTCAACATACATGAAATGTAATTTGCTCAATTCTTGCTGTGACTTTGTGTGGACTTAGATTCTTGTTATTTTTTGTTTTAAAATGTGATACTTAAATATATTTTTTTCAACCTATACTGTCCCACCGCTGGAAAATGGTCTTACTAATAACTTTAAATATACAGGATGCAAAATCTTTGTACCTATTTTCTGTGACAATATTTAAACAATAAAAAGTATTTTCCGATGTAAAATACTGCGTAACCTCTGCGTTACACGTATGACGATACATTACGTTCAATGAGGTTGTGCCCTAGGAGATAGAGGCAGTGTGTTATGTACACACTGCGTCTATTACTGTGAGACCCAAGGATGTTAAGTCTAATGTAAATGTAAAAAAACATACTTTTTGATGTTAAAAACTATTAAACATTTATTTTATCTTGTTTTTCCTGCTTTTATCCATTTACATCTTTGAATTAAGTAAACATGGTTCAAGTTTAGTTTGAATGAAAGGTAATAAAATAAATTATAGTTTGATGTTTAGTAAGCCCCGGAGCGGTTTGGAATATTAAATAGACGGGGATTCAGTTATTGCATTACGGTAACATGTTACACGTATTTTAACACGTTTTACAGTGTTGAGAAACAATTGGAATAATATCAAACGTTTATTAAAATATTTTTTATTAAATTAAGACATTATTATGCAAATTAGACGAAAAGTTTTTTTTCTGCCATTATGTTATTGATTTTACTAATTAGTTAATGTATTAATATTAAACTGCCAACGACAAAAATAATAGTTTTTTTTATAATTCTGAACATTTAATGCCATGAACATTTAGTTGGGATTAAATAGATAACAATTTCAAATTAATAACATTTTGACTGTTTTGGTCGAAATTTTCCATGAGGTACACACAAAAAAAAACCTGATTTAATGTATTTTAAATACATACACGCCAAAAAATATTTGAAACTAAATTATTCAGTGGCTCTTTCCAAAACAATCTAATATCTAAAGTTACCTCCATCGTTGGTATCTAATAAGCAATCTTCTCAAATGGATGCACGGTATCGTATTTTGCTTCACTGCTTCAAGTCAAGATGCGAGAAATCGGTTCAGTCAAGCTGCACATGCACGCGATTTTCACTCTTATGAACAAACGAATAAACACAAAAGTCGGGCTTAAGTATCATGAAGGGTTATACAGGGCTTAATTAAGATACGGTAGGTTACTAGAAATGTCTTATGATTTTGCTTGTCGGCTTCCATGGTAATGGGTTTGATTCACACAAAGAACAAAATGTTTGCATGATGATCACACATATTTTCAGCCTGTGGTGTCCCACTGCTGAGCAAAGGCCTCCCTTCCTTTTCTCCAGTACTCTCAGTCCTGGGCTATTGTGGACCAATCTTTTAAATAGGCATCGAGTTCGTCCCTCCATCTGTTACTTTGTAATTATTAAAAAAAAAAAAAACAAGTATTCCATCAGCAATCTTGTTCCCATAGTACAAACTTTCCTTAGATTGGGACTAGAGCGCGATGTGTGAATTGTCTATGAATATTTATTACTTACAACACTGTTGTAGAATCGTACTAATATAATTTTTGTGTGACAATTATACCTGCAATCAGGTAAAATTGACAAATATATACCAATGGCCTATAGTATTATCTCGGTACACTTTCATTTGTCGACCAAACTTATCAGATACTATAGCTTTTGTGCTAGAACTAAATTCTAGTTTATAATTAAGTAGCAGTAGGCCGTCGGAAATTGACCCAGTTCTAACATAATTATATTAGCCTTTCGCAGATCTAGGGAAGTTAATATATATAACAAAAAACATAAACCATTATTTTCGGACATCAATAATAAGGTACGCGATAAATACACGTATAAAAAGTTATAATTAAAACATACACTAACAAATCTCAAAGTCTTCCTAAACATAAGAAAGATTTCTTGTATATTAAGATATTTATTGTGTTATCTTTTGGCCTTACCAACATCCATATAAATAAATAAATAATGCTGGACAATCTACACAACATCATCTAGCCCCAAGCTAAGCAGAACTTGTGTTATGGGCACTAGAAGACTGACATACTTAACTCGGCGGGAGGCGCGCCCCATAATGCAACACTAACTGTCGCTACCGGGTGAAAAATACCACATTACTTTTATTGTCAAAAATTGGGGTTATATATGAGTATTTTAATAAAACACAGTTTTATGTAATACTTTATTATATTTGTAACGAAACAATGTGATAATAAAGTATTTATCTCTTATTATAATATAATAAAAGTTTTAATGAAATCACAGAGTAAATTCAAGTGTTATTTACACATGACTCATAAAAAAACAAAAATTAGACTCTAAACATACCCAAAATTAAAAAAAACGAGATCTATATCTAATCAACATGAGGTATTCTCACTTAAAATAATAATTGCAGTATGCATTAATTTGGCCTTTTTTTGAAAAAATATCACTCAAAGTTAAACCAAAAATAATCATTTTCTTTATGATATAATATTGATAATGTTCCATATTATCTATACTTTTTGGGCACATTCTTCGCAAATGGGTACAGTATGTTCTTTACATATCTTTTTATGGCATAAATTGCAATCCGTTTTAGTTTTTTTGTCCTTTTTCCAAGGACACACTGCAGGCCCGTATATCTTCGCCTTCTTGCTCTGAATTAGAAACATGCTCACTATAATCTTCAATTTCAGAGATATCTTCTTCTTTATTGTTTTCGAACAACATGCACTCTTCTATTTGTTCTTCATCATGAGGAAAATATGGCATTTTGAAAGTCTAAAACCACAATACATTAAATGTTGACTAATAAAAATTATACGACACAAACAGTCGCTACCGGGTAAAAAATACCCATACGTACCTTATAAGTCAATTGTGGCTGAACTGTGCGCGCACACTGACCACTTATTGCAAATTGCGGACTGTTGCACATTTCTCGAAAGGTACCTAAAGCGGCGCGACACAAAATTAAGCAGAAAAATAAATATTAACGAATTTACGCAGTATGTGGTATTTTTTACCCGGTAGCGCCTCCTGCCGAGTTAATACAATACATTACATAGATATTTTTATTATACATATAAAATACCCAGAACACCCGGAATAAATATTTACAGATCGTACAAACATTTATCCCAAGGCGGGAATCGAACCCGCAACTTCCGCGTCGCAACCGTCGGTCGTCATTTAAACTAATATTAAAAAAAATACGAACAACTATACATAAAATAATCAACTTTACCAAAAAATATTGCTGTTTTTATAGGATCAACTGAGGCAACTGTCTCAATTCCCAATACTGTTGAAATTACTTACAATTCATCTTATTTCTATGAAATTGTATTTATACGAGTTATAACGCGAACCATCCCTTCACCCTCTAGATTTATTTAATTTTGTTTGTTTTCCTGTTAAATGTACGAAACATTATTAAAATATACTTAAGAGTTATGGGAAAAGGGAAGTTTTGAATGCGATACATGTGCTCATATTAGCTAAGAATATTTTGTGTAATATTATTTTAGGTTTATTGCAAGCATCTTTGAATTATAATTATAAAAGCAATTGTAATTTCATTATTATACTTATATTAGGTGTTTATAATATTCAACGCACTCGGTGCTTTGGAGACTCTCAGTGTATACTGTTTAGATCATTTAAAGTATCTTTAGGTCATTTGGAACGGTTTAAAGATAGCTCAACTGTTAAATATTTACGGACATTTCACACATCACACTCTAGTCCCAGACTAAGTTAAGCTTGTACTATGGAAACTAGATTTCTGATAGAATACTTTTATACATTTTTTTGTTTGTAAATATCTACATAGAATGCATAGAAACACCCAGACAGAACAAATATTTATGTTCATCACACAAACATTTACTCTGGGTGGGAATTGAACCCACGACCTACAGCATGGAAGGCACAGCTACTACCAACTGAGCTGTTACGCCGCCTGTTCTATATTAATTTTACTATTATTCGCATTTTACTTTTTTTTTCAATTTTATAAAAATTATGACTAAATTTTGCGGGCAAAAATGCTACTTTTACACTATAAAAATATCATTTTAAAAATATATTAACAAAAGGGGCGATAAATGCACCAGAGCGGAACCGGAACATACCGCCGAGTCTCGTAGCTCCGTAGCACGCTCGTAGAACATGTATTCACCTACGGCGTAGCACCGTGAAATATGATTTTCTGAACGACTTTCATTGTTGGATTTCACTTTGAATAAAAGGGTTTTATAAAATGCACTTTTATAAACTGCTTTAAGCATTCTCTTTGTACATACAGTTGTAATGGATCAGGAGAAATTACGAATGCTTTTATTTCAATATATTGTAGTTATATACAATTATCAGTCTACTTTTGTATTCAAAATTACTTTATTCAATAAAATCACAAGGATCATTTAGAAAAAAAAAAACGTGTTACATACTAGGTGGTTCTAGGTGCCAGATCTACGTGACCAGAGCCTAGAAGAACGGGCAAAAAACTTACGGCCTGGTTCCTACCGTTTTTTATATTATGATATGTACAGTACATCTTACCACACCATCTTGACTGCTTACCACATGACACACAACTTCTATGGGTTATTAATAATAATTAAGTAAAGATACATTTTTCACACGTTTAAGTCAATTTTTAAGTGAACGTGCGAATATAAATGCTCTGAGTATAATTAATAAATAAATAATGCTGGACAAATTGTCAACATTGATTTTATACAAAATTTCTAAAAATAAAAAGTCATTTTTTAGTTCTCAAAAGTGTGTACGTTGTCTTTTTGGTCGTAGGTTGAATTTCAGCCTATCTAGTTGGCAGACTGCCACGTGAGTTTGGTATTTTGTTGGCTTGTTTTTATCATCCACCATATATTACCGTATCTACACGTACTTAGCAAGATATCTAAGTCATAAATCTATTTATTTTCAAAAAGAATTTTGAATTGAAAATGGCATTTGAATTTGTCATTTTTAGAAAAAAGAGTTAAAAAGCATGTTTTATTTATATCAAAGTAAAGATGTGTTTTACAATGAGTACAAAAATTGGTCATATATGATTTTTAATAAATACCTGTGTAATATATAAATCTGAAGTTCGATTTAATATATAGCAAAAAGTGACTTATAAAATAAAGTACTTCTTCTTCTTATCGTGTCGATGCTACAACTGTATTTTGTTGTAGCATCGTGTTGGAAAGATTAGCCAGACTAGACACTGCTTTACCGTGCCTAGCTGTTACCGGTGTGCGCCACGAGGAGGCTCTTTCCATGCTCTTTCAATAAAGTACTAAAATCTAATTAAGCATAAATAGAGTTATTTAAAAGTTTTTAGATCAAAAGCCGTGTGGTTTCACTAATATAAACATCTACCGATTAATAACTGTCAAAATACGATAACATTTTCCAAACAGTTTTAATATGTTAGGATTGTAACCAATACCGATTGAATCGTAAAAGTTCCGAAAGACCGCAACGGTACACGGTAACTTCACACAAGTTAATTCCTACCTTAAGTTGGCTCGAAAAGCTATTATTACCTGCGATTCTGTAGAGTTGAAAGTTACTACGTCTTTTACAGTTCTACTGGCAATTTTATAAATATATTTTTCTTCTTGATTAAACGAGCTCTTACTGTCGGTAAAAGCAAAATAAAAAACATTGTGTGTGTTTTTTCGACTTGTAGCCGACGTCTTCGAAGACAAGGCAATTACCAGTGTTTTTATACATCATTAGCTAAGAAAAGTAGCATGTTTTCGATTTATTCAATTAACCGACGAAAAAAACGGAGGAGGTTTTCAAGTCAACGTGTATTTTTTTTATATATTATTCCGATAAATATTAATTTGTGAGCTATAAACGGCAATTAATTGGATATTGTAATTTGTTGCTTACAATATCCTTACATAAATAAGATATAATAATATAAGATATAGTTACGTCGGTTTTTGTAATCGTTTTTATCGCTTAACTTTAAATTGCTTGAGTAAATAAATAATAAATAAATAAATAATAAATAAATAATAAATAATGCTGGACAATCCACACAACATCATCTAGCCCCAAGCTAAGCAGAGCTTGTGTTATGGGTACTAGAAAACTGACATACTTAATATAATACATTACATAGATAGATATTTTTTATTATACATATACTACCCAGAACACCCGGAATAAATATTTGCAGAACATACAAACATTTATCCCAAGGCGGGAATCGAACCCGCAACCTTCCGCGTCGCAGGTGGACCATCGCCCACTGCGCCACATCGGTCGTTAGTTAGTTTTCGATTTATTTCATATTATTTCGATAAATGTTAATTTGTGAGCTAAACCGCAATTAATTGGATATTGTATGTAGCTTCAGATATAGTTATAGATATTGTAATCGTATTTATTGCTCAACTTTAAATTGTTTGTGTAAATATACCAATATTGCGAACGATTCTTTCGGGATGAAAGTTAAGAGTTATTTTATGCCTCCCTCTTTACGCCCTCGTAAAGAGGGAATGAAGTAATTGTAATTGTGTAAAATTGCACCTTAAATAATGAATGGCCCCTCTGAAAACATAATTCTATTGTAATGTTTTCAAGTTTTACTTTCGCAACAAAGTGTAGTATAATTTTGGATTTAAAAGTTTTTCTTCCAAACAATTTCTTTGTAAAAATATATTTTACTGCTAATTATTTTTAATTACTTACGAGACAGGACTTTTTGACATTGTCTACTTATTTTGGATGTTTTATTAGTGACCTTCGTATCGCTAAGATGTAATTTTGTTGATACCCCAAAAAAGATTAGCACTGTGCTATACAATACATAGTACTAATAAATTTACTTTAATTTTAATGTAGTTTAAAACTAAAAAATGTATTTGAGAAAACATATTAAACCAGAACCAGTAGGACGGCAAGTCATATATTATCCTTACGTAAGCGTAATTTCCTGAAACCATCTTTTTTTTGGTTTATTTATTGTGTCCCACTGCAGGGCAAAAGTCTCCCCCAAACTCTTCCATTCATCTCGATCTCCTGCGTCCATCCACCACTCCGCCGCGTATGAGTCGAGATCGTCTCTCCAACGACTTCTCGGCCGGCCCGGTCGTCGTCTCATATTCCTTATAAAACCATCTTAATATCCAATATTATTATTTCAATCAAACTTTAGGTACTTACCTCCAACGACGCTAACTCACAAGAAAAACAATTTAACCAACTCAAGATGAAATAATAGAAACCATCGCCACCGTCTCCACTTGAGACGATATAATAACTCTTACCTTTTAATAATGTCTGCTTGATTCAGCATTGTAACTAACCAACACGATTTTAAAGTATCCTTAAAAACTTACTTGTCAGTAAGATGATGCTTACTTCTGACAACATTAAATTGATCGTCACTCCACCTTGATTGCTCTCGTTATTAATACATTCAAATTGTTTAATGTACAGTATAAAATAGCCTACAATTAATTATAAATAAACTAAGAATTAGTTCTTCATCTTAGATTATACTATATAAATAATAAATAAATAAGTTCTGTGCCCGTATAAACATGGTAGTATTTATAACTACAAAGTTGTTCATGTTTAAGAAGTCTGATACATTCAAATCAAAGTAAATATTAGACTCAAAGATTTACCATAAACTATACATAAAAATGGTATTGAAATAATCGTATCGTATGCTGTGAAGTAAAGCCATAAAGGCCTTTAAGTGGTTGGCGAACGCAACGAGAATTCCTTCGACATCTTCCCATTTGGAGAGCGTCCAAGCTTTTATTGTAGGTATTGAAGGTTCTTCACTCCGTTAGCTTTTAATGGAGACTGTTTTTTTTTTTAACTTTTCTTTAACAGTTCTCATCTCAAGAACCTGGATTATTTCTACAGCACTGTGTTTTGTTTCTTTTAAATTAAACTTTATATGATTTTTTTTGTGATAGCTGTAACTAAATTACGTATCACCAATCCCGTCCCTTTGACGGATATGGGACACACAATGGTTTTATTATCATCATCATTCCCCTGCCCTTATCCCACGCTGGTTGGAACAATGGTTTTGTTAGTACTTTACTAATTATCATAATCAAAATAACATTTCAAACATCATCGTTCGCCTTCAGGTAAACAGTTACTGCTTATAACTTTACTAAGACTTCAAACTTTGTTTTTAAACGAAATTCAATTAGTTTTATCTGTTATCTCAGTAAATACTAATCCTTTTTTTACGTGAAAAATCCAACATTGATGAAAAATCCAACATTGATAGGTATCAATGTTGGATTTTTCACGTAAAAAAAGGATTAGTATTTACTAGGCAGTAGGTACTGCCTGTTAGAACAGTAGATTATGTCAAACTTAAACTCACCAAAACTCGGTCGTCAGACATTTCTGCCAAGGAGACGCGCGTTTGCATTCTTCCGCGAAGTAGTGAAGTAAGCTTAAGTACTACAAACTTCATATCTATTTGTTAAAGGTTACGGTATAATTCCGTTGAAGATCCCATCGTCTCCGGCTACGCACTGCACTTTGCATACCACAGTCGGCTGTGTTGGCAACGATGACTGCACTGCGAGAAGTCATAGTGTCATCCGACTCTTGGGCCCTGTGAGGGATGTTGTGGTGCGACCAGCGAGGCATCACTACCGTCCAGGAGAAACTAGTAAGTAATATAAAAAAAAAATATGCTGTACAATCCACACAACATCTAGCCCCAAGCTAAGCAGAGCTTGTGTAATGGGTACAAGAAGACTGGCATACTACACAGGACAACACGACGTGGTGCAGTCGATCTAACGTTGATGCGCACGATACGTTTACGACATTTAAGTCTAGTGTACCTTATGCTTATAGGAACTATACATTAGGTACACCAGTCTTAAGTAGTGCGAAGCAGATAAGAATTTTGTTTATCGGACAGATGGACAGATTTGAGAGACAAATATACCGACAGACTGATGGATAGACTGCGGAGTCTACGGAAAAGTGTTTCGTTTCACCCTTTGAGTACGGAACCCTAATTTTTTTAAGAATAACAACTCAGTTTTATATTATTCTGTGATGTGTGAATTGTCCGTGAATATTTATGTTTTTATTTATTATTTGATTCTGTGGTTGGTGCGCTCATAACTTGAAGGCATGATGGCTGCATTTCCTTTACGTAAACAGTTTTACGTCTCTCTTTAGTACTCATAAACCACCGTACTGCTGAAAACGCGTACATTTAACAGTACAATAAATTGAATCGTTTCACTTGTATTGCTACCACTAAACAGTAAGTCTTTTTTTAAAGTTAGCTATTTTTTGTTTTTTTATTTATCAATTATTTTGGCATAATTGATGGCAATCTATTCACTAAACTATTATGTGATACGAAGTTTATGTTAACAAAAATAGACTACTTGTTAAAATTTCTCAGGCTTTATATAAAAACTGCTTAGTGACTGATATTATTTATTATCAATAAAATTCTCTCTTATTATACAACATTAGAAGGCAGTTTATGATGATAGTGTTAGATCCTAAATTGCCGAAACTTTTCTATGGCTTTCTGCCAAGTTCAGTTGTAAAAAATATATATCATAGGTAAGTAATTAATATGAATTAGTAAGTAAATAAAAACAAACCTGAAACAAAAATTATGACCTGCTGTACCCGGCAGCGCATCATAATTTATTTGCTTTTAAAAAATAGTTTTGATGCACACAAATTTTTATTACCATTTTATGGCACATTTATTTAAAAATGTATACTGTACATATTTTTATTTTATGTATTCAAACGACAATATACATATTTTTGATATTCTAACACCAAATTACGTTTTACCTCTCCAGCAGTTTAATCTGATGATGAGTAAATGGATACGAAGCAACGTTTAAAAAAAATGCTATGCTAGAAAGTGTGCCCAAATCTACGGGACTTCGACTACATTTTGTTTATACTAAACGTCATGTTGGCAAAATAATAACATATAATTATTTTTTTTAATTTCATTAAGATAAAGTTTATGTAAATTCATTTAGCCCCGGTATTCAAAATACATATAAAAGCAATAACAATTTCGCTGTAAAATGAGTTGTAAATTACCGAAAACAAAATCGAATTCCGTAGTCAGATAAAATGTTTCACGTTGAAATATATCGAATATCTCCGTTTTTATGTTTCAGTCATTAATTCTGGGCGGACTTTGTGATGTTTTTACGATCGTTTTTATGTTGCTATGACCCTAAACTCAGCTTAGTTGTTTATGAAGCGATGCTAAATTAATGTTCTACAAAATAGCTTGGGATCTTATTTTTCCTTTGTTCCATCAAAAAGTTGATTAAAAAATGCTAGGCAACAGTAATTAGTTGATACCTTTTAGAGCCAAAAATCGTGGCGCTTAATTAGAGAGCCGTTGAACATTTTAAACAAGGGAATTTTTAAAATTTACTGGGATTCCTCGCGGTCGCTGGTTTATTTTTCAACTTAAAAGTATGCCTGGCTTCAGAGGATTTTGCTTTATCATTTACCTTGAATAATAAACCGGAGCTTATAGTTAGGTTGGTCAAAGAATTTTTTGTAACAAAATTTAGAATCATGTTACGTGGAATTTCTTTATTAAAAACTATCGAAACAAAATGCATATTATACTCAGTATTTCAGCCGTGCGCATGCATGACGTTTCACTGATTCTAGACATCACAGATACTTCTTCTTCTTGAGTGTAAATGGGTACAACGACAACAACTTCTAACTAAGTTCGAATAAAACTTAGCCATTTCTGTTCCTTTATATATATCACAAATACTGTTAAATGGTGACTAATGGGGCTTTTTTTTTACAGTTACATTCTGGATACTAGCGCTAGATCATGACTTGCGACTCGTCAGAGCGGAGCTCGCGTACGTAGCTCTCAGCGACCCGGCGGGAACCAAAGTCGCGATCTGGGAAGAACTCTCTATGGACGAAGGTATGTTTGTAGTCTCTCTTTATAATTTATTTCATTTTTTTCATGCTAATTTGAAGTCTATAGACAAAAATCCTTCAAAACTACAAATGACTACAAAAAAACTACTTCTAAAAATGCAATTCCGATATCTATCCGATATAATATGAGTTGCTTTTATATAAATATAAATCGCCTCAGAAGACATGTTATCGACATCCATAAAACCAAGATTATGTTCCAAATTGCGCTTTAGGAGTCTCCATAGCGGGGAAAAAAACACTAAATCACCCCGACAAAACGTCTAAAAACTAAACCGGCCGACCTTAGGGACACATTACATAAACAACGGGTAAGTAGGCGTGATCGGCGGGTAAGAGCGTTCTCTTGTACCTTCAGATTGTCTCCAAGTGGCGTGTGACAGATTCGATTTCCGGTGAAACTTTCAATGATGATCGGTAAATAGTCCTGAGCCTGTGTCGACATTGTGGGTAGACCTGCGCGGGTTTTACGATGACTGCTATAACATACATCAAACAAAAGTTACAGTTTGTCTCGAGTATTTTTGGTTTTTCTATGGGATCTAGTCCCATTTGTAACTTTGTTTGAAAGAAGTTATTGCCTTTTTTTATTTAAACATAATTATTATAGGTTTTTTATTATCAAACTTGTGTAATGGCTGCAAAAAAACAACGTAGGTACCTAAGTAAAGCAGATATTTTTGTCACTTCTCGAAAATCTGTCATAAACTGATATGAGTTATTCAAAGACGTTATGTCTTTCTTGAAAAAGTTAGCGTTGACTTTATGCCATCGTTACGTATAGTAATCAACACATCTGCTCTAACTTTTTGTAAGATAGACCGTAAATGATTAGACTACTTATTTTATTGAAAAACAAAATAAATTTATGTATCTTAAACAAACTCAATACATTAGTCGACCCTGTCAGTTCCACAAGCGATCTGCCAGTTAGTCAGTCACCTATTCAGGGTAAATCCAATCTATCAGCTTTGACGCGGGTGGTATTGAAGATGACAAGAAAAGGCTTTTATGAAGCAACCCAAAGTGCTTATTACATGTATTCATAACCAATATTGTAGAATAACTTTATTGAACACAATGTAAGTCATCATTGTCAGACTTAGGGGCAAATGAAATTATCTAAGGAGATAGATGTGGTACTCCTACGAAAAGGGAAGATCTTCCACGCCGAGCGACGTTTGGCTCGGGGTCCGATGGATAGTATTTGGTCGTATTACTTACCTATGTTCAAATTCCGTGATAACTTTGTTTGCGCGATCTAGGATTTGTTTCTACCATCTGTTGGTCTGTTGCGTAGACTACGATGTAGTTCATCATGTAGCGATATAGATGGCGTTACATACAAAACTTGAAGAAACTTTATATACTTACTGGTGAGAAATCTAAAAAATTAATTAAAAATTATGATCAGTAAAACTGCCCTAGGGTTTTCAACGCTATGTTATTTCAAAAGTATGGCATCGCATTTCATAAAACGCGTAAAAACTTTATCCCAAAACACACGGAAAACAAATCTTCCGAGCCCCCGATTCTTAATAATATCCCACAACTTCTCAACTCAAGCTGAAACAATAATAAAAGTCACATTGCAATTAGAGGGGATTGCTCAAATGATAACCAATATAAGTTGGCCTTTGCGGGATGCCAAATCAATAAGAAGTTTTTGAATTGATTTAGAAGAGTTTCAGTTTATTTTGGGGTGACTGCAACATTTGTGTGCTTAAAAGTTCCTTCGATACAAAAATATTTGTTATCACACGTTTTTTTTGGTGTGCGGTACTTTACTGTGACTAGACTGTGTTATTTTCTATTATGCAATCAATATTTTCGTTACATACATCGTTATTGAAATAAATATCAAGTACTTAACTGAATCAAAATAAATTTATGAACAAACAAGCTTACGACCGTTACATTATTTACAAAATGTATAAAAGGTATACATAAAATACTAACAAACAGTTGGGCTGTCTACAGACCGTTGCAAACAATTTATAAAGTGATTTGATTATTTCGATACGGTTTGGTGATATTTTGGTCACATATACCTACCAATCATTATAACAAATGAACGTAAATAGCTATTAACAGTACTGCAGATAGTATGTAAGTTCTCTGCGCCATTCGTATCAAAGCTCGAACTTAATTAAGGAGGCGTTCATTAACTTTGGTTCGCCGCAAATGAGCTGGCAACTTTAAGTAACTATTTCAAGTAAAATAGTTCTCTGTCACGACTCTAACCGTATTGGAACTCGAGTTCGCAAAAGCTTAATGAGTTTTAAAGATAATTAGTATCTCTGAGCTAAGTTTTTCTACTCCTTATGTAGGTCAGTGTTATTTGATTTATATGTTGTGTAATAACTTTATTTTTAAAACTAAAACCCAACTACATATGGAAACAACTAATCATAACTGTACGCAAAAAAATAAACAAAATGTTTTTTAACCATTCAGATAAAATCAGCAAAATGTTACTAAGGGTCTAAACAAAACAAATCGTCTTCAAACATTGTTATAAACTGTTTGCCAACAAAATTACGGTCACGATTCCCCCGTCAATGGCTACGGCTACATCCATTTATCATGCAAAGACTGCGACTTTTGGGCCCATAACCTATTCATAAAAAAACTTTGCCCAGCAGTGGGACACTACAGGTTAAAAAGAAAAATATATCAATTAAATGTATTCTTTTTTATTGAAAAAAAAGTATAATAAGATTTGAAGCTTTTTTTTATTTTATCTAAATATGTCAAAGGAACATGTTTTCCTGTTTTGTCCCCAAAAAATTTAATCCGTTATACTTTTCAATTTTTTCCCTTATATTGTGTATCATAAAGAACCGGTATCAATATCACGGGGATCCGAAGGGATATGACAAATCGCTTTCTAAAAATCCCGCTACATTGCATCTTTTCTTAGTGAAATTTATAGCATTTTGGACTTTACGATGCAAAATATAAAGGTTTATTGGTAAATTGATCTAGATTTTTTTCAAAACAACCATGCAAATTTTACTTATCATATTTGATTCTTGATTTGCATAATTTTAGATTCAGTTTAAGTATATTTTATGGATTAATGACCTATGTCTGTGTATTTGAGTTTTCCAGAATTCAGACACTACAATAGTCGTCTTGTCAAAAAAGTTATGACAGGTTAATTAATTTTTGTGAAGCTGGACTTTGGTCCGCGTCGTAGCGCGTGCATAGCGATTCTGTCATATAAAGTTAACGCAGCGCTGTCACAGTGAGTGGGGTCCACAATCCACGATTTTGATTAATTACATTCGGACCCTCTTAAATTCACATGTCATAACTAGCGGCAAAAAGTTTCGTCCCTTCTGGATAGTAAAGGGTCCCATTTCCCTGTATTTATATTATTTATCTTTGAACTAATATATTTTCTATGACCAATAGGGATTTTATGGATATGAAATAAATACCAACAATTGTGTGTATTGAGATGGGTATTTTGACAAATTTATTTTAATCATGCATCTCCATCTTGTAGAAAATTAATTTTATTACTAAATCAAATTGAGGTTCGTATTAGAATTATGTTAAAAACTCACTGTCTAATGAACAAAGTACTTGTATAAGTATAATAATAAGTTTTTTTCAGTAAGTGATTTGTAATAATCTTATGAGAAATAAATATTTTTAAACCGAAAACTTAATATTTCAATATTAAATATTTATTTTAAATCTTTTAAAGGTCTTATAACTTATTTTTTTTTAACATTAAACTGTTATATATCTACCATCCTAGGCGTCAGAAAGCTCAGTGCGATTCTTGCAAATGGAGCTCGCTCCGGCACCTGGCATATCGAGGCTCGCTGTGGCGGCGCCTCGGCCCGAGTGGACGTCACCATCGGCAATGGAGTGGGACCCATCTCCTCAGCAGCACCAGCCGCTGAACAACACTACGTGGAACTGAGGTTTGCAGACAGCATGAGGAGGAGATACAAACCAGGCCTGCCTTTTGTTGGAAGAGTAAGTTTCTTTTTAGTGCCCGCAAAATATTTATTCCGGGTGTTCTGGGTGTTTATATGTATAATAAAAAATATCTATCTATGTAATGTATTGTATTAAGTATGTCAGTCTTCTAGTACCCATAACACAAGCTCTGCTTAGCTTGGGGCTAGATGATGTTGTGTGGATTATCCAGAATTATTAAATTATTATATATATTAATAGAAGAACACTATGTTGCACATATCTTTAAAATGACGAATTGAACAAGCAGAAGCGCATACTTTTATTGGATTCGATATACAATGGGCGGTCTTATCACGATAAGCAATCTCTTCTAGACACGCCCAGAACCCAAGAGCGAATTATACGTTGTACTCAAATATGTCAGGAATCCATAGGGGAAAATATATATTATTAATAAATAAAATTTAAATATCTTTATTACATAACTAAAAACATATTTTACTTGCAAATTAAATTCAAGTTAAGTTTGGGACCGCTTAGGCGGTGTAAGCCGCCTCCAAAGATCTCCATTTATCTCTGTTTCGTACCTTTTTAGACCATATTTTATCATGTAATGTATGAGCTCATAACATTAATCTATCGTATGCCTAAAACCACAGATTTTTAGCTCGATAATTTTTGTTAAATTTGTAGTAAAAAAACTCTTTCAAATGTAGCTTACTATTATAAATGTATTAACTACTCTTGGTCAGTTGCCTATATAAAATAGCCCGATATCAAATTACTTACTCAAAGTGGTATTAAACATTTCCGAACACTTTTCAAGAACAAAATCCAGGTGCAAACGATTTTACAACATTAATTTCAAAACTCAATTGATCTTTTACAATCAGAAACGTAGTTCGCAATTTGCCATTTCAATTGTAAGAAATTAGCCGTCGTTTCCTTTAACGTTTCATTTGGAACTAGCTCGGAACGAACACGATAATTCAAGATATTTCACTCTGCCATTGTTCAACTTATTTTATCTTTGTGTACAGTTTGGTAATCAAAACACACCGTAAATATATTGCTAGCCTAGTTAAAAATCATACTTTCGCAAAAGGTTTGCTAGAAAAGAACTCTTTTCAGAGTTAAGCTCGTTTCTGTAACATCTAATCTATTTAAGTTTTTTTTTTAATTTGATTGTGTACAATGAAAATAAAAATCGAATTATAAATTCGTGGAATATACAATCAAAAGGAAAATGAACTAGACTACTCCACTCTAGAGCTTTCCCTCCAAACAATATGAGAGAATATCTCCAATTTCACGAAAGCTTTCTCTAGTTCATTAAATTCCTAGAGGTTAAGTTGTTTTCGAGGAACTAAGCCAGAGCTAAGCTTCAGGTATTTGTTCACTTTTGTCGCTGTCTGTACTCAGCATGCAGTGTACTGCAACAAATGGGGATCGTTAGCTCATCGTACGACGGAATCCTAGACTAATACTACTTTGTATTGCACAGGCGTTAGGAGCTAGTAGGGCACTGAACCGGGTATTTTTACAGAGAGGTATTTTTAGATCGGCGAAGTAATGATCATTCAGAGAGTTTTTTATATAATTATTTAAGTACCCTATATTTTAAATGTTTATAAACACAGTTGAACAACTAATTAAACTTTAAAAACTAATTATTAAATATAAACTTTTTCTGACATTACTAAAGTTTGTTCTATGAAATTCATGTTCAAGCTTAAAATACGCAATATTTCTGGAAAAGTTATTAATAAGATAAGTAAATAATCTGTGAGCTCGTTACTTCAAACTTTGTTAAACTCAATAGTTTATTTTATGTGCTGATATAATTTACCTCTTTAAAATGATAATTGAATTTTCATGAAAAACATTAAATTATATTTTAATGACATTCAAACTTAATACATTGCGACTTGCTCTTAAATAAACAAACGAAACAAAAAAAACAATTATTTAAGACAAAGCAAATGCGTTTCGTGTCTCGTTACAAAAACTAGATAAAAGTAACCCGTGGGTAAATGAAAAAATAAATATGTAAATTTTACGTGACTTGCAAATAAACGCTGGCCATAAAAGCGAGAGCCTCTAGTAGACTTCATCGCGAACACTCACCGCGGTAATCCGCTGGATTTGCGATTATTTATCATCCAGTATGAATTATTGTGTTAATAAAGTCCATACTTCATATTGGCGCTGTCAGCAGGTTGGAATTAAGCCAGCTCGGGCCAAATTTAATGGCTTGATTAAGAGTTAAGTCTGCGCTACAATATCGTTTCACCGGGACTTTGCAGGTAGTCTGATGAATCTGCTTGGCTCGTTTCGGAACGTTTGCGTAAGCTTTTAAAATTACATAGTCAGTGGAATATTCTTCGGTCTGTTTCCGGGCATATTGTTGGCTCAATTTACTCACATGGCGCGAGCTGCCGGGTAAACGACATTACCTGTATTTGAACACGAATAAAATGAATGTATTGTTATTCGGGTTTTAATGAGGTTCAATTTTGTAAAAGCTTTATTTATTGAAAATACGCGCGAATTTTGTTTTGTGATGAACGATTTGATATCACGTCACGGGTCACAATGAAATCAAATTGAATATAAATAAAACAAACGCATCAACAAACAACAAAAAATAAGCATTTACAATCACATAATTAAGAAAAATTATAAGTTTGATATAATAATGCTATTTTTCCATAGGTGGAAGCAATGAGCACGGAGAAGCGGGTTCGAGTCCGCGTTAAGTTGTACGATGACAAAACTGATATCTACAGTCAAGACATCGACATGTCCACTGGAGAAGGAGGCTTCATCGTACCCACTGTGATGGCAGACGCACCTTACGTCAACCTTCAGGTTAGTTTATTATCTAAGCAATTTAGTTATACTGATTTAAAAGGGATGATCTCATGAATAGTACAGACAGGGGAATAAATGTGGCAAAGTTCTACATGAACTGCGTCTAAAATTTTTGTTGTGTTCATTGACACGAAGAAGAAGAAGTTATACTAGGTAACTTAATGATACAGCTTTGTATAAACATAATTATCAAATAAATAAATAACGTTAAATAAATGATATCTACATATAGTTTGATATTAGTATCGAGTAATAAAAAAAAATAGTAGGTACTTGTACCTACGTAATAATATTTCAGACAACGCACTCTAGTAGGTAGGTAGTAAACTAAGCAAATCATGAACTATAATCGGAACCAGGTGTTTGACATATAAAATATTTTTTTTTTGCAAGTATATAGAATTACATGGTATCTTTGTGTACCTACTGAATATAAATGGCTGTAAAGCTATTTATTGACAAGGTTTTTTCATCAATAAATCAGTATCTATTGATGCTTTAATTAAATGTTTTCTATGTGAATGCGATGGATGATTTTTCTCTGCATGGCCACCAGCTTATCGGATATTAATGAATAAAATATTTGACAGCTTTTAATTAGTACTTTAATTAGCACTACGAAATAAAAGTAAATAACACTTTGAAGGTGACATTTCAAATTAAATAGTACGATATGTCTGTCAGACATGATAGACAGGTAATTAAATAAAAGGCCCTTTGATAGAGTGTTCTTATCGCGTGAAAATTTGTTATCGCAAGAAACACACCTTTAAGGCAAACCACAAAACATTCCGAATCCCGCCATTTGTATTCCTCAAACAGCAATTTCCCAGGAATTGGAGTTTCGCAAGTTTCAACCCAATTAATGATCCGATTAGGGGAATTAGCTTTGAGGCGCGAACTGGGCCCCGATCGTGCTAAATTGTAACGTAAACGGTTCGTCTAAGCAGCAGCTAAGGTTCACCAACGTACGTATTTTGGGATCGCGATACGCGAGCCAAAGATTGTGACATAACTGTCACACTAAGTTAAAAAAGATAAGCGGTTAGCCATTTACAGCGATACGAAGTTGCACAAGCTACGTACACGTTACGTGAATCTTAGCTACTGCTTAGAGTCTAAGCAGTAGCTAATTAGACGAACCTTTTACATTTAAATTTAGCACAATCGGGGACCTGGTCTCGATGATAAGATAAAGATAAGATAAAAATATTTATTGCTTTTGGTCTTAAAATTACATTACTCTAGTTTATAATATATTACAGTCTAGTTTTAAATAATAATAAATATCTAATTATTATTATTATTATCTATTAAATAAGGCAGAAATTAAGTATGTAACAAAGACCCTTTGTTAGCTCGAAACATGGGAGTTCCGCGCTCTAACTAAGCCTTAGCTTGTATGTAGAAGCGCGGGCTCTTGCTCTGGCTAGTTCAAGGCGTTTATGTACATTTGGCGGTAGGTACTGTGCTGCCGTCCTCATAGATTTAAATCGTTGATTAACATCGATGAATCCTTTTTTTTAAGGCGGTTAAAAATATTAAACTAAAATAAGTTCAAAAAATTATGTAGGTATATTTTAGCGTTTTTTTTTTTGATGAGGGACAAGAATTAATTGAATGCAACTAAATAACGAGAACGTTTTAGTGACCAATCAACCAGCTGTGTTATGGTTATTGAACTGAAAGTAATAAGGCTCAAAAAGCTCTCAGAGCCCGCATCGAAAATAAAGTGAAGAGGCGGTCGGAATATACACATTTTAATTATCTCTGAGGTAATAAATTTGTTATCTTGTTATAACGAAACATTTTAATTATAATGAAAATAAGTACTACAAAACGGTCTATTTTGATTAATGCTGTTACTTTTACCTTTAACAATGCATTAGCTCACATAATTAAGGGCGTGCGCTATGAAATAAAATACTTACGGCCGGTTTCTGGAAACCCAAATCACGATTGATCCTAGTTTGACACATAGTAATTATTTGTTTTTTTTTCGTTGATCATCGTTCGAGAAACCGGCCGTACGTCCAACAGTGTATTTGTTTATAAACACATTTGTTTGTTTTGGTACCGTAGTAACCATTATCACCATCCACCAAGCCATTATGTCTGTGTAGTATCACTTTACTGAGGTGCAGGGGTAGGCAAACAGTTTACTTAACCAAACTAGCCTTAGCACTAGCAAGGGGTAAACATCTTGCACTGTGCAAAGACAGTAAGTAGAGTATGGTTATACTCAGTCATTAGAATATCATACTTAGTTGCTTACACATCTTTCAGTCAGTTTGTTTTTGAATATAGATGTGAACATTTCGCTTTCGCTGTATAATAACTAAATTTTTCCCGAAATTAGTACCTAAATATTTTTGTCAAAAATCATCGTTTTATCAATGTCATTGCCGTTCTTCTAGGTTCGCGAGGAACTGACACCTAGAATCATTTACGATCTACCTTATAAAAAGTTAGCGCAGACTTGATGTCTTGATTACCATACGTAACGGTGATATAATGTCAACGCTAACATCTTATAAGATAGGGGGTTAGTCTATAAGACGTGACTTTACTGAATAAAGTGACTATGAAATGTCAACGAAAACATATTTTTTGACTACTTTGACTATAAATACACACACAGTTCAATTATTCGTATTACTGCAATGTTATTTATATTAAAAGTCAGCCAAGTTAATGTAAATTTTAGAATTGATCGTGGTGATGCCACTGAGGGAACCAATTACGGAGGAGGTAAGTGGCTATGGGACTGTCACGTCATGCAAATAAGACGACGCGCAACGGCTTGGATTGCCAATCTGAGCTGAGTGTTCTTATAACTCTAAAAATATTTTTCACTTATAAAGTTGACGGGTATTTTTTCAAAAAATAACATCAAACAAACCCAATTTTGTGAAAATAATTTCATTCGAATATCAACACTTATATCACCTTGGGCCACTTATTCACCATCATTACCTTCATTACATTCGAGCGCTCCTTTTATATTCCACAATGATCCTCATTATTCATGTCTCGACATGCTCTATGTAGCTGTTCTTGAAAGAATTTTCTTTCTATTATTATTAGCGCGCATTTTTTCCATCGGGATTTTCCTACCCAAGCTAAAGTCCCAGATAAATTTATGCCAAGATAGAGACAATAATCCTGTTCCATTAAATCTGTAAAAAGCGAACGCTTTTAAGAAATTAGCCCACTAATCTTAGGACCCGGCTAAAAGAGGATTACTTTGGAATAACAAAATAGATTGACCTTTTTGCGAACATTCTGACACACGACAGACAAAATAATGATTTTAAAGAATTGTGTTATTCGTAAGCTCCAATTTACGTAGTACCTACAGTATAATTAGTACAGGTTCGTTCTCAAAACAAGACTTTCAATTCTAGTTTCTCCAAATTTCAATTAACAAAACTATCACTTTAGCTTCTCAAACAAACGTTTCCTAACTTCATTATTCAGGATGTAGCAAAGAGTAATCCGCTCGTTCTCAAACACAACTGAAACTGCGGAACTAACTAGTAAGCTTCAAAATCCATCCACTTTGCAAACTGGCCCATCCAATAATCAAGTTAGACTTTTGGCAGACGATCGGTCCGACGTAAGGTCATTAGTATAAGATTCCGGTTTGGAGCTAAATGGCGAGCTAGGCGTTGCGCTGCAACTTGAAATAGAAATGCAAACATTCAAAGGTTTTTAAATCTTACATTGATCACTATTTTGTGAGTTATTGTAGCTTTCATAGTCACGCTCTTTAATTGTAACTACAACATACAACATCAACAATACATTAGTTCTAAATAAAATGTTTTATGAATTCATCTGGAATAATTTTACTCATCGTTTCAATAGCTAACACTAAGAATTACTAACATTACGTCTTTTTACTAATTAAAAAAATTATATACAATAAACATATGTTCATCATTTATTTATTAATATAGCTTGACTAGCGAATCCCTCCGTAGGTAAAGTAGAAATTACGCTACTCTCCATATAGAGTAAAAAGCTTGTTAGATTTCTGAGTTTGCTGGTAGACTTATTATGGTAATCAGTTAGCTGGTCCATCGGTTTTGCCGGATATTTGCTGGATTAAAGTCTGGCTCGGCTTAGGATTGATTAAGTGTAGCTTCTACTTCGGAAGTAATTCAGCACTGGCTGTTTGCACATTGGCCGACACCGACTATACTAACATCTTGTACAAAAATATCGGAAGGCATTGTGCAATTATTTACATCGCAAATTAGCCCAAAAACAATCAGAAAATTGAAACAAAACAAAAAAACTACGATTAAAAACGGTATGGTGTTAAAGATTTTTTCCCTAAAAGAACAGAACTTTCCTTGATTTTGATTTAAAACCAGTATTACTAGTAGCTTAGTTTTCTAATCTAGATTACCTTAGCACTCTTAAACTTACTTTGACACGTCTAAATCTCCCACTGAGTGAGATTAATTAAATTACGAGCGAGTAGACTCAAGCAGAACTTCACTGTGCTCGGTTTGGGGGATTTTGGGAGTCTGAAGATCTAATTTAGAAAATTGGCAACGTAAATGCTTGCTTGTTAGTGTAAAATGCGGGGGATATGCAAAATTATATAAATTACGTATAGAGGTATGCGTTAGAAATTTAATTTTGCAGCAGTTTATTAGACGTAAAATACCATGTCAATATAACAACCTTAAAATATTTCAGCATTTACATATTTTTATCTTGTAAATATAATAAGTATGTTCTTGAATTATTTGTCTAAGATGTTATCTAAGACTGAAAAATCCAACTAAGACTATTCAGGTTTTTGAACTCGGTATCGTGTGACCTAGGTCAACTGGATAAAACTGGCTCCAACGAGCTGAAATAAAGAGAACTGTCTAAGCAGACAGCTTTTCGTTTCTAGTTGGGAAAACATATCAGTTTCGACAGCGTCAGCGAAATGTTCAGCAAAATCCGTAAATGGAAAAAATAAACAGTTATTTAATTGTGATAGAAATCATGATTGAATCAAAAAACAGTAACGACATGTTACTGTTTTTTGATTCTATGCGTTTAATAAATAAACTGATTATAAAATTACTTACTTAACAAATATTTTGAGTACGATTGATGCTTACCAGACCTTAATTTAGTGATGAATACTGTTTTATTATAATAAGTATACAATTAATATTAAATATTTGTTTCTTAAATTAAATATAAAAAGTCTATTGATTTTGAACAGAATTACGAGTAACAATAGTAAGATATTTTGCTACTTTAGGTACTTACATACTTTTTTATATTGAACCATATGAAAACCCAACTCTGATAAGAAAGTAATTTAAATTCGATTAGTGGAAAAAAGTATCCGTCCTCAATCCTAAAGAAACGATCAATCTATAAATCAAGATGGATTTGTAAAAAAACAAAAAAGTCCAGTTGTTTCCTTTTAGGAGTGATTGATAGGATCTTAAGTTTTTTTCAAGTCTGGCGGTTTTGCCTACTCAATATTCATTTCAGTGACAATTTGACAAGTTACTTTGGATTTTGGCTACCAAAGTTTTACGTCCCGAAAAATAATAGGTAATCAGGAAAAACATACTTATTAAAAAGTTCATTTTCTTTTTTTATAAGTTGACAATTATCTATAATTTATATGTTATTTTGTTTATTTTCAAAATTTGTTTTGTTCAAGTGTCCAGAAATGATCAATCAAAACAGTTTTTTTGTTAACATTAATATTATAGGTTATAATGTGGGACAAGGGTAGGAAGATGATGATGATGATTAATATTATAGGTTTTCTGAACTGAGAGATGTTCATAACACTTATCTGAATGTGTGCACTTATGTACCTGCGCGTGCTCTAAAATGGTTTTATGAAAAGCACTCTACGATATGGTTAGCATAAACGACTCTAGTTTCCAACTCAATCTCCATATAAATAAATGCTAAAGTTTTCAAAGTTTCATCAGAGTCTACTTAAAAACATATTTACCTACTCAAATTGAACCGCCATAACTGTTTCAAGTCATTACAAACATCCAGCAACTTTTGGGCTCAAAGTTGGAAGCGTGGCGTAAGTTCGCTAGTTGCAGAGCGCTTACATCGATTGCCACTAATGTGTTTCAAAATTGTTTGCCCACAATCTTGGAGCCTTTAAATTCCCTTTAGTGATTAAGTATAACTAACTGGACTATCTCTTTTACGTAAACGAAAGGATCGCTTGCATATATTAATATTTTTTCAAATGAATGCGACTTTGGTCTTAATCACTTATTGGTTGTCTAAGAGAAGGTTTATTCACACATTTTTCATTAAAAATATTGTGCATAATTTAATATAATTCATGTTTATATGCAAGATCTAAGGCAGAGCATATTTTATAAGGTAGTAATAGTTTGTTTATATGTACTTTGGAATTAGGAGTTGGTTAAATCTTAAACGTTGCCTACTATGATTTTTAGTGTAGTTTGGTTTCGAAGATTTTTTTTATTATCGACAACAAATAATAAAAACTCAAAATGAAGAGCTGAATATTTTGAGTTTTCGACTACTTAAATTCCTTTCTAAAAATTGCTTACTATCGCGTTTTCTCTACATAAATCACGTGTAATGGACTAAGCCTGCCTTATGCTGTTATCTGCTAGTTAATCATTCATTCTTGCAGTAAACAACACCATAAATACTATAAAACACGAGTTCCAAATAAGGACAATAATATGTAACGTTATTTTTTCGTGACGCCGCCATGTGGATAAAAAACCGGGAATTGGTATCGTGGCAGTTTGATTATGTTGTACAAATACATGTTGGATTGGCACAGAAGAACACGCAGAAATATGAAAGAAGAAATATATTTCTTTGAATGTAATGATTCAGATTTAAATCAGATGATTTATACATGTGGATGCTGAAGTACTTGTAACTCAGCACTCTTAAATAACCTAGCATCGATTATCACACTAGTTAGTTTTATACACAGGAAAGACAAGATCAATACGTGAGAAGCTAAGCTTTGAGTTTCTTCACGGTGTTTATTTCACTGCTTGAGAGTTCAAGTACAAAATTTTCAAAAAAATATTAGTACCTACATAACTAGATCTGAACCCAAGTCCGTGGGTTGCTACCACTAGACAACAAGTTTTCTTAATAGACAAAACGTATCCCAGTATATCCCGAGGTCGCTCAAGGGTTATCTTGTTCCCTTTAAATTCGTCCGGGAAAAAATATTGTCACGATATTTTCCCGTTATTTTTGTCTTTATATTACTTTGTTGTCCTTGAGATCGAATATCAATGTGATCGCAACGTATTGAGAAAGATATTTGAGAAGATTGTCTTTTTTTATGTAGTGTCTATCTAGCTGTAAATCTTAGCTTACACATGTCTTATAATGTTGCCACAAATAAAGTGTTATTTTCATAAATAGCACTTTTAAATCACAAGGCGTTGTTGTTAAAATCTTGAGTTGAATCATGATTCGAAATAAAGAAAAATGTAAGTATATTAGATATATTTCTACCATTCAATTTTTGACGTGACAACGTCTTATAATTCGATAGAGCCGGCTGCACGCACGAAAAAACATGACTCATGAGGCGTTCTGAGGCGTTCTGAGGCGTTCCATGAAGTGACGTTGTCACGTTCAACTATCGTCAGTAAACCGACTTTACAGACAACCATTTTTTTCTTAACGTTTCCTAATCCTTATATTTAACGAGCTTTGTCCAAGCACAACTCACATAAGAACAGGCGTCACAGCTCAGTTGGTAGTAGTTCTGCCTTCCATGCTGTTCGTGGGTTCTATTCCCACCAAGACTATAAAAAGTATCACCCAGACCAAAGTAAATATTTATATTCATCACACGAACATTTACTATGGTCTGGATGATAGTATGTATTCTATGTATGAAAAAAAATAATGTAAGTATTCTATCAGCAATCTAGTTCCCATAGTACAAGCTTTGCTTATTTTTGTTTAGTTTGGGACTAGAGAGCGCTGTGTGAAATTACCATAAATATTTGTTTTTATTTTAAAAACTTATTAGTCCTAAATTCGTTCCATCTCTAAAGGCGAATAACTTGAAGTTAATTAAAAGTATCACAGCTTAGAAACTTGGTATCATCTAACAATGTTACATGAATACTTTAGTGGAGTTTGTATCAATCTCATTAAACTTGACGACACTTAGCAAATTCTTTTGAAACTTCGCCTTGTTGTTTGAAATCTGTCTTTTGGTAAAAGGATTTTAGGGAACGAACGGTCAAACTGGATAGGTAGGTAAGTACATAAGTAATTTCATTAGAACATTACATTAACTAATTAAATCGAAACAAAATAAAGCTTTTGACAACATAAATTCATATTACTAATCTAAAATTCATATTACTAATCTATAGTATTCACAAAATTACCATGAAATTGATAAATAAAATCTGAAAAACGACCCATAGATTGCTTAACTGATCCAAAACAGTAATAATCAGAAACATCACCAAGATACAAGCTGCATATTACTACGATAAATAATAATATTATTCGCTCATCGGCCAAAAGCTCAAAGGTCAAATATTAATAATACTCAACATATCGAAGAAAGGTAATTTTAGACAAAAGGTTTTCACAAAATAAGGGATGAGGTTGTTAAAGGGACAAGATAGGGAACAATAGAAAACAAATGAGGTGTAAGTTATTCACCGCTTCTTGGTCAATCGAACAGGAAAGCTGGTAAAGTTTGATTTATAGAAAAAAAAATATGCTACACATCACAATCAATCGATCAATGATTTTTGCTACAACGTATTTAACATCAGATCAGATTGCGGTTAAGCGTTTGCCTATAGTGCTTAAAAAAAAAAAAAAAAAAAAAAAAATCTAGTTGCAAAACGAGAAAAACTAAGTACTTATATAACCAGATACTCTATTAAGCTTTTTTTCGTAAACACATACTAATACAGTGACTCAGAAAACAAATACAAAAGAAAAAATAGAAGAAAATAAAATTAATCATTTGTAACTAAATGTTGTTTCAGCTATTTTATGATTAAGCTATGTGAGTGCGTGTAATCGAGCATGATTACATTACAGGGATAAAAAAGGGAGCTCTGTGAACGTACTTTAATCTAAATTGACGGGCACCTACGTACTTACCGGCAAATTAGATTTTTCAGGGCAGTGAGGCTCGCTGGGTTAAAATGTAGGTACCTTAAAAAGGGTTTTATTAAATTACATCAAGGCATTAGTGGCTACCATAACTCGAAGACCTATATAAGATCGATTATGGGATATTTACACTTAAAAATCATGGACCATACGCTTTCTATTTTATTCTATGCTGTCTAAACAAAACCTTTTTCTACAAAAAAGATGGAGTTATGCTATCTGCTCCATTGTATTATAATAGAATACTTAATAAAATTAGTCAACACAATTTATGGACTTTGCGCTCTGAAAATGGAATGGTACATGCTTACTTATAAGTACATTTTTTATCAATAACGCCATAGAAGAGCAAATAAGTAGTTACATGTTTCGATGGTTCTTTTGAAAAACCTTTTTTGAATTGTTTTTTTATATAACACATCAATCCTGTTTCAACCATACAAGTTGCTCAAAAAAATAAGTGGATATTGCTATCAGCACCCCATTCCTTACCCGCCCCCTCTGGTACAGCAACAGTAAAGGATTGTATGGCTAGCCCGATAACAAGTTTTACTCAGACTTTAAAAGCTTAACCGTGTTTTATATCGTTTAATCTAGACAAATTGGTGTGATCTATTTAAATTTGAGCCATTTTTGCGGCGTAAAGCTGAAATATTGTTCAACCATTTAGGTTTTGTCAGTGTTAGATAAAATAAAATTATAAAAAATATCGGTAAAGTATAATATTTTGTTTTTTTTTACATCTTGTTCATCAATATCAATATTGCTATCTTTATTCACTAATAAAATAAGTATTTGATTATAAATGAAATATACTTAGTAGTTGGATCTGCAGGTTGTTGCAAACGATTTACCTATAGATAAATTATACAATGCCAATCGGAAACGTCTACAAGATATTGTCTGAATCGCTAAGATGGATTATAAGTTATTGCAATGATACGCTAGACCAGATACTCACCAACCTTAAGTTTTACGTCGCTATAACTAGAGTCCAAAAATTAATTCAAAAGGTGTTGAAATTTTTGTACTCTGTCCCTTTATTTGACGTTGGGATAAAAAACTTATTATATTAGGGTCGCATGACCCTGCACAGTAAAAGAATATTAAAATAAACAAATAAATATAACATGTCATGTTCGGTTTAATGTAATGGAGCCCTTCGAGGGCCAATATCGTAAATACCCGCTTCAAGTCGCTTGCTCGCTACTGATACGGAATTTTACTAGGTCTTACTTTTATGTTTATTGAATTCCCCTTATTTCGTGCCTTAACAAGTGGAATATCTTATTTATTGTATCGATATTTGCTGAATATTGCTTGCTGTTATTGCGATGGGGTTTTCAGCTCGTGCTTCATACAATACATAATTAAAACATAATTTCATAACTTTGTAGTCACACGTCATCTAGTCCAAAGCTTTAAAGGAATAAAATAGATAATTCTATGTATTTAGATACAAAAACCTACCTAAAATATAAGTACGTTACACAAGTACAATCGAATACAATAACCTCATTATTTCATAGACATGTAGGTACCTAAATAAAACTGGCCAAGTGCGAGTCGGACTCGCGCACAAAGGGTTCAGTACCTTACGTTTTTGATACCCTCTAAATACGTGTAGGTACTACGTTTTTCTCATAGAGGGAAATGGGGGAGGCCTACGCTAAAAAAGCGACTACTAATGTGTAAATAATAACATAATATTAAATAAATCAATTAAGAAAACACTATACTTAATTAAATTTTTGTAATGCATGTATATTTATTGAATTATAGTACAATAAATGGCTATTTTACTTTTACTTTACTACGTTTTTCTATCAAAATCAAAAGTTCTTTATTCAGTTCAATCACAAGAATCATTTAGAATTATATTATACACTAGGTTATCCTAGGTGCCAGTTCCACGCGACCAGAGCCTAGAAGAACGGGCAAGAAACTTACGGCCTGGTTCCTACCGTTTTTTGTAGGATCCTTCTTACAAAGAATTACAATTAAATTAAATTAAATACTGAAGTTCCAGTGTGGTGTCAATTTGACTTAGTTACGTTTAAATGCCACATAATGATGATACAGCCTAAAGTCTATGTCTACAGACTGACGGACAGTGAACTATCCGTAATAGGGTCCCGTTTTACTCTTAGAGTATAGAACCCTACAAATGTAAATGCTTTAAAATCATTGAACCGAGTATATTTTTTTTCAATATAAACAGTTGCACAACATTATAGTGTTGCACAATAATAATTTAAATTGCGCCATACTTTTGAAATTTCACACGTATGTCGCAATAATATGTTGCAATATTTATATATATTTATCTATTACAAGCAAATGTCGAGTAATTTATGTAGGTAATTTTGTTATTAAACATATCTAGCCCGTAATCAACAAGTGTAATGTGTAATAAACATTTAATATTAAATTTCACTTACGAGTAAAACCAATGCTCAGATCATAGTGACTATAATGGAGGAAACCCAAGTCACGGCAGCGATATACTATCTTTTGACGATTAGTCGTTAATTTTTAGAGTACCTTTAGCATCTATCACAACAAACATAAGTTTTTTACGCTCATATTTTACTTGACATTATAATTTGCACTATAACCTTGTTGTACAAGGTCGAAATTGCTAATGTCGGTTGTGTTAACTTAACAATGAACGGTTTCTCTAGACTGTACGTTTTCTACGTATGTGTGGCTCTGAGTCACACTGAGCAAATATAAGAGCTGGCCGACTTGTTTGCGTCGCATTTACCGAAGAGTCGCATCAAATAAACGTGCTCACATTTCTGAAATTTAGAAAATGAGGGGCCACTGTGATAAAAGCATCGGTACAAAAGTGATTGCTTTCACCCAACTTCTCGAAAGTACTAATCAGAGTCAGGCCCACCCAAATATATCTCCCGAAAATGTGGAACTGTTGACAAAGTTTGCCACATTTCTTCAACAACAGAAGCACGGTGAACACATGCATTCACATGAGCATCATAAAGATGGCCACTGGCATGGTAAGCACGGCCACATGCATGGTAGGTTCGGGAAACATGGACACCATGGCAAGTTCGGACACCACTTTGGAAAACATGGACCGTATGGGAAACATGGCCATCATACCGGACACCATGGCCATGGGAAACATGTAAAGCGCTGTTTTGAATTTGAAAATTCTTTCGAACGTGGACACCATCACAAAACATGCAAGCATATACATTGGAAAAACATTGTTCGTCGCGAGATCCCTGGTCAAGTGATTGTGGTTCAAGATAGTGAGTGCGATGATATCGAACCTGCCTCATCGCAGCCTTCACAGATGGACCAGGGAACGTTGGATATGGGATGCGTTTGTAAGCGAAAGGATCGTCATCATGGCAAGCACTTGAGAGCTCATGCGCAGCGTGAAGCTACAAAATCAGCAGATGCTCAAGGCGCATCGCAAACTGAAAGCAATGATGAACCACAGCAGAACAATCTTGCTACAATGGTTGAAAATATCACCATTGAGCAATCACCTGAAGCTGAATAATTGGTATTGGTAATGAAAAGTACCTACATTAAAACAATGGGTGAATGACCCAATTGAAGGTCGTGAGGCATTTCATCCGCTATATCTGATGTAGGTAGTAATAATATACAATTATAGTCCTATTATTTTTGCATTAAGGTTTGCATTATATACGCAATTTTGGGTGTGGGATTACACTATGTTAATTTTTTAGATGAGTTATTTTCAGGATTTTTACTTTACTTCGTAGTTTTGTAATTCATTATTCTTTGTGTTTAACCCAATTTTTTTTGTTTTAGTTTTTATTTGAGAAAGAGTGATAATTATGCATTAGTACCAATTACCTACTGGATAAAGACAAAAATTATTTACTTTGGAGCTGATAAGAAAAATGAGGCTAACACGGTACTATGATAACCATAATCCTTATCGAGGTAAAGAGGTGTTTCAGTATATACATTCTTTGTATAATAAAGGCTAGAGGAACAATTAATGATTGATTTTGTTTTATTTTTTCATCATCTTTTCTTTGAAATGTGTAAGACATGTTTCATTTGAGTCATTGCACGCCTTCAAGGCCAAAGATTAGACATAGCACATAAGTCAATAGGAATAGGTTTGCAAAATGTAAATAAAACATTTACTATGCATAAAGAATATTTCAACATTTCAACTTTTAGGTGATTAACTTCCTACAAAATGAAGTAAGTAATGATATCGCGTAAAAAGCCATATCCTTGCAGCAAATTGTGATCATGGCGGTGTAAGGATTTTCAAGGTAGCCTCCTTTGTACATTTTTTAAGAAACTACTTTCAATAAAGGACGATTTTTCATTATTTTTTCTGAGGGTTAAGTCGCTATGCGACGTTATTGCCCTAATAAAAGATAAACAAATATTCAACAAACGAAAAACAAAGCATTTTACAAAACAACTACTTCGCAATTTTCGTCTTAAATTATTCATTGGATTGCATTTACTTACACCAAACCACGAAATACATATGCAATAAATTTACATCAATTTAATTTTACGAATATTGAACAGACAAACAAGTCTGTGACTCCATATAGACTCCATATAGAGGTTACCTTGCAGTTCAATGAACTAAGTATAAGCAGACAAATAAATAGGTACCAACTTATATTTTTGCTAAGTGTGTACCTACAGTGTAGACATTATACAGCAAGATGACAAGGTATACTTCGCTATGTAGATTTTCTAATGTAGGTACATAATAGACCTCGCTTGCTGCTTGTTCTGCCAGACAATGACAGTAATATAATTTTCATTTGCAGGATTAGTCTGAGTTTGCACAATAACAGCATGATTCAGTAGTTAGTGTACTTTTAAGATTTAAGATTATATATGTGAGAAGGCAAAATCTTATCTGCAAAACAATACGAATTATCGGTGTTGCGTTGTCACGTTACTAGTATTTGTTGCAAATAATACCTACTACACAAATTACCTACTACAAAAAAGTTTTGTTATGTCATACTAGATACTATAGAAGTAAGTAAGTACCTACCTAACACTGGAGGTTCTGATAAAATTTAGATTTCTAGTAAAAAAAAATTGTCTTCTTTTTCTTATCGTGGCGATGCTATCTAGATAAGTCTTGAGAGGTGTTTTGCCAGCTCTACAGCACCACTTGTGGCTGCATTCACATCCTCCTTGGTGCAGGTGTTAGGGCACGAAGGGCACCAGCAAATGTTGCAGTGATTAAAAGTAAAAAAAATGTCTAGAAGTTTATCAATCATTCCAATGGCAAACAAAAATTATGGCTCCGGCAGAATATCAACATAGCTGTATTTTAAAACAATACCAACTCTCTAAATATGTTTCTAAAAAAATACATTTTTAGAGATTCTCAAAAATTCAGATCTATTAAACAATATAATCATAAAAGTTGGTTCAGAAATGGCCGAGTAATTGCGTAACATAGAAAAATAGTTCTCTCTTATACAGTCGCATTGAAAACTTCCTGCTATTTTGAAGTCAGTTGAAAATAATTAAAGTGAAGTACTTATCACTATGTAACCTTGCTCTATCATTTGTCGCAGGCGGAGCTGGTGGCTGTTGAAGGGAAGGAGATTGAAACGCACTATGTTCTCGCCCGCGAGAGGATCCGCAAGTGGAATTCCACGTCCAAGTGCTACTTGTTGGTTGAGAATCTTCCTACACCTTTGCAGGTAACGTGGAACAGACTAATGGCCGGTTTCTCGTACGATGATCAACGAAAAAATCAAATAACAATGTGTCAAAACGTGATTTGGGTTGTTCATTGCTTGTCATCTGCGAAATACCTATTTAACAACAGTTCAGATGACAAGCAATGAACCACCCAAATCACGTTTTGACACATTGTTATTTGATTTTTTCGTTGATCATCGTTCGAGAAACCGGCCGTAAGAATCTGTTGGCCAGTTGATCATCTTGACAATGATTAGCGCAATCACTAACGGCCGGTTTCTGGAAACCCAAATCACGATTGATCCGAGTTTGACACATAGTAATTGTTTGATTTTTTCGTTGATCATCGTTCGAGAAACCGGCCGTAAGTCTTTTATAGTCAGTAGTAGTCATTACATCTTCTGTTCTATTGAATTTATGCTTAATTTAATGATCTCCGATTAGCTGAGTTGTAAAGCCTTCGCAAAGACCAGAAGCAGAAGAAGCTGGTACAAAAACTTCACCACCAGTTTTGGCCACTGTTGTCATTTGTCACTTAACCTGGTTTAATCGCGTTGACCAGGCTGGTGGTATAGCAAGTGCAAGCGTCTGGTCGTCCTGTGGTTGTCGTCAACGACTCCTGGCCGCCGTGACCAGCAGTGGGAGAGCTGTCCACTGGGCCGCAGTGCCAGCACCGCCGGCTAATGACTCAGATCTTTGCAGATTCAACTATACGTAAGTACATAATTTGTTATAGAATGGTCTAGTCCAGAGATGTATCAAATTGGTTAAAACCACCAAACATTTAAGCTACTCTATAAAGTGTGCAATATTTATTGCTATACTACTACGTTTAGTAAAGTGGCGTAAGTGGCATTGTTGCGTTTTATTGTAGAAAATGAGATTCCTTATATAAATGTGATTCCCAATATAATACAAATAGTATAACAAAAAGTACTCGTAGCCATATTTTGTAAGGCTTCAAAACCATTTGTTTACCAAACTAAGGACAGTAAGCCTTACCCTTAATTATAAACTCTGCGTAAAGATATTTATTTGATGTCCTCCTAGCCTCTGTACTCCGTAATAATTTAAGCTGCAAATGTGTGGTCAGCTAATGAACAAAAGACGTAAACATAAAGCAATAAGCAAGTCTGCAGCGAACAGCCCATTAACCGCACTCCACAAGAAATGGGGGACAACACGCAGTTATGACCACAGCTAATGATCTTCATCCCCCTTTTTTCCCCTTTTGTTTAATTGCAGACACATCCATCGTAATTTGTACAAAACTTTTCAAAAGTTCTAGCAAAATTAACTTTGAGAAACTCGAGCAAGTAAATATTTTGCTTTGATCATAATGTTTGGCGAATTTCGCTAAAATAAGTTGCTTGTTTAAATTAAAAATATTTATTAAGAAAGGCCTACTAACCTTTGGACCGTAACCTTAGGATGGAATTCGGAATTCAGCTATCAAATAAAATCGAAATGTAGTCCGTTTATTTTGTGGTTAGATTTTATTTCAAATTTTTATTAAATTTATGGGAAAGCATTACCTACTTCGGCCAATAACCAAAAATTTATATTAAAGCTCGAATCCTATTCTTAAACCTGACGGAATAGGTATTTACAAAAAAATATATGTATAATAAGTATTTATCAGTAGTCTAGTTTCCATAGTACAAGCTTTGCTTAGTTTGAGACTAGAGTGTGATGTGTGAAATGTCCGTGAATATTCGTGAATATAATACTTCTTTTGTTTCATAAATCTTTGCGAAAAAGAAGTTGGTTTGACAGATGGCACTGCGGGCGCCAAGGGCAACATAACACATAAATTACGGTGTAGTTCTTTTCCATGACATGTTTTTCAGATGGAAATATGGAACCTCATTAATTTTAAAGTACTTACTCCTAATTTCAACTGAGTTTTCAATCTACCTATTCCTTTAGACTGAATTGTCTTCTCGCGACATAATGATGAAACCAAAAACACAAAATAATCTGATTTCTATTCGAATTGTATTGTTTGATGCGTAGCAGATCGATTTCAAGTATGTTTTAATGAACATGTTTTCCTAATGAATTGATAAATTATCTGAAATACAAAACCAAAGCGAGTAATGTTGTGCTTAACAAAGATAACACTATGATAAAACTTTATGTTAAGTGTAGTCTGACAACTGTCTCAACAATAGGCGACATCAGATGGTCTTGCCCATCTGATATCGCCTATTGTTGAGACAAGAAAATAAATAACATTTTGATTTATTTTATTCTATTTTTCATTTACTATAAAAAAACTGTAGTGAAAACTGGCTCTCGGTCTGGTCAACGGGATAAAACCAACGTACCCGGAAAATAATGAGTTCTGGGATGTGCAGTTTTTGAACGGTTTCATCAATGTCACGTTGCATCGACTCGTGTCGGACTCCACAGCAATTTGTAATCATGTCCGCAGCCGAAACATACCTGTACCCCAAGTACGAGTTTGTGCACACACGGATCGCAGAGACGCAATCGCCGAGCGCCACCGATTTTGTAAGGAGATCCAAGCAGCGCCCCTAGCAGGTTTCTTGAGAAGCTTGGATCTCCATACAAAATCGGTGGTGCTCGGCGATTGCGTCTCTCATATCCGTGTGTGCACAAACTCGTACTTGGGGTACTGAATATTGAAATAAATGTACACGTCCATTTTTAAAACCTTTCTGTTGAAAAAAAAAATTGTAATGGTATTTGGCTGTGCAAACGAGTTGAATTAAATTATTTATATACGTGAATACATAAAAACTTACATAAATGAAAAAATCTACACGTTAATATATTTTTATGAAATAACTACGAACATCGATGAACTAAAATATTACATAGCTTCATCAGCAGCCATGTGTTGTGTTGGTAGATTACCCTAGACTCTAGAGTGTTTATTGTACGGTATTTGATGTTAGTATTTGGCATTTAGCTCTGTAATCTTGAATTAGTTGAAAAACCAGGCTTTTGAACTAAATGTATATTTATATTCGTATGTATACTAAGAACTTAGACTTAGTTTAATGAAATCCGCCTCCAAATATTCGACATTACTCATGCAAAAATGTTGTGATAAAATCCTGTTATTCTTTTTAACGTTGAATTATGAATAAGGCTAAAAAACGAATGACATCAAACCCATCACTTTCACAAAATTCCGAAACATTTCCATTTTCGGCCAAACAGCTCTCAATTAAATTTGACTTGCAAAACTGTACATAACGTACCATAAATTTGCATAAAACACACATTATGCCCAAAAATGCCGTATGCTGCTTTAATAAAAGCGATATAACTCACAAGACGCGGGTGGTAGACAGGCCCCCGGGTCCTATTCATCACGCATGTCAGGTCATGCTGGATTATTGTACTTTTTTATCTGATCTGAGCTGAAAAGTCGGTCATTTTGCCCGAGGATTTTTTAAGTGTTTATTTTCTTTTGTAAGCTGAAAGATAAAAGGCACGCCTTTGAGTAAATGTGTAAGGTGGAGGATTTAGTTTTGCCCTTGAGGCATACTAAATAGAAGTTGACATCTGAAAAGCATTGTTAATGAGAGTAAGTTACGAATAAAATCGGCATTTTGCTTCAGAATTTCAGTTTGAGTACAATCATTGTTTTTTCATTTCTATTCTTACAACCCTCGACAAATCAAAGGCGCTGAATGGTCTAATATTTGTCGCAATAAATTCACGACTATTGTTCGACAGTATAAAGCCTTCAACAGGCTTCGATCCCTTTTGTTTTAAAGGAAAAATTATCGTCGATTGTAGCTGCGGTAATGCGGTACATTTTATGAAAGTTTATTTGACACTAACAATGAAAATTACGTCAATTTTATGTCAGAATGAGATTGCTCCAGACTTTAAAAATAAAAGCAATTTGAAATGAAAATAAGATTGAAACGTGTATAAGCAAGGAGCACCTCGTCCGACGCTGGAACTATTCCAAGTTTTAAACTATTCACTAGCAAGAAGACCACGACAGACCACAACTTCTAAGTAAAACAATCTAGTCGCGACAGGACATTATTCAATGTTCGTTGAAGCCATCACTGAACTTATCCTATTACCGAAAGGGGTGGGACCGCAACTTAAATTAATTTAAAACTCGATACTTCAATACGCCATCACCATCTATTGGCTTTCTCAGGTAATTACAGGTTTATATTACTTTCGATTTGTTTTGTTCAAACTTTGTAAGGCTTTGAAAGCACTGACAGCTCAAGAAGGCTTCAAAAACAAAAAGTTTCTTATCTAAGGTTTCAGCGTTGTGTGGATTAGCTAACAACACTTCAGCCGATAGCGGCGTGAGCCCATTCCAATGTAGTAGTCCAATGATGTTTAATTTATTTAAACTTTAATACGCTGCAGTCTTTCAATGTTTTTGTCTATAGGTACCGAAAATTAACATTTTTGAAAGAGTTTGCTATTAGCAATATAACCACTTTTCAGCGATATAAACATTTTTCATTTGTTTTTGTTTTTTTTATTACACGTAAGGTTTGCGTGGGTACTCGTGAGACGATAGACTTAAACATAAGTACACGACAAAATGACAATAAAAAATACACAGGCAACACAAAAACACAGTAACTCTTTATGTAGTTACAATAAAGTGTTTACCAATATACGTATTTCTCAGGCATAAAAAAACCTATTTACCTACAGGTTCCCAGTGTCAGCAGACATGGCACCGATCAGTTCCCTACTCGTGTACTACGTGACGGAGGCAGGCGAGCCTGTCAGTGATGTTGTCAACTTCCACGTCAAGCTGCTACATAAAGAAGTAAGTCATGTTTCTTCAATTCTTCAAAATGATCATTTATTTTTATATTGTGTTCTTGAGCACCTTTGGGTGTTTTATATCACTGAATTTCCATAAGTTTCCACTAAAATTCCATATCAAATGATCTGACATTTTGATGGAACCAATTTCTGATAAGCACTTTTAATATTGTAAGAATCGTAAGGATTGGTTAGAAAAACATATTAATAAAAAAAAATTGCAAAATGAGTAAATGGCAAAATGAGGTTATGTTGACTCGACTGGCCTGCTCCTAACAGCTACTTACAATTTTACTTGGCAACCTTTAGTTCGTCTTAATCTAAATTAATTTAAATAATAGCTTAATGTTTGTATGGATGAATGGGTATTTAGATCAAGCCCTCATTTTGTGGCTTTGATGAGTCAGATGGCATCAAATTGGAATACGGTTTACAAAGCTTAATTAGTGTACTGTTGATTTTGAACAACCCCAACACGAGACTATTCTGTATGCTATTGATTTTTGGCAATTAGTTTTGGACGAGAACTTAATGAATCTGTTCATCAAACAATCCTCCACATTTCAACCTACATAAAAAGTTCCTACCATCGAAAATGTAACTTTACTACGACAGAAAATTGCGGTAAAACTCTTATTTTTAAATTACAATGTAATTTCACCACTTTTCTAATTACCAAATTAGCATTTTCCCATAAAACGGCGTAAAAGAAAATTGATAGCCATCTCAGTTTTAATTAGCGCTAATAAGCGGTCTTTAGCAATCGACGGAGGTTTCCTGTCCTAACAAATTTTATGGCGGTTTACTGGCAATTAGCTACAGCTTTTATTGAGGACAATCATCATCATCATCTTCCTACCCTTGTCCCACGCTATGAGGGGTTAGTTCAACATGTATTCTTGTTCCGTTCTCCTTTATCAGACGTCATCTCAGTGACAATATATATATATTTATCATTAAAAATAATGTAGTACCTACGCTGTTAGTAAAATGCAAAAAGAATGGAAAAACTACAGAAAATCAATGGAAAAAGGCTCATTTAGCATTATCAGATTACATTTATTTTACACAAATACCAATTAATCTGCCACAATAATACAGGTAATGGTAAATGCATTAAATTAATGAAATGGAGCGCAATTTACTGATTAATTAACAAAATTGAACGCAAAAACATCATATTTTATGATATTCATTACTTTAATTAAGAAACTTAATGAGGTAATTAGTTGTTTTCAGTTATAAGAATCACTACAATTACGAACTATCGGTTTATAGTTTCGGTGTTCGATTAATTTGATTGTGCAGTTTGCGGTTTTTTTAACCACAAACGACACATTTGTAAAAGTTTAAATTGGACCAACTTTAGCAATAGTAAACGTTTAAAACTAAATTTTAAGACTAATTTTGTTAATAAATATTCAACTAATAAAATATTTGGATTAATTTTTACTAAGTAAATAAATATTAAGTGTTGGTTTTTTGAGTACCTTTTCGTAAAGTTTTTTGTAGAAGAACTCATACGGGTTCCTAAACATAAAATACTAAGGTAAATATAAAAAATAAATTAAAACAAAATATATATTTTTTTGTTTGGATTTGTGACGTATCTTAAAAATGTGCTTACCTCTAAAGTACCTGCGTGCGCTGTTTTATCGTCAAACCAGTTCTAATATTAATAATGTTATGATGTAGGTGGCAGTAGCAATAGAGGAAAGAAGATGGTGGTACCCGCGCGCCACTCTCCAGCTACGAGTGTTGGCGCCGCCGGACTCCATGATGTGTCTGATCGGGGCGCGCGCGCCGCCCGACACTCGCTTTGACCCTCACCAGCCGTAAGTCTATCATTTTATTCTAACCTCTTGTTCTGTTTTATTTCTACTTTTTGTGTGGTATGGGTGAGTTTTTTTTGACGTGACAACGTCTTATAATTCGATAGAGGCGGCTGCACGCACGAAAGAACATGACTCATGAGGCGTTCTGAGGCGTTCCATGAAGTGACGTTGTCACGTTCAACTATCGTCAGTAAACCGACTTTACAGACAACCATTCTTTTTCTGACCTATGTTTATGTTTAATTTTTGTCTATTTTTGGGCATAAAAATAATTCTTTGTAAGAAGGATCATATAAAATAACGGTAGGAACCAGTCCGTAAGTTTCTTGTCTGTTCTCCTAGGCTCTGGTCGTGTGGAACTGGCACCTAGAATCACTTAGTATGTAAGTCGATTCTAAATGATCCTTGTGATTTTATGGAATAAAGAAATATTTGACTTTGAAAAAATAGAAATATACGCCCCAACACTTTTTCCTAATCGAATTTATTTCGAAATTTCATGCACTAATTACATTTAACAAAGAAAACCTTAAAACTTTCTAATGCTTAGGACTTGTTCGGTCGCTCGTCATTTCAATCATTAGTGATAGCTTCCATCACAGTCAAAGTTTGAAGCGTCTATTCCAGGTCAAGTTTAGCGTAAGTTTCAGGTTTGATAGGAACTTAGTGCCTCGAACTTTTGTACTTTAGCACATTAAAATGTTATTAGATCCAGTTCCTCAGTTACAACTCTCTCAGATTTATCTGTATTATCTTTGAAGTTAGGTCAACTGATAATACATGACAAGAAATGACGAAGGAAAGAATTAAAATAGAATCAGTAGGTTTCAAGATATCAAAATAGTAGGTACTGAATGAAATTGTTTCCGACCTTCGGAAAAAGTATCTCATCTTATGAACCCTTTCAAGTTTGCGCCTTCAGAAATGTCAATCAAATATCGTGAATTCGTGACAACACCAAATGGCGGTGGATGAAATGGCGCTCAATACGGAATACATTATTTATCGTCACACTTTGAGTCAGCTTGGAAACATAGGTTTTGGTAACTCGTACCACAAGATTTTCTATGAAATTATTATATAATAATGTTTTATTTGTATGCATCAATTCTTGGAAGAAGCACTCGAGCTGATTCGAAGCCACATAAAAACAAAAATGTTTTCCAATAAACAAATATTTTATCTTGAAACTAATACCAACTGAACCGTGACACCTAGATTCAGTGTGGATTTTTCAAGCGTGAATCGGGAGTCATCATTATAAAATAACAATTACTATAGGAACGGTCATTTGCAACGGTCTGTAGATAGCTCAACTGTTTTTTAACAATTTTATATGACAATGTACATTTTGTAAATACTGTATAGTCGTAAGTTTGTTTGTGAATAAAGTCCCATTACTATAGGTATATAAAGATGTTTTTTTACTCCTTCTTTTAAAAAAAATGTGGTAAATACGTATAAAAACTCGCTAGTAAATTAGTCTTCGAAAAAACACGTTCCTGTGTATTTTCAGTGACGTGCTCGCGTTACAGCATCACGCGATTCATCTTCCGGTCGCCTTGTCGACGGAAATTCAGCAGAAATATTCGCGTTCCTTCATCCATACAATGCGAGACTTCCGATATTGGGATGACTTATTTGTCTAAAGAAAGGAAATGTCTCAATATATTGTGTTCCGGGACACATTTAAAATGTCTTTTCTATTTTTCGGGTTGACCTTTTACGATCCTCCTCGATGTCACGTAGAACTGGTATTTTCTCATAATACCTACATGTTTTCAGGTTATCCTACTTATTATTCTTAGCGCGAGGGTTTACAAGTTTGGATGTTTGTGACTCAATCATGGCGTAAGTGTCTGATGAAACTTTGAACATACATAAGTAATTAGACTCCTACGAACAATGTTTGTCTGAATGTAAAGGGAGTGAATCGACCGGCAAAAGCTTAGAATTTTCTTGCAAAATACAGTGTTATAAGTGATGGCGTCATCACTATATTCATCTTCTGGCTGATTTGTCGAAGAAAACTCGGTAAAATACCCGCGCTCCCTCATCTGTCCAATAAGAGCTTCCTGCTACCGACATTATGTATTTGTCTGAAAGATATATATGAATGTTCTTGTGATGTGAATTGTGTTTAAAGGCAAAAAAGTACAAATGCCATTTAGATACGTGTATTTCGTTATAAAAAATCTTTTAGAGGCATTGTATTGATTAGACAAGCCAAGTTGTTCTTCCATATTTTTATGACTGATTGTTAAATTATTTATCTACTTGTATAAAAATATGATTTGTTTGGACACGGTTTAATAAACTACTTTTAGATATTTTATGACTCAAGCATCCTGGGAGAGACCTACGCCCGAGTAGACGGATAAAGCTTGATAATGATGATGATGGTACAAGTAGAAGCACGAGTAATTATTCTAGTTACGTGTCGTACCCCTACACTTAGATAGATAGATAATTATTTATTTGGTTAAAAAACAACACAAAGCCTTAAAAATACAAAAAAAAATGACCTTAAAAATAGAAAAATAAACTAATGTAGGTAGGTACATCATGTCCAACTAAGGGGTAGATTTGGGCACTAAGTAGTCTCGCTCTGTGTCACTTGTAATAACATACACTAAATTCACAGTAACCAAGAACCGGAGGAACCTCCCGGCCCCGAGTTCGTGTCGGCGGGGGTGTCTCTGTTCGTGGGCGGCGGCACGTGCGGCGGCGGCGTGCTGTACCGCCAGCGCACCGCGCCCGCGCCGCGCGCGCCCGCGCACCTCGTGCCACCCGCCAGCCACGACCGACTGTGGATGTGGAAGTGCTTCAACTACACGTAAGTGCTTACAACTTGTAGGTTTGAGAGGTTTTTTGCCAGCTGTACAGCACCACTTGTGGCTGCATTCACATCCTCTTTGGTGCAGGCAAAACACCTCTCAAAATTTATTTAAATAGCATCGACACGAAAAGAAGAAGAACTTGTAGGTTGGTAGCATTCTTATCCAGAATATGGACAGGACTGTGGTTGTGGACTTGGCTGTGGATGTAGAAGGGTTACAACTACACGTAAGTGATCATAACTGTGGATGGTCGCATGATGGTGAATGGTGACATTCTATATAGATACCACCATCCACGTCTAGGTTACGTAGAAGATATCACACCGCGCCTCCGCGCACCTCATGTCCCCCGTATGATTGGCTGTGGATGTGGAAGTGCTTCAACTACACGTAAGTGATCATAAGCTTGCAGGTTGGTGGATGGTACATACCACCATCCAGAATACGGAAAGTGCAATCACCCCCGCGCCCCCGTTAGCTATGATCGCCTGTGGATGTGGAAATGCTTCAACTACACGTAGGTAAGTGCTTATAACTTGTAGGATGGTAGCATTCTTATCCAAAATACGGACGGGGCATTACTCCGCGCATGTCGTGCCGCACGCCAGCCATGACCGACTGTGGATGTGGAAGTGCTTCAACTACACGTAAGTCATCATAATTTTGCAGGTTGGTGGATGGTGCCATTCTACATACCACCATCCACGTCTAAAATACGCAACCCAGCGCACCTCGTGTCCTCACTAGTCATGCTTGGCTGTGGATGTAGAAGGGTTTCAACTACACGTAAGTGCTCATAACTGAGGATGGCAGCATGATGGTGGATGGTGGCATTCTACATACCACTATCCACGTTCAGAATAGGTAGCGGCACCTCGTGCCCCCCGCTGCTGATGTGGCTATGGAACTGCTTCAACTACACGTAAATAGTCGTAACTTATAGGTGGATAGTAGCATTCTACATACCACCATCCACGTCTAGAATACGTAGAGGATATTACACCGCGCCCCCGCACACGTCCGCCCCCGCTGGATTGGCTGTGGGTAGATGTGAAAGTAGAGAAGGTAGAGTAGGCATACTTTAGTCATGATCGACTGTGGATGTAAAAGCGCCTCAGCTGCATATTATTAATGACTGATGAAATAAACTACTAGACGAATACGAAAAGGTTCCAAAAAAAATCTACAATATCGTGTCGTTGGCAGTACCTATGCAAATGTCTGATCTTGGAGTGTCTGCAAAATCAATTAGCAAAAGTTTTTGACATTTCGCCAAGCCAAAGCCGCAATGAATGAAACGACTTTGAAGGCAAGTTCTACAGCCTGTCTGTACAAGCTCTGAAACTTGCTGGTCTTATGAATGGTACACGTCAACAAGTACTGAGAACTAATCTCATAACTGAGAACTAATCAGAACTAATCAATTTAACGGCGTGGTTAAATTGATTTGTGGTGTATTTAGTCAACTTATTTAATTAGGAAGAATTTCAAAGGTATTGGTGAACGTGGCGAAGAACCGAAATAGCTTATCGTCTCGAATGTTTTTATTCATTAGTTCATTCAAGAGAACGGCACGTCACAAAGTCTTATTAATATACCTACCAACCTAACAACAAACACAATTGACAGGCATCACAGATGAGTTAGCAGTAGCTCTGCGTTCCATGCTGTGGGTTCGATTCCCACTCAGAGCAAATGTTTATAATTGTTTATATAATGTACTATGTATTTATTTACAAAAAAATTTAAGCATATAAGTATTCTATCAGCAGTCTAGTTCCCATAATACAAGCTTTGTGCTTAGTTTGGGACTAGAGTGTGATGTGTGCATTGTCCGTGAATATACTTATTTATTTATACTTTAAATCAAGCATACTCTACAACACGCTTTTCCAACTGCACAGTGTGATAAAGAGACAGAAAGTTAACTCGTATAAATCCAAAACCCGCTGATTCATCTGTCGGCTCTCGTAAGTTATGCTCTACGCTATGACAAATGGCACTAGCTTGATAACCAGTCCGAATCACACACGCTGTCCTTTTCTAACGTATGTTTGCGAATAGGAGGAAGAGAGGAATGGCAAAACCATCCTGTTTTATGAAGATAAACTATGACAGCTAGTTTGGTATTTTATCTTTGTGCCTGATAGAAAACATGCCGAGGAAATATCTACGATATCTAACAAAGAGATCCTTTCAACAATATTTTAGGACGAACATACCCTACTCTCTATATATAAGTTACTCTATGATACCTACCTACCGGGTGGTATAAGACCTTTTCCGAAACTGATGAGGTCAAATACTCATCAATAAAAACTTTTTTTTTTAGATTAATAATGGAGTGGAAAAGAACTAAGTGGTATCACTATACAATTCCCACATGACAAATTATGATTGATTTTACATAGTTTACATTGTCACTAGTTTCCCTTTAAGGCCGTAGTTTCAAAACATATATTTATAGAAAGTCGTAGATCATCATACAGTTTAAAGTCAAAAATTTCAATAAAACAAGGATCATTTAGAATCGTCTTACATACTAGGTGATTCTAGGTGCCAGTTCCACGCGACCAGAGCCTAGAAGAACGGGCAAAAAACTTACGGCCTGGTTCCTACCGTTTTTTTAATATGATCCTTCTTACAAAGAATTACAATTAAACTGAATTAAATACATAAGTTCCAGTCTAAAGCTGCAACAAAATACACCCATATCCTATATCGTATATACTTGCTAAATGAATAGTTTGAGTTGAACACATCATTGGAGACAAACTGATTTATCATCCATTAGAATAGGCCAGTAAATATTAATATCCCATACTGCCAGCGATACCTACAATTTGTCTCTGTCAATGTTAGAAACGGGATATCAAAATGTATCATCGCATTATTCAGTGGATATGACAAATTGTCTGGATATGCCAGACTTCCCGGTCATGATAGAGCATGCTCAATCGCCATCGATTTACTTTGCCAAATATACGGGTTTTTATGGAACTCAACATAATAGACTAGCTATTAGTGATTTACAGAGAGACATCTAAATATTTGGAATTATTTTGAATAAGACTCATAGGCAAAACTCATAGGCACAAAGTCCTAATTTCATTTACCTACTCTGCATTATCTGAGAGTAGGTACCTGTATAAAATGTAAAGGTAAATTTATTTATTTATTAACTGTCCCTAGTAATGTCCTTATAATAAAGGTATACACAAAAAATAATGTAAAAAAATCAATGCACTTACATGTATCTCACAATTTGTTATAAAAAACCATAACAAAGCTGTTGTAGAAACAAACAAAACATTGTTTTTAATACTCTTTGTTTAGCTGGTATTAAAAATATAAAAAACACCCAGAACAAATTAAAAGCATGACGCTCCGGCATAATCCTATCATAACTGTAAAATAAGACCAAAGCCGCGGACAAAAGCGTATGCAAATTAAATTCGTTATCTGTTTTACGGTTGCACGCAATTTATTAACATGCACACAACAATAATAATTATTTCAGTCGTTTTGTCAACAAACAAAGCTTTACAAGTTTATTATCATGGCAATATTTTGAATTAAAATAATGTACCTAAGTTATAAAAAATATTCTATCTTAAGTATTTATTTCATCGCATTGAGTTATCACTAAAAAGTTTATTATTTCAATAACAAAAAATGCTACTTGGCATTCAGAAACTTCAAGGCAATCTAGTTCCCATAGTACAAGCTCTGCTTAATTTGGGACTCGAGTGTGATGTGTGAAATGTCCCAGAATATTTTTTTTTGTATAAAAAGTTCTTTGTTCATCGCGTAATTAACGTACTAATCATCATTCCAGAAGTCAGCTATCAACAGATGGCGTGACAATAACAGCTCCATCAGAAGCGGGTCGTTGGTCTCTCTGGGCACTTTCTCTATCCAACCGCGGTCTCCGCTTCTCTGAACCTCGGACCATCAACGTGTTCCGACCGATACAACTCGACTTCGCCCTCCCTCCAGCGCTGAAAGTCGGTGAAACGGTCGAAGTTGATGTGAAGATTACTAATAACATCAATAACTGTATGGATGTAAGTATTATTTTAGATTGTATCTACTTAAAATACTTTCAGTAGTTGCTATTTGGGCTTTTTCATCCCTCGAATATTTTTTCTTTCTGATTCCTAGTTCTCAACTTTATCATATCATAAGTTATGATAAAATTAAATTTCATAGTAAAGGTAGATAAAATATAGGTACAATTTTTTTTATCACATACCATATTATTGGAAAACCCGTGTAATCTCTCTCCTACTAGTTCTGAACTCGAAATTTCAAAAAAGCCATTTCCATTTATATAATTATATCAAAATCCATTTATTTTTTATCTACTCTTCACTTCCTTGGTGTTGTTTCTATTTCCCGCTGTAAGTATTTTTTGTCTTAAATGATTATATTAAATTAGATCACAATAATAACGTAAATTAGTACATAAATTGATAAATCCGTGTTATTTATTGCTCATAAGTCAGCAGAGTAAATCGGTCGGGAGCCGTTCAATTGGAACATGAAGCTGTTTTAAGCACGCGCTGAATTGTTTAAATAGGCTTTGCTCACTCGATCGGGACATTGTTTATACATTATTTTACGCATAGAAATATTATGTTAAATACGCATTATACTGTATTTTAAATTGAATTTCTGAAATGTCTATTTTTACTCAGCAAAAGTACCTATCAATTCTGTCATGGTATACTTAGTTTCTTTACTAAAGTAGGTAAATAACAATTTTTAGAAATTTATTAGAAAAGTAATAATAAATATGACTTTTAACTACAGAAGGAACTATAGAGAATGAAGGGAGGCTTTTGCCTTGCAGTGGGACACCACAGGCTGAAAATGAAAATGAAAAATGAATTAACTATAACATTTATAATGATACTTATATCATACAAATTCCAAAAGGCCAATGTTATAAAAAAATATAATATATCGTCTGAATAGCTAAAAGCGCTAGCGTAAAATCGTTCACTCTGAACAATACTGTTGCAACCGCATTATTCGGTCATTAGCATTATCGCAATTTAGCAAAGCGGATCTCATTTAGAATTAAATATTAGTTGCAACGTATGTAATGAATCAACCGTCTGTAATTTGAATCATTGTTATTTGAAATTCTACTACTTTTTAATTTAATATTAAAGTTAGTAAAGTCTTTTTTTGTATTCTGAATTTATCTAACGAGAACGTTTAGCTTTTAATAAAGTCTCATCGTAAAATTTTAGTTTAAAGCAATATCAATTTGTAATACTCTGTAATATAAACAACAATGAATATTTATATTGTTTAAAGGGTAAGTTACAATGAACTTTCAGTTTATGAAGGACACAAAGAAAACTTATAAATTCTGAGAGTTTACAATATGACCTCTATCTTTGTTTGCTGAATTTCATTTTAATACAATAACGAAAACTAGCCGTATTTACTTAGGACTTTACTGCTAGTACAATACTTGTTTATTTTTATTATAACTTGTGTTTCTAGATCATGTCTGTATGCTACACAATTACTTGAACTAAGTATATTTGTTTAGTCTAAATTTGGTGCTTTCATTTGCGACACAGTTTCTCAAACTTCAGTAAATATTATCGTTTTTCCAACAATATTGTGTCTTGTATTGAATTCCAAAATAAACTTTAAAGAAACTCATTAATATTAAATTAAAATAATATGAGCCAATATCAAAACTATTTTGTACTGTACTGTACATGCCAAAAAATATGTAAACAGAGATAGGTAGAATGTTTATTCCGCATGAGTACGCAGGTTAAATAAAAGCTTATCGAGCCACTACACTCTAGGCTCTTCCGAGTTACTCGATGGAATCCCACTCAATCACTTTCTTTTCACGGCCGCACGTGTGTCGGCTCGTTGCCATACGGCTCGTTGAATCCTGATCATGGATTCCCGGATCATCGCGGGATCGATCGCGAATCCCGGCAAATGGGGCGATTAGGCAATCTATACCAGTTCAAACCACTTCAAACTCGTATCAACCGGTTATTGGGACACGTAACGGCTTTTGGTAATTAGTTTAATTTGGTTAATTTTATTGTGAATTGAAATGTCGACGTTTTTAGCTTTATAGCTATTTGAACTTTTATCGCGTTTACTTTATATATTCATCATATCAGAAACTGCTCCAAGAAAAGCTCAACTGCGTTTTTCATTTGGTCAAAACACTTTGTTATGACCCTTGATAACCGCACGGTTGATGAAAATTCATCAACTTTCAGGTAACAGCGTTACTAGCTCTTAGTGCTGGAGCAGCCTTCGCGAGTACGGGAGCTCTGTACGTCACCGAGCGACTTCGCCTCGGCCCTCGGGGCGGGACGCAGCTGGTTGTGCGAGTGGCTGTCAACACTCCTGGCAGGAAAAATATCACTGGTGAGCTGTCTACAAAATATCTTCAAAAACTTATAGTCACTGGAAGCTGCAGGGCCTTTTTCAGGATCATTTTGAATACCTCTATCTGAAGCCTTGTATCGCAGCCGGTTTTGATTCGGCAGTAAAAGAAGCCATTTCGATGAGGGTTCTATGTTTTATTCGAAATGTTTTGCTCTCTTTGTGATTTGTTATATAACGCGTAGGTACCTACTATTTTATATCTCATACGATACAAGAAATCCTTGTGTTAGGTCATGCTATAATATTTGTATGTCCAGCGCAAGAATCTGCTAGTTTAAATTGATTCAAAAGACTTTGATCCCTTAATCAGAATCAACGCTCATAAATTAGCTATTTAATTAATGCAAAGGCTCCAAAATCTCGACCGGGTAATCCGTGAGGCAAAATATTTTAATGAAGTTTGCAACCCGAATTCTTAACCTCGGCTCGCCTCGGCATAATTGTGAAATGAAAAGCTTTTCCGAAAGTTGAGCTCCCGAAAGTTCTGGAGTCTATAAATAGGTGAGCTCAACTTTGTCTGGTTAAACGAACCTAGTTCTCTACGTAAAGTATGTCATGCATGACGTATGTTGGAACAAGGAACAGTTTCATTTTAAATGTACGAGCAACGGTGTCGCAGATAACTTTGAGTAAAATGGTTCGTTCAACTTGAAACAACTAGCTACATTTTGTAGACCTGTAGTCTAAAATACTTTGTGTACCTTTGTGTTTTATATTTTCCATCAGTTTAAAAACTACGGTTTTTAACAAATAAAAATGTTTGTATCTTCGTAACCATCGTGTAAGCTTCTGTCGCGGATATCTTATCATCATCTAATTCATATAATCTTCGGGTGTTGTTAAAACATTGCTAAGCAATGAAACAAAGTATCTATAACAATCCCTAACACTTGTATCAGTTTGTCTTGTCTGAGCTTAGACAAGTACACTTGAAAACTTGAAAATTTTCTCATCCCTGTTTTCTTTGCAGGCAATATTTCGCTTCATTTTGTTGACATTGCAAACAATCTGAGCATCTTTGAGCTTGAGATGCTCACTTTAGTTATAATTCTACTTTCATATTCATAATTTATGAAATGTTACGACTGCTAACTAGGTCAAATTTGCAAGGAGGTAAACAACCTTTGCTCAAACTGGAAAATACGTTTCAAGATTTCATGTTTTCGAATAACAAAAACTCCGGAAGTTTTACACTTCTGGATCTATTTTCAAAAAGTTAGATACTGTCCTAGCTTTATTTGGTTACACTTAGGGCCCCCGCAGACTGCAATTTTTTTATCGGCTGATAGTTTGGTAGGCTTCTTAATCAGTATGAAGGCTGAATCACTGTAATGAGCGCATCTGCATACATCTTCATACTGATTAAGAGGCAGCCCACGGGGACTCTTACTGTATTTCACGAGTCACTATTATGAAACTGCATGTTTATAGTGACCGTCAAATTCAGTATTCAGCACATCCATCAGAATTTTACGCGTGCCCGGAACTGAATAGTAATTTTATGGCATCGACCTCACCACTCGTAAACTCCTCTCATCATTTCAGAACTGAGAAGAATTGTTTTATATCAGTGGAGCCATTTGGGCGACGAATTTTATCTCTTGCTATCTTTATTATTATGTCTCGGATATTCCGAATCAGAGCAGACTCGTAAAATACTTGAGACTAGAAACAAACATTTGGTGTGGTTGAAGTTTAGGACATACATTCTAGGTTCATACAATCGGTAGACTCTGGTTGCGACGAACTGGCACCTAGAATTACTCGTAGTATGTCTGACTTTTCAAAGTGATATTTGTGATATTGTTGAACAAAATTTGATTTGAATTTGAATTTTGGTACATACGGCCATGTAATCAAGTAAATAATAATTTTCCAGTGGAAGTGACCGGCTACAGTGCTGATAACTGCTCCGTCTCATACACGTCGTTCAACAATGAGACTCTCGTCGGCTCCGTCATCAGGTCCGCGAGTGTGCTCGTCCTACCTGAAGGGCTGCATCGCAGTGACACACAAAGTGCCTACTTTTGTGCTAATGGTAAGCTTATGTTTAGATTTATTTTCAGCATGCTCGGGGTGTATAAAATTCTCAGAAAGATTTTTTTCTAAATGTACTGAAATTAAGTTAAAGTACATAGTTTGTGTTCTGTTATAAACCATTACCTACTTCTTACATAGAATTCATCATCATAATCAGAATCAACAGCATTTTTCTATTATCATTCATTTTAGATGTAATGATTTATTTATTTATTTTTGATTTGAACCATACATCTGACCAAGTCTTCATCTAGTATCTGTTTCCCCTTCCAGAACACCTAGCAGTTTCGTCTCGCGGCTCATGGGAGTGGCAATGGGTCGCCGCTCCGAGGAACCGAGCTGGCTTGGTGTTGGAGCTTCGAGCTCAGGGCGCGGCCCATGTAGCCCTGTCCGGTATACGGGGACCATCTGATGATATGTACCGAGTCGTCTTTGAAAGGAGTCGCGTGTGGATTGCTAAAGGGAGACATGGTGGGTAAACTATGTTGATACTGGAGTAAAGTTTTACTGATGTGTTTGATTTTTGGTGACCTGCAAACTATTTGGATATACAAAGTATATATACCGAAATGTAGCAAATGTGTGTTCACGCACCACTGTGAAGTTACTAACATACTTATTCAAAATCCAAACAATCCAAATTCTTAATATTAAACACTATAACCATTGTTTGAGGAGGAATTCGTCTTATGATTTGCTGCTGCCCACTTTTTGTCGTGGCCATATAAAGAAGTCTTTCCGCACGGATCTTGCAAACTATTTGACTGAACATTTTTATATCAAGAATTAAATCACAAATTTGTAACATAATTACGACAATTCTAAACTCTCCATCTTTTGAACATTTCAGATCATAAGTTCCGTACCATAACTAAGACAATTATAAAGGTTCCTTCCTCATTCCAGGTTACGACGTCCACCTCGCCAGTGCGGAGCAGACGGACGAGGAATGTTCCAACTCGGAGTCGTGGTGCGCGTGGTGGGTGTGGTGGGAGGGCGGCAAGCTGTCCGTGGGCCGCGGCGCCGCGCCCGCTGAGAGGAGACTGCTGGTGTGGCCACTAGCTAGTGATATGAGGATTAAGTTTGTTGGATTCAGCGCGCTGTGGGGCGACAAAGCTGATTTTAGGTGAGGAGTTATCTATATCTATACTAATATTATAAAGAGGTAAAGTTTGTATGTTTGTATATTTGTTCAATTGTAAGGCGTAATAAGTGGGATCTACTGAACCGATTTTAAAAACTCTTTCACCAATAGAAAGCCACATTATCGCTGAGTGTCATATTATGCTATATTATATTTTCAAAAAAATTAAGGATCTTTACTAAAACTTCGATTATGTAACCCAAGGTGTAAAAAAAATACCTAAGAAATTCCTTACATCGCGTGCGCTGCGAAAACTATTGATGATAGAAAGATATCATGTACTACAATTTTGTAGAACACATCATCATCCACAAAAAAGTCAGCGATAGCATATGTCTAACTATTACAGATATGTCACTATAAGTGTTTTAATATCGAAAAAATATAATTAAAATGACGCCGTTAGAAAACGTTCTTTATTTGTGCTTTGGTATTAATTCTTATCTAAATAAATTACTACATAATTAAGATTGTTTCAATACCTTTATATGACTTTTTAAATTATTCAATTTGGACATTCCATTCAAAAGATATCACGAGTTCAAAAATGTATGTATTAGAAAAATGTCAAGCGGAATAATGCAGGTGCCGGTCACAGGAGTATATGCGGGTTCTATTGTTTAGTTACGTGGATTCAAAAGGAGAGTTATGAGTTTAACAGTAAGTATACATTGTTAAACTCATAATTAGTAAAATCTATACTTATAAAAGTAAAGTTTGTTTATTTGTTAAATTGTAAGGTTGTAATCTCGGGATCTACTGAACCGATTTTAAAAATTATTTTACCATTAGAAAGCCACATTATTGCCGAGTGTCATAAGCTATATACAAAACCGAAAAATAAAAAGGCTTTTACGTGGTAGTCCGTTTTGCAAAGTTAATCGGAGAAAAAACGGTCGAATTATGCCCAACGAAGTGGGCACGGGTCAGCTAGTATGCTTATAAAGTTAAGAAAGTTTAATCTTCTATTCCTGCGCGTCCGTCGTCTTCCGAGAAAAGACTGCTGGTGTGGCCGCTCGCTAATGACATGAGGATCAAGTTTGTTAGATTCAGCGCGCTTTGGGGCGACAAGGCCAATTTTAGGTGAGGAGTTCTATAATAAAAATAAAAAAGTATAGTCTTCTATTCACTAAATATTACTGCCAATCACATTACAACACTACACCAAGCACTAAAATTGGAACCATCCAAGAAGAAAATATCAGAGTCCAGGTGCAAAACGCGGGTGCAATAAGAAGATAATATTGTAAAAGTAAAGCGATCAGTGACTACTTATATATTAATGGTTTTCACGAGTAGTAAAGTAGTAGTAAAAAGAAAGTGTCTCATTTGTCATTTGTGATTTCAGAATCTGGAATTTCAATGAAGAAGCTGGATTCTCTCAAGTTCTTGAACTTGGCTTACCCCACGGAGTAGTACCCGGTTCTGCGAGCGGCACTTTACTGATATCCGGTGGTCTCCATCTTCCTCTGTACAGCTTTCTATCAGATGCCACGGATCAGTACACTGAAGTGTGGAGAGACTCACAACTGTCAGCTGCGTCAGCCAGTCTAGCTCCGTTGCTGGCGTTGGAACATATCCCGCATTTGGTCGATGATGCTGAGAAAGAAAAGATTTTGAAGAAGCTACCCGAACAGGTATACCCAAGTGGCTTAAGAAGATGACCTTTGCTATAATGCTTCAAATCTAGTAATATCTAGTAGAATCAGTATTATGAGACTTTGGTGCCTTATGACAAAAAACAAATGCAATTATATTTTTATTTAACTTCATTCAAAAAACTAAATTAACTTACCACAATATAACTCACTTTTGAATCATTATCGCAGTTTTACAGCAAACGGAATTCACAATATTTTTTTTTATTAATTTTTAGGTTCAAGTACTTCTGTCCTTCCGTAAAAGCGATAACTCATTCAGCGACCACCCAGCTATGAGCAGTCATCTATCAACTATCAAAATACTCGAAATACTCACCAAAATCCAGTCCTACTACCCAATCGACCCACAGTTACTACAATCCATCAAAAAATGGATCCAAACACGACAAAACCACGATGGTTCGTTCACACCGCTGGCTGCTGATAAAGAAGTCGATTACTATCCCGTAGAAATGACGCAAACCAATGGCACACAACAAGATGTTGACGTCAACGAGTACTACTATTACGACAAAGACGGCAATATGACACAAGAGGAAATAGAATGGGAAAGAACAGTTGAAGTGACTGCAGAAACTTTAGCGGCTTTGCTTGAAGTTGGTGTTGAAAATCAGGTGAGTGGAACAAAGCATTAGACTAGTACCTGACTGATGAAAATTAATTAAATGAACATAAAATTTATTTTTAGATGGATGCCGATGTGGCGGTGAAAGCACAAAGTTACTTGGAGAAGAACCTTTATAACTTGACGTCACCGGCTGCTTTAGCTGCTACTGTGTTGGCTTTAGTTCTTGCCAGGTAAAGATAGACGAAACGATACGTCATTTCAGTATATTGTGTGTTAACTTATTGTAATCTAATCATGTTTTCTTTAAAATAAAAACGAGGAAATTGGTTACTCTTAAGATCAATGAAAAGCATTTATGACTTGCTGTTTTGATACAAAACTATGACAAAGCATCTGATACGAGAATAAGAAGTCCATAATATGATTCGTTTTGAACAGTCTTCACCAAAAATGATCTGTATTTTACAGAAGTCCGATGGTCCCCGAAGCGCTGATAATCCTGACAAACGCATCGACAACAGAAGAAGGGGAGTTTGGTTGGCCGGCGCCGAGGAAGGACGCCGCTGATTGGTTACTTGAAGAAACCTCCAGGAATATCAAGACTACATCCTATGGTGCGTTATATTACCAGGAAAATTGTGACGTACAATGTTCCGCGGTAACTTCTGCCTATAGTGGAATAGCTCGCTGACTACGAGCTCAAGAGGGCAACGCATTGCGTACTTCTAACATAAGCTCTTACACCTGTTTGAGAAATATACTATCTCTCATGGGTATCCAGTTTTGGTTAAACACCATGTACTGGTGTCGTTTATGAGGTGGTAAAATAAAATATTTTTGAAAAGTATCTCAACTTTTGACTGAAGGTTCATTTGACCCGACCCACGCTAGGATATTTTTCGAAATGAGGCAATGGGGTTGTCGTTACAGATAGTTGAAATTGTAATGTATGTGCAGAGGCGGTGAGCATGGAACAGTACGTGGCGGGCGTGCGCGTGCTGCAGTGCGCATGCGCGCGCGGCGCGCTGGCGGAGGGCGAGGCGGCCGCGCGCTTCCTGTACTACCGCGCCTCCACGCTGCAGCGACACCCGAGCCTCGCCTACCAAGCCACCAAGGCAGCCGCGCACTACGCCGCACTAGCGCACGATAGGTATACGTACACACGACACGTTCACTTGTCGTTAGCACTACATGCTCAAAAAAATGATTGATCAGTTTCTACATCAATCAGATTGTAGTATCAGAGAGGAAGATTACAAACAAATTTGACGACCGATGTGGCGCGGCGGGCGATGGTCCGCCTGCGATGCGGAGGTTGCGGGGTCGATTCCCGCGTTGGGATAAATTTTTGCACGATCTGCAAATATTTATTCCGAGTGTTCTGGGTATTTTATATGTATAATAAAAAATATCTATCGATGTAATGTATTTTATGAAGTATGTCAGACTTCTAGTACCCATAACACAAGCTCTGCTTAGCTTGGGACTAGATGATGTTGTGTGGATTGTCCAGCATTATTTATTTATTATTTAAATATGGCAAACGCAAACGTATCGCTACACAACGCTGCAGCGCTTAGCAGTTGAGTTGTCTAAGAAATAAAACACACAAGGCTTTTGTTACTCTTGATTTCCACCAAAAACGAAACGGCTTCCACCAAAAGCTACCTCTAATATTGTTAACTTCCAGACACCGAGCTCTGACGGTGTCGCTGGCCACAGCCGGCATGGAGCTGACGGACACGTTGGAGCTGCGCGCTAAGACTCCGCCGCGCCCGCTGCAGCTGCCCGGGCTGCCCACCAAGGTGTTTGTGTATGCCACCGGGGCTGGATGTGCTACTGTTCAGGTATACATCTTTTTCATACTTCTTCTTCTTCTTATCGTGTCGATGCTAGATAAGTTTTGAGAGGTGTTTTGCTCTACAGCACCCCTTGTGGCTGCATTAACGTCCTCTTTGGTGCAGGTGTTAGGGCACGATGGGCACACCATTTTCATACTCGTATCTTATATGGACTTTATATTATTACTTTAAGTTAAATTGACACCGCACTAGAACTTTACTTAATTTAGTTTAATTGTAATTCTTTGTAAGAAGGATCATATAAACGGTAGGAACCAGGCCGTAAGTTTCTTGCCCGTTCTTCTAGGCTCTGGTCGCGTGGAACTGGCACCTAAAATCACCTAGTATGTAAGACTAAATGATCCTTGTGATTTTATTGAATAAAGAAATGTTTGACTTTGACTTAGACTTATCGAACTGTTACAATTGAGAATTTGGCCAAAAAGTAAACTAATTCTAGACCAAGATATTCTTGCACCCAAAAATTTTATGACAGTATAAAGAGCTTAAAATATAGCTTCCACAGCATCCCGAAACAGGTTTTTACTTTCAACCTAAAAATGCGCTGAGCGGTTTTGTTTTGTATTGTGTGTTGTTAGCAACTGAATTCTGATAGCTGAGCACCGCCATTCATGCAAAATACCAAAAGATATAAATTATTATTGTCTTCCATATTAGCCTTTAAAAGATTTTGAATCAAGTAGTACAATAGTGGAGTTTTGAAACGTTATTTGATTCAGTAATCAGTATTTTTATATCTTCTCCAGGGCACCATCAGCTATTCAACCTACACGCCAAAACCAGAAAATGCTCTACTAAATATCCAGGCGGCTATTATCGAAGAGATCCGACCTGAGAGGAGTAGTATTGAAGACCTGCAAGGCAATCTACCTACACTTATCATCAAGACCTGCTTTAAGTAAGTAAAATTGCTATCGAGTATCGATTTACAATGTGCAAATCTTGCAGGTCTACCAAAAATGTGGTTAAAATCGTCTCTCTTACTTTACAGATGGAAAGGTAAAGAGCGTTCTGGTATACTTCGCTTGGAGTCATCGTTATTCTCCGGTTACGAGCTGCATTCAGTAAATCCTGTAGTTTTGGATGGAGCTACCTTTGCAGACTTGCATTATGGATCCCGTGGCGAATCAGTATGGTTCGTCTTTGCAAACGTAAGTTATTTAAATAACTTTCTTTCAAATCTTTGACTAGATCATCTAAGATATTACTATGTTATATGTAGTATTGTTTTGTTCATTTTTTATGCGTAAGTCATATTTTGTTTCCTTGTTTACAGATCAGCTCCACCTGTCCCGTTTGTATTACTTATGAGATCCGATCTAAATTCGTCATCACTAGTCTCCGACCAGCATTTGCTAAGATCTACCCATCAACCAGACCTGACATGGCTGTCGAGACATTCTTCCATGCACGACCTGGCAGTCCGCTACTTAAAGGCATTACTGACGATGATTTCATCACCTGGTTTGATAAAACAGAACTTGCTAGCCTCAAAACTAATGCTAACATAGACAATATTTGTGAATGTGGGCGTATTTGTAGCAGAGACTATGAATTTAGAAAGCCACATGTGAATAAGGGTGGAATGAGTACAGAGCAGAACATTGATATATCAACCACTACAGAAGAAATGACTTCCGAGGAAACTTCTACAGTCAAAACGTCTACGGAAAAAATATCTACAGACCAAACGTCTACAGAAGAACCGACTACAGTAAACACTGTTACAGTAAAGAAAATAACTGAGGTTACTAAGCGTGAAACAATAATACCTACAGATCAAACAACCACAAGATATGAAACAACTGAACATTTTATCAAAGAAAAAGGTGAAACAAGCCAAGCAGTTGAAACGACAACAAACGTGCTATTTAGTAGTACTGAATCAGACATAGGATCTACTGTTGTGCCTGGAAATATCACTACAGATGATACGACAATTGACGATCCTATCATAATTCCAACAGTCACGTATTCAAACAAAACAGATATGAGTAACAATATTGAACCTCTACCTGTAAAACCCAATGGTGAGCTTATTGTTCAGAAATCAGATACTATGTCGAAAATTCAACCGAAAAAAGAAGTACAGAAGAAAAAGCCACATAATCGAAGGAAAGGCACTCTAAAAGCTACTTATGGAGACAAGCATGAAAAGTTTTTATTTCTAGCGGAAGACGTCACAACTAGTACGAGTACTTTACCTCCAAAAAACGTAGATGTATCAAGCATTACAATAAATCCGGCTCCTATTGTTAACAAAAAATCAAATACTCACAAAATATTTTACAATCAAACTGTCAATGAATTTAGTACAGAAAAACCAGTTAACTCCCAACTTACACATTCAAATTTAAGCACTCATTTTACTACTACTGAGCTGATACATGTTGATAAAGTAGAATCAAGCAAAACTACAACAGCTACTGAAACTCTTTCAGCAGTTCATGTTGGAACATCGACTGTCGCTCATGCAATTACAACTATAACAAAGAATAACATTAAATCAATGCACTATAGAACCAAAAAGCCAAAACCTATTACTCAAATAAAGAAACCATTCACGAACCACTTTACTCAAAAAGATATCAACATGACGGAAGGTATTATTGCCGATAAGGAAAGTAACAAAACTAAAAAGAAATCAACTTATTTTGAAAAATATAACGTGAAAACTTTAAAGTCAATAAATAAAGAAATTCATAAGATACCTCCCACACCTATTTCTGAAACTTCGAAATCTTTAGCGGAGCCATACAAATCGGACATTGCTCCAGAAAACAAAAGCAGCTTCGAGGTCTTAGACAAAAATAATTTGGGATGGGAACTGTTGAAGGAAGGCCCGAACACGGACGGTTCTAAAATTGAAGAAAAGCTCCAGAATAGATTAAATTTAATACAAAGCGTCTCAAACATTACTGAAAACGACAGCCGTTCCTTATAAACTTTGTTGTATATTTATAAGATGTAAAAGACTCCACTAAATCAGTATTTTTGTATCACTGTGTCATTCGAACCTCGATCTTGTCTCGATGGACATTCCTAAGCACTCTTGTTGATCGTTAGTATCTGCACTAATTGTTTATATAATTTAAGGATTGTGTGAGCTGTAAATAAATTAATATAAGCTATTTAAATTAAGATGAAATGCGCTGTGACTATTTGATGTGTGAATGTTTTGGTTGCAAAATGCTCAAAGCCCTATATTTTGGTTTAATTCATTCCTCGTTATTGTAGACTTCTATACTCTCGTAGTGAACCTAGTCTTACCTATTATAGTAAAAATGAAAACGAATAGATAGGAAACAATATTACTAATGACTAATGTGAGTCTGTAGAATGCTGATATAAATTTAGAAGAGCTAGATGCTTTTAGACTTTCATTGATAGATGTTACTGCATTATGGTGAACTTTTATTCTAGAATTGTCATTCTTGATAACTCTATATAGATCTGTCTTAAAAGTTAGTGATCATATAGTTATTAATGTAAATAGGTTTAATAAAAGTTGCCAAAGTATCTCCTCACTAGATATACATGGTGTTCTTTAAGAGTTAGGCGTACCCTTTAGAATAGGTCCTAGTTTAGTCTCTAATGTACTATTGCTATATGCCCCAGAATTTCCATCCGTCTAACTAATGTCTTCTGTATCTATTGTATGTAATCTAGTATCTTACTGTAGATGTTTCTCTAGATGTTTTATTTATGGAATATGAAATTGTAAATCAGTACTATCATTAACTTTTTATTATGTTCTTCCGATATTATACTTACACTCATCAATTATAAAATGTATACTTACTGTAGATTTTTTTGTTATCTACGTAGCGCCATCTATCTCGCTACAAATGAACTACATCGAAGTCTACACAACAGACCAACAGATGGCAGAGATAAATCCTAGATCGCGCAAACGAAGTTATCACGGAGTTTGAACATAAGTAATAGAACCGATTGTAGCGAGATAGATGGCGCTACAAATATTTATTTGATTTTTTTTTAACTTTACTAACATTACTCGATTTACCAAGTGAGAAAAGTTTTAAGGTTTTTTAACAAAGTAGCTATAGATTTACAATTTCATTTTCACCTCTCTAGTTTCTATCTTAGTGTCCTATGTACGTATGCATGAGTTTGTACAAATTAACATCTATGCAAATCTTCTATACTATAATAACCTATCATTATAATATTTATGCTTCTCCTTTAAAAATAATTGATCGGAAAAACTCTTTATTTTGTCTTCCAAAATTTTGCTATCCCAAATTTTGTTGGTGAGAATGGAAACCAAAAAATTATTTATGAATTTAAGATAAATACTAGAATTAATATAAGGTTGTATGATAATATAGGTGCTTGTGCAGATAATTGTCAATTTTCAATGTAAAGTCTCATTTTGGTAATTTAATTAAGATTGAAGTATTGTGCTTATCTACATAAATTATGAAACTAGTCATTTATTTGTATGATAATTTTATGTAAGTACTGATGCAAATTAACTAGGTAAATAAAAGTAATTCTACATTATCGATGTCTCATTTCTATATCCAAGATGTTACCTACTTCCTAATACATTTACCTAACATATACATTACCCCTATCTTATAAAAATTTAGCGTTGACTATGTCACCATTACGTATGGTAATCAATACTTCAAGTCTGCGCTAACTTTTTATAAGATATACCGTAAGCCTCTACAATACACAACTATATAGGGAATAGAATAAAACCATCAATTATTTATTACTTTTTTCAATGCATGTATTTGGTAACATTACAATCATAAATTTATTATTAAAATATTATGATTCCAAACGTCTAATTTACACATATAAATTTACAAATGAGCAAGTAAGGTAATGATTAATTTAATTCAAATTTCTACATTCTGCTAGGACATGTTGAATTGAGGAAAAGGGATACATCAATTTGTAATGAATAAGACAATACTAGGTATAATATTTGTGAGATGTGAATGCGTAGAACGGTAGATCACGGACATTGTGGAGTGCACGTCGACTGAGTCACTCCTCATCTCCTCCGGGCGTATGCCAGCCAAGTCGGTATGTCTGGCTTCTGTGGACCAACGGCTTTATTTAAACAAGATATTCTTAATTATCTACATGATTTTTTTCTAGTGTTTACAGCTAAGTAAGTAAGTATTCGAGCTAAATTTTGCACGAATAAATGCGACGATCGTAAATGTAACGTACGTATTTAGGATACGGTAGCCAACGGTAACCTAAAAGTTTGTTCTACAATGATATGATCCATGACCTAAATAAATGGAAAAACTATAGGTAGGTACTGTATCAATTCCAAAATTAATCTATCTGATAAAAAAATACCATTGATATTGTCTGCGAAATCTGATAATATAAAAAGTTTCAATTGAATAACATTCTTGCTAAGCTAATGATATTGCAAAGCAGGATACGTAACTTTTGTGATTAATTTAACGTACAAATGAAATACGACTCTAAGGTAGTAACCAGTTGGTAGACTGTGCTTTGCAAAATTCGCAATAGTAATTAATTTGTAATTGCGCACCGCGTGCAAATAATTTGTTTGGACCTCAAATTAAAATTTAATTGAAGTTTAATGAACTAAATAAATTTCAAATGGAGTGTGTTTGAATAATACGATGGTGCTTACGTACTATGTGGTAATTTTATTTAAAATTATTTCGCAAGTTTTGTAATAACTATCGCGAAATCGTTTGCAATAATTTGAAAATACGTTCAGCAATAACCTTTGTGTATAACAGTACAATGCCTCACTAAGTCCATCGTTAAATGAAGATTACTTCATCACAGTATGTCCAACTCTCTTTTTCTCGAATGCAAAGATGTTAATTCTCACAAACCTATTATTATATTGTGTAACTACTCTTCACTCTACTATGTAGGTACTCTTAAAACCGGAACACAATAATACGATAAACACTAACTAAATAAAGAGGCAGACTCGACGTATTGATTACCATACGTAATGATGACATAAAGTCAATGCTAACTTTTTATAAGATAGGGGCATTGCGACATTGGTAAATAGCGACATTGATTAGTATTTCCTCATACGAGCACATACCTACAAAGCTACTACAAAAGTGGATAAAGTGCAACAATAGAAAAATGCATTAAACTTTTTTTGTAGACAATTTCACAACAAACAATTTGTAAAAGACCTTTATTGACCTCTACTGGACTAATAATAGAACCCTGTTTATACTACTAAAGTCACAGTAATGTCATATAAATGCCATTAAATGCAAGAGACCATCTTTGAATAAAATATTTTCAATAAGCAAAGTCTAGGACGTAAAATAAGAAATATTGCATTCAGAAGAATATTGTTCGATTTAATAACATGCATAATATGAAATGTATATATTTATTTATTTAGAAAAGAACACGTAACGATCATCCAAGTCGTGTTTTGTTATCTAAACTTCTTTTATTTAATTAATCCTTTTCGTTTGTTTAATAAACTTTGTTATCAGTAGGTATAATTGTGAATAATGAAAATCAAGTAAAATTGGCACTCGAATAATTACTATAACTAGCTATTGGCCAAAGAGGTACTAGTAGTAGTTTTTTTTTTCAAAATCCGTATTGGCGTTTCGCTCAGTTTAAGCTTAAAAGCACTCAAACTGAGCATAATTTAGTCTGCCGTATGATTTCGCAAATTAGAAAATCGTTTGATATTTCGAAGCACTTACCTACCTGACGCTATTCAAACGATTTCCTATAATCAATCGTGGAGATTAAAAGCAAAGCAATACGAGCTATGAAAGTGAGTGATGTTTTTTGAAATGGGCAATAATAAGAGCGTTGCAAAAGGGGGCTAGACTGAAAAAATTAAGACCAAAAGTTGGAACGTATCGTTACCACTTTAGGCTTATAACTCTTGTTTTAAGCCTAAAAAATAACAATAAAATTTAAGATAATAATTAGCAACTGTGATTAATTATACCTTTCAACTAGATCCAATATATCAAACTGCCTACAAATTATAATATCTCAAAAGGATTACTTAGAATTAAAAATAAATCGAATAAGATTTTTTGTAACAATTTTGCCAAATTAATTTGCGCACCAGGATTTTCTGGATTAGCAAGTTTAATTATAAAACAATGAGAATTTTCACGTCAAAATGAAACAAAGTAACAATTATGTTACAACGGGTTTTTTGGAAGAACAGGGCAGTAACACAACAAATCTCGAAAACGTTTTACTTTAGTAAATGAAATTTGTGAAAATAACAATATTTTTATTGAAATAAATTGTGCTTTGTTTTTCAAATAAGATATGTCACTGAGTGCGTTCACATTAGACTTTTTCTATGACTTAACTGTCTTTTTCATGAAACTTATTACAGAAAGTATTGTAAAAATGTTTTTTTAGCACTATTGATATCTGTAATATTTTATTCTTTGCAGGGTTATGTTTAATGCAAGATATTTACCTCAAGATCTTTAGCCCAGTTCGTGTATGCATCGGAACCGGAGCGCTTGCCAAACCTGAAAATAAAAAATATAGTTTACAAATCCTGAAAATTACAAAACCAGTATTATCAGTCTAAACGCAGCTTTATAATATATATTTTTAATGTCGGGTTACACTTTTTGGTTAATTTTTTTCTCGTAGGCTAAAGAAAATCCTTTTTAATAGTCATAACGAAACCGAATAATAGCCTAGCTTTGTTCCTAAAATATCATCAATTTTAAGTGGAATCATAATTTTTCTAGCAACAACTTAACAATGAATTAATACAGCTTGAATTTACCAAACCTATTGTTTTAGAGCCGTTTGATTGCGAAGGTACACGAAAGTATGATTTTGTAACAAGAAGACAAAGGTGTTTTAGGAAAGAAGAAAGTAAATACCGTCTGCGGTCTAACATTTAACAACCAATTCATGCAACAGCTAGTGATGTGCGCTTGTCGATGAACGGCAACACCGATCGTACCTTGGTCGCGTGTGGTAGGAGTAAATGCGGTCTAGGTTCTGCAGCTGAAGGAGCCGAACTGCTCGATCTAACAAGTCTGGGTCGAAGCGGTCCTCGTCCCCTGCGTCACGACGGTCAATCCTGCCAATATATCGATATCGATGTAGCATTCACATCACTACTTTGACACGACCAAGTTACGATTTGGTTTTGTATCGTGAATAAAGTTTTGAAATGAAAGCTTTCGGTGTGGTTACACTTATATCTCACACCTCAAAATATGAGTTCATGGAACTCTTCAAAAAAATATCTCAACGTTGGACATAAGGTTCTCAGATTATTTTTTTATTTGAAAACTGGTGTTCCTTATGTAATCGCATGTGTTTTATTTCATTCGATTGTTTCAATAAGCTCTACCGCTAAGTACACAACTGCTCTTGCGATTCGATTATCCGGTACGATTCCACTTAGCGACACTAAACATGACATATTCAAGAGCTTCAAAGCCTAAAACAACATCGATAATGTCTGTCCTGACATATCTCATTTGCATTTAAAACTCAATCAGGTAATGCGATAAGATATCGAGTTACTACGATGGCACTATCTCTGGTATATTGATGAATTGTTATAGCCGCTTCGTCGAATGCGTTAATTGCTGCATAATCTACGTATCACCTCGTTATCCGATGCTTTGGAGTGGAAAATGTATTCTTGTTTATCATTTTTACAATCGATTTTTTAAACAAATATAATACAAGTATATTTTCCTAATAGTAAAATAAATCGCCTTATAATGAATCCTTATAACACGCAAATTACACTCTTTTCTGAAAACGATGTATGAAAAAGTCGTACCTACTTAAATCTTTAAGTTCTTAAATCAATATGCTTAGATACCGTTTCACACAAATAAAGTAACGAAGAAAGCTAAATTTCTAAAGTACCTAATACTCAATTTGCGTTCCATTGATTTCGCAAAATAAAAAGTTCATTGTATGTAAGTAAACTCTGGTTAATACAATTTACAATCATTTGGCTATGTTGGCCCATTTTTTGAGATGGGTTGAGGACAATTTAAACTTTCATACTATTATAGTGCAAGGTAATCTTCATATAATTTTTTGTGTTTGAGTTACGCCCAAAATTCCTTCATGGGCTTTCCTTCTATAATAACACTACTATATAAATAAGGATTTTATTATTTCTTCTACTCTCTAATCTAGTAGCACTAACACATGCCAATAGGATATATCAAGTATGCGACTTCCGTTTTCAGAACTAGGGGGCTAGAAGATCAACGCGTAGCCTTCGGCGTAACGCGCTTATGAATATTCATAGGAAAATACAAAATACATACTTACTTTAAATTGTTAAGCTCTATGATAAAGAAATAACATGTTTTAAATGTGGCTGAAATGAGCACTTATTGAGTTTGTTCAGTGCCAGTACCACAGAATACTTAAAGTTAGAAAAACGGCTAGAAGTTGTGAGTTTTAACGAACATATTTTTTTTCATAGCTGTAGTTTATTAATGTAGAATTCTAAAATTATTAAGTATATCCCATTTCATCATCGGACCACCAGACGCACGGAAACGCGACACCCATTCATGGTGGACATACCACCTGTCCGCACAAAACGGTTTGGCTCAAGTTTCATTTTGAGAACCGCTAAAGAGTGGTATTCGTAGCCGTTTGGACTGAATTAGGACGTTTTCAAGAAGAGAATGAATAGGTTTATTTCTAGGCAAACGCGTTACACAGTAGGCCGCATCATCATTTATCATCAGATGTGATTGCGGCCAAGCGTTAGCCTATAATGTATAAAAAAAATTATTACTATTCACAAAAAAACTCAGATTCGTTCGATGTATCTACTCTGCCATAAAGAAAGAACTCTTAGGAAAGAACGTGTATAGTAACGGTGTATTTTTTTGTGAGATAACTAACGTTTCACTCGTTAATTTCCTAAATGGAAAAATCCATTGGCATGACCGGATTCAAACCCAATACGCTAAGGTGTCGAAGTTACTAACTCGCCGATACATAACTAAACTATTTTATCTTTTCCTAATAATACTGTCAGTTATACTTATACATATATATTTTACAGCTCAAGAGCAGAAAATCTCATTTAAATATCTTTACGACAGCATTCAGTTTTCACAAAGAAATACTTTATTGTTATGCGAAAAGCAACTTTCAAAGGCTTTGAATTCAAAATACTTATGCGTTTAAGTGAAACCCGTTTTGTGGTGCAAATGAAGAGTAAAAGCGGGACTTTTAAAATGTTTTTAAAACTTTTGAAGTTGGCTTCGTGCTTACGCTAACTAAAAGTTTTGTGGTAGAAGGTAGTGGGCTTAACAAAAAGAGCAAAACAAAAAGTGACCTGAGGGATACCTTTATAAAATATAAATAATACAGCTGTAAGTACGAAAATGAAGTAAAAAAATAACAGGATATAATATTATATACTTTGGCTTGTAAATCTGTTATCATCTAATACTTAATGAAACTAACCATAACTATGATATTTTTTATAAATATGCTAAATATTTTAAAGAATTAACACTAGCCCTAAGACAAGATACGATATAAACATAATTGAGTATATTTTAGGTGGTTGTTTTATGTAATTTATAAACAAGTTTTAATTTGAACCTATCGCGCATATTTCTACGTAAGAAAGAGTTATAAAGCTAAGCTTTCAAGACGTTTACGTCTCACGTTTGATACGTTTTATTGTCGCCCTTTCTGCTATTACTCATAAACGTTATGAATTTCAAAATATCATGCATTGTTTATTAGTTTTCTCTCACGTGAAACAAAAGCCTTTTTGTAGATTATAAGAAATAAAGATTTAAAAAAGGGTAGGTACGTGTATTTTCCTTTGTAAGCTCATTTTTATATTTCTTTTTATAGACTTAGTTATATCGGCAGACAATTTAGTTAACATTAATGATTTATAATTAATGCTGTTTTTTTAAACCTATACTGTCCCACTGCTGGGCAAAGGTCATCCCCTCTCTTTCCATTTTCCTATATCTTTGGGTAATAAGGTAAACGTATAAAATTTCATTAAATTTTAAAAATAAAACTCTACGCAGTCTTATTATCAGAACAAAATAATAAAAGAACTACATTCTTCAGAAATGACCAAAATCCAATCATTTGACCATTGAGCTTATTATACATGTAATTAGAAAAATATTGAAGAAGCCTTATCACAAAAAAAAACAAATAAATATTTATGTCAATTGATCACCATTATCTTTCATATGACAGTGACATTGACGTTTGGAATTACTTTTACTAATAAAAGTTAGGTTATTATTTTTATTTTTTTTGTTAACATTTCACAAAATAATTGACATAAGCCTTTGATTGATAAGGGATAGTTTTGAGTACATGCTCAATAACATTTGATATATTTCATCTGCCGACGAGTTTATTTATATCAATTATTTTTATATTATTATCTTTCTTGTAACTATATATTTACTCAAACTTATTGAGCTAGATAAATGTTATAAAACAACGTTAAGATATTTAATTAACAATATTTGAAACTCATTTTGGCTTATATTCGATTTTCTTAAAAGTCCATGAATAGAATAAAATATTTATTTATATGAACAAAATAATGTAACAAATGAAAAATAAGAACTAGCTCCTTCAGATTACATTCATACATTTGTACTAAAAGTATGAAAATAAATAAACTAACGTTTTTATTTTAAATTCACTCCGCTAAGACTAACTTACTGTAAGGTTAGAAAGTTTCTACCAGGAGTCACCTCAGGATGCTATTTTAAGGTAATTGGATACACAGAGGTAGGGTTAAAGTTTCATTAGTTGCTACCTACTTGCAGCTTACAAGTATTTACAAAGGCCAGTGGTCAGACAGGACGGTTAATAAACTACCTTAGTAAATTACAAGAGATGTTATTCCTGGTTAAACTGTGTTCGGTGTTATATACGAGATGTTGCGCTTACTTAATATCTTTACAGGTAGATATTTGATCCTAATTTTTGTCTTGTATTTTTGTAAATGTAATGAAATTTTGGAGACGTCAATTTCTTTGACACAATTATAATTAAGGCACTAGCACAATCGAACCCTAAATTTTTTTTAAATTAAATGACTTACAAAACATAGAATTTTCGGCGATCCAATAAATAAATAAGGATATTTCACACCACGTCTAAAACAACATTTTTCGGCAATTATATAATAAATGAGGATATTTCACACCACATTCAGTCACAAAATTAATTCGACTAGACATTTTTTATAAAATACACTCACCTATTGTCATATCTACATAGCAATATATTGCATTCACCTTTTGAAGAGTCGAATCCAAAATGTTTGTTCAACAATGAAGCGGTGTGCACAATCGAATTGTCCAACAAAAGGCAGAGGTCAGAGGGCGGAGGGAAACATTCGGAGAGTGCGTAATTTTCCGTGTGACATGTGCTAAATCTGAGCTTATTCGTAACAATACCACTGCAATGTACAGATAGGGGTGTCGACTTCGAAGTACAATAGTAGGTCAGAACTCATAAATCACTCAAAGAATCAATCTACATAATTCACTTCTGATTGGGTTTTCGGTGCCTAAATCGTTTTTAAACATAGATTTTACCTTTCAATCTATTGAATTACTTATAGTTTAAGCTCACGATAATGAACTGTAAAGTTTTCTTGAAGCTAAACCTAAAATATTACCATATTTATTTAGCAATAGGCCGTGTAAGATTGCCTAGCATTACAAAAAAAACAGTTGCTTTTCTATATTTCAAAGTCTTTTAAAACCTGCCATGTTTTAAATCACGTACAGTTTCTATAGTAACTCATCGGTATTCTGCGGCATTTCTGAACTGATTTGACTGAGCTGAATTCAAAGTTAAATATTAAAGATTTATCTGTGACTAAAAATATTTATTACATTAGATAATTTTTAAATTTTTTAACATTTGGAATTCTATGGTACTTCCATAAAACTAAAACATTTGCGAATATATTAGCTAAATTAAGAAAAGTTATTAAAGTAAGAAAGTTATTAAAGTAAGAGACAATTTATGAAAGAGAAGATTTTTAAATAGTTTTGTGCAAGAAGTATTTTCATAAACTTACAAGGAAAGAAAGTAAAGATACAGGTGGGATGATTTAAATACGAGTATAGATACTATTATTATCCTTTATAGTCATAAAAAAACATTTGACTAAAAATATAAATATCAAAAGATTTCATAAAAGAATGTCACACAACTCCCTACCACGCAAAGATAAAACACCTTAGACTTTTTCCTCAATTTACGTTTGTATAAGAAACTGATACCACTGTAAATGTTCATAAAATGCCAGAAAACTATTTTCAAAAGGTGTATGAAAATAAAAGCTTAGTTTTTTCTATTGTCGTCACATGAAAAAAGTGAGGAGATATCCCATTAGGAATTGAATGGTGTTGGTATAATTATGTTATAGTTTCTTAAACTGACTTTGATTAAATATGTTAATTAAGCATTGTACACAGGATAAGCTTGGATAATAACACCATTTTTTGTCTCTTTCGATCCTAGAGGAGGCATAGGTAAGGATAATCAATCGATGGCCGAAACAACAATAGTTTTTTTAAGCTATTGCATAGCTTCTATCGCGGGCCTTGGGCATGGAGACCGAATTCAGAAATTCCGTAACGAAATAACCTAACGAAAACAACCTAACACTGGGCATGGGTAATCCAGCAAAAATGCTATGCAATAGCTTTACCGCGGCAGTTCCCGAGTGCCACACGTCTTTTTTTTGTAATTTTATAAAGGGTGAAATGTTATTTTCACATTATCAAATAACTAACGCCACCAAACGAGGTATCAAGTCGTGTGTCAAAAACTGAAAGATTCGATCTTATGTCAGGTTGTCATAAAGTGTCAGATTAATCTGTCGTTCGACGTTTTTGACAGACACGGTCCTATTGTGAAACCGGCTTTACACGAGCTAACGAGGGCCCTTTATCTAATCGGATCTACCCCCTGATGTGTGAACGAGATAGTACACACTCTCCGAGGGTAGGAAATATAAAGAAGAATCATTTGAATGAGTTCATTGAAAGTTTTTCAATTTTCTTTCGTATTTATTTCAGGCTCTCTGAACTTTGCCTAAGGGCGTTTATATACGCACGACGTTTATACCATAACGACGTTGTCAATTGTTTCCACAAATCGTTGATTTCGATGCTACGTAAATGTCGTGTCGTTGACAGTGTGTAAACGTTTTAATACTGATTTGTTTTATTTAATTTGGCATTCAAAAGACAGTACTTATACATAAATGTTTTGTAAGAATATTCGATTGCGATTCCAAAAACTGTTCCGATTCTTGAGGTTCAAATAACTCTGATGATTCAAATAACACTAGAAAAAAAACGCATATCCGCAGACATAGTTACTTACCAAGTTACTTACCAGACCACTAAATTGTTATAACACCGCCAGCACGACCAAACAAATAACAACGGCTTAAAGCTGATTCAACCTCTGCAGCGCTACAAAAATCCTGTCCATCCACATTTCGCTGATAATCCGGCCCACACCTGTAGGATTCTACTGGTTTTATAACCCGGCACACTAGAACTCCTGTAGAATTCTACTGGTTTTACAAGTTACCTCGGTCTAGCAGCCTGGGTGTAGAACCGGTCCAGCTCTTGCAGCATACGCAGAGCGTCGGCCATGTCGTGAGGACCGCTGTCATCGCGGGCCTCGGCCAAGCACACCACGGCAAGCACCACGGCGAGAGCGATCGCAAGATTTTTGCTCATCATGATGGATCCTGTTGAAAGATTTATAAATAAGACAAAACAAGTGACTGTCTAGAAGACGTACTACATTTTTGTAATATTTCTCGTTGTGTAACATCTTGATTATTGTTGCAATATTCGGCAGTCAAACTGGCGTTGACGCGTAGTGTGACTCGAATCGTTTCTATACGTTTACAATTATCGTGTTTATTCGTGATCATCCCTTTGAACAAGCTACCCCACCTTTGACAAATTAAACTTCCGCCAAAGAGGACGTGTGACACATGACTTTGTACATGTGACATGCATCGCTAACTATTCTACCTTTGAAATGCATACCTAACACATTCTAGACGTCTGAGTTCTAAGTTCTTAAGTTAAGTTAAAAGAATTGGTTGGCCAAAGGTGTTCTTATACTTTGACGCAAAATAAAGTATAGCATTGCTATTCAGCGCGGCAATCCAGCCAGTGTCTTGGGTACGCTTCCGATTGGTACTGATTTGGATCAGTTAAACTATCTATAGATCGTTTGCAACAGTCTGTAAATAGCTCAACTGTTTCATATGTATTTTATATGCCTATGTACATTTTGTAAATACTGTAACAGTCATAAGTTTGTTTTTGTAAATAAATATAGTAAGTAATTAATTTTATAACTGAGTTGAGTTGCTAAGATGCGTTTATAAGTTTTCTTTAAACATTTTCATATAAGCCGGGAAGCTTCACAAGAAGAAGTTTACGAAGCAAATGATTGCAAAAAAATTAATTTTGCTCAAGCTTAGCCCGCGGCGTAGCAGGACGCACTTTGTTTGGAAACTTGGTAAGATAATTAAACTGACTTTTCCTCAGTTGACAGAAAAAGTAAGTTATTTCATAATGTAAATACTGTCAGTTTTAGCCGTGATTTAAGTTAAACGTGCTGGTAATGTTATTATTTATTTGTTATAGAACCGTATACAAAATATATTATTTAAAACTATCACGGTTTTGAACATAGTTTTAATTGTAAACGGGAATATCGGGAAATAATCAAACTCACGAATCATGGTAATTATCCCGTTTACAATGAAAACTACGTATACAAATAGCACTAAGTAGTTATGTAACCGGCTAGTACATTGCCAATAACATCGCATCATGCCTAGACGCAAGCTTGCAGTCTTGCACCTGCGGTCGGTTGCTTATTTCTACCACCCACGCGTCTGTGCCTTGTGGCCCTTAGTTAGTAAGTTTGTTTTAATCATTCGTCTAGAGGCTAGCCTTTGCCTCTGACGTCTCATTTATTGTAACTGATTTCAATGAATTAAAGTTTTCATGAAATAAAGTTTAGTTTTTAAAACATTCTCCACGTTCCCGAAACCTTCACTAAGTTGCATAATGGTTTCCTATTTTATTTTGGGTTTCTTAACATCAATAATTTATATCAAAAATAGAACTGCCTTTAATCATTTTGGTTTGCCGTTAAGTAGTCTTATAAAGTTGTAATTGCTCTATAGACTGTGAAACTCTGAAACCAAATATTCAAACTTAAACCAGGTTGAAGGACCACAAAACTTTTAACAAGGGAAATAAAATCTTGTGGAAAACAGAAGGTTTTGTAATAAAATGTCATAGTGTGGGAGCAGTGTCCGGCTCGGACATTGCGGCGAATCATCCCTGTGCGCCCCTCGAGACGACGAGTAATTCTCTTTTTGACATTACTGATATTGCATTCTGTGATATGAATTTTTCATCACGTTGCTAAACGGAGCATTTCTCTAATTATTTTTAAGCTGTTGCATAGCATTTATCGCGGGCCTAGAGAGTGGAGACCGAATGCAAAAAATCCGTAACGAAATAACCTAACACACCGACCGGCAAAAAATACTATGCAATAACTTTACCGCGGCAGTCCCTGAGTGCCACACGTCTTTTTTTTAACAATCGTTTAGTTTTCACAAAACTTATGTAAATAACTTTTTACAAACTCCTTTTACAAGCGAAGTCACAAATCTTTTATTTCTCTTTAATAAACCTTAGCGTGCATTTAAAACACAATGTAAACGTAATGTTTAAAACAAATGTAATTTAAAACGTGCAAATTTACGCTAATTTGATTATAACGAGGTATCCAAAAGCATTTGTCTGTGATAGGTAGGTACTTATGTTTAAAACAATTTATTCTTTATAACAGTTGGCAAAATAAATATTATAAAAATATTGTTTAAAACACAATGCCAGCTGCAACATTTGTTGAACTTTTTTTGCGTAGATACGGAAGTGCGCTTTCAGTCTAGTTGACAATATTTGAGGGAGTTTTGTATCATAGGTAGTCGTTACAATACATTTTAATTTGTTACATATTTGCCAGTAAATAAAACGTTATTTATTTAGAAAAAAATGTAGTAAATATAGCTCGATAATAATATCGATCACTAAAAAAAAAGTGGTTGGATTGTGTGAAAGAGGATATGAATGTGAAAGGAGTGGACTCTGATTTGACGAATGATAGGAGTGAGTGGAGGAAAAAGACATGTTGTGCCAACCCCACTTAACGTGGGATAAGGGCAGGGGAATGATGATGATGATGATGAATAATATCGATCAGTACCATCTAGGTACGAATATTTCATGTTTTATACATTAATTATGTACTGACACACCAAAAAAATGACAGTAAGTTATTTTTACTGTAATCTGTTTACTGGAACTTTGATTAGTTTAGGTGTTGCTGATACATAAACAAATATTTAATTAAAAATTTTTGTTGTTAAAATATTTGACCCGAATAAATGTGACAATCGTAAACGTATCGAAACAGTGGCGTATTTAAGTGACCTGTATTTAATCTGCTACCTTTACAATACTGACCAAGAAGAAGAGCCAGTATGACGGTGCTCTAACAAGAGGCTTGAAAGCAAGCTTGATGATTATGTCAAACAAGCTAACAAGCATGTCTGTGAGGACTTCAGAAAAAATAATGTAAAACGGTCCGTTCGACTAGCGTTCAACTGTTTGAGTTGAGGCTTCGCTTGCTTGAGTTGGGATTATAGGTACAATGGCATCTCTGTTGACAAGCTTCAACTTTTATTGACGACATTGATTGTTAAAGTTGTTGGTTTTATATTCAGATTTTCATCAAAACTTTAAGGTTTTTAGGTGCACGTGGGTAGAAAATGTTTCGATCTACAATTTCATTGATAAAAAATGTAACCAACATTATTATCATCATCAACTACCTATATCAGTATTTCTTAAAATAGGTATCTCGAAACTAAGTTCTTCTCATCCATCTGCATTTACATTACCTTTTGATTTTAAGCAAATTAAAATAAAACTCTTCCTTTTACTCAAACGCAGTAAATCAGTGATTTAGAAGCTAAACAGGGCACGTATTTGGCTATATAGTAACTGTAGGTAATAGACCTATTACATTGCTATAGCTAAATACGTGGTTGCTGTGGCGGTCCTACAGAAGCTTAAAAAGACAGCCAGAGACGGTTTCTCCAACGATGATCAACGAAAAAATCAAATAATTACTATGTGTCAAACTCGGATCAAGTGATTCGGGTTTCCAGAAACCGGCCGTTAATCATACAAATCAAATTAGTAAGTAAAGGAACTTTAAGTCGATTCAGTTGGCGCAACTATTTTCTTAGACCGATGATTCGATTATACCCAGAGATGACCACTAGGATGGTATTGATATTGAGTCCGCCACAAAACGAACAATATTTGTCAGTCTAGTCCTGACAACGAATTTACCCAAGTGATTTACCCAATAACTTAAAATTCTTGCGAAAAATATAATTTTTGAAATAAATGTAATTTAGCATGTTCGTGAAGTGACGATCTTTGTTCTAAGTATTGCAAAACAATTTAAACTAAATAAACCTTATTTTTATCAGATAAAAACACCAGCCTACGTTTTGTAAATAAAACTTAAATTAAAAGTGTAATTTGAGTCTTATCTTTAAAGCAAAGATGCTATTATAATTCAGTGAAAATTATAAAAAACACTTGAAAGGAGCAAGTGGACCGCACTTAATTATAAACCTTTAAATGTAATGGTTTCATGTTATTTTATGTTTTAGATATTTTAAGTCTTTCACTGGCCTTTTGTATCAAGTAGATAATAAATAATTTCAAATATTCAATCGTTAAGAAAAAAAGCTTTTGCATTTCAATAAATTCTACAATGTCTAAGTCCACGTCTAACTTATACATTAATATTATAATGAATGGAATTATTTTTGGTGCCTGAGGTATGTTTTGAATAGATTAGACTTGCCTTGTGACTGACACGTTTATTTCTATTTACACAAAATTATCAAAGGTTTATGATTTTCAAAAATAACCGTTGAAAACTTAGACTCGACTGTTTTATCCTTTCAGCATTATTTACAAAACAGACAAGCCAGCAGCATATTATGCGCTTATTTTTACAAGACAGAAACATTTATTTCACACAAAAATTCGAAAGAAAAATGACGTAGTTTGCAAACCCTTTTTAAGCATGTGGTGTTTACCTGTTATAGGTTTGTACACATAGAATAAAAACCTTTTTGTTTAAGTTTTTGGGATGTATTGTGAATAAATTGTTGGTGAACCTAAATAAATAAATAAAAAAAATAAACCTTTCATAACATCATTAAGGTTAGGAAGATAATGATCATTATTATCAGTAAAACTCAGACTCGACGAATAAAACAAATTAATCTATGAAATTTTCGGCTAAGCTACAACATCCTTACACAATTATGAAATCTATATTAGGGGATATAACCGACCCTGAGCGGACAGTGTAGGTTTTTTCAATTACCCTGTAGGTATAGGCAAGAGAGCCGGAGACCCTTATTTTAGGCTTATCAAATGTACCATCGTAAGAGTAATTTTTTTTTATGCATTATAGGCAAACGCTTGGCCGCAATCACATCTGATGATAAATGATGATGCGGCCTACGGTTTACGGTATTTGTATCTGGTTTTAAACTGGTTGGACAAATCACACAACATCATCTAGCCCCAAGCTAAGCAGAGCTTGTGTTATGGGTACTAGAAGACTGACATACTTAATATAATACACATAAAATACCCAGAACACCCGGAATAAATATTTGCAGATCGTACAAACATTTATCTCAAGGCGGGAATCAAAACCGCAACCACCACGTAGCAGGCAGGCCTTCGCCCGCCGCGCCACATCAGTCGTCAATGAGCGATTTTCCAGGGAGTGTTCTTATAATACACGATAGATGGCGCTTAACGTCAAATGCATTTCAATGTCAATTGTCAACACAAAAAGTTTTCATATTTTATCTGTGGTGTGAAATTTTTGTCCTAGAAAAAATTCAAAACTGTTTGACAAAAGCTAAAAGTCTTCAATCGTGGCAGAAATCAGAAACCAGTATACAGTCTGTTGTCAAAAGTAAAATGCACAAGAAGGTACCTACACGAATGCTAAAATAAAAGCAAACAAAATTTATCAAAACGCTGAATACACCGAAACGGACGTGACAGGATGATAATGACAGCTACACGACAGAGCTACCAATAGATTATACAGATAAAAAAGAGAGGGATTTTGATACACTATTTGTCTACTGCCATCTATCGACTATTTTCGAACTATTTTTTTTTTTTAAAAGCCATTTGGAAAATCGCTCATTAGCACAAATAGTGTAGGCACTTGTAACATGTTTGACAGACTGTGAAAGTGGTTTACTTAATGTCATACCCGTATGTCAATATTTGTTCACTGGCTGAATTATGTAGCAAACAATTGAATATTGACATTACTGTGTCATATTGACATTATAATTTTACTAAAGTAACAAAAAGTTTTTTATATAGTTCGTAATAAAAACGATGTATAATTCTAATGTATAGTTTTAGGATTATTAAGAAATATGCAAGTAACAATGATTATTTGTAAAAACATAGGTAGATATAGTTTTTTCGTCATAATATTATAAAATTTAAGAAACTTTATAAAAATAGGACTGCGAATTTTCAGATATTATGGAACATTATTTTAACTTCTTTAGGTTTACATAAATATATTTCGTGAAATTATTTTATCTTTTTTTTAGTTTACTTATACACAAATTTAGTTTATTAAATCGTTTTCATATTTTTTTCTCCCTAACCGAAACAAATAAAAAAATATCTAATTCAGTAGTTATTCAGGCATAATTAGAAAGAGTTTATATTATAATGAAAAATAAAAAGAGTTTTTAATAAAAAATATATAGTATGACCGGAAAAACGGTATAACAATGTTTTTAAAGTCAATTTATTCCGTGCGTAAACGGTAAGCACGGTACTTGTTCAAGTTTTTAAATGGCTGGACGTCCTTTTTCCCGACGCTAATAAAATTCACATTTTAGTAAGTCCCTAGATTTAATATTTGGGCTACAGGCAACAAGAGTTTTTTTAAACGATTTCCGATATTTGAAGCCTAAACCAAGTGGTATATATTTATGGGTAGTTGATAATATACAAACTTTTTGGTGCCATTTTAAAAAAAAAGTTCAAGATAAGTGTATTTGAGGTACTTTTTTTCCAGAGGTCTAAAAAGAGATATAAAGGTCCTTAAAACAAAGGTAAAGCAGTAAGTATATTACTTTAGTTTGGTGCATTTATTTCCCTAAAAAAAGTAAGTTTTTATTTATTTAATAACTTTAAATAATTTATGTTCATTTGAGAAAAACTTTTAATATACAATTAGTATAAACTCACCATATCGTTTACTATATAAATCAGAGTATCAAAATTATTTTGATAAATTGTACAGTAATATTTTAGATACTTGGTTATAAAAAATTGAATCTCCTCTTTGATTTTATCTTTCAATTCCAGAATAAATTTCATTTCTGAACGACTGATTAGATTAGGCAAACATATAACAATAAGGTATTTTTAATTCGTATGAATTGTACTAACTTTTGTAATTTTAGTATAAATTTTTGTAATCTTACATTACTTTTTATAAACTTTTTAATCGTTTTTGAAATTGTCCTTACCTTAACTTTTGGCTGCGAAAACTCGTGAGTGGAACTTTCGAAGTCTTGGGGTAGAAGTGAGCGCGAAGGTACACGATCGTAGTGGATGAAATTCTGCAGAGCTAGCATTTATATCCAACTCCTGGGCGGAAAAGGGGCGTGGCCACGCACGCGTAGGCTGCGTCTACGTGCGTACTACGTGCTACGGGGGTCTACGAAGCTCTACGAGGATCTATTTAAGTAAGTTGAAATTGCACAAGATTTAGGTAGGTACAAGGTTTATAGGTTAATGAAATTGCACAAGATATTACTTTGGATACTTTTATAGGTAAATGTATTAGGGAACGATTTTGCATATTGTGATTTTGAATATTTAGGCAATAATAATATTTTTTTCTAGCTACATAGGTATACAAACAGTAGAATTTTTTTTTATATTCTCTTAATAGATAAACTTACGAGCCTTCTGTCAATTAAGTGGTCACTGTCGCTTAGAAACGCCATTATCACTTGTTGTTAGTGCGCTTCTTGCCAGAAATCTGTAAGTTAAAAAAAAAATTAGCTTAAACCTTTTATATAATTAATTTATTAAAAAAATATTTAAAACCGCGGCGTAGTATGTACAAGTACGAAACAACAATCGCAAAGTACTTATCTGACAACCATCGATACGACACCCACACGATATTGGTTGGCAGATACCGTCATATATTTCATTACTATGCTAGATGTATGACAGATGACTTAGCATGCTCGTTTAGTATGGGGTAGTGGCATATAACCCTAAACTCAACCAGCATTGTAAGTCATCTAGAGTACTGCATCTCATCATCATCATCATCGACCTATACTAGTCCGCTGCTGGACGTAGGTCTCTCCCAAGACGCGCCACTGAGCTCGGACTTCGGCTCTTCCCATCCAGTGTTTGCCAGCTACACTCCTTGTATCGTCGCTCCATTTCGCCGGAGGGCGTCCTACACTACGCTTGCCTAAACGCGGTCTGCACTCCAGTATCCGTTTGTTCCAACGGTTGTCGCTTCTTCGGCAAACATGGCCGGCCCACTGCCAATTCAGCTTGCTAATTCTTTGTATAATGTGCGTCTTTTACTTATTTATAACATTATATTTTATAACTTAATACATACAATATTAACTGTATGTATTGTATACATACTGAACTAAGTTGCATTTTATGTTATGTATGTAGCCAAATCTACCTAATAGTCGCCTTTTTTATGTCTAATTTTGTCTTGTGTATGTTTTATTAAATTATCAAAAATATCAGCGTCGTGTCGTTACCGCGTCGGTAGGTATAAGTGAGGTTTCAATAAGAGTGACGTGATGTCAAAGAAATCGTATTTAGAAACATCACAAAACCGGAAGTTATTAAACTTATCGTATCAATAAGTAGATAAACTGAGTTGAATCTCTAATTATAAATAAATAAATACTTGTAAAATTGTAATATTATATTTTATATGTATGTATCTTTGTTTCTTATATTATGTATATTTGTAAGTTAATTATAATTTTCCATGTTCATTCTTGTATAAACTTTCAATTTACAATCAGCTCTCTACCCTCTAAGGTTTGCTGGAAGAAAACTCATTTAGGGTTAAGCTCGCTTTTGTATATATGTTTCAACTTGTTCATTTTTGTCTCATAGTGTACCATAAAGTATAAATAAATAAATATGTATTTTACAGTTCTCGATATACAGAAAGGTATTTTTTCTTGGTAGGTTTGAACTCATCTTGACCAAGAGGGTAGCTAAAACGTGACACCTCTAATCAGGCCTGATTTTTAAAGCTGACTCAGTTTTATCAAAATTAATTTATCTTGTTAAAGCGTGTCTAAAAATAGATATCTCAAAGGTTCAAATGATCCTTTGAAGGTATACTGATATCCAAGAGGGAGAGGGCAGAACTGGATAATGTCAGCAATCAGTCAAGTAGTAGGTAGCATGTAAAATCAGTAGGTACCTTAACCTTTTCCGAATATATTGAATTGAAAAAATTACCGGCGTCGGTGTTTCCAGATGCATTATTTGGACGGTTTCAAGAGGAGAGTGAATAGGTTCTAACTAGACAAACGCGTTACACTGTAGGCCGCATCATCATTAAACATCAGATGTGATTGCGGCCAAGCATTTGCTATAAAAAAAAAGAAAAAAAAAGTGTAAGTTTTTAAGGTGGTAAAATTCTTTACGGCCAGTGCTTGATCTATTGACAGTTTGGCTCAGCTTGCCATGATATTTGACAGCTTGACATTTCTATAAGAAATAGGTAGGTAGGTACATCGAGCATAATCGAGCTTTTCTACATTGGCAGAATTGCTTGTCGTATTGACGAGCAGAGGCCATATAAAAAAGAAGAAGGTGTATGTGTTCCAGTTTGAAGAGTATGAACGCCAGGGCAATTATGTAGGGATGAACGCGGTGCAATGCGACACATGCATGATACATCCTCAATGAGGCAAAGTAGCATTATGCAATCATCTATAAACCTTTATACAAGAATGTCGTGTTAGTTACACTATTAATAACTCAAGAACGGATTTGCTGATATTATGGCTGAAAATTGGTGGGTAGGTAGCTTAGAGCCAGGAGATGAACATAGGATAATATAAAATATTTTCTAAAATATATAACTTATAAAAAAATCTGTTTATTTATTGCCTTTTAGGTAGAAACAGAGTTCGCCGGGATACCTAGATTACTTATGTCAATCTGTAGATGATCTTTACTGAATAAAAACTACAACTTGAGCCCTCGTATGTACCCTGTAGAGTTTTATGCTTCACCCACACAAGTTACTTATTAAATTAGCATAAAGCTTTTCATTATAGATTCGATAGAAACAATTTGTGCAATTATTCTGAATGCGAGAGACTTTATCCTTTTACCTTGATTGGTAAAACTCATTGTCGGTTTATGAAGGGTGTAATAGGTGTAACAAGTTCTAATAAAATCCCTTTTTCCAGTATTGAGCAGCAAGTTTATCGTGTACCTAGTTTAGTGAGTGGACTTGCGAAAGTACCTACACTATAAGTAAATAGCACTTTGCTAAATTATATCAAACTACATTTATTTTTTATGCTGCATTTTATTTAGGTAATTAGCTTATATTAAACATCTAGTTATTTGAATGAAACTATTGAATTTATTACGGTAGTAGTCATAAATATCTGAGTAGGTAGGTATACTCATTCGATCAACTTAGTTTGTTTTTTAAGCTGTGCTACCTATGTAGATAATATTTTTACAAAGCTTAAAAAAATTAGGTGTAAGTTGTTGATAGTTCCGAAGAATAAATGACGCAACAACTGACTGTCGAGTTTAGCGTTGGCGCGCAGTGTGACTGGAATCTTTTCATTTATAAACGCGCCTATTGCGTAGTCGCGTGTGTTTTCTAAGTAGGCATCTAAATTAAGATAGCAGTCGTATTTTTTTTCCCGTAAGTATATTAGCGCCTTAATATACCTACTCCTAATTTAGGCTAAGTTAGGAGTAGGTATATTTTGATGTACTTAATTAATAACACTTGTAGAAAATTGTATTCTTAGATTTAAATGATTTTCTTACATAAATCAATACTATTGTTAAATTTCAAGATGGCTTGCAAAAGCTTTGGTTACCAATTCCAAAAGGATAATTTAATTGTTGTAGGTGAAGTTGGTACCTGAAATGGTTAATTGTTATCAAATTTGAATGGCCAATAGATATTTGATGCTAATTGGATGGCCCCTTGTGGGGTCCTTAATACTCTGTCTTTAGAAATAAGGCTATTTACAAACATTTAACAAATACGTACTTCGAATGTTACAATATACAAGTAATATTTTCATCGCAATAAAGACCTAAGTACCTAAAGTTAGGTAAGTACCTAAGTAAAAACATATTCATGGATATTATATGCATCGCGCTCTAGTCCCAAATTAAGCAAAGCTTGTAATATGGAAACTAATATGCTGATAGAATACATAAAGACATTTTTTTGTAAATAGGTACATACATAGAAAACCCCCAGATATGTAATTATTAAGCAAGGTTATTTTTTAATTATCAATGAATCGATTCAAAGGTTTTGCTACCAAACTAGTAATCGAACAAACAGACGTTGTAATGTCCGTTTGAACTTTGATAGGTTAGTACTATAACAGTCAAACTCCCACCTTTTTCAAACCCTAAAACGAACTTACGACTATTATAATTATACAGTATTTACAAAATGTACATTGTCATATAAAATACATAAGATCCAAATCAGTACCAATCGGAACCCTAAAAACGATAGATATATTATTGTTTATGAAACTAGCTAGGTACACAATATTTGTTGATCTTTATAATTTATATAATTTCGTTTCTCTAGTTCAGCCTTTACTAAAAACCTGTTGGTTAAAATACTATTGTAAGTAAATATATAATAGTTATAAACAACGAAAAGACCCAGTCTTCCCTTATCGTGTCAGCGTTTCAGATAGTCACAGATAGATAGTGCTCCAAAGCCCACTCACGTGAATCTCCTATTAATTAGTTATTTTTGTAACAAGCTAGAGGTAGCTAAGTAGCACCCACACATTCTGCGGATTCGACTGCGGTTAGCCTTTGTTTTTTCTTTTTATCTTCGTCTATGATTTTTGATTACAATACCTAAATAATGTTGAATAGGTACTCAATTTCAATTTCAAATAGCCTTTATTAACAATCTTAACCTAGTCTTACAATATTATCATACAGACACCGGAAACGGTAATTAATTAATTGTTTTGCTTTCCAGCATAGCGCAATAGCGCGTAAGAGCAACTTGCAATAGCGTGTAGGTAGGTACTTATTTACAAAAGTCGCAAAAATTCGTTATTGCGCCATCGATTTCTGAGTGTCTTGGTACCTAATGGGATTCTTCCAGCTGTAAAATTGATAAAATACTGATACGCCGTATTGCAAATTGGTCTTACGCGTTATTGCAGTCGCGTCGACGATAGGCCTCCCCCAGCCTTTTCTATAATTCGCGATCACGGGCTTTCCTTAACCAAGAGGCACCGGCAGTAGCTCTTATATCAATTTCCATAAAGGAATAGGTACTATTGTAGTATAAATAGAGTAGTATTACAATAGTTTAAGGTTTTATTCCTGAATAAACAAAGGCTTGAGTCCGTCAACATTTCGACTTGCGTTCTAGAGCCTAGCGTAGAGCCTGAATTTGCCTCTACACCTTAGTTACAGCAAAAAATAAATCGTTTTTAGGTTCTCAGTATTTACCTACCTATACCTACATATAGTTAGCTGCAAAAATAACGATCTAACCGAAATGTCAAGTCAATAGCTACAATAATAAAAAATACTTTAATAATTATGTACCTACCTAGGAAGGTATAGGTACCTACCTAGGAAGGTATAGGTACCTACCTATAATCACGAAGACGTGTGCATTTCACTCTGTACCTATAATTATTAAGTATGGGCGTAGGAAGGATTCTGATATAGAATTAGAATCACAATATCTTCGTGCGGTAGCGCATTTTGCATCAATAAATCGAATGCCATTTGATTTTCATTTTCGCTTCACCTAGCTTGCAACGTATTATGATAATTGATCTAGACTACCCACATCTGTAAATATGCCATGCGTAGATACGAGTGAGCATTATGAAATGTGACAATACACTGCTCGACTGCTCGACTTTACTGTTGAATGTTGCAGCGTTAGCGCGCAGTGTATCGCAAATACTTACATTACGTTCACGATAGTCACATTTATTCGTGCTCAGCCCTAGGAATAGGTTACGGTGAGTAAGTAGAATTTCTTTACTTATGTTTATTCTTGCATGATGTGTTAGGTGTTCTTAGATACCTACCTAGGTGAACTTTACACTTTATTGAAAAGCACGGCTGTTTCAGTAAAAAGGTAATGATCATAAAAGTACCTAACTACCTATAAGTACCTAAGTATATACCTAGTAACTACAAGTATTTGAAAAACACAGTTTTATATCTTGCTCAGGATTCATGTTTTGCCTGAATATAAAAAACTTTTGTCAGGAAACATTAGTTAGGTAGGTATCTACATTAAAAATCTGTTTTTACCTAGGTACTTACCTACTCAATATTAGGTACCGACCTATAACTAAAAAGTTGGTAAGTACTTAAATTTGTTTTACATTATCCGGTAGGTAGGTATGTAATACATAACATAAGTTTGATGGACAGAATATAATAAGAGGTGCTTGGCGTAGCTTATTGCTATGCTTCATTCAGCTTTCGTAGCGTATTCCATAGCGTAATATTAAGAAAATCGATCCATGCTGAAAGCTTTCGGTGAAAGCTTTTGCTAGCCGATACTATCTTGAGTAACCTTACATTCGTCCACACAACATTTCAAAATTTTAGTACAAAGTGCATTTTGAACTTAATGATAATACACAACTTAAATCAAAAGCGACATCTATTGACTAAACATCTAAAAAAAAAACCTCTCAGGGCATCACTGAAAACCAGCGCTGGTGTAGAGCCCGATGGTTCTACTCCAGCACAAGCTGAGTGTGCACCATTTTCAGTTATTTCAACATAGTATAATTATACCGTTTATATCCTAGCATTAAGTTTTATAATAACTGAAATAAATGATTTCTATTTCTATTTCTCTACACATATCACCAAGATGAGCAATAGTAAAAGCGTCATCTAGATTTTTGTTTTGAATTCAAGCGTTAGTTTAGTTCCATATTTATCCACTTACAATCCCGTGAATAACTTTCATTCAATCATTCATTCTTGTTCATTCATTTGATTTGATTGTTTTGATTGTGTGTGACCACAGAACATATTATATACCTAGTATGTTAGTGCCCGGGCACAATTTAAATCGTTTTCCCTTATTTAAAGTACTTTTAAAGGTTAAAAACTCGGTAAAAAAACGTAATATTACAAATACAATTTAACTATTCACACTACACGGCTCACAAAATTGCTGAAATACCTACTTTATAGAGTCATTTAGAGAATATGAAAGAAAAAGAAAAATATAATAACAATTTCACAGTTGGCAACACTTTTATTTACTATTTTATTTGAATTTTGAACTGAAATTACAGCTAATCGAAACGTGAAATTTGAAACAATAGACGGTTTTTCTTTAATTGTTGATATAATAGAACTAAAAATGGAAGCATTACAACCAGTGTTAGATAATTTCTCAAAGTTTGTTATAGAGAAACAAGTAAGTCCAAGCTACGTCGAAATATACACGAAAAATAACGCAGAAGTGATCGTTGCAGTTGCAAAGGTAAGAACTTTTTTATGAATATTTTATTCGCTGTGAGTTTCTATCGCCTAATAAATATAAACCAAAATCGTTACAGAACAGACCAACAACAACCAATACTTGCACTGATGCTGTTGGGACTAAAACTTGTAAAATTGGTAAGGATATTTTTAATGTCTACAGAGCAAGATTAAAGCATGTCTAGAAGGCTAATGTATTCTATAAATACGCAACCACCTGAAATAGTTTTTATCTAATGTACAAGTCAGCCTACATGTTTCATTTAAGCTACACTGCAACTTGACAAGCTTTCTGCCGAGTAATAAAAATGCATCAGCCTATATTGTTCTTATTTTGGCACAAATCATAAATACACTCCAATATTTTTTATTTATTATATTTCCAAGATATTAAGAGTGCAATGTATGAAATGTCCATGAATTATTTGTATCCTATTAGCAATCTAATTCCCATAGTACCTGTTTGCTTAGTTCGGGACTAGAGTGTGATGTGTGAATTGTCCGTGAATATTTATTCATTGTTTTATATGTACTTGAAAGGATGCTGTGTGGCTATTTACTCTAAATTTCTGTATTTGAATATTTTAATCACAATAGGCCATCAAGGCTGCAGTGATATTACAGCTAATCAAAGAATAGTAATTAAAACAATAAATTAATAATTTCAGATGATTTAGATCTGACCGGCTCTCCTCTCAAACTAGACCTGAGTTTGCATACTATTCTGGATGATACCCTGATATCGGATGAACCACAGCTCTGGAAGAAAGAAGAAGGAGGTCATGCACCTATCAGCATTGACACAGCAAGGTACATAAGCATAAATTTGTTAGAAATTATCAAACAATTTATTTTTTAGATTTTAGTAATCAATAATCTAATGTATAGGTTCATTTGTTTTCTGGTTAAATATAAAAAACAAACCCGGATGAGTTAAATAATAGATATGTTTGAGCTATCTCATTCATTCTATGTAAATCTATTTGCTCAGTTTGGTAAATTATGCCATTTTAATCTTGAAAATTAAAGTCTTCTTGAATTACATCTAATCTAATTCTGGTTGCAAAATCAGGAGATACTTTTGAGTATTTTTTTATACTAAATATAAGTATGTAAGTATGAAGCAAACTGACTAGCTTAAAATATGTCTGTACAGTTCAAAATACTAAGAGCAATTTTAGTATGAATTATTTCTTCTCTTTGGTTATTAAATTAAAATTGTATTACAGAGATATAACAAACCTTTACAACAAGAATCGGAACACACTCCAAGATGCTGTTCCTCTCTGGATCCTCACAAACCCGTCTGATGCTGGCAGACCATTGCTGCTCATGTCTGCATCAGATGAGCAGAACTTCGCACGAGGTTCCGTGACTTATGAAGGAGCAATGGGCCTGGATGAGGTTGATGTGGTGCAGTTGATAGAGGACTATGCTAAGTTGGAGGGAATTAGTGCTGATTTAGTAAGTAATCTTTTGTTATAATTTTTAATTATATGAATTGAAAAAAATAATACTAGTTAACAACTTGTTATTGTAATATGTGATGTTTGTGAGCCTTAAGTTGGACTGGAGAGTCTGGAGATATAACTATAAATTAAGACCAAAGCTGTAACTAGTTTCTTCAAAAACTACATATAATTTATCATTTATTCAGAAATGTACAATGAAAGTCAATAAAATAACATTGAGTATTAAACAGCTTTATATAAAGACCAATGAGTGTTGGTATATATTATTATTTATACTATGTTCCCACAGTAGAAGCTTTGCTTGGTTTGGGACAGGTTTGTGATGTCAGAAATATGTGAAATGTCTACAAATATGATTTTTATAATTTCAGATCAACACACAAATGGACTGCAAGTATCTGGTGTCAGGTGTGTCATACGGGTCTCACATACCCGAAGAGTTACTTAATGCACCTCACTCCGGAGTCACGGAGTTGCTTTGTGAATGGTCGGGCAAGATGCTGCAGACACCGTTTATTAGTTGTCAAGTCAACTTTGTAAGTTATATACTTACCACTATCTGATAATATACTAGAAGGGAACTTTTATGTACTTACTTAGTTTATTTTTATTTTATTCTATTTGGGAAACAAACAGTACAATTAACTTTTATATAGAAATTATGTAGTAGGTACATACAAAAACACTCAAACCATAGTTGCTATCATTGTTGTCAGAACTTAGTTCCCAAAGGAAAAGAGAAAGAGCTTTTTGTTGTGTAAGTATTACTACCAAAATATTCATTTCTGCCACCAAGCAGTATTGCATGCATTGCCCAGTTTTGTATAATATTACCGTTGTAAATACATACATAGTGATATTAGCACGAAAGTTTGTTTGTGCTGTGGATCAAACCCATAAACTAAGGCATGAAAACAAAAGACAGCTAATACCAACTGAGCTATAATGCCTGACTAAATTGAAACTTGTAATTTCCAGGAACAAGAAGTAATAGTGGGTCATCTATCAAGTCCGTGCAACGCGATTTGGAAGTCAGTGACGGCGCTCAACAATATTAATCAGCTGTTGGTGGATATGACGGCTGCTGGAGTCACTTCTGTCAATTTGGAGACTGCTGCGATAAGGTATAGGCTATTAATGAATGTCATAGTCCACTTATCCGTGATCCAAATAATGATCCATTATATCTATTTATTTGATTTCCATGGAAAACAACCAATCTTATAAAGCTATATCTAATCTAAAATTATATTATGTTGACCACATACATTCTCACATAATTCTCAGGGATGCTGTAGAGCCAGGAACATTATTTTTCGATGTGGCTAGCTTTGTCCACTTTTAACCTTCTGCTCACACATTTCAATAGTGTAAATATGGATAAGTAGTTCAATATACATTTTATTTAAAGACAAAATATAGCTAGGAAAGTAGAAAGAAATTCTAAAAACTTCACAATATCATTATAATCATAAATCTAATGTGATCTTTCTTACAATCTTATCGGTACTTATTTTTAATAGGCTTAATATTTTCCAGAAACAATGTGCCTGGTATGAAACGCCTGAACAACTCAAAACGCCTCACAAATCTTCTGAACGAGACTGAAACATACGCCTACACTGCCGAATGCCCCGCCGGCGGGTTTATTTGCGTTAATGAAGATACCACCACCTTAAACCAGTGCTTGAAGGATATGAACAAGATGGGATCTAGTAATGATTTTACATATAAGCTGTGGGATGTTTTACGAGGTAACTAGAAACTTATTATAGTAGTATGGGAGTATAATATAGTATAATATATACATATATAGAGTATAGTAGTAGGGGAGTATAGTTATACATATACACATACACATACTATACATTTATAGATAGTTTATATAGGCTTCAATATGTTTTTGTTATTTATAGTTTTATCCAGAGATGACCTGGACGCCCAGGAAAAAAACATGATGGAATATTAACAAAAACCGTGACAAATAGAGGGTTTTGGGGGAAACCTTTGTCCAGCAGTGAGACATTATAGTTTAAAATATATATAAAAATCTTTAGATATGAGAATTCCAGACAATAAATAATTAATAAGCATTTTTTTTAGATTGTGAAACAGCTGAAGAACTGATAACACTGTTGATACAAGCTTTGAAATTTATATCGTCTGGGAAAATTCGACCATTTGTAAGTATTATAATCCTTGTTAATACCATTTCTAAACGAACGGCCCTGACAATTGCGGACTTTCGTGATGATGAGTAAATAGAACAACCATAGCGAGACCGCTACATTAGTTTCAACCCATTTTATGAAAAAAATACCTCTATTTTCTGTTTCCAAGTTCAAAAATCCCCTAATTCGTTCTGTTTTCAAGCTTACCTGAAAAGACCTCAGGCATTGCATCCCGTAAGTAACATTTTAGATTAATCGAAGGTAAATTATTTTATTCAAAGTCAATAATATTTAAGTCAAATGTCTATGCAACAAACCAACAGATGGCACAGGCATATCCTAGATCGCGTAAACTAAGTTATCACGGAGTTTGAACATAAGTAATACGACCGATTACTATCCATAGGTCCTCGGACACCGAGCCAAAGTTCGTTCAGCGTTGAAGATCTTCTCTTTTCGTAGGATACCACACCTATCTCCTCAATTAAATAGAATTACGGCGCATAATTCGTGTATTTTCTTTTTATGATGATTTTTTTATTGGAAAGATAGTGGTCCCATTTAAATTTGATCAAGATTCGATCAGTAGTAGAGTTATCTTTTATAATGTGTACCTACTTAATATTACTCGTCAATATTTCAGATAGACGCAAACAATAAGACTTACCTCTCAAAACTGGTATTGAAGCTATCCCGTGGTCACTCACAGTCCGCTAAGGTACTTAAAAACCTGAGATCAAGTCCACCGCAAGCATTATCCTTAGCGGCTCAGGTCGGAGTCGAGAAAACTATGTGGGAGTATACTCGGGTTATGTCATTGCTCGAACATTCCTTCTTTATCGCTGGAATATGGAATACTGATGCAAAGTAAGGGAACTACTATGATATTATTTCGTCACCTAAGACCTAAGCAGTGTTGTCAAGTTGAGTGGGCTAAGCTCATTTTATGTAGATATTCGGTGGTAAATACCAAAGTAGATGTACTAACGGAAGATGACAGAAAATTGAGATTTTAGCTATTATGTCAGATCTCATGTTGGAAGCGTATTGAATAGATTCAGCTTGTTACAAATTAGTAAGTAATTATTATTTTGTAGTTTATTGTTTAAATATTTTAAAATATTTCAAATACATAACATAAACAGCTTTGACGACCGATGTGGCGCGGCGGGCGAAGGTCCGCCTGCGACACGGAGGTTGCGGGTTCGATTCCCGCCTTAGGATGAATGTTTGTACGATCTGCAAAAAAATATTCCAGGTGTTCTGGGTATTTTAGATGTGTAATAAAAAATATCTATCTATGTAATGTATTGTATTAAGTATGTCAGTGTTCTAGTACCCATAACACAAGCTCTGCTTAGCTTGGGGCTAGATGATGTCGTGTGGATTGTCAAGCATTATTTATTTATTATAGCTAAGCTGATGTAAAGCTGTAACCATGTCTGTTAGTGTGTGTACTATAAATGTTCAAAAGCATTATTCTAGTAAATGACAATACAATTCAAAAGCTACTAAATACGCCTACCTCTAGGTCACATGAATCAGTGGAGCAGATAAATCAAACCATTCAAGACATGACAATGAGTGGAGACTTCACTCTCAATCCGTTTGAGAGTATATCGAGCGGTGAGCATTCTATCCGTCTGGATTGTGAGTCGTTCTACGAAGACGATCCTAATGAATTGACTGTAGATGATTTCGCATCGCTGAAGAAACATGGACTTGTGGCTGAGAGGAAAGATGTCAATGAGGTCAGTTTGAATAGTATTAAATGATAGAGTTAGCTAGATAAAGACTGGTTATTATTATTCATAGACATAATCATTTTGCGGCCAAGCGTTTGCCTATAATGCATAAAAAAAAACATACAACGCCATCTTATACTATAGGAGGACCGCTGGTCCCCAAAATACAAGTTATTACTTAGTTTGGAAACCAATGAGCCCATATTGTTATTTATATGTACAAAATAATGTCCTTAGTTTTAGTTCATAAATTGTAATAATTGTATGCTCTACTTTTGGTAATAAACTGTTTTTTTTTTATCAAAGCAAAGCTTGTACTATGAGAACTAGATTGCTGATAGAATACTTATATACATAATACAATTTATCTGTGGTCTTGTCTCTTCAATCCTGTAAGTAAATTGTGTTATTTTTCCTGTTTAGGTCCCACTTATAGCTGATGAAATTGACATCAGCCCATGGAAGAATCTTCTCATGAAATTCGCTCAAGTTCACGTGTGCTTAGAACATTTGTATCGCGCTGAAACATACTTGAGAGCTGATTTTGGTATGTACATGTGCCTACTTGTTTTTGTAAATACATACATATTATACATAGTGACACAAAACAAATAAGTATTTATTTTTATCAAACAAATATTTGATGTGGGTGGGAATCGAGCGCACGACCCACAGCATGGAAGGCAGAGCTACTACCAACTGAGCTGTGACGCCTGTCTATATATATTTTTATGAAACTTTTTTATTTTAGCCAACTTGAAGCCAATATCAACGAAATTGCTGGAACACTACGTATCTGATAAATCACCGATAAAAACCATCGGGCAACTGTTGAGCGATCCATTGCAAAGGGTCGCTATGCCGATCGCTAATAACATCGTGCAGGATCATTTGAAGTAAGTGTATTGAAAACATGGTAACATTTTAGTTTTTTTTAAATGCCTTGTCAAAACTAAGTTTTGTTAATGTCATTTCAGAAAACCGGCATTTTGGTACCGATTAGAAATGACGAAAAAAGACGGCGCTAGAGGAAAGGGTGTAAAACGCGAATCGAGATTGGTCTACGTTTTCTCGCAACAACCTGTATTTCCGCCTTTGGTGTGGCAACACTTGGGTAAGTGACACTTATAATACACCTATCAAGCATTTTTTACTGGGCTTTGTGAAAATGTTTCTTATGAAGAAGAAATACTACTTACAAGCTTTTTAATATTATCCGCAGTAACTTTGCTTACCTACTATTTCGTTTTATTGTACACTTAATCTTCAAAAATCTAATAATTACTCTGTCTGGGTGTAGTAAAAAAACCTAGGTAAGATTTAAGAAAAATATAATTATGGCCTTTATCAACGCAAAATTTTCCTTATTTTTATTATAATAAGGATCATTTTAAAACATTGTTGGTGCTCGAATGCATTTGAAGACTAATCGCTTGTGTGTATGTGTTTATTGCAAGTTGCATGTTTTAATAATATACCAGGTAAGCTTGTTATTTTGTTCTATAAAATAATATAACGAACGAGCTAACAAAATAATAGGTAGCAAATAACTCAAGAGTCACGATCACGACACGGTAAAACCAAGAAATTAGTTTTTTACCTACTTATCTGACCATTCATGTTTTTTGTAGAGACAATTTTCCTGTAGAGTGTCACCACTCACTTACATTATTTTGATACCAGATTTTGTACTAGCCTGCTTTGCATGGTCCCGTTTTCTAAGCAAAACGAATAGAGAAAATATATTTATCTATGGGCATTAAACACAATAATGCTTTGATTACTTTGAGACTAGATAGGGTTGTGTCAATTTTATTTACTTATAAAATAGAATACGTTACGAAATAAAATAAAACTTATAACTTTCTTTATTGTTTTAGAACCGTCAACAGAAGAAGCGGCAGAAATAACAACATTAGGAGAAGAACTGAAGTACCATACCACAAAATATACATTCCTCAGCAACAAAATGTCTAATAAGTTACCTATTTGATACACTATACAAAAAAGGTCTCATCACAAATCAATCTCTGTGGATATTAGAACTCTTTGCAGAACGAAAACAGATTTTGGCAAAATAACACTATTACCTACTGTCTTCAAAACTGAAATATTTATAGTTTTTATTTTTTTTTCCTTTCTGTAGTATTCAATTGGTATTCACGAAGGATACCATTTAGTTATATAATTCAACTTTTATAAAATGTACATAGGCATATAAAATACATAAGAAACAGTTGAGCTATCTACAGACCGTTGCAAACGATCTATACATAGTTCAACTGATCCAAATCAGTACCAATCGGAAGCGTACCCAAGATACTGGATGCATGTATATGTTATATTTTGTTATGTTTTATTATATGTGCCATGTAAAAAAGTAAAAAGAGGACGTAAAAAAGTAGATGAAAATAGGAATACATATTATACATAGTTGTTTATATAACCGGTTTCTGGAAACCCAAATCACGATTGATCCGAGTTTGACACATAGTAATTACTTATTTGATTTTATCGTTGATCATCGTTCGAGAAACCGGCCGTTAGTATTTTAAACCATTTAAGTTATTGTAAGTAGTCCTAGGTTGATATTATCAATAAAACACTAAATATAAATTGTTTGTTTTTTTACGTTTAAATATATTTTCATTCCAAAATCTCAACAGTCAGACATACGGGACTCATATCCTTTTAATTTTCCAACGAGATAATTTGGATATTGTATATGTCAAACGGCCGGTTTCTGGAAACCCAAATCACGATTGATCCGAGTTTGACACATAGTAATTATTAGATTTTTTCGTTGATCATCGTTCGAGAAACCGGCCGTAAGTCAGGTGGTAACTATTTGGATTAAACATTGAATGTATGAGTTATTATATACTTCCTGACTTGAATTAACGTTTAGACTACATTTCATTCGATATACCCATTGGAAAAATCTCATTTCATTTAAATCTTAATAATTTATTAATTAGCTCACTAATAACAAATGTTAGCTAATTAAATTAGCTTAATTTTTCGTGAAAAAAGAACCACATTATCCGTCAAAGTTTGCATATTATTTGTCGGACTGTAGTTAGTAATTCTAAACATCAGCATACAGTATACAAACCTATCAGATCAAAGGAAGTAACTACCAACGGTTACATTTAACCGTTTCGATGCGGGAGTCTCTTGGACAAACTTTAACGCCTGGCGGCGAACAAATATTTCGTGGCACCACAGAGGTGCCTAACGCCAGGGACTTTGATGACACCACTGTGGTGTCCTCCGCCAGGAATTGTAACTTATCGCTTTTTTGCCTGTTTTCACGTGCTGAAAGTTTAGTCGCCACCCAAAACCGAACGTAAATTGTTTAACTTTTCGATTGGCGTGTATAAAAGTAACTATCTACATGTATTAACGGAAATAGAAGGTAAATCCCTTATTTCTATCAGAGGTTGTAAACATTTTTGTAGTTTTTTTGATGGATCAATTGTTTTAATGTTACTGTAGAGTGAAATATGAACATTCGAGACATGCAGAGCGCTATGAGTCTTTTCTAGTGTTTTGTTGGGAATTCAAATTCATGATAAGTTTTTAATAGAATATTCTACTGGCTTACTAGTAACGTAATGTTCTATTATAGTAATACAACTATAGTAATTAGATATTTGGCTTTTGTTTATGGCAGATATTTAATATTATACAATAATATATTGTTTTGATTTAGAATTACTTACGTAAAAAAAAATTATATTCCAGAATGAGTTTGGGGAAGATCCCTATTTCGAACAAAATTCCCAGACTTATGACGTCTGAGAACATAAGAAAATGAGGATGAAAAAAAAATGTATGAAAAACGATCCAAAAAAAACTACGAAGGGTTGTGCAACGTGCACAGAAATAATAACCAAAGATATTTCAATATCCACTGAAAAGACTAGTAGAATAGTAGAAGATGAAGAACAGCCTTAGATATTCATGGCATTAATATTTTGGGCAATTTGCATCTAACGAATTACATTTCATATAATTTCTTTATGGAAAAGGTTGAGAATCCCTGAAGTGTGTGAAATCACGTGATTTCCTGAAACTGACACTGTAGGGACGATCTGTGTGACAAATAAAGACTCTTTTGTTTACGGAAAGTTTTTGAAAAACGTCAATTTATTAGATTTTTACGGGTTTCAAATTTGGCACCTCTCGGGTGCCACCCGCCATACGCAAAGGATAATCCATGGCACCACTGTGGTGCCACCCGCACGGAAACGGATTGTGTAATTCGTTACTTGCCGGATTTTATTTCGCTTGATCTCTTGATTTATTTACGACGCGCTGACATGTTGAATTGGGTTTGTATAGACAGTAGCTCTACCATGAATTTTTACAATATATATTCGCTAGCGTCTGTAGTTTAAAAATATTATGAAGATTTGTACAGCGCCTCTAGCGGATAGTTGGGTACTAAAATTCGCTATCCTACGTCCTACGTAAACTATACTACAGCGTAATATGTACTAAACTATACTGGTGTGGTGGTGCGTAAATAGTTATGCTAGGATTTTTAATGTTTTTTTAATTATCTTATTCATAAATTATTGACATCAAGTCCACGTTAAATAGATAACCATTATGTGGCATCTTGGCATCACTGAATTTAAAGAGAATTATTTTCTAGGTGAACCGATTTTGATGATCTATTTTTATTTGAAAGCTGTGAGAGTGCTTCACAAGATTCTGAGCAATAATTGGTACCTAAATAAAATTAGCATAGTACACGATACAAATAAAATTTACTCCTTTTATTTTACTGAAAAAAGCGGAGTTACATAATAAGTAATTCAAACAAACCATTAAAATTACTAAAATATTCATCCTGCTCTCTTAATCCCAATACCTTGAAGCATGATTGATTCATCGTTTACCGGTATAGGTATATAATTTTAGTAAAAGTACCGTCGACTGCAAAAGTATTACCATCTACATTAAATAGTTCAAGGTCATATTGTAGTAACACAGTGAAATTTGGATCAAGTGTACCTATACTTTAAATATAAGTAAAACCTATATCCGTAGTGTATTTATTATAATAGATTAAGTATATCAAGCAATTCCATTTATTATAAACTTGCTAAAAAGTAATAAGCTTTTTGTAACTGTAAAAAGTAATAAGCTTGGGTCACAGGAGTAAATTACTTACGACTCTTGGCTCACCCAAGATACTGACTTTTTGTCTAGTTTGAAATAGGTGCAGGAGCACTTGCCTAGTTTGACATAAGTGCAGGAGCACTTATTTCAAACTAGGCAAAAAGTCAGTATCTTGGGTGACCCAAGAGTCATAAGTAATTTACTCCTGTGACCCAAGCTGGGTCCAAATAGTACAAATTACTCTAGACAATATGTACTGGCTGAGTGAAATACGACAATAGATTGAATTTAATGAATTTACCTCCGAACAGTACACACACAAAGCAGTCATGTTTACAGCTTATGTTTACTTCACGGGCCACGTGCGTTAATTATCCCCTTATTACTCAATCATATTGTGGCTATTCGCGTATGTTTGGACAATGGGTCGTCCGATTCTGTGCCGATAACCTGCTGAACCTCTGGACTAATTATCTGCGGTGTTTACAGAACTTTCGAAAACCGCTTGTCACGTATGGAAAATAGAATGATATCAAATATCTGATCTTTTTATTAGGCTTTTTAAAAGTGACGGTTGTGATAAGGCTTGTCCTGGGAAGTGTTAGCTCTTTGTCCCGTTGAGTGCTGGTCGTATTTTGGTGACCCAAGAGAACTATAACTAGTTTGAAGAGTAAGTTTTGGCGCAGGGGCCGACCAAAAAGGCGATGGCGGGACGACTTCGATGCTTTCGAGAGGGATTGGTGGACGAAAACAGAGCAGGGATAAGTTTAAGGATTTGGGGAAGACCTTTGCCCAGCTTAGGAAAAAAAAAGTTTGAAGTCTCTACTATGTTGTGATAAGGTTCGTTATGGGAAGTGTGAACCTTATTGTCTGGCTAAGCGGTGATGGTCACATTTTTTGTGTTATGGTGTAAAGAGTATTCGTGCTACAGTTACAGGAGAGACCTTAATATCTATGAGCGCAGTGTAATGAATCATAGGGTAGGTACGTTCCTAGAAGGAAATCGTGCATGGTGACGTGATACACGCTTAAAAGTAGGTACTAGTAACTTCATGTTTGTTATTACGCGTGGCTTGTTCATTATATACCTTGTTATATCATATAAAAAAACCTGTAGCAATCTAGAAAAAAGTTATGAAGGTGTTTTGACACACGTGTAACTGATCTCTTTCCACGTACCTTGTGTTCTGGTACCTTAGCTTAAAATGGCAAAATTGATCATACATGGTATTAATGTGTGATACCAAGAACAGTCAGTATTACATCCCTGTAATAATATCGTATGATACTTAGGCACTTCTTTGTTTCATAGTAAACAATGTGCAGAACCTTGATTTTCCACCCAAAGCCAGCAAACACAAAGCACTTCTAATCCAATTAAATGTATATAGTACAAGTATATAGTTGATAAGCTATTTACCGCACTAATCTGTATTTAGTGGAACTTATACGACTTCATTCAGCCGATTTGCCTCCGTCCATGTTTTCAGTCGAAGGTTACTTTGTTAGATGGCCGTAGCTAACAACAATTAGCACTATAGTTCTAATATGATTAGTCATGTAGGTCAATAAATATGTATATGGGACCTAAATTCAAGCTGACTCGAAGCCACGTTTTTGGCAGTCTGGACTGTGTTTGGATGTAGAATCTACACAGTGACATTTTATTTTGCTTATAGTGTTTATAAGTACATAATGCTGTGGCTTTGCGTCATAAGGTTTAAGTCGTAAAAAAAACACCACAAATCATTTAATGGATTGCTAGAATAAAGCTGCCTTTCCCCACTTCTAAAGACAAAAGTATGCAGATTATTAAAAAAATCTTGCGAACTTATTAATCCTAGGATGAAATTACCCGGTCCAAAGAATGCGTAGTCTAATTAAAGGCATGTTGAATACGTTGCCGACCTCATTCCTGCCAGGTTCCGGTAGATTGTGTTGTATTCTTGGATTTACCTATAACTGGACTTGAGGGGTGAGCGACGAATAAATGTGACAATCGTAAAGTAAACGTAACGCAGCGTATTCGATTCTCACTGCTGTCTCGTCTTGTGAGACCTTGAGTTTTGAGAAGTAAGTAATCTCTGTGGTTACGTCTTTGTTTGATTGATGTCCGATGTTTTTCCGGAGACTAAACAGTTTTTTATAGTTTTTTTATTTTCGGAATTTCGGCGTGCTTCTGAACAAAAAGGATTTTTTGAGAACAATTGAGGATCAAATTTGTCTTACTTTGTCGTAGGTATAAATCGTGTGTCTTGCTTGTATTTTACTTATACTTGCATCTGAAGCAAAAGTCAAGAACAGGTTTCTTCACACTTTGCAGTGAAAAACTGTCAAAAACTGCTTGAAACCCGATCCAAACTTCAGCAAACGTGCCTCAGATTGCGAGTAGAGTCTAAAAGGTAGACGCACCGTGGTACTGGCATGCAACTTTGCAATTTTACAAGTAAATCTCCTCGTTTGCTCGCTGGGAAGTGAACATAGAATACTGCGGGCTACGTACATTTTTGTACACTTTATTGGATACAACGAAGCTGGATTGTTTTTTGAGGCTTCTTTCTGTTGCAAAATTCAGACCTAATGAATATTCATGTACTCGTAACTCGGCTTTACGTTTGCTTGGGGCTTCAGATTATGTCGGTTTTATCTTTGGAAATCCCAGTTTTTTAAAGTACGTACTTACTGGTGAAAGAAGAGGATTGGGAGCATTCAATTCGAAATCTTTCGTTTTGCTGAGTTACTTTGATTTTTTCCTTAAGTCTTATACTTAGGTTCCAAATTATGTTTTGATAGTCTATTTGGTATTTATTATTGCTACCATTGTGTAGTTAAGTTAATTAAAAAAAATATATCAAAAAGGTATTTTAGAATCTTGAAAAGTGTTTCACATAGGTCGGAAAGAGCTTGCTGAAATCAATCAAATCATTTAAAGACAAGAGTAGCACAGGCAACTGCCGCGCTTTTTTGGTTTGCTGAAATACAAGTAAGTATAGAAGACTACATAACCTACTTACACACCTAAGATCAGTTACAGTATAACAGCATTTCAAAACTATCCCAAGTAAACCTTTGCCCGAACTCCGATGAGAATCTGAAGTTTCCCAGCGTCTAGTAAATAGAACTTGAAGCGGGTACCAGGTTAACTAGTCTTGAGCAGACTTCATTTTACCTTAGAACGTTGCGAAAACTTTGTTGAAAGGTTGAGACTTGTGAGTCTTCCTACACTTTGACAGGTAATGATTCTGTTAACTTGGTTAGGGAGTTTTTCTAGGTTAGAATCTAGACAATATTCAGTATTTTATCATCGGGACAGTTAAATAAGAATCTATATTATTTACTTGTACGGAGTGTAAACCTTGATTAATTGATTTAGCTTCAGATGTATTGAGTACTTACCTACTTTTAACTTTGTAGAGTCGGTTGAACTTGAAATAAAATGAAATATAAATGAGTTTAGCTCGTGGTGCTCGTGGTGCTCGCGTTACTGTTTCGATACGTTTACGATTATCACATTCATTCGTGCTCACACCCCTGTTTTCAAGTAATTTGAGCAATTAGTCCGTCTTTTACGCGTTTCCATGAAATAAGCGGATGCAAGTCCTGGAGCGAATAAAATGAATCCTTATAAAAATATGAAACGTATTTTACTCGTAGATATTTTAGGTATAGATGCGTTACTTTTGATTTATAGATTGCTATAGAAAAGTAAGGTAACTGCCGGGATTTTAATCACAGTTGTCCAAATGTTTGTATCTAGAAATACATTGATACTGTTTTTATCTAGTACTTACCTCATTGCATAATATCGTATAGATTAGTGAGTTGGTAAAATACTTGCGTATTTCTTTTAGTATCGTGAATTGTGATGTATGAGTGTGATAGGTACGTATGTAGTTAGGTTGTAATAAAACGTTCATCATAACGGTGGTTCGTTTATTATTGGGGTTGCCCGTAACATACAAGTTAGTTTAACGCGTCTATGTAAAATATTGTTAATTTTACTGGCCCAACGTAGAGCGTTCTTGGTACGCTAACTTTTTCAAGCGGCAAACTTCGGTATAAACCCGCTGAGGGAGTTATAATGAATTGTTTTATGCACAAAAAATACTTTTTTCAATTTGATATTATAAAACGACATGCTGCCTCAATTTATGTTCGTCAAGGGTTTTGCTCGACTTGTTTGTTTAGGATTTCTCTATTATTTCATTTGTATTAACTTTTCTTGGCTTTCCTCGTCATGTCTTGAGCTTCAATGTTTCGTAAGTTATATTTAGGGTAATCTTTCGATTTTTGTTTTATCAACAAAAGCAATTTCGCGTACGAAAACTTCGAGATGGCTTCAATATCTTTGACTGTACCACCAAGTTGGGCTCTGTAAAGCTAGGTTGGCTTCGAATCGAATGATTTATTTACGTAACTTAGGTATGAAACTATCTGAAGCTGTATTTAACGATCAATAAAAATATATTCATTGAAGTCAGTCTTATTACAATACACAATGATAAAAGCTTTTCAAATTCCGTAGCTTATTTACAAAAACAATGTGTGTTTCTTGAATAATAAAAAAACTATTGACAAGTACATACGACATTAGTCGATCCATTTCCATAAATGTATGACTAATTCCACCCCATTTCTAAAGGAAGTCACATCCCTCAGCGGATACAGTACTCGGAACGAATACCGAAGCCTTAAGAACGCATTTCATGACGGAAGGAGGGCAAAACCTATTTAACACGAATTCGCTGCCAAGTGTATTCGTGTCTATAAAAATAAATGTTGAAAGCTTTATTTCTTTTCATCTATTGAGCTGTTTACATACACTGGCTTTTCCAACACATCTGAAAGCTCAAGGCTTTTTAGGTTTTGTTTTTCTCTTTTCCCAGTCTTCTGCAGTGCATCTTTCAACGGTGAAGCTATAGAGTCAAATAAAACTCGAGCTCAAATATGATTTATTCCGTAATATCACAAAGATCATGTGGAATCAACTCGACTAATATGTGGTGCCAGTTCCACACGACCAGAGCCAAGAAGACCAGGCAAGAAACTACGACCTGGTTTTCTACCGTTTTTGTATGAATCCTCAGTAGATAGGTCTGATACTCTTCAAGGCAAACTGGCAAAGATATAGCTAAGAGCTCGGTATTACATAGGTAAGCCTTGTTGTAACAGTAATTGTTAGTCTTTAACAAATATAGTCCGAACTGAAATCAAGCCAGCTACGCCATGAGCACTTCGTCACGCAAAAGACTTGGCAGAATTTAATTCAAAGTGAATCGTAAAATCTGCTCGGCCTTTCCAAAATGAACAGACAAATTCTCTCTTTTATGTTAGTAGGGATGCGGTTGAGTCAAAGCTCCCGAGTTTTATGTGTTCGTCTGACCCGTTTTTTGATTCGTTTGATATGAAATGCAGCCTCTAATGGAGTAGTCGGTTTCATTACTCGTTTTTGCTTTATCGAAGTATAAAGTATCGATGCTTAGAGTGTGTGCAAAATGGTATATGTTCCTTATGTCATAGAATAAAATAGTAGTAGAGAAAATGATGTCATGTTTTCGGCAGTTGGCTAGTGAAATGTAGTCAAGGCAAATCACTAACTGAGTTTATCGAACCTACAATGATGACGTTATTGTTTTCGTATTCATTTATAGATTTATAGATATTGGTTTGTAGTTGGTAGACATTGTAGATAACATTTATTATTGTAAAAAAATGAATATCATATTTAATTTAAAATATATAGCAAATACATATTCACAAAGTGAAGGCAGCTTTACTAGTGCACTTTTGAGGCAAAATTATATTCGAAGCAAATAGATATTTATTTTGCAAATTTGAAGCGAATATTATGTAGTTTTCATTGGAAAATAAATCTATGCTTCAAATGAGTTTTTACTGCGTTTCATGTAGAAAACTAGGCTAGTACCTATCTACATGCAAACCTAGTTTTCTTTTTAAATCAGCATTAAAAAATGGTGTTCATTTTATCTTTGATGATTCGTATCATTTTACCCAATTAATGTATTTTTCCCCTTCTTGTAAAGTTCATCTCACAATGAAATTGTATTACCTTTATCATGTATATTGTTATGTTATTATCTACGTAAAATTAGGTACATTGGCTTATAATTAAGTTGCATATAACTAAATAATGTATGAAAAAAAAGGAAAAATGATACCGTAGAAATAATGTAGGTACTTACCTGTTATGAGGCCTAGTGTAGGTAGGAAATAAAAGTCAATGAGGGAAAACCAAGAACATACTATTAGTCACTTCACTAGTCAAGTCATACCTACATAGTTGAGCGGAAGAATGAATCACCGGTCAGTCATGTGGCGCCAATCGTCAGGTCGTCAGGTCACTCGGACAATGCATACGGCTTCCGTAGACTCCAGTGATCTGTCAACTCACGCTGTTACTATGCAGAACTCTGTAAACTCAGTTATACTCGAGCGAGGCTCGTAAACCGCAAATTTTGTATGTTTCGGGTCTAAATATCGGTTTGCGCCTCGAAATATCGCACAATACCCGGCGAGATAGACTGGCGATGTGTAGCTGGCAAACACTGGATGAGAAGGAGCCGAAGACCGGGCTCAGTAGCGCGTCTTGGGAGAGATCTACGTACAGCAGTGGACCGATATACACTAATGATGATACTAGTACCTAGTTAACTTTCAAAATATATCCATCCCCAAGATCAAAAACATCCAAGTTATATCAGAATAGAAATACTTTTGTGTAAAGCCAGAATCGCCGTGTTTGGCCCTGAAACTTTTCTCCAAGATTCTTAGACATTACTTGAGCAAGTAATAAAAATATATCAAAATAAGTGCTATTTGTATCACGCATTTTGTACAGAGTAGAGTTTGGCTGCTATTATTTTTTCGCCTCATTGTAAAGGTAGGTAATTTGTTTTCATGTTTACAAACTCCAATGAACTGAATGGGATGTTTTTTTAACTTTTGGGGTTTGAAGATTTTTTTAATCCAAACTTTTCGCTCCGAAATTAAAACTTTATAACTTGGTTTTTCGTATTAGTGTGAATTTTTTACTTACTATCAGCTATGGTAATCATAGGTAATTAATATTTAATTATTTGTTTTTATCAATTTTAAATAAATAATTCTAAACTTTCCGGACGAGTTCTTTCAAAAAGTTCTAATTCTACTAAACATTTGCGCTACTACGTTACTGCTTAGATTCTGAAACATATTATGAAAATACGAATAATAATCAGTAAGTATCCTGCCCAGGTACAATAATGGCTTCCAAATCCAATATCCGGTATATAATTAACGCGGCAATTAGCAAATAACACACAGCTGTCTGCTATTACCACTAAGTCCATCTTCCTTTCAATCCTGTTACATTATCCACTTGTAACAATTAGTTGGGGTCAATGGGTGGCGGGGACATCCAGTGCATTGCATGTACCGAAGACCCACGTTACGATTCATTGATTTTAACCAACTTCAAAAAAAGAGCTTCTTGTTGTTTTAACGTACCCGTAATATGGCGCCGAATTAAAATTACTAGGTTTATTTACATTTAGTTATTATATAAATAAATGGCGTGACTTGCACTCATCACGCGGACAAGAGCGTGACTCTTAAATAAGAAGAAGAGGTTTATTAACATAAGGTTAAGAAGTTTGTAATTAGGATAGAATAAAAAAAAATGTTTTGCTTTACAGTTTTTTCAGCGGTTTAATTTTTTGTACTTAATTTTTTTTTACCAATCAATATGAATAATATGAATATATCATGTGTACCAGTAAACTGGATAAGTGGTTCCTTATCGTAATTCCTATTAAACTAATATTACCATAACATAAATAAATCATTAATTTACAAAGACCGGACTTCCAATTTGTTATTGATACCAGCGCTAGGGCTCGGATATCATTATTTTCCAAGTATTCGTTTATGCTTATATATTAGACTTGAAAAGCTTTAACAGCTCTTTTTATGAAGTATTAAAGTTTGAATCCAATAGGAAGTTCGCAATAAGGTTTGGACAAAGTATTTTTCCGCTTTTAGAATGCAGTGTGAACGAATATTTGGCGCTTTTTCGAGTGATGAAATTGGAATGTGGAAGAAAAAATCAATTGAATTTTAAAGTGACTGAATAGAATTTACACCTACGGGTTTAAACATTTTAGGATCGGTCTTTGTTCGTAGTTTATATGTTCTTTTGTAGGAAAACATTTATTTGCCTTTGTCACGACGCTATGACTGAAATGGCGTTCAGTTTATCGAACGTGCTGTTGAGGTTTAAGGATCGAAAGTAATAATATACGATGAAAACATTTTCATTTTAATATTTCATTAATGGCGCCTTCAAGAGGAGAGTGAATAGGTTTTATCTAGGCAGACACACTACACCGTGACGGTGCGGTCAAGTGTTTGCCTATAATATTAGGTACTTAAAAAAAAATAGCTTAAAAATAATATTTTTCTTTAAATTTTTGTCTGTAGTAGGTAGTGTTGTGGTTGTAGTATCTACATATGTATGTAGACTAAGTATATTACTTCCGTTTGAAAGTGTGGCTTCCGACTTCCAACTAACTCGATTTGCAACCTGTTTCCTGCGAACATAAAATTGTTATGGTTTCAGTTCAGTGTCTGGTCACGTATCCACTGGCTTATGTTAAGTTTAAGCACTGACTGACATAGTGTGTCTGAAAAAGTAGCGCAACTAGATTTATTCTAGTCTATTTTGACTTCGAAACTAATATAAGGCAAAGATTGCGTTTTTCATTATTGAAACCTAGGTACACTTAAGCTTAGCTTCTGATTTGAACTATGATGTTGGATTGTGGCCAACCTAATAATATATTTAACTTATAGTGTCTTACTAATTGGCAAAGCCCAACAAACCTAAAAAATATAAGTCCTAAGCTGATATAAAGTTTTCGTTTAAATACAACTTGTAAGTGTATAGTCGCAGCATTTTTGAAACCAGACCTCAAGCATCAAACACAGGTCTGATAAACCTGTGTTTGAGAGAATCAAAGCCCCATTGTTTATTATCTAGTATACAGTGCTATTTCAATATCCAGTGGATAGTAGATATTGAAATAGCACTGTATATCACACAGCACAATGTTGTGTTGGTATACCATCGTGGAAAATAGAGGGAGGTATCGAGTGCGGTGTTCTTTGTACGGAATCCGTCTGAGGTTACAGCTTTGTTTCCCTTTGTTCCTTTTCGTGTGCATGTGCATGGTTTGGCAGATATGGAGCTTAATAGGTATAAATACACTTTTGTGGTATTGCAATGATTGACGATAAAGAACTGTACGTCAGATGATAACTGAATAATGATTGATACAATGCGGACTTTATTATTCCATCTACAAAATGTTTAAACAGCTTTCTTCGTGTTCTTGTGTTTTCGGTTGTTGAGCTTTGAAATTTATAAAGTTCACATCTAAAACTATGCCAACTCTATAAAAGTTATTGTTGTTTCTGGGTCGTAGTTGCGCATAATTTGGGGACTCATTTTTAAAGGGCACAGCGCCAATAGGTCATTATGTCATAGTTTCTGTATAGAACAAATCTATATGCCTACATTTAGTACTATTCATCCCTTCCAAGATCATGCAGTCTGATGACATGACAAGATCTATAACTTACTTTTTCTGCACTATATAAAAAAGTTTTTATTATACTTATTCGTAACAATTTTATTTATTATACGGGCGTCACTGTACAGTTCTATTATCAAATAATACACAAAATTACACTAAACGCCTTTTCCTAGAAAACTCTAAATGTTTCGATATTTACGCATACTTACTTACATAACCACACCTCCTTGGTGAAATAGAAAAATAGTAGCTTACTGTAGCGTCTGTAAGGTTTAAACAACAAATATGCTAAAAGCTTTATTGTGCTTACTTGATTATTAAACAAAAATACATATTTTGAAAGCACAGATTTTTACGCTCTCGCGACGTAGAATTAAATTTTAGCCTCCGCGCCGGATAAATTAAATATTTATTATTCTCTCACATTTTATCTCCACCAAACGGATCAGTGATATATATATACGGGTAATAGAATATTTTTTTATATCTTTATCCAAAAAAAATATTAAATATATATAGAAAAATATTTAACAAAAATGCTGGCGTAAAAATCCCGACAAAATTGAATATCTATTCAACTGCACCTAACTATATAGTATCAACATGTATTTTTATCTAGAGGTACTGCATATATTGAAAAGCCAACATAAATGAGTACAGTCGACATCAAAAGAACCACGTTTTCAGATTTAATCTCTATTATAATCATAACTGTTGTCAGTAGATGCGAGACGGTTCTAAGTAAACTTCTAATATTCCTACCAATGATATGTACACGCCATGGAATGACATCCGAAGCTAATTTAATTTTATCATTCGCTCAATATACGTACACACGTCGTTTAGTCTAGACAACACTCCAAAGAGACCCTTATTCCGTTGCAGCAAGATATATTTAGAAAAGCACGGTATTTGAGCTTTACACGCTATCGTTACGCATGTTTACCGTCGCGTACAATAAAAGGGTTTGAATATTGTGTCATGTAAGGTTGTATATTTAATTTATGGTTGGCAAAATGTATGCGTTGATGAAAAAAAGGCAGTTACTGTAAAAATTTAGCACGGTTCAATAGCTTTGACTAGACTTCGTGCGGACCGAAAATATTATTCATTTATTTTATAAAAGGACCAACACCAACTGAGTGAATATACATTGTAAAGTATAATATCTAGGCTGCCTTAGACTTACACACTCCTTAATTTGAGCTAATTAAATTTGAATAAAATGAATAGGCTTAAAATAAAATAATTAAAATTTATTATTTCCTGGAGGAATTTTCTGTTTTCATATTTAGGTATTTTACAAAATCTTTGTTGGCTCTTTTCGTAGGGTATTTTTATGTTGCTGGAGCTCTACAAATAATTGGTTTCCATCTTTTATATTTGTTATTTGATTTTGAGCCATAAACTGAACAGAATAAGGTTGATAAAGGCGTGAGCTTCCATTTCACTGAGTTTGAATGAATTTGTAGTTCAAGTAAGAATCGCGGTATCGCTTCGATTTGCAAAGCTTATCTCGGCTATTGTTGGAAAAAAATGTTTCCTTGCGTTTTATTTTCTCTTTTGGGAACGTGAAATAAGATCCGATTTTTGGAGCAAAAACTTATTCACCGAATTAATTCATCATCATCATAATCAACCTGTATACTGTAACCAATTTACTTTTGGACGTAGCTCTCTCCCAAAACGCGCCACTGAGTCCGTTCCTCTGCTCTATTCACCCAGAATTAATTGGTATACGATTATTATGTATCCACAATTTGCTATCTGTTATATATGCTTGCTATTTTATGTTGTTGTGACATAAGCATGTAAGTAGGTTATGGTTTATATGACGTCACGGCTGAAAGCTAAAGGAAATTGTATAAGAGTGGCGAGAAAATTGCCCCGTCCTCGAATTTAATCTTGAGTCCACTTCACACCACACAATTCCACAATAAGAACAAGACAAAAAAAGTAAAAGTACAATGACTTTCAAGATAATGAAACATTTTAGCTTTCGTCTCATGATTAAATGTTCAAATAAATATTTAAGCACATTTTTAAATGCCATCTTGTCTTGTTAGGCTTAGGTAGAGCTAATATTATTAAGCCTTTATTTGCTGAACTTACTTACTGTAACAAATATTTTTTATGTACTTATCTAACTACTTAACTAACTTATAATTATTTTAGTGCACATCAGTTTAGATGTTCAGTTCGTCCATCTGACGCAAAGGCCTCCTCCAGCTTTTTCCATTCTTGTCTGTCCTGCGCTAGTCTCGTCCATAGGGGACCTGCAGTATTCTTAATGTCATCGTCCCATCTTCGTGTTGGTCTTCCTCTTTTTCGCTTTTGGTCTTGTAATATTGTCCATTCCGTTACTGCTTTAGTCCACTTGTCTCTCTTATTTCTGATCATATGACCTGTCCATCTCCATTTTAATTCTTTGGTTTTGACAATGACGTCTTTTATTTTTGTTTTTTGTCTTATATCGGTAGCTCGTATTTTTTCTATTAACTTTATGCCTAAAATGCTTCGTTCCATGCTCCGTTGGCATGCTCTCAGCTTGCGAATATGTTTATGGGTTAACGACCATGTCTGGCAACCGTATGTTAGACACGGGAGAATGCACATGTCTAAGAGCTTCCTCTTGGCAGCGATGGGGTAGGTTTTATCTTTCATCACCTCTTTGAGAGACCAATAGCTTTTCCATGAGTTAACCACTCTAGTGTCTATCTCTTGGTCCATTTGATCTGAAAAAGCCAGGTGCTGACCAAGGTAATTATAAGAGTCGACATACTCGAACTGCGAATCGCCTATTATTATTGGAGTGGGTATTCTATTTGTCATTAGCTTTGTTTTGCCTTTATTCATCGTCAGGCCAACCTGTTCGCTGTGGGCAAGAAGATCCTTTAGCATTATTTGCAGGTGTTCGGCGGTGTCAGATATCAACACTAGATCGTCGGCGAATCTTAAGTGGTTTAGTGTGACTCCATGTATATTTATCCCATGACTTTCCCAGTTCATTTTTTTAAATACCTCTTCTAGTACAGCTGAGAAAAGTTTGGGTGACAAGGGGTCGCCTTGTCTTACGCCTCTTCTTATAGGAAACTCCTTACCAGTGGTTTCTAGTTTTACTTGTGCTGAGCTGTTCTTATAAATGTTCTTAATAATTCTTATGAACTTATATTCTATGCCTTGGTTTCGTAGCGCTTCCCATATTATCGTGTGATGGAGAGAATCGAATGCTTTATTGTAATCTACAAATGCTAGGTATAATGGTTTTCTATACTCTTGGTGTTTTTCTATTAGTTGTTTCAGCACTTGTATGTGATCCAAGGTTGAGAAATCGGCTCTAAAACCAGCTTGTTCTTTAGGTTGTTGCTCGTCCAGTTTATTTGTTAGCCTCTTTAGGATTATTTTAGAAAATATTTTGTAAATGTTGGACATAAGGCTGATTGGTCTGTAGTTGCCGAGTTCTTTCCTATCTCCTTTTTTGTGAATGAGAACAATTATACTTTTTGTCCATTGAGTTGGTATATATTCCGTATATAAAATATCGTTGTACAGTTTGGTCAATACTTCAGTAGATTTTGGGGTTGACAATTTTATTGTTTCGTTATTAATGTTGTCGGGTCCAGGTGATGTATCGGATTTCTGAGAAAGTATAGCTCTACGTACTTCACATTCCAAAATACAAGGTATATCTTCTTCATTTTCTGTTTCATATTTGTTTTCTGTGTTGTTTGGATCTTTCAGCGAGTAAAGCTGACGGTAGAACTCTGTGGCTATTTCTAGTAAAGGTTTACGTTTAGTTTCTGGGCATCCTAACGTGTTTGTTAAACTTGGTATCCATGTGTTTGTTTCTTTTAACTCTTTCAGAGCTTTTCTAATGCCTCCCGTTCTTGAAATATGTTTACTGATACAATCTTTCCTTCGCTTGGCTTTATCTTTCTTTAAACTGTGATTGATTTTTTTGCTTATTAAAGTGATTTTTTTCAGGGTAGTTTTATCCTTTTTAAGTTTTAAAATGGCTTTTCTCTGCGCTATTAGTGCTTTAGTTTCTAGACTGATCATTTCTATTTTGTGTTTCTCCTTCTTGTTGGTACTAAAAAGTTTTGGAATTTCCGTATCGTATTTAGCTTGTACTGGATGGGTCATATTGTTTTGTATGGTGTTCGTCATGGTAGTGGAGTTTTTGAAGTTGTTGATGTGTTGTCTAGTTTGTTTTGGCTCTTTCAGATCAATTATTGCTCGTACCATCCTATGGTTGCTATAGAAGTTAAGTTGTTGCACAACCCCTACGTCTTGAAATACTTTCGGATTGTTCGATGTTATAAAATCTATTTCATTTTTATATAATCCGTCTGGTGAGATCCAAGTCCATTTTCTAGAAGGTTTTTTCTTGAAAAATGTATTCATAAAAGATAGGTTGTGTTGCAAAGCTAATTGTATCATACGTTCGCCATTTTGGCTTCTTTTACCTGTTCCGAAATTCCCTATGTATTTTTCTAGGCCTGGTGATCGAATCCCTATCCTTCCGTTGAAGTCTCCCATGAGGATCACGTTATTTGATACATTTTCGAGCAGATTCGATAGATTTTGGTAGAATGTGTCCTTAATTTTGTCCTCTCTAGATTCTGTCGGTGCATAAATCTGTATAAATGACCATTTTTCCCTGTAGCCTGGTAGGTTCATATTCAACACCGCCATTCTATCGGAAATACCTTTTATTTCTAGAATATGTTTCTTAAGATATCGTTTGATCATGAAGCCTACTCCGTAGTGACCTCTAATTTCGCCTTTGTAGTAAAGTATATAATCTTCGTGTTCTTCTATACAGTCACCGTGTCTTCTTATTTCGCTTAACCCAAGAATATCCCATTTTACTTCTTTCAATGCTGTTTCTAGTTCTAGTAGTTTCTCAGTGGTTCTCAGAGTTAAGGTGTTGAGGGTTCCTATGTAAAGTTTGTTGTCTGGATTTAGTTTGTTTGCTGGAGGGTGGCAGTCGTTTTCCCCCACGGTGACCAGCCGGCTTGGGGGAGGGTTTGGGTTTCTTATTGGTTTTGGTTTGTGTTTATTTGGTTTCTTGTTTTGTTTCTGATGTGCACATGTATTTAGTTTTTTGTTGTTTCGGTGAGAGAGTGCGAACGTTCTCGGTTCATATACTCGAATATGTTTGTTTTGTGAATTTTCTTAGGTACTTCTTTTTTAGATGCAATGCTGCTGCCGGCGTTTGGCTGGTGAGGGGAGATTGAGCTTTCACGTTTTCTTTTTTCCCCGTTAGAGTTTTCAGGTTCTTTGACGATCAGCTTGTCGTGCTTTAGGTATGCGACGTTACCTTTATTTCTCTCTTGTACCAGCTTTGGCAACAGTAGTTTTCTTTTTTCCAGCACCTCTTTGCTATAATCTTCTTTTATATATATTGGTTCTTGTAGCTCTTTTCTATTTCGCAGTATTTCACTTTTTCTCCAATGAGTCACAAAGCTGACCATTATTGGGCGTGGCTTATCAACTTTAATTCCAAGCCGGTAAGCTTTGTTTATTTCGAAACTTTCGATATTAATCTTCATTTGGGCTTGGATTATACGCTGCATAAGTACATGTATGGGCTGCCCTGCTTCTTTTCCTTCGTCTATACCAAAGAAAATCAAATTATTACTTCGTTTTTCAGCATCAAAAAAATTTACTTGAGATTTAAGCTTTGTAACTTCAGTTTTTAAATTTTCATTTTCTTGTAGGAGAGGTTTTAGTTGCTCTTGTATATGTGCTGTTATCTGGGTGGTAACTGCTTCGGTTATAGTAGCCGTTTGTCTGTCCATCTGTTCTTGAAGTATTTTTAACATTTTGTCAAAGTCCATTTTTTTTTTTTTTTTTTTTAATAGATTTCTTCCTTTTTATTTTTGTCTATGGTAGTTCTGTTTCTTGTTCGTTCTTAGAGGACTTGACAACAGCTGTTTATCTTATGTGGACAGTTGACAGCTTACTTGACAGCCGTCAGTCCGTTTTGACAGTGCCTACACCTTTCCTTCGGTTTCCTCTTGGACTATTAACAAATGAAGAAAATATTTTGCTTGCAAAAAGACTACTGTTAGAGTGGAGGTTCGAACCAGTATACGACAGTCACTCCGTTTACACAGAAGACCGAACCGCTAATCCAACGGGCTTATTAGCAGCACGACGAAATTATGCTTTAGGTGTTTCGTGTAGGTTCAAGAGATGGTTTTTGCGTATTTTTTTTTTCCGCTACCCTCGCCGAAACTTTGAAGTAATATTACTGTTTATTTCCACTTTTTAATATTTATTTTTATTAACACTTTGTTCGGTTATTATAGTTATTGTTTTTGTCACTAAGCACGGCACACCACCAATGTTAGGGATCGTTTATTACACATTTGTTTGTGTTGCACTTTTCGACTTTTGTCCACGGTAGGTTGTTCACTTTTTACACTTTAATTTCCGTGATCCGTACATATGTTGTTAGTGATAACATTCCCACCCGAACTTGGCACTAAATTACATTAAACTAGGTCTTTTCAAACTGCAGAATTCACTTTTTCTATTTTTAATTAGTTTTTTCGATAGAGACAATGTTTCTTCCGCGAGCGCAGCGCCCTCTATCGAACCTCTATCTACTATTAGGTAGAGCTAATAGTAGACATAAATGTTTTAATAGTTTTCATTGTAAACTGGATATTTACCATTGTGAGATTTGTGAGTTTGATTATGAAAACTATGTTCAAAACCGTGATAGTTTCAAATATTATATAAATGTTTTAATTTTTCATAAGTAAATATTTATTCTTGCTCTTAATATTTTTTTTGATTCTGCAATGAATCCAATCAGTAACAAACCATGATACAATGCTTAACTTTAAATGAATACAGTGTTCTCCTAGTGACCCTGTCAGTATCAGGCAAATATTGAACTTCAGCATAGTGCTATTCTGCGCCTGCTGTTGGCAGCTTTGATATGTAGCTTGACTTCTAAACCGATTATAACGCTTGGCTTACTAAATACTTAAATATTCTTATATTATGAGAGCTTATAACGATTTAGAACCTGGCACTTTTACGACAATATACATTTATTTACAAAGATAAGAAAATTCTAATAGTTTTGAGTCGAGCAGGATTTTAATCCGCAACCTTCCCCATGTATAACTTTTGGGATTTTCTAATCTTTGAGATGGTCTTGGTGCAGGTAGTACATGGCGGATTTTAACCTTAAGTTATAAAAAAATATAAACATAAGTACATGTTATGCTCCGTCACGCATTTTGCAGGAAAATAAGTCAGAGATATTCACGGACTAAACTTGAGGCTTTAGTTATCACTTTTATCATAATACAAAATCTGCAATACTCCCAGACAAGAACTTACAATATATACAGAGAGACCCACAATGTTCTTAAAAAAGACAGGAGTACCTACCTCAAGTGGTACCCTAAGTAATGTAACAAGTATGTTCTAGATCTGAGAACTTTTCTAAATCAGTACATATCTAATCTGTATTCGCTAAAACGTTTCCTTAAAAACCTTTCTGACACATCTGTTTCGTTTTTGGTTTATCCTCTCATGCATAAACATTTTGCCCACATTCTATTTACTTACGTTTCAAATAACATTAAGCTAACATTTCTGAAGATCGTTGATGAAGCCGCATTCGTCAACATCAATTTACAATACAAACAGAACCTCAACATTTACAAACTTTTCCATTTTGTGTGACATTGTATACGTAGTTGTAGACTAATTTAAAAAGCTTTAGAATCATTCGCAGCAACAGTCTGCGACATTGTTGAACTTTACTACTTACGTTGCATTGTGTTGTAAAACTCGCGAAATTGTTTGCAGACTGCGGATATGTAAAAGTAGATGCAGAATGTAGATGTAGTCTTTTATATGAACGTCCACCACGCTTAGACGATTACAAAATGTTTGGCAGCTCTGCTGATGGGAAAGTATCGTTTGAACTGTAAAAAGCGCGGACTCCTGCATCTATTGTTTATGGAGGAATGTTTAGCTATAATCCACCTATCGCACTCTTGTTTTGAAAGTTCCTAAATAAGAACGGTCCGGAAATGTTGACGGAGTTTCACTTTTTGTCAGTTCTTAGTATTTTTATACTGAGCCTTCGGTGCGAAGTCATATGGAAACTGTCGTATGCTCTCTACTCTGTATTCTCCCTCTACGTCTCTCCGAATACCTGTACACAAATCAAGGAAAATCTCGTTTAATTAAAACTTTAACTCTCCTAGGTTTGTTTATTTATAACTTTGTCGTTTGAACGCCTATATAAAACTTATGGAGTAGTTCGGTAATTTCGCTCGAGTTTTGAAACTGTTTAGCTACATCTAACTTTAGCGTCGCAAATGCATTGGCTCGTATGAATTTTGTCGTAAATTTTAGCTTCTCATACAGTATATTTGAAATTATGTAATATGAAATAGTTGTACGTGAAAATAAAACAGCAAAATCTTCAGGTGTGGTTATCTTCTCGGATAACTTGGTACTCAGATCACAATTCTTGGTACTAATTTCAAAAAGTCTACACATAAAAGTGAGGGTAAATTTTAAAGTCATAAAAGATAACACAGATTTTTTTAAACAAACAGCTTTCGTGCTACACGACTAAGTGCTTAGAGTTTCAAATAGGTAAAAAAAGTCTTAAACATTTCAGTTGGTACAGTAGACAGACAAGCACCATATACCCCAACATTACCTATCTATTCTGAGACAATCTATCCGCATTCAACCTAAACATATTCAAATCCATTCACCGAGAATTTCTGCGAGAATTTACTCTACATTTGCATCTTATTCAGATGATTTTGCTATAAGATAATGGTTTTACATCTACTCTTGAACCCGTAAGATAAACTAGAGGTTATTTTTATCTTCTGGTAGGTAAATCATTATCATATAGCTATCTGCTAAATATGCAGTTATTTACTGCTGGACTTTGCTGTCTCCTTACGTATTCAAGTTGAGTAACTTTTGTCCTTTCAACACTATCTACCCCATGATATCTATTTGAGGCGTCACAATTCAGTCGGTAAGCAGGCATTACCTTCTAAAAACACGTTAGTGACACCTTGATTTATATAAAGCAAAGTAAAATATAAAGTAAAACAAAGTAAAATATACAAGCAAAATATAAAGCATTTAAGTATATGAAGCATATTCATAGCAAAGCTACTCCTACAACATTGCCTTTAATATACGATAAGAAAATAAAATTAAAAACGAAACAGAAAAGACATAAAATGATCATTATCAGCCTTTATTAAAATTTCCCATACCTTTATCTATGACCATTAATTGATCATACTTACATGTCTGTTTACGGCAGATATGTTTATAGACTGAGCCACGTTATTTACCAATATTATTCTGAACTACCCTCAGAAACTATCAATATTTTAATTAGGTACTAACCACGTCTAACAGGGCGTAAAGTGAAGTGACTGTACCTACTCCATCAAACATCCTATTATAACACCAGTTATAAATAACAGCCTATTTTCACACGAAAACCATTCGATATTAACGTGAGACGTAAACAGGAGTAATTAAAGGTGATTCTACCTAAAATATACGTCACGACACAAAAGGTTGTTGTTTTACCTTCGAAGTTCGTATTGATAGGCAAATTGGGGGTTTAATGGGTTTGAACTTTGTGTATTAAGGTTGAAATTTCTTTAACCTTGTGCGATTGGGAGGCGAGACTTCTTCCGAATGACGTGCTTGTTTAGGACGGTTGACACCTTTCACTTTCAATCTTTATTCTGACCGTGATGTGACGTTTTGACAACTCTACCGTGTCGATACGGACCTTTGACCCTACGTGGCATAGTACGTTCGCAACACTGGATTTGTGGTTAATATCGGACGAGTGGTCACGTGGTCGTGGCAGTGGTATGCTGCCAAATAATGGTCTCTGTATCAACTCATGCATATTCATGGTAACAAATAACATGTTAAAATTAATGTGATAATTAAAAAAAATACAAATGCTTTTTTAGGCCCAGAATAATTTAGTGCTTATACTAAGTTCTAGTTGATTAAACATGATCTAATCAATTACTTAGGATGCGTTTACAAGTGAGCTGAGTCTATTTTTGTGTGCATCTTACGTCTAGTTATATCAGTCGTCACTTAGTTACTGGATAAAACTCGACCTGAGAAAATATCAATAAAATTACGGTAATTAAATTAATATTACTTCGGGTTTGTTCTGTCAAAGACAAAAGACTTCTTGATCCTCACAATACTACTGGCCGTGTAAATCCCGCGTAATTTCCAATTTCGATTCGTTCCCGGTTCCGGAGAGCGTCGTCAGGCTCCGTCGACGTCAGAGGCAGGGGTGCGGCGGGGCGCGGGGCGGGCGGGGCCGGGGTATGCAGGGTTGTCGCGAGCTCCGGGCCCGGAGCTTGCCTTATATAACGAGAGCGGATGCAGCCTCTCTCCCTCATACCATAGGCTGTAGTACCCTGGAGTTGTTTTCCGCGCGACTTTTCTTTGCGATTTCTAAATTTTTGTTAGTTATTTCTGTATATTTTTGATAACTTAATTTAAGCCTACGTTAACGATTATGCTTGTTTCATCGTTATTTAAATATTTCATTCTAACTATATAATACTGAATTTTCGTCTGAATAAACAGTTTGTATCCAATTAACAACCAAACTTTCAATACCAACAGGCTTTCTTCTTCAGGGTCGCGTAAGATTATGTTCTCAGTATAACCTAATTAACGTCTTTGATACGCACGGCTACTTTGCGGCCTAAAGTCGCCGGAAAATGTCAGGCAATCTGCACACGGCCTTACCGCGCTCCGCACATGTGCCGAACGCTCTGACATTTACGTAGTGCGCCCCGCGCCTCTGGCCGAATACGACCGCCACGGATACCAAATTAAAAAAATAAACAATCGACGAATTTCTGACAGTTGAAATTTTGACAGGTGTTTATGAGTTTTGTTTTATAGCAGTGTTTTTTTTTTTATTTTTATGCGAAGTGTGTTCTGTTTTCCGAGTAGTGACAATTATCATCCCCCAAGTTCAGGGTTGATGCATTCGCTCGATAATGAATAATTTTGGTGTGTTGTGATTTTGTTTTTAAACAAAGACCTGGATTGTGCGGTAAGGAATTTGTAACATAATGTAATATTAGTTTTATAAACCAGCAGGTACATGTTTTATTGTGTTTTAATTAAGAACAAGCACAGTTTTATGAAATCTGGGTTGTATTTGTGTAGTTGCTCAGTAGATAATATAATTTTATGATAAAGTAACTGTAGGATTTAATTAATATTGATTTATTTTCATTGTGTATTTAAACCTAAATTATTAAGTAGAATTATTTGTTTTATATGTGTTTGGTACGTTGATTTGGCAGTTTTATTGTAGACTTTTGCTTTGTTATCTGTTTAAAGAATTTACTGCAAAAGCTCTGAAACTTAACAACTCGGTCGAGGTAATTTTGTAATTATGAGGGTTCTCTGGAATCACGAGATAAGCTGACAAATTGGGTACCTCAGCCATCCCGAATTCCCAGGGATAATGTAAGTTATCGGGTAGGTACCTCTCAACTCCTATCAGATTATTCTAATTTATAGGCAAGATCTACTAAAACTCGTTCATTCTTCCTTTATAAAATAGTTTCGTCAAATAATACTAGCTTTTTATGGCAGTATTCATCTTCAGAGCCAGCGTTTGATCACTTACAGAAATAAATGTCTCATTTCGATTAATTTATCATTACTGACAAGATTTCCCGAAACTTTGTTCCCACGGGATACCCAAAGATTTGCTTTGATAGACAACCCTGACAGCAACTGTCTTCGTAAAATTATAAACATTTATTCAATTCGAAACTCGATGACTCTCTGCAAAACTTCTACGAGCCAAAAATATTGAAGAAATCCATGGCTTGTAACCGGTCCGGCACGTAACTTACGAATGTCGTAATACCCTCATTAGCACTGCGAACTTACATTCATTCGATATTATGCCTTGATGGGCCGGAATAGAGTCGTTGCGGTTCATTGGAGGTTTAGAAACGCAGCGATTTTTCTTGGCGAGGCCTCATTGCGTAATGAATGGATGTTGACATTGTTGTGGTGATGGTGCCTTGCCTATGGTGGGGGAGCGGCTCTTTACTATAGAAACTCGATCGGACGCCGGGCTTGAATCAACTTACATATTATTATCGATTCTGTGCCAATATACGTAGTACACTGACTAAGTTGAGTGGGTCAGCCAGCTAACGAAATGTTGCAACCTGCCGCATGCCAGCTTGAGCTTGAATCAAATAAGTGAGAACGCTTGAAATTGGAAGCATTCGAAATAGTATTTATGTAAATCCAGTTGATTTCATCTATATGTATAGGTACATAATATACTTCTTTGACTAGTTTACCTACTACGTTGGATGTGATTGTGTGACGGTATAGCTAAATTATTATAATTTATTCCAAAACTTGTATTCGTTATTCGAATCTGTTTATTTGTACAAGTTAGGTATAATTAAAACAAGCTCCAACGTATTTTTAAATTTATTCATTTTACATAATGTTTTTATTTCGGATATTTATATACTTAGTAGTTTTTATGAGTTATTTCAACATAAGTTTATTGAATACGTTGTGTGCACTTTACTTTTAAGGTGGTAAAATAAAAATAGCTTTCCACAATTTGGTAAAAAGTGAAAGTTTATGAGAACCGATGGTAGTGTCACAGGTGACCTAAAAATGCGGCATCCTCTGACCAGAATATAGATGAGCATTTGTCTGGCTAAGTTATAATAATCTATAGTACAGTCAGCTACGTGTCTCAATCGTTATATTTCTAAGTTGATTATTGGAAGAATCAAATATCAAACTGCAAAAACTATGTTCCACTTTTTATATCTAGAGGAATTTATTTATGTGACTGTACAAACGATCAACATGTATTGACTAGGAGCTACGTTTATTTACGTAGCTCCTAGTCAATACATTGCATATTACATAAACACTTCGGACTAATAGCAATTCTATGGTATGTATGTACCTACTACCTTCAAGCTGGTGCCTTTGTCAGGAGCTATTTATATTTGCAAATAATTGTCACGATCATGTTATTAAAATCATATCATTATACGAGACTGAACGGAGGAAGTATTTTTCCGCGGCATAAGCAAATATTATGTAGTTCAAGTTCATATAAACCGCAAATGAGAATAACACAACATCATTTAAGTGTGTGATGCTAGAGAATATCTTGTTGACGTGGTTTGTTTCGAGCAAGAATATATCTTGAATACTTAAAGTCATAAAATAAAAGAAAAAAATCCTGTTTATCGACAAAAAAATACAATTCCGAAAATAAACCAACTTGAAACTTTCCGACTAAAAGCTGCAATACTTTTTAAGGTTGCTCTACTTATGCAACTATTTGTAATTTATTGTTCACCAAAACTGACTGCTATCGGAACTTTATTTTTAACATAAAATAGTACTGAAAATACATTTATCAATTCAGTTAAAACCTTTGTTGCTTTTGGTTTTAGTTCACAAAACTTTTTATAGATCGTTATAAAACAATGTTGTAGTTGGAAACACAATAGCTATAAAAATCTACTTATACATTGTATATAATTTCCTAGTATGTTCTTATTACTACGACGATTTTACCATTTAAGCCAATTTAAGCATATCTAATCGGTAATTCTCTTAAGCACGTCGACATCATTAGTTTAATTAAGTATCAAATTTTAATTAAGTTACCTGATAACAGAAGGCGGGACATTTTTTTTTTAACTCTGAATTAAATCATTTTATTCTTGCAATACTTGCTACTCTGATTAATACCCCAAATATTATTCATGATACTGCGTGGTCAATGTAGATAAAGTTATAACCGTTTTGTTATAATTCTGCCAATAACAAGTGTTTGAAAATAATTCTCAGTCAAGTCAGACAATCTTCAAGTCGGCTGTCTTTTCTTTTACTATTTTCCGCATGACATGCCCATACCATGTCATCCTATTACTCTTCAACTCGTCCGTTATTGATGCTACGGTCGAACACTCATGTGTTTTATTCATTCTTGTCTCTCCTCTCTTCGTTTTCGTTGTACAACATTCCAATTCATACAAAATTTATAATCTTTCATTAAACTCAAAACAATATCTAATTACCTACACTGATTATGAATTCGTTGATGAGATGGGTAATTTTGCACACGTTCATTAGTTTAATGAAAGCGTACAATGTGCCGAGTGATTTTCAGCACAAATCTAAAATTAGTCGATGATGTGGTTTAAATAAAGCTTTTGAACAATATGAAACAGGTGGATTATTAACAGCTAGTGTATTTTGGAATTAGTAATAAATTTATTTGAAAACATTTTGCTGTATTGATTTCATTTGCAAATCATATTTACTATCATTTAGTTGCGTTAAAGATTTCATTAAGTCTAACTTACCGTATAGCCGTATAGCTCCTTAGCATATACCATTTCTATAGCTGCTTTAGAAATCTACAGATCTCTTGAGGAATTACTTAGTACCAAGGGGTACACATCCCCTTGGCAACATTGCCTAGGCATGAAGTCGTGGCTTCTTATACAGTCCTTTGTTTAAAAAAGGTTTTTGCAAACAAACGTCTTGCGTAAGCCGATACAAACCAATCGAAAGACGTGCGGCTCTCACCGATCTTTACCGTCTACCCACGCCCCTGCTGTTTGAGATGGGATAAAAGCCAATAGGATAACTTTGGACAGATTGTTTCAAATCAATTATAACTTGAACCGATCCAAAGATAACCAACATAAATCGACATAAAACTATTCTAAAGTTTTGCTGCGTGATTTACTGAACCAACAAAGGAATTCTGTAGAACCGAACTATAGATATACAACGTAAAACGAAAATAAGTATTCCATCAGGGATCTGGTTCGATTACGAGCTTTGCTTAGTTTGGGACTACTAACGTCGTGTCAAGTATTTATTTCCAATACAAACAAAGTGTTTTAGGAGGCTGAAATTCGTTGAAATAATAGACCCGTCGTAAAGGTCCGTCAAAAGTTACAAAATATATCTGATTTGTCAAACCTGTGGTCGAACCGGCCACGTTCATGATGTCATCCGCCTTATGAGCAGTTAAACTGACTCGCAGACCATGTTAGTACTTTTCTTCTCCACCTCTGCGTTTTATTAATATTTGCTGTCACTTACACTCACACAATATGCTGCCCATCTTCAATTCTTGCACCACTTCTGTGCTCCCACATAAATCCTCGACTTTCGCGCAACATTTCCACTATTGTTAGTATCCCCTAACGGGTGACAAATAACAAAGTGATATATCATGCATCATATATCCCAGTCCCTAATTCCCGCCACCTGCCCACGCTTCATTACGGCTGGTGGTACAATTATCACGGAACGTGTTGCTCATGCATGCTTCAATTGAAACCCACGCGTGCTTTCGTTGTCTAATTGGACTTTCATCGTGTTCGGTTGTTTTGAGCGTAATGCCATCGTGTGCATTACTCTGGGGTAGCTGTGGGGTAATATAATTTGCAATGTGCTGTGGAGGATATGGGTTTGCCGATGTCTTGAAACGTAGCTCTTTATTTAATTGTAGGTTCTAAGAGAATGAAGTGACACTCTAATTGAGGTGGTTAAAAAGATATCATATGTTATATTTTGCTTATTGGTCTGAATAGAAAATAGATATCAAATTTTAATCGATAGCCACTTGTGGTATTCTTCGATCTAGTTCATCCTACAAAGTAAGTCATCCAACAAAGTGGAGTTCCACATTTATCTGGTCTGAGCCAATAATGGTGTCACTGCTCCAGAAATGCTTGTTAGGTATAACTGCAATCTTAATGGGAAAAGTTTTATTATTTCAGAATCTGCTGAAAGGCTTAGCAAGACTTTCTGAATGCATTTCAAAATTACGACGTAAATGGGAGACAGTTTTATTAAGCGTTTCAAATATTGAACTGTCAATTATAAAATTGAAAGAAGTCTGTATGTAGGTATCTATCGAAGAATTGAACGTTAAATTCAAATCCTATTTCTTAATTATTAGGAGTTTGACCTTTACCCTATGAGTCACGGTCGCTCGTGTTTAAAATTCATGCTGGCTTAAGTATCTCATCCGACGAGTCAATACGCAAATTATTCCAACTATTCCAACCGTCATCTCTATGCGGTTTGCTATGAGGAAAATAAAGATTAGTTTAGTAAATAACTTCCTAATTTAGCGCTTAAAAACTCAATAAATGACGAATTAATTTATAGATGACATATGTAAAACAAACTAAAGGCAAATACAAATAATATGCCGATACAAATGACGCAAAAACAGCCTGAGTAACCTACAAATACACGTAAACATTGCACCGTAAAAATACAATGACATGAGTCAGCTGAAGCAAACCAAACCTTATGACGTCGGCATAAAACAGATAGCAGGCTGGTTACAACAACCTGCCGACCTTGGCTTCGCACTTACGTAATTCCACGTTCCAAGTTGCGCTTAGAACCATGCACCATAAGTTGTAGTTATGAATACCCGTAGATTGAAATACTGTGAGAATTTCCTTGTTGCATGTTGCAAGTAAGTTTTTATACTATAGGGTTTCATCGTAACTATTGTTTGGTTTGTAATTTGGTTTCCTTCTTTCGTGGCTTAGTGGTTTTATTATTTCATTGACTCAGAAGAATACCTATAAGGATATCTATGTAGTAGGATGTTAATAAAAAGAGTTTTGTTGGTTTCCTTCGTGGTTTAGTGGTTTTATTTTTTCATTGACTCAAAATACCTATGACCCATATACGAGTGTATAAATTTTAGAATTATAACTGGTAAAAAAATAGAGTTTTATTCTGAGACTTTTGCGGCGGAAATATGAATTTTCGACAGCCTAGAAAAATACGCGGTATTCAATAAAGTATTTTTATGTTTGAAACACCTCCCAGGTATCCAGTCCTCTGACCTAGTTCGGAGTTTGGATCCTAGGTATTCTAGTTTATTTTGAATGTTACTATAGAGTTACGTCTATTTTTCATAAAGTTTGCTACTGTTTGCGGAACTCCACTGGCAAAAATGTATTTCATTTTATTTTTTCCCCTCAAACTAGGTAATACAACCTTTTCTCGACTGCTCTCATTAAAATCTCAAAATACGGCATATGAATAAACCAAGTTAAAAAGCCAGCAGAAAAGAGAAAATGTCTCAAAATTATGTGCTTCTGAATAAATTTACCGTGAATACTGCAGGAAAGCTGAGCCAATGGTATTTCTTTACTTTATTTATGCTTACATCTAAGGTCAGACAACTTGAGTTTACTGCTCAACCCTTGCTAATTTTATGGGGGGAATGGGGGTTATAACTTTGTAGCTTTGGTAACTCGTGCAAAAGACTGTAAAGCACTTTTTCTGTTATTGTTGTTTCATTCTAAATACTAGTTCTTCTGTTGTTTATTTTGTTATATCAGCTTTCGTCTGGGTTTGTCTTTTCTGACTTATACTTTTTATGATTGGAAGTATTCTTAATATCAAGTACTCAAGTTGCGAAATATACGATACACACTCGGTGTTATTTTGTCAATACATATATTTTCTTTCTTTCTTATTTTCTATGTTTTTCTTTCGTTATTTATTGTTTTATTGTAGTGATTGATGTACAAACATCTAAATATCCAGACTTCCACATAAGCGGTCTATCTTATAAAAAGTTAGCGCAGACTTGATGTCCTGATCACCATACTAATGATGAAATAATGTCAACGCTAACCTTTTATAAAAAAGTTGTTACATTAGTACGTTAAATATAAGTCTCTACGTGAAAATAAAGTAGATGAAGTTGGTAAATATGTTGCAAACGGTGCGTAGATTCTTGTATACTTATTCTTTGATATATGAGTCAGTAACTTGTCGTAGTCGTAAGCACTAAAACGTTATAACCTTGACTCGAATACCTTTGGTTCCTCTTTAGTATTGCATTGCAGGTATATTTACAATCGCTTTGTGTGCAAAATAATGATGCAATCATTAAATTATCAAGTATATAAAGTTTTTTTTTATTGCGGTCAGATTTGATTATGATTAGGGTTAAGCTAATATTTGTCTTTTTAAACAACGCACATAAATCCGTGTACAACTAAATTAAGTAAGTAATTAATTGAAGAAACAAAACACTACGTATTTGAATATCCGTGTCATGACAAATTTTTCTTCATTAATGAGAATTTGTGGTGTTATGTTTTTATAACATAAAAACTGTTTGGTATCTCAAATAATCACTAGTGGTCTATCTTATAATAAGTTAGCGCAGACTGATGTCTAATGTCTTGATTACCATACGTAATGATAACTTAAAGTCAATGCTAACTTTTTATAAGATAGGGGGTTAGTCTTTATTTTAGAACCGCTACAGACCATGTCCCACTTACTGAACTGCCCATCTTGTCCGAGCACCTGTACTATCTCTGACCATTGCTCGACTGACGCACTCAATGTAGCTAATGGCCAGGGGTGGTCTAACCTTAGTGATTTTTTACAAAATGGGTTTTCAACGACTCGAAGAAGAAGAAGTTTTTATTTTAACTTATGTAGAAGTTGTTGAATCTTATTGTGTTTAAGCATGCTATGCAGTACACAGAGTTCATGTGCAAAATGACAGCGCGACGCTAATGCTATGCTATTAAATATCAATTTAATTCAAACGTGCAGCTGGGAAATAAACTTATAGAATAATATCTAATCATGCCTAAGCCAACCTTACCTATATTGACAGGCGTCATAGCTCTGTTGGTACGAGGTGGGTCGTGGGTTCGACCCCCACCGAGAACCAACGTTTGTGTGATGAATATATGTTTGTTACTATGTATGTATTTACAAAAAAAAATATAAGTACATTCTGAGAAATCTGGTTCTCATAGTACAAGCTAGGCTTAGTTCGAGACCAGAGCGTCATAGCAGAAATGTCCATGATACTTATAATACTCGTTTATTTTCCATAAACTAAAAAATACATATATTTATTTAAAAATCTACAATACTTTCTCAAGCACATACTTATACCATAAGAAGTTCAGTTTAAAATCACAGAGCTCTTTTGGGTTTATTTATTGCCTCGCTTATGAGACTCCGCTTTCTGTTCATGAATTTTGTATTCCAATCTCTTCAGGGACTGTCTGAATTTTTACCAAAGCTTTTTAGATTTTTTTATAGATATCATTGTTTGCTATCTTTGCTTGGAATAAAACTGTTTATACAATCTTCGTTGTATTATAAATCATCTCCAGTTTTCAAATGAATCCTATTCCTATGATGTTAATCAAAATTGTATCATTTTCATAGTTCTGATATGAACTATGCAAATTTTTCACTAGGTAGGATATGTAAGCTGCATCTATCATATCAACTAATTGCCATACCAGCCTCGAAGGCAATCTGATCAACCGGGGGGGGCCTTGACACGATCAAAGCAGATTGGTTTCAGTTTGAAGGCAACCTTTAAATCAATAGGAAATTGCCCTTCGTGAGCTTCTTGTTCTCAAGTCTAATAAACTTTTAATATGAAAAAAAGGTTCACCAAGAATGATTAGTAACTTTAAAAAAAATATTAAGTACTTACATCTTTTTTATCTCATACCTTAGATATTGATTTCCCAGTGTACCTACTGTGGTCGTGGGCAAACTGACGTGGTGACGGTAGTTTGACCAACTATCATCATTTGGTTTTCTGTACCCATAGAGTATTAATTAGTCAGAATGGTCAACATTGTCTACTAATTTGTACTAACACTTGATCTATACGATGTTATTGTTGAACTATTCGTCATCAATTATTAGAGTTAGCGTATTAGTGTAGGTATGCTCATGAAATGTGTGGATAATGACATACTTAATTAATTAGTCGATTCAAATTGTTGATTATGTAATTTCTAAATATCATTTACCAAAGGTTTATATTGTTGCGATGGCGATTTGTTGCCATTTTTGCTCACGTTATTATCTTTCAGTTTTGATTTTAGTTCAGGCAAATACATTTTCATATTGATGGTTTTTTATGTTATTATAAAGTGTTTGCACTGCTGAATGCATCAGACACTAGCGTCATTCAATTACATATGCCGTCGAAACCAATCTGATCAATTGAACTTGACTGTTGGAAATCATTTTGTCATGGACGTTGCGCTTTGCCTGTTCTGTATCTTGTGCACGTATCACAAAGAATTTAGCATTCCACTGTACCGTTCAATACGATCCACCTGCCTCTTTAACCGCCTTCCTTCAACAAAACGATATTTCATAAATTCTCGCATTGATCTTCCTTTGGCCTCAAGTACTCACGTCATTTCTACAAGCAGTTACATAAATCATTTGTACGAAAAACGAAATAACAGTCAAGTATGGCAATTTGGAACGTGCTTATTCTGAAAGCGACATCGATAACCCTGAAGTGGCTGTAAAGTAATCGAAATATGGTACGAAAGTTGACCTGCCCTTGGGCTAATAATCATAGCCCGGCGTACTCAGCTTGAGCCTTTGTTTATGTTAACAGACGTTGGCGATTAAGATCGTATTCATTTGTTTATATGTATTAGTTAGCTATACTGATAGCTAGTTTAAAGACGGTTTTAAAGTTGACGGTCTTTTTAAAGACTTAGACAGTTGTCCAGAAAAAAAAATCATAAAACATTGTTTTAATCATAAAACATTGTTTTGTCTAGCAGTGCCCTATGCCTTAGTAATTTAAACATTAAAAATATATTAAAACTGACCAATATAATTTGTCTTTAAGCAAAACCTCATTAACATTTTACGGGAGTTTCTGAAATTTATACCTCTGAAGCATAATTCTGAAATGTCCTTTATTGTAAAAGGAATAGAGTTCAACAGTATTTTGTTTCATTTATGTAGATGTCCAAAGTTCTGTCTAATGACCAAACGATCGCGATAAAAATGATTTGTTCCCAAGTTTGTAATTAGTGAAACGAGAAACCCAAAAACCGTATTTTAAAGGTATTTTGTAGACGCTTAAATATTTTTAAAAGCAACAAATTGTTTACTAATTTACCTCCATAAACTCATAACGTAACTATTATGACTAATTATAAAGCTAATCCAGGGTTAACCTGCCTTAGAATTACTTATTTTGATAGTGCAACCCTGCTTAATTATTGTATAAACAGCTCTTTAACGTCTCTACCAGAATAAGGGTCAATTTATTGAGTTGTAAAAGTTATGACAGGAGGTAAAGGTTAGGAGATTGTTCAGTTAATTTCCTCAACTGAGGATGAAGCTTTATCTAACGTTTTATTGAATAAATAATGCTGGACAATCCACACAACATCATCTAGCCCCAAGCTAAGCAGCAGAATAATTTTTATTATACATATAAAATACCCAGAACAACCGGAATAAGTATTTGTAGATCGTACAAACATTTATCCCAAGGCGGGAATCGAACCCGGAACCTCCGAATAGTTTTACTATGTTGCCATAAACATCCTCATAGGTCGAAAACATAGCATAACAGAGGAAAACAATTCCAAGAAAACTTGAACGTATAAACTAGGTAGACTTATCATAGGTAACCGTGACTCAACTCTACGTTGTGACACATGCTACTGGTTTTCACGTCACTTGGCTAAGTAGTGGCTTTCAACAGCGGTCAGTCAGATGACAAAGCGTGATATATTTTTTTACGTTGCGCTGTGAACTGTGATTTATAGTCTGTGAAAATCCTTCTTTACGTCAAAATTCTCTTATTTATCCTGTATTCTTGTAATTTATGATCCGGAGTGATGTAAAAATCTTAAAAACTGAAAACGCTGAATTTCGTATCACGCTGTGCTCAGTAAAATATATGCATATAGCAGTACTTAATTCATCATATATATTTTTTGCTAAGTTCTGTCCGCGATTTCATTCGCGTTTTCTGTGATATGTATTCGTAGATCCTGTTGATTTCAATAAACTTTCTATTCAAATAATAAAAGAACAGGTGTCCGAACTTATCTTTATTTACAATTTAACTAAATTTAAATTATAGTTTACATTAATATTACAACTAGAAGGATACAACCAGTGGGGATTGAACCCATGCAGTGTAAATAAAAAAGGTAGATACTAATTAACTGAACTGCGAGTTCATATAACCCTCTACATAGCTAAAAGCTTCGTGACGATTTAAATTATTTTCTCCTAAAGTATATAAAAGGTGCTCCCTATTAAATGGCTACCTGAATCAGCGCAGGTATTCCGCCAATTCATCATAATGAAATCCAATTAATAAAGCGTCCTGTAACGTATCTATTCAATTGGATCTACCCTCGTTAATGTTTCAACGTTTTCAATAGCTGAATGTATTGAATAGGTATTTTATACGCTTTCATTAGATAGAGCTTATTTGATTAAGATGTCACAAATCTGACTATTACCAATTCTTCAAGGAATAGAAGTACATCTTATGACAAACATTTTTTGTAGGTTCTTTCGTTAATAATATGTTTAAAAATAAAAATTAATTATGTTTGTATAGTAGGTATGTGTCTCTAAATCTATATAAATGTCGAAAGCGTGATGATCAAGCATTCTGCGCTCGTGTATATGTAACTTACCTACTTTATATTATCTACTTACTTATATCTACTTACTTATACTTATCTGTCAACACCTACGTTGGTATATAACTTGTTAATGTATCATTATTTTACTCTAATTAAATAGCACCGTGGAACTTACTCGTCGGCACTTCCGTAATTTAGGAACAACTTCAATCTCTGAATCAAAGTTTGGATGTTGCTAAACATTACGCTTTTGTAGGGCTGGGTGTTCGTCTCAATTAAATGTATCCTTTTTAGTCCAGTCAAAATAGACATTCCAGTTTGCATTAATTCCCAACAAGCTGGATTTTTGTACAGGCCTTGAATACGTCATTACAAATGATATGTCAAAAGTCCCCATCGATCCCGCTTGTGCGTTGTTTTTTATTCCAGGTTAAAAGTCATAAATTTGCGTTTTTTGCGTATATCTCTGAAACAACGAGAGCTATCGAAAAATGGTTCAGACAAAGTTTGTAGATCGTAAAATTGTCTACAAAAATACCTCAACACTTTTCTTCTACAAAGCATCGCTTTTGAGATATAGTGACTTTAGACCGCAGGAAAATCGTCGAAGATGCTGCGTTTTTTTCATTTCAGCCGTTTTATCTGCTTCATTGCCACAGAACAAACAGTATTTCTTTTTTTCGCGTATATCTCTGAAACAACGAGAGCTATCGAAAAATGATTCCGACAAAGTTTGTAGATCGTAAAATTGTCTACAAAAATATCTCAACACTTTTCTTCTACAAAGCATCGCTTTCGAGATATATTGACTTAAGACCGCAGGAAAATCCACTAAAATGTTGCGTTTTTTTCATTTCAGCCGTTTTATCTGCTTCATTGCCACAGAACAAACAGTATTTCTTGAGACAAAAAGACGATTCATTACCTCGGAGGAGGACTAACCCATCGAACCCATCACCCCTTTCAGTAAATTTCAAGAAATACTGTTTATTCTGTGGCAATGAAGCAAATAAAACGGCTGAAATGAAAAAAACGCAGCATCTTCGACGATTTTCCTGCGGTCTAAAGTCACTATATCTCGGAAGCGATGCTTTGTAGAAGAAAAGTGTTGAGGTATTTTTGTAGACAATTTTACGATGTACAAACTTTGCCTGAACCACTTTTCAATAGCTTTCGTTGTTTCAGAGATATACGCAAAAAATTCAAATTTATGACCTTTGACCTCGAATAAAAAACAACGCACAAGCGGGATCGATGGGGACTTTTGACATATCATTTATAATGACGTATTCAAGGCCTGCACAAAAATCCAGCTTGTTGGGAATTAATGCAAACTGAAGTCATAATTTTAGTCTATTTTGACTGGACTATTTGATGTTAAGTTCACTTTGCTGTCATATTAGTTCTATTGAAATGATTAGGGTTTTGCATCTAGTCGGTTTATATAGCGTCCTTAGAATTGGAGCAAGCTTGCCCCAGCGTACATCACCTATGTAGGTACAATATGATCTCAGTATATTATAGCATTTTTATTTTAGCTTGAGCTATATACCTACCTTGATTTAACACAAATATTACAGTACTTAATAGCTTAGAATATTATATGTAAGCAGTTCTTTATGTACTTGGTCAGTCAGGGGTAGGTACTTGGTAGGTACGTCGCGTGTCGTACTCGTACCACATTTTTTTATACGTTTTAATATTTCCATCAAAATACCTAAGTATGTTTTCATGGACCATAAAGAACCTTTTTACTGTATAAAACAGGCAAGTAAAGCAATAGCAATAATGGACGAAGTTAGGACGCCCCTAAAATTGAATAGAAACAAAAGTTACGATAATAGCACCGATTACAACTCAGTCCCCAGTAATGAGACAAAACTTATGCTAAGGAATGAAGGCTCTATAATTAACCACTCAAGGGTGACTTTTGTATGCAAACCACTTATTTGGAATTGGTGCACGTTCGAAGGATGAAGAAAAAATCTATTGCGCCAAAATTAACTTCCCCGATTTCACTGAATCCAAACTTGACCTACTTTGCGTGCTTCTTTATTTCTGTTAGGATATAAAAATATCATATAAATGGTGAAACAATAAAAGTCCGTCCGTTATTTGCAAAGGTATTGTTTTGTGGCTGTTGGGGGCATCATAAATAACGGTTTTTGTAAATACGAATCGGAAGATAGGGGTTTTTTTATCGGAAAATGGTTAAGTTATATGAAAAACATGAGCGTTAAATCAATAAGTGTTGGTTTTGGAAACGTCATTTATATATTAAAAACGTGTATTGTTTAGAAGGCAGAAAAAACGTAAGGCGTAAAAGTTCAGAAGTCAAAAATTCGTGAAAAAAAAAACGCTGGCGTGATTTAATAAGCTATCCCAAGATTAGCTAGAAAAGTGAGTTATCCTATCAATTTTCGTAAACATGATAATACAACCAGCTACGAAACGACCGACATATAACAGCAAATATTGTGAGAAATATCCGAAAATCTATCAGTAAAAATCCGTGCGATACCTGCTTAGACCGGGATAAATTGGGATTTTCCTGTATCCCTTCAGGGCTTAGGGAGCAAGAATCTTGGTAACTTTGTGAGTAGGTAGCCTTTGCCAACAACCTAAGGATCTCTTTTATCATCATCATCATCATAAGCAGCCCATATTAGCCCAGCACTGGGCTAATACGGGCTGCTTATGATGGCTACTACCTCTATCGATAGATAAAAAGATAATTTGTCTTGAAATAGGAAAATATAAAATAAAACATCTCTAAAAAATACCTCTTATCCTAGAATTGAAAGGCTCACCAGTCAGTTCATTATAATCTGTTCGTATAGTCAGTTATTTTCATTGAATACTTGCGTTTTCAATTTCAGTGAATTGACGTCAAAATTGAGCCTTTCCAAACATGTGGGTTAATAACAGCCCACGCTGGTCTTCCGTTCCAATCAATTCCTATCAACGGATGTGAAAACTAGAGTCTGTCAAGCGAAAGATGGCCCTGATAAATCGCGGCAAATTCAAAAACTATTAGTATGGCAATACATTAAATAATAGGATAACTTGGAATTACATAATTTGATACTTTGATATTATTCTAAATAAATATACTTACATAATTTTTGATGATGATTATGAATAAGTAGATGATATACTATTGCCATACTAATAGTTTTTGAATTTGCCGCGATTTATCAGGGCCATCTTTCGCTTGACAGACTCTATAAAACAAATATTTCTCTCAACAACGCCGGAATCGATTCGATGAAGTCGTTTAAATGCTTTGAGTTTGTTATTAAAATTACGTATTTACTTACCTTTATTTTATTCGTGTGAATCATAGAAAAATAAAAAGAAGTGAATAACGATAAACATGCTCGAAGCATTCCTTTGCGATATGCGAAGGTCACGGTTAAGCTTCCGTTAACATTTAAAATCAGTGAATTCTTTGATCAATGTTTTTCAGATTTTCTCTTCATAGAAATTTTCACTTAGTACCTAACAAAGCCAAGTAATTATATTCACCCTATTTTCCATTCAAAATGGCTTGTTGCTATTAAAATGGTAAATAAATCAGTGATGGCGTTTGAAACTGGTACCTTATTAAATTATGAGTTTAGTATCTCATCAAAACAATATTGCAAAAGGTACTCAATAAATACTGTTTTGTTTTGGGAAAAAAAGTTAATGAATAGTTAGATAATAAGATAACGATGGGTCACCTAGTTTTACCATCAAAATTATCTAGAGAAAACATTAAATTACCTAGTCTTGAGACATTGTTGGTTAGTTGTAGATCTATAGTGATATCAAAGTAAGTAGGCACCAACTAAACCTAACGCTAAGTAATTCCATAGTGCTCTTAATGTGAAGTGAAAAATCCTGCCAAACATCAACAAGATTTTTTCATTTCAACTTTATACGTAAAGCTCTACCATATTGAAAAAAGAGGATTTTCATATTTATATTCTTCGAGTACTGAGATTACATCTTTTTGTAATATAAGCTTACGAAAAGCAATTTTGATTGAGCAATACCAAATACTAAAAGCTTTTTTTAATGTATGGTGAAATGAAAGATATTGTTTTAGTTCATAATTATTTATTTATTTGATAGCAAACATGAGTGTTTTATCTGTTTTCCAGTGATCAAAAATAGCTGAACACCCCTCTTGTCACTCAATAATGACGACTAAATAATGTTTTCAAAGATTTTGTTTATTAATTACCTAGTAAGTGTCAATAAAATCACGCTTTTTGTCACTCATACAATTAGTTATGTGTTTAAAGCTTTTGTTAATTGACTGAAAAGTGTTATTGCAAACTATTCATAACTTGTTACCGCACATAAAGCAAAGTTCACAATATTTTTTTTTGTACTTAAACATCGCGCGGCGCCTTCAAGTTGGGGCCAGCCCTAATGTGGAAAACAATTTCAGTCACCTTGGAACTCTTAGGTCACGGTGAAACCTGAATATAGAGTGCTAATAAGCAAGCCCCAGTTTCCCACACTATTTATTCCCATAATGACCTTATTTTTATAGACCTCGTACTTCGTTTTGACATTGATTTATGTCATTTGGGTACAAAAGTGTTTACTTGAAGAACGTGACTTGCTATTGCTGAAAAAATCTATTGTAGGTCTGCGTTGTGTTTGGTTTTCCTAGTTATAAAGTTCATTGGTTAATAGTTTGGACATTATAACATTGTCAATAAATTCTAGAACATTCGCATAACAACTTCTCACACAAAAAGTTCGTTAATTTAACGGACTCACAAGGAAAACATTCTAAGAAAAAAGGATGACGTCACTACATTAGTTGTAGATCTAATAAAAACAAGTTTACCGATAAATATCATAAATATTCATTGGCTTTTTACACAGTGACATTCTAATTTAAAACTTTTGTTGGGATCTAACGACAATTTGCACAATGAAAATAAATTCCTATACTTACATTATTTTGGTAAGTTTGTGTTTATAAGATAGGTAGTGACAACAAATACGCAAACATCAGAATATCTCACACAAATGTTTATTCTCCTTAAGAATCGAACTTACATTATAGAAGTCAGAGCTATACCAACTAAACTATATCTATCTGTTTCATGTTAAAAAGGAAGGGTTCAAAGCACTCCGCAGGGAGGATTCTTATTAGCAAATCTGAAGCCGTCCTTAAAAGCGACTAGGTAATTTCCTACGATCGTCCTAATCCGGATCACGAAGCTCCTACGTGTACGATCTAATTTAATTAAATGTCCTTGGATCTGACCTGAATTGATTGGAATCGACTGTAGATAGCTAAAAGCTAATTAACTCGTTAGAAGTACTGCTTGGCACTTGAAAGTTTAGTTTTTAATAGTTTTAGTAATTTGACGTGCAAAACATCATTTAATAAATAATAAATAATGCTGGACAATCTACACAACATCATCTAGCCCCAAGCTAAGTAGAGCTTGCGTTATGGGTACTAGAAGACTGCCATACTTAATACAATACATTACATAGATAGATATTTTTTATACGTATAAAATACCCAGAACATCCGGAATAAATATTTGCAGATCGTACAAACATTTATCCCAAGGCAAGGAAAGTGTCAAGCTCGTCCCGCTATTATGAATAATATAAATAGAACTTTATTAAGTATTTGATTCATTGCTGTAACGTGTTTATTTAACTACAAAAATACAACTATAGTCCTTGATCTGGTCCACCACATATAAAATAATACCATTATTTTCTGTGACAATAACTTATGACGCAGACTACCAACGTGTACGAACCTCGTATATAACGCCTTTACGTGTCTGGTTGTTAATAAGGGATTTAACGGCCTGTTACAAGTAGTAGCTGTAATCGCCTTAGCTGTGAATCATGTCTTCATTGTTTTGTTCTGGTATATATCATGTTATATAAAGACACGTAATATTCACGTTTTATTTATATTTTGTATATAAACCTCATCAACACTTTTGAACCACCTAGATTCACAGACAAATTCACAGATAAATGATTTGATTTGAAAAAAAAAACTCTTAAATATAGATTAAAAACAAAATATGAATTTAAAATGTGGTTTCTCGCGATAAGAAAGACAAATTGCTTAAACGTTTGATATCATTAATTAATATGAAGAAGTCTTGTTTTAGTTAAAAAATAACATTTTCCTTAGCAACCCCGTAATTTGGTAAAATAAACGCCAGACGTTTTATGAGTAAAGATTCATAAGGGAGGCAAGACGTTTAAAACTAGACAGCGCACCCCAAGAGTATCCCCCGACTCGGGTGTGCGCACACTGAGGATAAAAGGTGAGTTCCCAACCAGTCACACTGTGACTAGTTAGGAAAACAATTCCCAACGAGTCACACTGTAACTCGTTGCAAATTTTTTTTTAAAAAGTTCCCAACCAGTTACACTTTTGTAACAGTATGACTCGTTAAAACTGTAGTAAGACAGTTTATTTGACCTCACTCTCTATCCATATTAATAAGTTTTTGATCAATGGGTGTCATAAAAAAAATATCACCTACGAAGGTGTGTAGTGTAATAAACTTAATAATAAACTACCTGCTGTACCTAATAAAACACAACAATTTCACAAATTTAAATGAATGCTAGGCCAATTTGCACTTAAAGATCATTCACTTCAAAAAAACAACATAAAATATTTAACATCTTTAAATTCCTAAACATTTGAACGACAATACTAACCAAAAATTAGTTTTTACATAATGTTTGTATTGTTCTGTGTATTTGTGTCTTTTTGAGATTAAAGTAGGTAACTTAATAAATCTTAGAAGTCAATTTACGTTACTTTAAGACGTTTTTTCATTTGTGTGCGCTCTCACGATCAAATTAACGAGTTGACATTACTATATTGTAGACGACGACGTTGCAGTAAGCACTAAGCACTTGACACAACTATAATTTTCGTAGTAAGAGGGGAGATTTAAGTAATTGTGTTTCCCAACTAGAATGGGGCCCTGGAAAAGCAAAAACCCAATTTCACTGCAGATACTTTAGTTCACCGTAAAGGTAAAGTTTATTTTACTCCCCCAAGCCAGTAGTAGGTACACAATCACAAGTAGTTAAGCAACTTGCGTTTACACACCCAAAAATGAGAAGATTTTAGATTTTAGTGACGTAAGATTGAATTATTGCTACTTGAAAATTTACTACGAAAATTTATTTACTCTAAGAAAAAAATGTAATATGTAGACCATAACCCTTCCACACTTAGTAAGCTCATTTGCTTAATTCTGTCGTTCCTATTTTCATTGCATACCCATGTACCTACTAATAGACTGTTCTAGATAAAGTGATCACTTTGTTTTGTCTACAGAAGTTGTTCAGCTAGTTTTGTCGCTAGAAAGTAAAACACTTTGTACCGCACAAAAGAAGGTAACATAATTGAAAAACATTAAAATTCCTTTTGTAATTTTAACTTTTTATAATTAAACATTTTTCTTATTTTATAGAGTAGCATAATGGTGCTTTGTTTTATGTTTTCTACGGAAAAGTTCATTAATGAAATGTCGGTTCATTGTCTGACGGCGAAAATAAAAGACTTTAGAATGCTTTGAAATATGTAAAGAGTATTTTATGTTGAACGCTCCATAGAGAGATTTACATTGAAATGTAGATAACTAACTACATTCACCCCTACTTACAATTTCATCTTAGTCAAAGATACGAGTAAAATTGTACTGGCTGGGTAAAGAAAAACACATTTTTTATTCACGAGAAATGTGAATTGGAATGTTCAGTCCTACCGATGGAAAGTCTTAATAAACGTATATTTAATAAAATAATTTTACAAAACAATACCAGCGATACTATTGTTGAATTAAAGAGATGTGTTTTACAAATCATATTATGTTTATCTGTGTACATACAATTTTCATGTATTTTCTTTGTGGTTTCCATTATCTAAATTTTATTCATATTCGAATATCGTATTCAAAGATCAACCAGTGAAAAGTGCCTTTACGTTTTACGATTATCTGCGATCTTCTTTCTTTTTGAATTCGTTGTAACTTTGTAAATTACCATTTTTACGTAATAGTTTTTAGGATTCTGTATCCATACGGTAAAACGTTACCCTACTACTTTTTATTTATTTTATCAGCATTTATAGTTTTTATATAGCATGTAATTAATATATAGAATAAATTACGTTACGTGAAATATTCATAAATATTTATGTATTTAATGATAAATTAAACAGGAGAACGGGGATGAGTGGAAGGATTTGGGGGACCTTTGTCCAGCATTGGGACGATAAGATAAAAAAATATAAATTCAATACATTTTGATAACCAATTTCTCCGTCTTTCCAGATAGTGTTGTGCAGTGAACTTTCAGTGAAGCACTCAGTTCCATTGAGCTGACCCAAATGCGGACACTTTATGGGAGATCGTACTTACGCGAGCAATCATGGTGAGATATATAACGATGTGATAACTGCTCTGTTGAATGATTTATTTATTTGAGAACCACAGCTTAGATCAAAGCACTGGCTCAATCTTCTCAATCTTTATGTCTGTCTCAGAACTAAGATAGACCCCTTATTTTATAAAAAGTTAGCGTTGACATTATGTCACAATTACTACATAATGGTAAATATGGTAATCGAGACATCAAGTGTGCGCTAACTTTTTATAAGATAGACGTTACGCTATGTGAGAGCGCACGCCGACAAAAAAAGGATTTTTCACGTTAAGTCACATTAAAGTCACGACTTGACGGTTAACTATAGTTATCGGGTAGAAAATAACGTAAATTAAACTGTCTGTGTGCGCACACCCTAAGTCATACCACGTTCATTCAATACAATCAAAAGGATCACTTGATAAACCGTCAACTGCGTCATTGCTGTTGAAGTAAGTTATGTTTAAAAGTTCATTAATTTTTTTTTTTATCTGTAGTAGGTATATTTCTTTCCAATGCTACACAAAGACCTATCCCAAACCCTTATCCTTGGCAGTATCCCAAATACTGTCTCAAACACATAAATAATCAAATCAGATTAACGTTGATCAGTGGTCCTAACTCAGCTGCATTGACGAAGTTAGTGCTTGAAATATTACGTCCTACGCTTTACGAGTTTTTTCGCACGTGACGTGTGGAATGTGAACGTTATGTGATACGTCAAACTTGCTTGTTCTCAAAGCTACCGTGCTTTTTATTTTTTTAGTGCCAATTTACATAAGTAGAATAGTGATAGAGCTCGACTGCTTGACATGTATTATAGCGTTAACGCGCAGTGTAACTCTACCGTTTCTCTACCACTGTCTTAGTAAGTTTGAAATGGTTTTCTCAGGGTATGTGCACACCGACGACAAGAGTGCAGTAATACGTACAGTATTTTACGTCACTCTCTACCGATATCCATAATCAAGATAGTCACGTGACAAAAGACGTATTTGTCGTTGGTGTGCGCTCTTACTAAGTTACTAAGTACGTTTTAATTTTCTCTAATATAAACTGCATCTATCTATCTAATAGATCATCGTTTGTTCCGTAAAAGGCTAAGCGGTGACTGGCAAAGCCTACAGTCAAACACTACACATCAACGTTAGCCCACTGAAGTATCACACCCTGAACTTAGAGCTGAGCACGAGTAAATGTAACAATCGTAAACGTAACGTATTTGAAACATACTGCGCGCTAACGCTCCAACGTTTCACAGTAAAGCTGATGTCGACGCGCAGCGTATCTCAAATACGTTACTGTTTCGATACGTTTACGAGATTCACATTTATTCGTGCTCAGCTCAGACTGGCATTTTGGTCGAATGGTTTTGGTTTGCATCTGTTTGTCTAGGAGCGTCGGTCAATGTTAGCTTTGAATCTCAACTCAGTTCTACCTACTGACAGTCGTGTTTGCGAGGAATGGGATTGAGCCAGTGTTTGTTTACGTATTCAATGAAAACTGCTGCCTCTTTGAACTAACTTATGTTTACACCTCATCATCATCCGCAGAGATTTCGCCCACTGCTGGGCATGGGCCTCCCTTTTTTTGTGCCTGTCCTGTGCTAGTCTCATACATGTTCGACTCGCCACGCTATCTATATCGTCAGCACACCTCGCTCCTGGACCGCCAACACTCCTTCTTTCCTGTTTACACCTAGCAAATAAAATAGTATTCCACACCAGACATTCTCACAGATATACCTACCTCAATACCCAATACATTTATTGATGTCATGTGGTAGTTGGGTTATTACAATGTACATAGGTGTTACTCTGTCTCGGGTATGAACCCTGTATAAAGAACATTATAACAAAAAGAGAGGCAGTCCAAGGTTCGACAAAAGTTCTCTCAAAAATGTCTAACAAGGATAGTTAGAGGCACGTCCAAACATTACGACGCAGGAAGAAAATAGAGTATTATTTTTATAGTAAGTACTTATCCTTTCATTGGTCTTAAATATTTTATGTGACGAGATGTGTATGTGTTTAAGTGTATGTATGATTTACAAATCAAAATACGTATTAGTTCAGTAAAATCACAAGGATTATTTTGCGACGCCTCAAGCTAAAGATGACTCTAGGCGCCAGTTCCTCACTCCCGAAGAACAGTTAAGGGTGAACCTTTCGTTAATTTACTGTGTAACTCAATCCACCCCACACCAATATTCCCAGTATTTTCTCTACAATCATGTTTCGCAATTTGCCCCAGTGTAGTTTATTGTGTGGGCCAAACAAATGTGATTGGATATTGGCTCGGGTCGAACTCATTGGGGAAAAGCGGGAAGTCGCCACATTGTTTCGTAAGCAGGTCAGAACAAATGTGACAAGTTATACTGCGCGCCGGTACTAGTTCGACCGCAGAGCTTTACTATGTCACCGCGCAATGTAACGCAAAAACGCCATCTTTACGATACGTATACTGCTACATATCTTAGCGTTGACCCTCCCATTTCAGGCAGGATATAAAGCAACTAGCGAGGGAAATTAATGCTAATCTTGTATTGGTTCTGGGTCCTACGAAATCTCAGGTAGTGCTTGGAGATTTACGAGTTATGTGCGGACGAACGCATGGTACTAAATCGCTAGCACTACACTAGGCTTTATTTGTAGATACTACGTAGCGAAATAAGCGTAACGCTTTCAGCGAAGAGTGTAGTATACTAAGTACTGACAGAACATTGTACTCGCTCGCTACTCAATCAACATTAACATGTTGAGTGAGAAGTAAGTAGTAGGGATTCCCCGGTTCTGGCTCACGCCTCAGATCGTTGAAATAGTGGCGGTTCGGGGTTGGCTCGGGGAAAAAAAAAAAAAAAAAAAAAAAAAAAAAAAAAAAAAAAAAAAAATGTTTTGGGGGTCGCTGAGTTCGAATCTGTCATCCTTTTTTCTCTAGCTCGTACACAGCCAGAGATAGACTTTACACAGAAAAGCCCTAGATAGTTAGCTAATTACCTGCGCTCGGATTTCTATTGTTGCACTAATCACTTGCTCGCTCGACGACGGTATTGTTTACTTGCTAAGGTGATTAGAGTATTACTCATAAAAGCAAACGCTACATTTTATTTCGACTTTTTATTAACATTGAAACACAAATCAAATAATTTATGGAGAAATATATCATTGCTTAGCTCACTGCTACGAAATAATTTTATAAAATCCATCATACTATTTCCGTTATATTTGTAAAATAAATACGTCAAACTATACTCTCCACAAACTGAGGTCAAGTCATGCTGTAGCCTGTATCTATTGAAATCCCACTGTCTTGTAGTCCTGTTCAAGAAACTTCTATGATTTCCGGTAGGTGGTCGTCCATAAGAATCAAAATACTGACCAACTCCATTGCTGTCTATGTGAATGGCTACCCAATGAGAGCCTGGTTTAGTGTCAGGATCCAAATTACTTATTAAGTACACTGGTGTGTTTATATGAATAGGTAATCTGTTTGCTGGATAAACATGTTTTTCCAACATAGGATGTATTAAATGTAAATATTTTTGAATTTCGATTGTATTCATCGCAAAACTGTGATATGATCTATTTTCAAATCAATAATGTTAAGCTTCATAAGCTGAGCTTCTTTATAAACTAAGGGAAGAAATAAAATAACTGGAGTAAGGGTAAATGATTTTTATTTAATTATATTTATAACTAAGATTATACAATGTTAACTAAAACTAACTACTATAGTCTACGGTTACATTACGGTTCTTATCTATTTCAATAACATTGTCAAATTCGGCATAAACAATACAATTAATTGTCTGAGTAAGAGTAGATTCAAATCGAACCTCTAATCTAACACTACCATGTTTTATAAGATTCCAATGGGTATTTGAATTAGAGCTAAGATCAGCTGTTAGATCAAACGCTAATAAGCAGTAACCTTTTGCATATTGCTCCCTAGATATCCCATTACCTTCATTGAGAAAATGTATACCTGTCCCCGAAAAAAGTGTGTGATAAGCTGTAGTAAAAATATTACCCTCAAACGATGGTTGCAAAGCTTTTGAAGGAATTTGTTGACCATCAATGTATAAACAAAATGTATTTAAATCAAAGTTTTCGAAATTGAATGGGTTTTTAGTCAAACTTCCATTAAACGCTGCATTGTTTACAAATCCAATAATACATCTTTTAGGGACTTGTCCCAGAAAAATATTATCGAGAGTTTTTCCCTGAATACCTGAAGGTATGGTTAACACTTTGACTTCTGCTCGTGTTATCGGATATTTAGCAGTTGTAGCAGCTAACACTTTTTGATGGGCTAATAATACAGTTGGATTGATTCGTGCTCTACGAACAATAAGAGTTGCATCTGTAATGCATACTTTAAATTTTGAATCCGTTGAAGAAGTCATAAGATTAAATGATTCTCTAGACCGAACTAACATATCAAAACAATGCTAGGAATGCAAAGGAATGACTAATGAGGTGATAACTAATGCGATTACTTGTTTGAACAAGTTTTACTTACTTATCTGTGAGTACTGGTTATGGTATGCTAAAGCGATAATAAATGTGAATACGGGTTTGGACTTTTGCTTTTGTTAACTTAAAAGATTACTAATGTTCTTGATAATGTTGCAAGACTTTGTATAAAACTGGTTGAAATGCTCATTTTCAAACCATTCACATTCTCGTGTCTGTGCATTGTACTTTAGCTAGTTAAAGTGGTTCTAATATAACAGTGTAATATAAATCAGTGGTAAAAGTGATCTTTGTAATAAATCGAAGAAAAATGGAGGTAAGGTATTTTCAATATATACAATTGATGTGTAAATTAACTTCATAGCTTCAAATCTTTAATGTTTAAAAATTATGAATTTGCAGAACTCCTACAACCTAGAAGAAAATACATTCAAACAATATTACTATGCATGTTCTGATGATGATGACACTCAAGAATTAAAAATAACTAAAGATCCATCTCAAAATTTGTTAAAACGCAGTGGTGAAAGTTTGGAGACTCTATTCGAAGTCACGAAACCGAAGAAGAAGAAAGTCTCATCTACTGTATCCCGTGCGCACTGCGAGGGTGGCAATGTACTTGTTTCTACCAATGAAGATGACGCCCCCGGTGCGAAATACCTAATAAAGGTTGAGCTATACAAAATGAATGAAATTAAAAAAGTCGCTCCAACTGAACATTGGAAACATGCAATGTACCGACTAAAATATTATGCCAATGATGGCAACATAAACTACGATAGCGTCAAAAAAATTATTTATAACGTTACTAAAGAAATAACAACTAAGCCATCAAGTAAAAAATACCATTTTAATAATTAGTACTTATTGTGAATTTGTTATTGTATTATAATTGTTTCTAAGTACCTTAGGTAGTCATGTTTAGTCATACTTGTTATGAACCCTAATTAAGTGATCACGTATTGAAGCTTTAGCCTGTTCTTCATATAAATAGCTCATACAAATACATGGATAGGATCAGTTTAGTTAAAAATTTCAACAAGTTACTTTATAAACTTAAACAAAATGGCAAACGATGATGTGAACTGTGTTAGTGTATTTTTCAATACTGGTTCTATAAACGAGGAAAAGTTATGTGACACTCTAGATACTTGTTCGATATTTGAAGACGAATACAACGAGGAGTTATACAATCATTGTGCTCTTGAAGAAAATCGTATGGTTTTTGAAGATGAATTCAATGAGGACTTATGCAATGAGTGTGTTATTGTGGAAAAAAATATAATGTAAGTAATATACATGATTTCATCAACGCTTTTATATTTTCTTGAATTTCAATTAAACTTATCTAATTTATTTTCATTTTTATAGACAACAAACTGGAGGAGCTTTAAAGAGAGTCCATAACGCTGAAAATGAAATCATCAATGTGAAACGAGGACGTTATGAAGATGGAGTATCTACTAACGCAGCGGGGTCCAACAGCGTGAATATTGAATCCATTACCAACAATGAAAGTGATCCTTCTATGGTGACATGTAGCACATGTCATGTTTCTGTTAAAAAAAGGTACTATACAAATCATTTGAAAAGTAACCAACATAAATCGAAACTTATAAAAGTTCACAATTCATTAAAAAATGTATCTGTCATTGAATCAGCTTTTGGTCAAAGAATTATTTCATATAAGATTCACAGTAAAAATGAACCTGTAAATGAATATCAAACTCCAGAACTATTTTTAAATTCTATAAAAAATGAAATTTTGTTATTGATTGAAGAATCAATTCAACAGCATACGATTTTTAAAGTTAACTTTATTTTGTATGCAGATTTCATTCAACAAACTAAAGAAGATTCTTTTCAAACGTTCGATTTCCAAACGTACAATTACATAGTTTTTCGAGGTGATGATTTAAATATTTTATTTTCATCTTTGTGTGACACCATGGCAAGTAAAATAAGTCATTTTGAAAAGAAAGATAGCGGTTGGAGTCTTAAAGAAATAAAAGCAATTGATATGAATGTAAACAAATTCAATCCACTACGTGGAACTTCGTATATTGAGTTACCAATGGACATTAGAAGAAAAAAAGCTATAGTCAACGTCAAAAATGTCGATAATTTATGTTTTAAATGGGCATTGCTTTCTGCTCTGTACCCAGTAAACAAAAATGCAGATCGAGTATCATCTTACACAATGCATTCCAATAAATTAAAATTCGACGGAGTACGTTTTCCTGTTAAATTATCTGATATACCAAAAGTTGAGCGCCTTAATAATATAAGCATCAATGTATTTGGTTTAGAGTTTAACAAAGATAAAAAGTGTCATAGTGTGGTTGGACCATTATTTTTAACAAAATCTCGCAAAGATGTTCATATCAATTTATTACTGATTTCAAACGGAACTAATAATCATTATTGTTACATAAAAAACATGTCGCGCCTTGTAAGCAAACAAATTTCCAATCAAGACCACGCAGTTTATATTTGTGATGGATGCTTGCTTCACTTTCCTACAAAACAAAGGTTGACTGATCACCAACAGCACGACTGTGCTCACATCGCTACAGAACTACCAAATGGTTGCAAAACGTTAAAAGATTGGTACGGTCAACCAACATCTAATGATAAATTGAAATTCGACAAATACCATAAAAAGTTAAAAATACCTTTTGTTATATATGCAGATTTTGAAGCTTTTTTGAACCCAATTAAGTCATGTTCTAATAATCCATCAAAATCGTATACAAGTAATACTCATTTTCATGAACCATATAGCTTTGGTTACTATATTAAATGTTCATATAATGATACATTATCAAAATATGAGACATATAGTGGGAAAAACTGTGCACAGGAGTTCATGAATCGTTTGTATAAAGATTTAAAAACGATTTGTCAAAAAAACAGTTTTCAAGTTTGTCCTAAAGCATTAACAACCAAAGAGGAAAATGAAATTTTAAATGCAACCGTGTGTCATATTTGTGAAAGTAATTTAAATGGTGAAAATACTATTGATTATGATTTGCAAACAGGTTGCTTTCGTGGAGTTGCGCATGAAATATGCACAAGAAAATTTCGACCACCACATCATATTCCAGTTTTCTTTCATAACCTAAGCAATTATGATGCTCATTTTATTGTTCATGCCTTAAATTTTGTTGAAGGTGAAATTGATGTTATCCCCCAAACAAAAGAAAAATATATTTCATTTTCAAAAACAATCAATGTTAATAATCAAAAAATCAGCTTGAGATTTGTAGATTCCATAAAATTTTTACCATGTAGTCTCGATCAGTTATCAAAAAACTTATGCAATGAACAATTTGAAACTTTAAAACGGAACTTTCCAAAATATGAAGATTTTAATCGTCTTCGAAAAAAAGGTGTTTATCCATATGAATTTATGACATCTGAAGATGTTTTGAAAAACACTACACTCCCAAGCCAAGACAAATTCTATAGTTCTCTATCTGATTCTAATATATCAGATGATGATTACAATCATGCTAAAGATATTTGGCAACACTTTCGTTGTCGAAATATGTTAGACTATTCCAATATATACCTCAAAACTGATGTCTTATTGTTAACAGATGTTTTTGAAAGCTTTAGAACTTTATGTTTAAAAACATATGGTTTAGATCCAGCTCATTACTATACAGCACCTGGGCTAAGTTGGGATGCTATGTTAAAATATACTCAAATAGAGTTGGAACTGTTGACAGATTTTGAGAAGGTGGCTTTTATTAGAGCCGGTATACGAGGTGGTGTATCGCAATGTAGTAATCGCTATGCAAAAGCTAATAATGAGTTCATGGATGATTATGATAAAGATAAGTCAAAATCATTCTTAACTTATTTTGATGCGAATAATCTTTACGGTTGGGCTATGTCTCAATACCTTCCAGTTGGAGGTTTTGAATGGGTAAATGTTGATACAAATTTCAATGTTTCGGAAAACGCGGAATACGGATTTATTTTAGAAGTAGATTTAAAGTATCCTGATGAACTTCATGATTTACATTCAGATTTACCTTTGTGCCCCGAAAACATACAAATTGGTAATTCAAAAGATATCAAATTAGTACCAAACCTAAATAATAAAACCAAGTATAAAATTCACTATAGGAATTTGAAACAGTGCATTGCAATGGGTATGATACTGACAAAAGTTCATCGGATCTTAAAATTCAAACAACAAGCTTGGTTAAAAAAATATATTGATTTGAATACTACTTTAAGAACATCTGCTAAATCTAATTTTGAAAAAGATTTTTATAAATTAATGAATAATTCAGTTTTTGGGAAGACAATGGAAAATATTGAAAAAAGGGTAAACGTTAAATTATTAACACACTGGGAAAATAAAGGTAAAGTTCTTGGTGTACAAGATCTAGTAGCAAAACCAGAGTTTCACAGTTCAGCTATATTTGGTGAAAACTTAGTTGCAGTTCAGTTAAAGAAAATGAAATTATTTCATAATAAACCCATTTACTTAGGTTTTTGTATCTTAGATATTTCGAAAACTTTAATGTATGATTTTCATTATAATTTTATGCTTAAAAAGTTTAAGACTAGTATTAAGTTATTGTACACTGATACTGATAGTTTGATTTATCATATTTTCACTGTCAATTTTTATGAAGATATTAAACCGGATCTTTCTTCAAAGTTTGATACTTCTGATTATCCAGATGACAATATATTTAATTACCCCAAACTAAATAAAAAAAAGTTAGGTTTTTTTAAAGATGAAAATAATGGAAAAATATTTCGGGAGTTTGTTGGATTAAGATCTAAAATGTATGCATTAGATGTTGAAAATAATTTCGTTTCAAAAGCTAAAGGTGTAAAAAAATGTGTTACAAAAAATTTGAAAATGGAAAATTATAAGTCTTGTCTATTAAACAAAAACATTCAGTATGGAACCATGGTTCTATTTAAATCTCTTAAACATAAAATATTTACGCAGCAAGTAAATAAAATATGTTTGTCATATAATGATACTAAAAGATATATTTTACCTAATAATATTGACACATTAGCTTGGGGTCATTATAAGTTAAGATAAGGATTCTATTGTATTGTAATAAACATGTTTGTACAAAAATGTTAATGAATTAATGTAATTATCGTTTAAGTAATAAGTATTAGCAACTAATGTACATATTATTTAATGTAAACTTCAGAACTAGATTATTATTATTTTTTAAAATATTGTTGTGTACTCTTTTTGATAAAATATAAATAATTGCTATTTTAACATTCGTTTCATTATTTTCACGAACCTCTCAGAATCAACACTAAAATAATAAAAATAAAAATGTTTCATTTTATTCATCCATTTACGGCAATAGTGGCTGGTCCAAGTGGATGTGGGAAATCTAATTTCGTAACAAATTTTTTAAAGTATGTGAAAGAAATGTGTAGTGTTGAATTTATCCAAATTACTTGGTGTTTTGACGAAATGCAACCATTGTATAACCTTAAAAATATAAACTATTGCCAAGGAATCCCAGATCTCAGTATGTTTGATGGGAAGGGTGCTCAACTTGTAATCATTGATGATCTCATGAGAGAATCTGATGGACGCATTGTTGATATATTTACAAAAGGAAGTCATCATAGAAACTTAAGTGTTTTTTATATAACACAAAACTTATTTCATCAAGGTAGAGGTCAGAGAGATATATCTTTGAACTCTGGCTATATAATTTATTTTAAAAACCCACGTGATAAAACTCAAATTCGGTATTTAGCACGACAAGTATCACCAGAAAATACAAAGTTTATGGAAGATTCTTACAATGATGCAACTAAAGAACCGCATGGATATTTGATGATAGATTTAAAACAAGATACAAGTGATGTATGTCGTTTTAAAACCAAAATATTTCCTTCAGATAGATATTGCACTGTTTATGTTCCAACGAAATTATATAAATATGCAAAGAATAATCAAATTTCTGTCATTCATAAATAATGCATCAAACCTTGAAGACGCATAAAGATTTACTTAGTGCTTTACATACACTAAAACCAAAATATCAGAAAGCACTTTTAAAATCTTGTGATGAAGAAGAAATTAATTGTATTTGTGAATGCATTCATAACGTTTTAAAGGGAAAAGTACCTCTTGAAGAAAGTGCTAAGAAAAAATTAAAGAAATATAAAGATCTACTTCGCAAACTAGTACGAAAAAGCACTAATCAAATCCGTAAGCGTTTGATTATCCAAAAAGGAGGTTCTTTTTTACCGATAATATTGGGGTCAATATTAGCTTCATTAGTTAGCTCTATTGTGTGAAAAAATGGAACACGCTAAAAAAATGTTATTAATTGATCCAAGTGTAATCGAAAAAATGAATCAACATGAATCTGTTGATAACCCTATGTCTCGGTTAGATGCTGAAATGCAAAACATTTTGAAAACTGACATGGAAGATAGAAAAAAATGTATATTATATTTACAAATTTTGCAAAGATACTTACATTTTTCTGAAGAAGGACGGCAACCTTTTGAAATACCTTTAGTTTCGAAAATTTTGAAAACTGAAAGAGGGGGTGAAATTGTGGAGGAGGGTGCGATGGAAAATAAAAACAAAAATGCTGAATCAAAAAAAGTAGTTGCTGATCAAACATCAAACGAAGACGAGGAACAGGAAAATATTTCAGACTTGAATAAAAATATTTACTCTCCCAAACACATCCTCAGCTTGATACCCAAAACATATGTTAAAAAAGGTGAGAGATTGTTATATTTGCTATTTGCCAATAAAGATATAATAAGTTGGGATCATGACGGTACAATCACTGTAAACAAAGAAAAAGTTTCTGGAAGTAATATTATTGACTTAGTAAATGATGTTTTGAGACCACTTAAAAGAAATGATCCAGTAGGATGGCAAAAATTTGTACAAGCCTTGAAAGATATTAAAGTACCACTTATTTACATTGGAAATACAAAAAGACTTGATTTTATGAAACAGCTTGAGCTAAATAAATCATGTGAAGACGAGGAATTTTCAACACCAATTACTAGAAGAGTCAGACCAAGGATTGATTGGGAAAAATGGAGTCCTTATTAGAAATAAATAACATTTACTACAACCCATCACACCCTGCTGGTTATGCCAGTATATATAAACTAACTAAAGCTATGAAAGGTAAAATGAAAAGAGAAGATGTTAAAAGATGGTTACAATCACAAGAAACCTATACGCTACATAAACCGGTTCATAGAAAGTTTCCACGAAACAAATATGTTTTATCTAATCTTAATGAACTTTGGCAGGCTGACTTGAGTGATATGAGAACTTATTCAAAATATAACAATGGTTTTAATTACATTCTTTGTGTTATAGATGTATTTACTAAATATGCATATGCTCGTCCCTTGAAAAATAAAAACTCTGAATCTATTAAATCATGTTTTGACAGTATATTTAATGAATCTAATACAACACCGACTCATATACAGTCGGACAAAGGAACTGAGTTTGTTTCTAAAGATGTTCAAAGATTCTTCAAATCGAAAAATATTAATTACTATACAACAAATAACCCTGATATCAAAGCTAGCATTGTAGAAAGATTTCAAAGAACACTCAAGATGAGAATGTGGCGCTATTTTACTCATGAAAATACATACAAATATATTGATATTTTGCAAAATTTAATATATGCATATAATCATAGCTATCATTCAAGTATCAAGATGTGTCCCTGCGATGTGAATAAAAATAATATAATGACTGTCTGGAATAACTTATACGATAGAAAAAATGTTCTGAGTATCACAAGTACTGCTTTACCAAAACTTCGTATTGGAGACTATGTCAGAATAACAAAGTATAAGCATATATTTCAAAAAGGTTATGAATCTAATTGGAGTGATGAAATATTTATGATAACTTCAATAATAGAACGGTCTCCAATGGTTGTGTACACTTTACAAGATTTAAAACAAGAAGCCATAGTTGGAACTTTTTATGAAAAGGAATTACAGAAAGTATCTTATGACCCCACCTCGAAGTATAAAATAGATAAAATAATTAGTTCACGCTATTCTGGTAACAGAAAGCAAGTGTTGGTGAAGTGGAAAGGTTATCCAGATAAATTTAATAGTTGGGTTCCTATTTCTGAGTTGTCAGAAATATGATAAAAGAAAGTTTTTATTTAACTTTACTTAGTAATAGTTCCATGGAATATTTTCCAGACAACATGACTACAAGATTCTCAACAAAATTACCGAAATCTATAAAACTTGAAGGAGAATGGTCAGTTGGAGTTGTTGAATTTCAATATCCCTGTACAATGTATACTGTACAAGAACATGAAAATATAATTTACATAACAAAATTACAAATGATGCCTCTAGAAGTTAAACCTTCTTTAGTGTTTTACAAGGTTCACATTCCAGCAACAAATTATGATAATATTAATCATATTTTAACTGCAATTAATAATATAAAGGAAAAAATTAAATTTCGGTATGATGAAATATCCAAGTATGTCTCTGTCGCTGTTATGGATGAATCTATCAAATCAGTAACATTATCACCTAAGTTAGGTATACAACTTGGATTTGAACCGAACAGAAATCTTGTGAGTAACGGTTTAGGTAAATGCCCCGCAAATTTACATTTAGGATTACCTTATCAATTGTTTGTTTATTGTGATATTATTGAACCTCAGATAGTAGGAGATGTTATGACACATTTATTGAGAATTATACCATTGGATCCTTCGAAATATATTTATGGGGCAAATAAAATGCATGTCTTCTCACCCCCTCACTATTTACCTGTTATGCGTAGAGAGTTTGATACCATCGAAGTAGATATAAGATCTAACACGGGTCAAAAAATACCATTTCAGTTTGGTACAGTGTGTGTTAAGCTTCATTTCAAAAAAATATAATGTATCACCATAATAATATGACTTGTCCATATGAACATTATTACTCACATCAAGCTGGTTCGGGGATCGGAGTGATCTATAAAGGTGCACCCTATCAACGTGGTCATGGTATCGGTAGTTTTTTAGGTGGATTGTTTAGATCTGTTCTACCATTACTTTCTAGTGGAGCAAAAGTTATTGGTAAAGAAGCTTTAAACGCTGGTGTTGGTCTTCTATCAGACATGGTTAGCGCTCGCCCCATGGAGGATTCTATAAAATCTAGACTGAAAGAAGCAAGTTTAAATTTGAAAAGGAAGGCGGATAATAAAATAGATAGATTAAATATGTCGGGCTCGGGATATAAAATAAAAAGGAAACGACTATCTTCATACAGTCTACCACCAACTGTTAAGGAGAAAGCTGCTAAAAGAGCGAGAGCTGACAATTTAAAAGATATATTTTCATAAAATTAAAATAAAAAATGTCATTTCTGCATAGTCATTCTTGTGAGTGTATTAAGTCAGAGTTGGATTTATTCGCTTTACCATCAACGCAAACCAGCATAGAAAGTGGGTTATGGATACACTACAAACCTATTTCATCCCTCGCTGACGATGGCCCCATTGAGTTTCAAGTACCAGGGACTGGAGATGACTATATAGATTTATCACATACATTGATTCACATAAAAGCTAAAATAGTCAACCTGGATTCGACCAAAATAACATCATCAAGCATTGTAGCACCAGTCAATAATTGGCTTCATTCTCTTTTCAATCAACTAGATGTTTATTTGAATCAGAAGCTTGTATCACCTCCAAACAATACATATGCCTATCGTGCTTACATAGAAACCTTATTGAACTATGCTCCTGCAGCCAAAGAATCTCACTTGACTTGTGCTCTTTGGTATCAAGATACAGCCGATAAAATGAACTCAACCGATGAAAAAAATGAAGGATTTACTAAAAGGCAAGAGCTAGCTTGTGAAAGTAAAGAAATAGAAATGATTGGTCATCTGCATGGTGATATATTTAACCAAGAAAAGTTTTTAATTAATGGAGTAGAAATGAGTGTTAAATTAGTTCGGTCTAGAGAATCATTTAATCTTATGACTTCTTCAACGGATTCAAAATTTAAAGTATGCATTACAGATGCAACTCTTATTGTTCGTAGAGCACGAATCAATCCAACTGTATTATTAGCCCATCAAAAAGTGTTAGCTGCTACAACTGCTAAATATCCGATAACACGAGCAGAAGTCAAAGTGTTAACCATACCTTCAGGTATTCAGGGAAAAACTCTCGATAATATTTTTCTGGGACAAGTCCCTAAAAGATGTATTATTGGATTTGTAAACAATGCAGCGTTTAATGGAAGTTTGACTAAAAACCCATTCAATTTCGAAAACTTTGATTTAAATACATTTTGTTTATACATTGATGGTCAACAAATTCCTTCAAAAGCTTTGCAACCATCGTTTGAGGGTAATATTTTTACTACAGCTTATCACACACTTTTTTCGGGGACAGGTATACATTTTCTCAATGAAGGTAATGGGATATCTAGGGAGCAATATGCAAAAGGTTACTGCTTATTAGCGTTTGATCTAACAGCTGATCTTAGCTCTAATTCAAATACCCATTGGAATCTTATAAAACATGGTAGTGTTAGATTAGAGGTTCGATTTGAATCTACTCTTACTCAGACAATTAATTGTATTGTTTATGCCGAATTTGACAATGTTATTGAAATAGATAAGAACCGTAATGTAACCGTAGACTATAGTAGTTAGTTTTAGTTAACATTGTATAATCTTAGTTATAAATATAATTAAATAAAAATCATTTACCCTTACTCCAGTTATTTTATTTCTTCCCTTAGTTTATAAAGAAGCTCAGCTTATGAAGCTTAACATTATTGATTTGAAAATAGATCATATCACAGTTTTGCGATGAATACAATCGAAATTCAAAAATATTTACATTTAATACATCCTATGTTGGAAAAACATGTTTATCCAGCAAACAGATTACCTATTCATATAAACACACCAGTGTACTTAATAAGTAATTTGGATCCTGACACTAAACCAGGCTCTCATTGGGTAGCCATTCACATAGACAGCAATGGAGTTGGTCAGTATTTTGATTCTTATGGACGACCACCTACCGGAAATCATAGAAGTTTCTTGAACAGGACTACAAGACAGTGGGATTTCAATAGATACAGGCTACAGCATGACTTGACCTCAGTTTGTGGAGAGTATAGTTTGACGTATTTATTTTACAAATATAACGGAAATAGTATGATGGATTTTATAAAATTATTTCGTAGCAGTGAGCTAAGCAATGATATATTTCTCCATAAATTATTTGATTTGTGTTTCAATGTTAATAAAAAGTCGAAATAAAATGTAGCGTTTGCTTTTATGAGTAATACCCTAATCACCTTAGCAAGTAAACAATACCGTCGTCGAGCGAGCAAGTGATTAGTGCAACAATAGAAATCCGAGCGCAGGTAATTAGCTAACTATCTAGGGCTTTTCTGTGTAAAGTCTATCTCTGGCTGTGTACGAGCTAGAGAAAAAAGGATGACAGATTCGAACTCAGCCACCCCCAAAACATTTTTTTTTTTTTTTTTTTTTTTTTTTTTTTTTTTTTTTTTTTTTTTTTTCCCGAGCCAACCCCGAACCGCCACTATTTCAACGATCTGAGGCGTGAGCCAGAACCGGGGAATCCCTACTACTGAAGTAAGTACACTGACTGTTCGCACCAGCCATTTCAAACTTTGCGAACTTTATGTGTACAGATGCTGACAAAAAGCTCGTTGGTTGCATTTGAGGCTCAAACTTTCAGATGTTTTTATGTCGACCCTACATTTGATGTTTAGAAGTTTGCGTTTAAATCTAGCTGGATTTAACTTCAAATAACAAGAGACCACTTTTAATATCGAAAATGAATAAAAGAAGAAACGAACGCGGTTGAAGTCGCGGGTGGTAGTTGTGCTTTAATACTTCCTTCAGTAAACCATTTCTTACATAAACAAAACGGCACCTTCATTACCCATTACAGCCATAAGTCTCGGTGCATGCCTCTGCCGACTCTTAGGGCACTCAACATACAAAATAAATGTTGCCCCGGAAAGAAAAAAAGAAAATAAGAAAACAGCGGTCGCAACACTCGCGCACAAAATAGGCATCGAAATGTCGACCGCACGAAATGTTTCCACATAAATTTGAACTTTACGACCTTTTAATAAAGCTCAATTTAGCTGCTGGTTAATGTAGCATAATAAGTTTGAAATCGCCGTTGGTGAAAATAGCGAGGTGCATGCTGTGAATTCACAAACGTGTTTTATGGCGTAAACATCGAAAAGAGACCGCGTTTGATATTGGTAAACAAAACCGTTAATTATGGTGCATGCTGATGAAGTTTAAATTCAGGTTTTCACAATACATTACCTGACCAAGCTGGCTAGTAATTAATTCATGTAATATGCCATTATCATTGTTTTTAATTAAACATTAGATTTCGGGCTATGCAGTCTTTACAAGATTAACTGATTCAAATTAGTACCATCCGAAAATATTTCTTTTTTTTAAACCAAAAATATAAATAAAACGATCTGTCAGCCGTATTAAGTTCCACAATAATATTCTCTTCGAGTCAGAAGGTACGATGGCATATGCCTAAATATCTGTAGGCCTACCTTAAGTTAAACCTTACTCTAGCCTAAAGCTCAAACACGGTCTTGACAATAAAAGCTACATACAGACTTAAGGATCCCGGAAAATCCCGATGAGAGGAAAATAAACTTCCGTCTTAGAACACAATGTTAGTATTTGTCGAAGGAAAGTCGCGAGATAACGAGCTGTGAAGGTAAATACTGAACAATGCAATGCGTTTTGTGGGACGCTTTGTATCCTGAAGACAATTTTGTCGAAATGATAGAATCTTGTACGCCATGTTCTAACGGGTTACACGACTCGTAAAATAAAATCGCTAAGTATAATCGTCAAAGTGACTATTTGATATCAGAATTTGACATAACAAGTAAAAAATTAATCAAATTAAAATACTCAGAAGAACGTTACCCTTTTCAAAGTCTGACAAAAACCAGCGACACTTTAAGTATTGTCTCAAACAAAAACACAGATTCGTGAAAGTTATTCCCGGAAAAGGTTCGCCACTTGCAGCTTAGCGGTCGAGAAAAAACATCTTGGCACTCTCGACCAAAGAGTCTTCTTCCCATCTCAAGATCGATAAAAGCCTTTTTAAATAACGTTATTGCTACATTAAAGGGGATAAAATTTTGCTCACGCGTAAGTGAGTAAATTATCTATATCGCACGCTTTACGTGATCGAATTTTCGATTATTCGGGGGACGTCGAAGTCGTTTGATAAAGATCTTCATTTTATTTTCGAGACACATGGTATACAATCTGCGTCCGATTTGTCTCGTTTAATTTGTAATACATTACACGCTTTGCGTTATTTCAACTGATTTATGATACAAGTGTTCTCTTAGCATTTTTAAATAGCTTGTTGTGTAGCTGTTAGTTAAATTGGAAACCACGTTTAAGTAACCGTAGAACGCCTGACAAGGTGGAGAAAGATTTACGATATGTGGTTAGCAATCACTAGATGAGAAGAACCGAAGACCGGGTCCATCTGTCTTCGAAGAGACGTCTAACAATGGACCAATACAGGTCGATTATGATGAATGTTGTATGCCAAGGAGACTCCTCTAGCTCGATAACCTAAGTTCTTCTAGACACCACTAGATCTCTTGCCTACATGACATAGGTTATGTAATATAGGGTATAGTATTTTTTCAATAAACTTACATTTACTTATTAACTATCCGGAGCGAAACTGATCTTCATAGCTTCAATAAGACAAAAATAGATAAATACAATCCTATCGTTATCTACACAATACATTGTACGTTTTCCATAATGCTTAGAAATTCTTCGTACACTAGAAGCATCCTTTCACACACAAATTGTTAGACCCTTCTGATGTCGACCCATGTCATCAGATGTATCCCAACACATAAATACGCGAAAATGAATACTCGACCTGAAAAGACCACAACAGCTGTTAACGTTTCGAGCACCTAGACAATAAAAAGGGTTTGTGGGTGAGGGTGTGTGTCAAAGTTACACGATCATACACGAGGATACCTTAAAAAATAAGCATAAAATAAATAAAATCTTTTAGTAAGATAAAATCTTGAAATAGTAATCAATATAGAGTTTTCTATCTATCTAAAGTCAGTATACATTAACGATTTAACCAGCATAATGATAACCGTTAAAATAAAAGTGTATTAAGTGATATCAGAATTTGCTGAAACTCTTTTTCCATAGGTTTTGAAGAAAGTTGGCTGTCATTTGTTTTAAAGATTTCCTCTTTAAAACAAATGACAGCTGACTTGACAATTGACTGGCTTTACTAAGATATATTTGAAATATTCACTTATCCCTGGCAGAATTACATGTTGATTGAATTGGCAAGCAGAAGCCATATAAAAAAGAAGAAGAAGAATTTACCTTTTGAAGTAGGTATGCTGCTCTCTTTCAAAGAGCTGAATAAAGAGAACTCTTTAATGGTTAAAAGTTGAACTTTTGATTCGTTTTACGAGTTGACAAAGAAACTCTCTTAGGATGTTTGGGCAATATAGTTCGACGATCAACTTTATGTTTGTCGCCTGAAATGAGGCTTAGTTTCATTTCAGGCGACAAACATAAAGTTGAGGGACTACTAGGTCAATGAGAGCTTCGATCAGAATTTTATTTATGTTCTGAAAAAGTAAAAAGTTTGATTAAGTAATCAATTATTTTTGTCGCCTTAAACATTGTAGACCAATAAGTACATTGCCAATTTAATGAAATATATTTTTAACAATATCTACATAGGCACAGAACTTAGTAAAAACAAGTTTATTTTATAAAAACGGCTCTGTACCAGACAGGTACTGACAAAAGGCCCCCATTTTATGCCTTTTATGGAGCAGAAAGAGAATAAACCAGTCCTTTTTGACACAAATAAATACTAAGTTCATAAACAATGTTATACTTATAGAAATAATGAATAGAACAATAACTTTGACATTCATATTCAATGCCTCATTTCAACAACACACGGCTCATTTCCTTCTTTCATTTGGTACAGTTCTGTGGAAAACAAATGAATATCGGTCGGGAATGCCACTTTATTGAACTGAGCGCATCTGCGACGAGGTACGATCTTTCAATAACAAACTCTAACGGCCGGTTTCTCGAACGATGATCAACGAAAAAAACAAATAATTACTATGTGTCAAACACGGATTAATCGTGATTTGGGTTTCCAGAAACCGGCCGTAAATGGTTTATTTGATTCTTTTGGCCAATTTAGACATTCTACGTACGTGTAAGAAAATATACGTTCAATGAACATCGTGATCGTCTGAAATAAGGATGAACCGATTACTTTGGTTTATGAATATACCTACAGACTACTAATTTTTTTATGCATTTTATATCAATTGACTACTTGAATCAAAATTTTAAATAAATACAATATTACCATGATAGGTGCAGTAGTTACTAGCAGTGGGAAAGCATAGGTTAATAAAAAACACATCCTTATTGCAAATATTAATTTATTTACTTCAAACACAATTAAAATAAATCTATACATGCTAACAAATTATACGGATCATCTATTCTGGTAGAGGTTATTGGTTCGCCATATCACAGGTCTGTCTAGTTCGGGTATCAATGTTGTCAAACCTGAATTAACCTCAATAGATAGGTAATAATAAAATATACATGAACATTTAGCACAACGTCATTTAGTCCTAAAAGTATAGCTTGTTCTATGGGCACTAGATTGCTAATTAAATGCTTTTATTGTAGGTATATTCATAAAATAAATAGTAATACTCTATATACAACAAACATTAATGTTTGCTGTCACAAATTGCCCTCATGGGAATTGATCCCATGACCCAAAACATGAATGACAGACATTAACACAATCTGTATAATAAATGTACTTACGTATGAAACAAAAAATGGTCGTTCGTGAAATAAATACCATTTCACAACATAAACCTTTAAAATTTCATAAAAGCCCAACGGCTTCCGTGGCATTATAATTTCGTAAGCAAGTTATTTTCTCAAAAAGTTGAACACACAACAGGAAACGTCGTTGCATCCGGTCTCGTACGGGAAAGGGTAACAATGGGTATTTCATGTTAGGTGTTCTCATAATTGAGAAAAGTGCCTGACATGGCCTACATACTAATGCTCACTTCACACAGCCTGTACCTACCTACTCTTTCTTTGATACATACTTCTATACCTTCGAACTGATCATTGTGATAGTGATAAAAAACATGGTGAAGACATGGTAGGTACCCTACCTACAGTAACATCTTTTTATGACATCGTATTATAAACTTAATATTTTTAAAGTTAGTAACTAAAATATTTTTTTTTATCAACCTACGCTGTCCAACTGTTGGGCAAAGGCCTCCCCCCTCGCTTTCCATTTTTCTCTATCCCTGGCTAACTCTGTATAAAGTAAAATAATACGGATAAATCAATCCAAGAATCTTTATTAAATCATCGCAAGAGCACTAATAAGGTTGGTAAAAAAGCAGGTTTTTAAAGAGAAGCTAGATTATTTAATATACAAAACAATCACCAAAAAACGAAAAAGATAAAACAGAACCAAAATCTTTGTCTAATTTAAACGAACGCAAACTCGATAAGATTGCATCACAGAGTTCAATCGACCCTTCAGATCAGCTCCATGTCATATTCCCATCGACATCAAATTAGCATTCGAAACTCCAATTCAATCCAATTCGATCCAATTCAACTCGCAAGATTTGATACCAGACAGACAGGATAGCTGAAACTTAATAAAACCTTATAGGTACAGAATACAAGCAGATTCAGCTCACCCACCCATCTCCCTTCTCCCTAGGTGATGTAGTTTTCCTACAAATGCATATCAAGTTAAACGTCACAGCTTGTAGTCTGCGTTTTATTCGAATTGTTTCTCGAAAACTGTCTCAAATAGGTTTTATGGAGCGAAATTTCGGGTTACACAGCTCGATTTTTCGTATCAGTTCTAAAAGTTATTCGAATAAATTTAAGATGTTTCAGACAGTTCCGGTTATTTTGTTGATAATGATAGTCTAAGAAGTAGACGAGTGATAGGAGTGAGTGGAAGAAAAAAACATGTTGTGCCGATCTCGCTTAACGTGGGGTAAAGGCAATGATGAATGATGAATCTGCAAATATTTATTCCGGGTGTTCTGGGTATTTTATATATATATATATATATATATATATATAATAAAAAATATCTATGTATTGTATTAAGTATGTCAGTCTTCTAGTACCCATAACACAAGCTCTGCTTAGCTTGGGGCTAGATGATGTTGTGTGGGTTGTCCAGCATTATTTATTATTATTATTTATTTAATGACATAGTCTAAGCTTTTTACACCTTCGTTTACAAAACTAATTGTAACTTTGCGTTGTTTCAGAGTTTGATGGCGATTATAAAGTTTGGTTACGCCCTCGTGGTGGTGACTTTACTGCTGATGATATGGGCATCGCTATCGGGAGCTTTAGAAGTAAGTGTTGTTTGTTAATATATTTACATCGAATAATTAACATATTTAATTTTATTATGATTAGCGAGTTTGATTATTTCCATGATTGGAAAAAGGAATCAAATCAAATTATTTTTTTTTTTCAAAAATCTTACAGGAATATACTCTGTGTTTCCATGTACCTGTGCCAAAATATCGGGAAATCATCAAACTCACAAATCATAAATATCCCTTAAAGAAAACTATGTTAAATATTGATTTATTGAATATTTTAGCAAGATGATTCTAAGTATCTCGCGGTCAAAGTCTAGAAGATCGGTCAAGAAAAGTACGGCCTAGTAAACCTAGTAGCCTAGTAAAAACGGTAGGAGTTTTAATCATGATTTTTTTACAAACAATTAAAATGAAATGCTGAAGCTACTACGAATTAAAATGAAATACTCCTACGTAATTCATGAATATGTTCAGGTGACGTATTTACAAGAGCTCATGTATTTTGACAATGATTAAGTATGAGTGATAAATAAAAGGGATGTATTATGAGACAAGAAAAATATTTCTAAAATTTTTCGACGAAATTTTTGTCTACTAACTTTTGATCATGGATCAAGATTCAAGGTTCTGAATTAGTTTTCATACACTTAGAATTTATTTGTATCTAATATTAGGTTTCGCTGATTCATCTAAGTAAAGTAATTGATTCTACCGAATTTGGTGAACACTGCTTACGTATATTGCGACCGATATGCGATAATCGTAAGAAACGACCGTTGCTCATAGATGGCTCGTGTTTAGTATAAAAAGCGGTGATATTCGTCAAGTGTTTGCTCAATTACTCAATTTAGTCTTATCGTAGTCATGTCGCAAGTAACGTAATAAAAACCGACGGAAGGTCGCCAGTCTACTTATAGTAAGTATCGACATTTTGGCAACGTTCGAAATAGCGGAAAATAGGTTTTCGTCACTGAATGGTTTTATCAGATATAGCTGTACATTTTCTATTACGAAGTTGGCTGTCTTTGTGGTGACCTTTTTGTAAGGCATTTTAGTATGTTTACTGTCTTTTGGCTGATATTATTCTCTTATATTACTTTGACCTATAACTTAATGTTGTGTCTCAGACTACCATTTGGTAAATTCACGATTACGATCCGCAGATATTGTAGATACTTCCGTTTGTGTTTGTGTAAGTCTAGAATCTCTAAATCTTAAAATAATTCTAAGAAATATAGAAGCTTCAGCAGCCTGAAAAAGGTTGATATGTCTAAGTGACTATGAAAAGATACGTAAGAACAGTTGTGGCTATTAAGATAAAAAAAAACAATTTGTAATTGAATATCGATCAGCATCGTTTTACTTGTGTACCTTATATAAATAAGTTTTCAGTTCCTAACAAATATATTTGTATTTTGTAATATGTACGTACATTTTCCAGCTCCACGTAGACACGGGTCATCCACCATGTCTCTTCCAAGCTCTCTGCACATGCTCGAAGCCAGCTGGAGACCTGGGCATAGTGACCTGCAAGCATGTCCCTATCCTCAGAGTACCAGCGCCCATCAACAGCTCCAAAGTCTTCAGTCTGGAGCTAAACGAAAATAAGATCGTGGACCTTGAGCCGCAGTTCTTTCAAGCTACAGGTAATTTTCTTTCGAAGGAAATACTTTTTTTTTTTTTTAATAATTCTGGACAATCCACACAACATCATCTAGCCCCAATCTAAGCAGAGCTTGTGTTATGGGTACTAGAAGACTGACATACTTAATACAATACACTACATAGATAGATATTTTTTATTACACATATAATACCCAGAACACCCGGAATAAATATTTGCAGAACATACAAACATTTATCCCGAGGCGGGAATCGAACCCGCAACCTTCCGCGTCGCAGGCGGACCATCGCCGCGCCACATCGGTCGTCAACTTGTTTAAGTCTATGTACTTAGGGTTCAAAATCTCTTAACATATCTCAGGCTTTTACGGCGAGATATAAGGATAGTGTGCTGAAAGCCGATAAATATCAGGCTTTGGGCAGACCTTAATATAATAAGACGGGCAACGGGGTAGAAAGTGATTCGGAACCCTGGAGATAAGAGGCGTATTCAGTATAACGTGATGAATTTGATTTTTCTTGATGAAGCAGTTTAAAATACGTATTAAACTTAATACCCAAATCTATATTGTTTTATTAAATAGATAGATTGATACATAATTCTTTATTGCTTACCAGAAACAGACAGATAAATTTATTAGAACTTTTCTTGAACACAGAACAGAAATAATAATAGGTAACTTTATCTGGCAACTGAAGAGAGATAAAAGAGAGCAGATTGGATGTTTTAGCAATTTATTTCAAAATCTTTTAAAAATGATTAAAAAAGATTAATTTGCGATAGTCTTCAAATGATGTGTGGCATATTATGTGGCACAGTTTGACTATCGAAAGCCTCATTAAATTTTATACCAGACCACTGATTTGCAGCTTCGTTAGCCTGTATGTAACGTGACGCTATGTGGGTCATAGCCGGGCTCAAATCAAATTGGGTTGGTTCTGATTCCGGCTTTCTGTTGCGGATATTGTGAATATTCCGGTGTAAGCTTGTGCACGGTAAATGCATATTTACGTAACTTACCTACATTGTATACCTAGATACGAGTCTAGTGCAAGATTGTATGGAACCTAGGCCCTTATTTTTCATTAACAGTACTTAATTTGGTTTGTTGTACTGATAATGTGAGTTATATCTACGTACGTGTAATGTCAATTTATAAAATAAGTAACTTTATCAAAAAGGAGCGAAAATCATTCGTTATCAACTTATTACATAAACAAACAACAAATGTCTCTTCAAAGCTATGGACCCACCGTACCTATCGTATTTGCAAATGTTTAAACAAAAATTATCTTGTTTTTTAAGAAAGATTTTATAAATTACAAATATGTATATATAAATGGTCAATAATGACATTAAATGAAGGCACAGTCTTTAAACGCGGTATAACTTTATCCCAGAAATGTTGCCAGTCGTTATAAATATATATTCTAACAAATTTCGAATCAAAGCGAAACAGTATCTAATTCGTGCGTAATAAGGTGTAACTCCTTTCATGTTTCATTACACATACATATTATCTGTTGCCTTTCGAACTCCCGTGAGCCGATAACATTAACATTCCGCACGATGTTCTAACATGCTCCAATTAATTACAGGGCTGTACCGACTCGCCATAAACCTGAATCCTCTGGAGAGTATCCACGAGGAGGCTTTCTACGGTCTCGACAATACGCTTTGGGAACTAGAACTGCGTCACGACAAGCTTATATCCGTTCCAAGTCGCTCGCTACGCTATCTGCAGAAACTGAGGCTACTGGATTTGACAGGTAACTTTGTACTATATTTATTTAGAGTTAAGGTACAGGATCCTTTAGCAATTAAAGCATTCTCAAGAAGGCGTTCTATTGTCTGGACAATACGCTTTGGGAACTACAACTGCGTCACGATAAGCTTATATCCGTGCCAAGTCGCTCGCTACGCTATCTGCAGAAACTGAGACTACTGGATTTGACAGGTAACTTTGTAACCCATAGTGCCGAATGTAAGACAAAAAATCGATTAAGGTGTTCTATGTCTCGAGAATACGCATTCGGGCCTGGACCTAACTCACGACAAGCTTATATCCTTTCCAAGTCGCTCGCTACGCTATCTGCATAAACTGAGACTACTGGATTTGACAGGTAACTTTGCAACCCATAGTGCCGAATGTAAGACTAAAAATCGATTAAGGTGTTCTATGTCTCGAGAATACGCATTCGGGCCTGGACCTAACTCACGACAAGCTTATATCCTTTCCAAGTCGCTCGCTACGCTATCTGCATAAACTGAGACTACTGGATTTGACAGGTAACTTTGCAACCCATAGTGCCGAATGTAAGACTAAAAATCGATCAAGGTGTTCTATGTCTCGAGAATACGCATTCGGGCCTGGACCTAACTCACGACAAGCTTATATCCGTTCCAAGTCGCTCGCTACGCTATCTGCATAAACTGAGACTACAGAATTTGACAGGTAACCTTTTAGTTTATAGCACAGAAAATATGGGTCAAAATTGTTTTAACTGTATTGAATACGCTTTGGGAGCTAGAACTAGGAGACGTCAGGCTTATATCCGTTCCAAGTCGCTCGCTTCGCTATATACAGAAACTAAGCCTGTTGAATATTATAGGTAACGTTCTGACCTTTTCAAATCAAATTTCTATTGCTAGGCTACGTCAATATGCAAATGTCGAAAAAAATATCTAAAATATGAGACGTTTTTATTTGCTTTGGGAGATTTAGCTCTTACCTACATGTTTATTTTGCTATTTAGATCATAATTCTAAGAATGTTGCAAGTTCCAATACACAAAACACTTGTTTAAACAAATTCGTCTCTTTTAACGAGGAAAAATGTTCGAAATTAGTACAAGACAACAGCAATCAATTGGAATTGTTTGAAAAGTTGCTTTACTGTTTTAGTCGAGTTACACCAACATTTTAACTGGTGGGTTATTATAACCATCGGATAAGTCAACGCAAGGGCGGATCCAGCTTTGGCGCCAGGGGGGGGTCACATATTCGTGGTCAAGTCCAAACGTTTGCCATCATACAAAGTTATTATATTAAATTAACTAAATATTGAAGGTTTGTAGGTAGTTACAATTAATCTGTATGGTGACAAAATATATAAATAAAATAATTATGTTCAATTACTGGTCCTGGAACCAGCTCAGGGGGGGGTCATGACCCCCATGACCCCCCCCTGGATCCGCCGTTGAGTCAACGTTAAAATCTATGTAAGAAGAGATATAAAAAAATCTATATAACATTTTTTTTTCTCTAGCCTTAATCGTCCCACTGCTGGGCAAAGGACTCTCCCAAACCCCTCCACTTATCCCGGTCCTTGGCAGTGTTCCACCAATCCACATCAAACACGCCAAGATATTGGTTGATTTATTTATTTTTTTTGACAAGCGTCACAGTTCAGTTGGTAGTAGCTCTGCCTTCCATCCTGTGGGTCGTGGGTTCGATCCCCACTGAGAGCCTTTTGTGTGATGAACATAAATATTGGCTCTGGTCTGGGTGTTGCTATGTATTAACAAAAAAATGAAAGTATTCTATCAGCAATCTAGTTTCCATAAAACAAGTTTAGTTAGGGACTAGAGCGCGATGTGTGAAATGTCTATGAATATTTACTTATATAATTATTGGTGAACTTGGGTTATACCCGAGATATTCTAAAGAACCTAAGCTTAGTTTCGACAGGTGATTTGTTCTTATGTTGGAGCTTTATTTGAGTTTAAGTAAATTGTTCTCACTTGTCATTTGACGTTCTTTAAGCCTTAAAACAACCTATAGAATCCATTCTGAAAGTTAATTTTGTAAGCGTAATAAATCTTTGTAATAAACTAATATTTTTGAACCGAAATAATTTATTTTGAAATATAAAAAACCAAGTCAGTGAATTCTTTAACTTTACATTTTTAGACTTACAAATATTCATGAACAAATCACACATCACATTCTAATCCCAAAATAAGCAAAGCTTGTACTATGGGAACCAGATTGCTGATAGTATAATTTTTTTTGTAAATACATAGGTACTCGTACATAGAATACAGAGTAGGTAACACCCAGACACAGCAAACATTTATGTTCATCACACAAACATATCCGTAAGTATTTATTAAGTAAATACTATAACAATGTATCCTAATATAACTTGTTTTTTTTCTAGGCAACGAAATAACAGACATATCGGGTGACAACTGGCGAGGTTTAGAAAACACACTCCAAACATTAGTGTTAGCTGATAACTCAATCGCCAGTCTACCCCTGGATGCCTTCACCGGTCTACCGATGTTGGAAACCCTGGACCTTCACGGAAACCATTTGTCGGTTATTGATCCTGGAGTGTTTCGCGATGGAATGAGCAGGCTTAACCGGGTATGTTTGGGGCTTTTGTTGTTTAGTTTTTGTTAGTAAATAAGTAACCTCAATCTTTTCAAGGCCTATGTTAATAAGTATCTTCTAGTTTATCCTGCTCCATTGTTGACTTTATCGGCGCTTTCTATCAGGGGAGATTGAAACCAAAGGATGGTCTATTAATTATAACAAACAATAATATGTCTAGTCATTTACTAAATATTCAATAGATAGATAGATAGATCAGAGTTGTGGGTAAACATTTTGCTAGAAACTAAGTTACGTTTACCATGTAACTTAGTTTCTAGCAAAATGTTCACCCAAAACTCTGATTGAAGATATAGTAAATGACTAGACAAGAAATCAAACAAAATTACCATAAAAATTGATGTTTATGAATAAAGCAGTGATAAAAAGTCTACAAAACTCTTGTCACAATGACGTTGCGTTTGTGTTTTGTTTTAATCGAAATAAAAAACTACATACAACTTGAAATAAATACCTACCTAAGTTCAGTTTTTCTTTGTATTCATGCTGTTGTTAGGGAAATATTTATACCTACTTACTCATTTGAACAATCAATGTTTTTGAGGATTTTTTACACAATTATTTTCAACCTTTTACTTATTATCCAATTATTTTTTCAGTTGATTCTAAGTGATAACCAGCTAGTCTACATTCCGTACGAAGAGCTATCGCCGCTTCGACAACTACGATTCTTGGATTTGTCCAATAATCTGATCAAGCAAGTGCCGCCAAATCATGAGCTCAACGGAATCAGACTGTCTTTGGATTCTTTGAAGTAAGATATTACCATTTTACCTGTGTCTGCCATGTCTAACTTAAAACACAAATATTCTTCATTCCGTAAAATCAAAAAGATCATTAAAATCGTATACACTAGGTGATTCTAGGTGCCAGTTCCGCGCGACTGGAGCCTAGAGGAACGGGCAAGAAACTACGGCCTGTAGCTCTACCATGAGTTTCTACTATACTATATTTACTATACTCGCTAGCGTCTGTAGTTAAAAAAATGTATGAAGATTTGTACAGCGCCTCTAGCGGATAGTTGGGTACCTACTAAAATTCGTCATACTAATATTGACGTAACTACTGTAGTAAAGTCAGGCGATTTTACTGTGACAATTCATGGTAGAGGTACTGGTTTCTACCGTTTTTTTTTGTATGATCCTTTTTTTTTTATTCTAGCCTACATTGTCCCACTGCTGGGCAAAGGCCTCCCCCAAACATTTCCACTTCTCTCTGTCCTTGGCAGTGTCCCACCAATCCAATTCAAATACGAATAATAATTGTATGATCCTTGCGACTCTTTAAATAAACTTTATATATTTTCAGACTTGACAACAACATAATCACTGTTTTGTATCCCGGAGCGTTTAAGTACTTCAACATTTTGAACTCGACTTCTTTGGACGGCAATCCTATCTACGCTTTGAGAGTAAGTTATTTCATGAAGATTTGTTTCAAACAAGACTAGTCGTTGTAACCTTACTTGGCTAAACCTTGGAATTGGTTTTGGAATTGGTTTCGTTTTATTTGTTAATTTGATTCGGACAAAATAACAACTCAGCTTATTCAACCGATTTTGATGATACTTTTAAAGTTTGGCAGATCATACTTTTATACCCATATAAATGTCATTAAGGTCTAACCATTACTTTTGAGTTTCTAAAAATGTATATTTAGTAACTTGCCGGTGACGATTGAGGTCGGTTTTATCATATTTGTAAAAATGTAGTATGTAATGATGAGACTTATACCCAGCAGTGGGCTAGTAAGGGCTGCCTACGATGATGATGATGATGTAATGATGATTATAATTTCAGGAAGATGCCTTCAGAAACGCCAAAATCAAGACTCTTTCCCTTCGAGATTGCGAAATAGTCGAGTTATCACCGGCTTCGTTTGCAGGACTTGAGAACAGCCTGCAAAGTCTGGACCTTTCTGAGAATAACTTGACTATGATATCTAAGTTCATGTTAAATAAGCTAGATTCTCTTCGTTTCTTGAATCTTAGAGAGAATAAGGTAAGATATGCATACTTTTTTAATGTTTTCAATGCACATGACAATAAATAATGACCAATTATCATTTTTTTATTGTCATGTGCCTGAATATCATAATAACATATTTTTGGATCTTTGAGTGATAATCGCAGTGTTACTACGTCTATTTTAGGCATGTTATTGGACGTGCTTGATAAGACAACACAACGAATTGTTATAACATTGTTATAGGCAGAAGTTACCACTTGTGGGCCATATTTTGTTTATATTAGGACTAAACAATGTTCTATTATATTTATTTTCAGGTGGACATCAACCTTCTAACTTCAAACATGCCATCAGAATTCACAACGACTTCCTTCAACAACTTTCAATACAAACTGTTTTCCTTAGACGTCAGTGGAGCTAACTCTATTGAGATGAGCTTACAGGACTTCAGACGGTAAGTCTGTTGATTTTAAGCTAGTTAAGGCACAGTTAAAGGAGCTATGATATGATTTATTAAACGTGCATAAATCCGAAAGATATGTACGATTCATACTCGATTTGTAGCGCCATCTAACTAGCTACTTGATAAACTGCATCTAAGTCTACGCAACAGATGGTGCTGGCAAATTCTAGATCGCGCAAACGAAGTTATCACGGATTTTGAACATATGTAATACAACCGAATATCATTCGTCTTCGGACCCTGAGCCAACGGTCGCTCAACGAGTAAGATCTTTTGTTTTCGAGGAGATATTCAGATATTTCTTCTCAGATTTAAAAGAAGATTCGAACCTGTGAACTTCCTCCTTTATGTGAACAAATTACGACGAAAATACTTGTAGTTCCATTTAACGAAAAACTTAAAAAAAAATCTAAATACAAAATACCCCATGTATTTCCAAATACAAAACTCAAAACTTTAGTAAAAAAATCTTTGTGATGTAGAGCTTAAATATATTTTTTAATCTTAATGTTTTAAATTCAGTGATTTACTTTGTTCGTGGACTAACAAAATGTTTTTCTACAGAATGAGATCACTCCGCTATCTGTCGATCAGCAAGCTAATCCGTCAGAGCATAAGAGCCGAGGACTTTTTAGAATTCGGTGTTGAATTAGAAGATCTGAAGATATTTGGTTCTACAGTTAACAGGATAGAATCTAGTGCTTTCCAACATGTCCGGACTATCAAGACTTTGGATATGTCTGAGAATAATATCGAATTTATCGACCCTTTCGCATTCGCTGAGGTAAATATAACATTATGTTTGTAGTGAATTTTTATTAAAAATTATGAATGTTTATTACAAAATAACATTTAATGCGTAAGCTACGCTTCATAGCACGAACTTAATTATGAAAATATCTTTTTCTCTGTAAGTGATATCTTAAAAAGTACTAGATTTTTATATATAAGTTTTTCCTGCACCTTGGATTATTTCATGAATTTAGTTAATATGAAATAAAATCTTTGTAAGTAGATATTTTTTTATTGAAATGAAATGTCTTTATTTTGCCTGAAGTATTTATTTGTTGCATTTATGATTTTTGATTCAATTCAATTTGTATTTCCATCAAGCAATATAAGTTTACTCAGAATCTTAAAAATCACACATCCAACTAGTTTAAACAAAATTATTGAATCTCGAAACATTAAGTACGATTTTTTATTTCACTAATATAATAATGTCTCTTTTTTCAGTTACACAGTTTAACCACACTAAAAATGGCCAACGGTTTAGCTGATTCCGTGAAAATCCTTCCATTCGAACCTTTGAAGGCGTTGATAGAGCTGCAATACTTAGACCTGAGCAATAATAGACTGAAGAATGTACCAGACACGTCCTTCCATTTTCTATTTAAGCTGAAAACTTTGAATCTACAGGATAATTATATCGATCACTTCTCTAAGGGGACTTTACAGGTATCGGTTTACTATTAGGCAAATTAATTTTTGCTATTAGTTTTATGACTATTACAGTATTTATAAAATGTACCTACATAGGCATATAAAATACATAAGAAATAGCTGAGCTATCTACAGACCGTTGCAAATTAGTTAAGTATTTCTATTTGTTTTATTAATTATTTATTATGTCATTATTTGACTAAGAACACATTCATACAATACACAAATGTTAGTTCTTGGTGAGGATTTAATAGTAGATGACTCATTGACCACAACAAACAAATACATAATAACTAAAATTTTAATTAAAATATTAATTAATAATTTGTACACGTATACGTCATTGTATTGTTATTATGTACATAAAGTGCGCGTCATTCTAACTACATGCGTATTTATCAAAAGTATACGCAAAATAGTATTATGATACTTATAAGATCCACATTGTTATAATTTTAAGTAGATTTCGTTACAGAAATACTATATTTTTTCATAAAATTAATCACATAAGTACACATAATAAAAAAAAACTCTGTTGAGAATTGAACTTACAATCTACATCAGAAAAGGTAGAGCTATAAACTGAGCCGTCAAAACTTGATAAAAACAAGAGACAATCTGCATTTATTTTTACATACAAGTTACTCATTTATGTAAGTTACCCATTATACTAGACTTTTTTATATTTACAGGGGGATATACACGGTCAAATGGAAAGTATTTGCCTATCCCAGAACCAAATGCACCAAATAGTCCAACACACGTTCGTAGATCTTAAGGAGCTTCAAGAAGTGTTGATTGAAGACAATTTAATTGAGATAATCCATAGACGCGCATTCACTAGTTTGGACAACTTGAATGTGATTCGACTGAAAGGGAATCGAATCGTTGAGATTAGCGAGGAAGCTTTTCAGAATATACCTGCTTTGAAAGAGTAAGTACTATATTATGTTATATTTTAGTGAGATTCTTCTTCTTATCGTGTCGATGCTACAACTGCATTTTGTTGTAGCATCGTGTTGGAAAGATTAGCCAGACTAGACACTGCTTTACCGTGCCTAGCTGTTACCGGTGTGCGCCACGAGGAGGCTCTTTCCATTATTTTTAGTTTTAGTGAGATAGCTAATAGAAAGAAATAAATGGCGTGACTTGCACTCATTACGCAGACAAGAGCATAACTCTTAAATAAGAAGAAGAAGCAACAAAAACTACATAATATAACTAAGTACATACATTCTAATATTTTTTTTTTGTATGAATGATAATAATTTATATCTAATCGATTACCACCGACACCATGTTTCCTATAAATCATGGTCTAAAAGTACCAGGAGTTCAGAAGTCGTTAAGAAGTACGATGTTATGCGCTATAGTTATACCAAGTAATTGCATAACTCCACAATAGTTAAAGCTAAAAAAACATTATTCATCTTTTCCAATTACTATGACTTCCAGTTAAAAGCCTACCGATTTCCAACAAATTTCCGATATCTAAATAATAAAAATCATCAAAATAAACCACTATCTTTCCTCTTGAACTTAGCCTAAAGTACTAGGAGTTCAGAACTCAGTAAGAAGTAGATTTTCATCGTTCACGATTTCTAATGTAACTTCTATGGTTTTTTCAGACTGGATATATCCTTCAACCAATTAGGAACATTCAAGTTCTCGATATTCGATCAAGTTGGTTCAGCCACAGCATTGAAAGTCAACGCATCTTATAATAGAATCGTGACATTGACTGATTCAAACGCTCCTAGCTTCTTTACTGCTAATTTCTATCCACCGCCTAAAGCTCAGAGTAAGTACTGTAGGAATTATAAACCATTTTAAAAATGCACGCGCCTATACTGCTTTTATTTCAATACAAATAAATAAATAAATAATGCTGGACAATCCACACAACATCATCTAGCCCCAAGCTAAGCAGAGCTTGTGTTATGGGTACTAGAAGACTGACATACTTAATATAATACATTACATAGATATTTTTATTATACATATAATACCCAGAACACCCGGAATAAATATTTGCAGAACATACAAACATTTATCCCGAGGCGGGAATCGAACCCGCAACCTTCCGCGTCGCAGGCGGACCATCGCCCACCGCGCCACATCGGTCGTCAAATAAAATCGATTTTGGCATTGGTTGCTCAGTCGCAGTCTTTACACGTTGCCATTAATAAATTGCTGGATCTGTCTGCTAACTAGTGCATTAGTAAGACAAACGCGCGTGCATTTTCAATGGTCATATTTATAACAAATAACGTATAGAAATAACAATTTTTTTATAGTTTTATACCTCGCAATAGTTTTTTTGCATGACTTTTGTCTTTGTGATTTAAATGATTAATAAATTGTCTGCCAATTAGTACATTTATAAGAGAAACGCGCGTGCATTTTCAATGGTTTATTTATAACTAATAACGTATAGAGAACAGAATTTTTTAGTTTTATCCCTCGTAATAGTATTTTGCATGACTTCTGTCTTTGTGATTTAAATTATTTTGGACATGAATGATTTTGCATTAAGTAGAATTTGTTTTTATATTCTGAAGCTTAATTGATTTTTATTTGAATAGATTTGAACGCACCTTCCATTCAGAATGTCCGCCCAGGATCGGTGCAAGGTGATATTTGTTATTTAATAAGAGTGGTTTTGCTTGTAAATCTATTATTTGAATGATATTCTTTCTCTCTAGACTAGTCTTTAATTTTTTTTTGTTTGCTGCCTAACTTTGTTTATTGTGTGTTTGTTTTAGATACTTACTACGATAACACGGCCAACCCCACAAATCCAAACTATCGTTACAATCCAGATTACTTATCCAATCCGAGCTACATTCCAAATCCAAATTACCGCTCCAATTCGGATTACCGTGTCAATCCTGACTACCCGGTCAATCCTGAATACCGAGCTAATCCAGATTACCGAAGCAATCCAGATAACCGAGCCAACCCAGATTACCGCGTCAATCCAGATTACAATTCAAATCCAAACTACCGTCCCAATCCTGCATACCCTTCCAATACTGACTACCGCTCCAGTACTACCACTCGTAAGTACCTATAAGAATATGATTGATTTTTCAATCATTTCAAATGCCATAATCTAACCCATACTCTAACAAAATTGTTCTATAACATTTATTGTTAACATTGTTACTAATTGACTAACTATTACATAATGATTTATAAATAAGCATAATTATTACTAACACATAACCAACAACAATCATTTTACAATCATAATCACTAAGTCACTTGATCTTACAAACAAGATTTACCTATGAAGCTATTTACAAGGCAACTTACTTTTCTCTAATTAATAAAGATTTTAGACAACGCCATCTAATCCCAAACCAATCAAACCTTGCACTGTCAAAACGAAATAACTGAAATATACATACATTTTTAAGCATTTTACACAGACTCAGTTCATACTGGGGCTCAAACTAGCAGTATAAAAACCTACTGAGCTGTGACTTCTAGAAGTTAAACACACTTTTTGTAACATGAGTAAATCTGTCATCATGAATACCTACTGTGTGTTAGAACAGAGGGCTTAGTCCGAGGTTGCATTTTAAAACTCCCTACTCTCGAGCCGAGAGTCGTCTCTCGGATATCCATACAAAAATATAAGGATATCCGAGAGACGACTGTCGGCTCGAGAGTAGGGAGTTTTAAAATGCAACCTCGGACTAAGCCCTCTGTAGATTAGGTCTGACTTCAACTGACTAAAAAAAAACTAACCTCACGGTTCGTCAGATATTTCGACGTCGGACGGCTACGGCTGTTTTACCTAACCTTCCATCCTAACCTAACCTTATTAAACCTATGGAGGGCCTTGTTACCGTAATCCTTTTAATATTCAATCTTCTTATTATTTTACTATTTATTTCATTATAATAGCTTCTAACAGCACTAACACTGAGATACTTACCGGGTCGGTCCAAGACGCACGTCCTATAATACAAGGTAATTTGTCTTTCTAAGGAACTAGCACGAATAAATGTAATACTGTGCGTAGTGGAACTGGCACCTAGAATCACCTAGTATGTAAGACGATTCTAAATGATCCTTGTGATTTTATTGAATAAAGAAATATTTGACTTTGACTATAATAAAAGAAATCACAAAAATCATTTAGAATCGTCTTATGTACTAGGTGATTCTAGGTGCCAGTTCCACTGAGATAAGTGTGCAACACAGTGATGCTGCAAAGTTGAGTTAATGTAACGTTAACGCGCAGTGTAACTCGAATGTGATTGATTTACGTAACGCTGTGACTGTCATATTCATTCGTGCGTACTCTGTTCTTCTAGTTTCGCTAGTAACTTGTTTTTTTTATTTTAAAGTTTTATTTTGTAATTTTTGTTGTGAAGTGTTACAGATATGATAAATGTAAAATATATAATTCACTATTTTTGAAAAAAGTGAAACTCCTATAAACACAAAATAGTATTAACGCCTTCTTAACTGTTTTCAGGCCTTGGAACCGTGTCGGTTAACATCAGAGTTTTGGACTTCTCACACAACAACATTACCTATATTGCGCCTTATTACTTTAGGTAAGAACTTATGACAGTATTTGTTTTTAATAGCAAACTCCCATGAATATTTTCTATGATTGTGAAACTTTCAAACTAAAAAAAAAATCTAAGAATTATTCCTAAGGTGACATTCAAACATCCTGCACACACAAATACCTTATGACATACAGAATATACCCTATTATATATAATTTTCTCTGTGTATCCAATTTTGTTCACAAACTAATTATTTCCAGGCACGCAGACTTAACTCTATCAGAGCTCCATCTCTCCCATAACCTACTTAGGAATATAACAAGAGAAGTGTTCGGCTCTATGCATATGCTACAACTACTGGACTTATCATACAATCACATCTTTGATATGGAATATGACTGCTTTAAGAAAGTCAAGAATTTACAGGTAAGAAAACGTTATTTATTAAAAAATGCTGTTTAGTTGTATTTAAACTTATTCTTATTTTCTTTTGAAGTGATTTCTGCACTAGTATTTTGATCCCACACTGACATTCCGTACTTTAGAATGGATCCATTTTAAAAGACATTTAAAAAGAAACTTAATAAATCATACAACAAGTATGATATAATTTGATGACATGGTTTTATTCTAAATATGTTATCAAATTAATTACGATTTGAGCGATGATCTATCCACATTGATTTTATCCCACACTAAATCTCTGTAGCTTAGGATCGAACAACAAATACTCAAATATCTCAAAAGTTATGATCCTAACAGGATTTGAACCCATCAACTCATACTCATATCAATACGAAGAATTAGTCGAAAGAGGCATAGGATATATGTGACGCTGTTTAAATAATCTTGAGTTTTAATGGTCTACTTTGTTTTAATTTTCAGATAATCAACCTATCAAACAATCATCTGATAGAAATGCCAGTGGAGTTATTCCACGAGATGCAATCAATGACAACTGTAGACCTCTCTCATAACAGAATAAGGAATCTGCCAGATAACTTCCTTCCGTCGCCTTTGTTAGAAAAGTAAGTATCTAATGTTGTCTGGAAGAAATCGGCGTACGCGATAAGACCACCATCTTGGAAACTTAAAAAGTTAGAAATTTTTAAGTTTCTAAAATTGTTAAGTTTTTTGAAAAGAAATCAGTGTCCGCGGTAAAACCGCCGTTTGTAGGACAGATAATTGTAACAATTTATGTTTGTTATCTGTGTCCTATAGCTTATTATTTTTAACATCTGTTAGTTGCATTACTGTGTAACGTTTGTCTACCAGTCTGAACGTAGGTCATCAAAAAAACCTTGTATGAGCGAAAACAGTATTCAGTTTTGATTATTACTTTGTGTCATCAACTATTACTAGGTTTTTAAATACAGGTTCCAAAAACAGAAAGTTACCAACCCGATTATATTTACAACTTGTACTACAGTAGAACCTCGATAACTAAAACCTCGGTAACTTAATAACCTATATAATGTGTACCCTTCCCATCAGAGCCCAAAACCTCTACTCTTGATAACTTAAACCTCTATAACTTAAAATATTTTGTGTTACCCTTGGACTTTAACTTATCGGGGTTCTACTGTATTTTAATTGATTCTTCGCTTCCTTTAATTCTAAACAAAGTATTCTTAACAAAACTTTTGATTCTAAAATTAGTATATTTACTTTCCAGATTGGACCTATCACACAACTCTCTATCCAGAATACCTACAAACTGCCTTTCAGCGGCTGCAGCTGCAAATCTCGTGGAATTAGATCTCAGCGGAAACACCATTCCAGCTGTATCTATGTCGGATTTAGTCCAGCGCTTTAGAGTAAGTAATATAAAAGCAATTAAAATAACGCCATCTAGTGCCAGACTATATGAAGCTGGTAAACAATATGGACATTTCAGACAACACTCTAGTTTCAAACTAAGCTTGTAATTCGGGAACTAAATTGCTGATTTAATATTTACAAACAATTTTTTGTATATATGTACATATACATTTCAAAAATAGTAAATGCGTAAATACATAAAATATACAGACAGAATAAACGTCACAGAAATGTTTGTTCTTGGTGGGGATCGAACCTACGGCCCTCAGCATGAAAGAGCTACTATGAACTGAAATGTGACGGCTTTCAAATAAACCCAAATCTATAAAAGTTAAATCTACAATGTTAAAATTTACTGAATTAGTGTATTATGGTGATTGTAATATAAATTGAATGAATTGGGGCTTGAATTAGTAGATATAGTGCTTGAAAGTAGTTGAAAAGCTAATTTTATTGTACAGAATAACCAAGTTTGTCTGTTTGCAGTATTTGCTCATGTGTTTAATACTAACATGCACTGTGTGATTTTGAGAATGATATCATGTTTTTGGATCACATTATAAGCTTGTTTTCTTTTGCGTTATAATAACATTTTCATGGAAATTAATACAAGGCCACCTAGTCGCAAATGAACATTGAAATAAACATTTTTGTAAATTATTTTAAAAAATACTATTTGTACAACACTCGAATAGTTTCTCTCAGGGCGATCATAAATCCAACTCAAAACCGTGATTCTTTTATACCTTAATTTATAAATGAATCAAGATTCTAAGCCTGATTCTAAATTCCATTAATGGCCAGTCATTGCAACTTGGTAAACAAACACAATGGGTGATTGTGGTTCTATACATTCAATTTTTTTGACTTATTTTCCTTTTGGTTCTTTACATTCAAATGACTAGACTTTGTTTTTTGTTATAAAATCATCCAAAACCATGGTATCACAACCTAGCCATGCGCTAAAGGCTAGTTTGCACAGCAGAATGAGCAAGGCGAATGGCCTGACGAACCGGACTACAGTGACGAGTACATGTACCACACGGCAAGACGCGACCATACCAGGGTCTTCAGTCAGAAGAAACAGTATCCGCAGAATATACTTTATAAGGTAGGCTCTTGTTTTAATTCTAGGCATGTCTAGATTGTCCAGGCTTGGAGTCTTAACAGCGCCCAAATATGTGAAGTACAGAAGATACAGTAACCGCAGAATATACTTCATAAGGTGGGCTTAGTTTTAATCCTAGGCATGTATAGAGTGTCCAGGTTTGAAGTCTAAACAACGCCCAAAAACATGGAGGTATAGAAGAAACAGTATCCGCAGAATATACTTTATAAGGTAGGCTTTTGTTTTAATCCTAGGCATGTCTAGATTGTCCAGGCTTGAAGTCTTATCAACGCCCAAATACATGGAGGTATAGAAGAAACAGTATCCGCAGAATATACTTAATAAGGTGGGCTTTTGTTTTAATCCTAGGCATGTCTAGATTGTCCAGGCTTGGAGTCTTAACAACGCCCAAAAACATGGAGGTATAGAAGAAACAGTATCCGCAGAATATACTTTATAAGGTAGGCTCTTGTTTTAATCCTAGGCATGTCTAGATTGTCCAGGCTTGAAGTCTTATCAACGCCCAAGTACACGGAGGTATAGAATAAACAGTATCCGCAGAATATACTTTATAAGGTAGGCTCTTGTTTTAATCCTAGGCATGTCTAGGCTTGAAGTTGATGTCACCGAATGTTCACACAACGCCGCTAACAGAGATCAATGGAAACGACTAGTTAGAGCAGCTTCATTCGCGCCATTCATGATCACGGCCACTCTACCATGCGTGTCCGACTGAGGAGAAGAAGGTTTGAAGTCTTAAAGTCAGTACCCATTACACCGTATCATACCATGACCGTACTATGTACGTGTCAGGCAAAAAAGTATTCTTTGTATTGAAAAGTTTGGGACTATGCTCACTAGACCGTTCCGTCACCAACCAACAACGTCGCGTTTCTCGATGAGAATATTTTGCCGGTCCTGACACGTTCATAGCACGGTCATGGTATGATACGGTGTAGTGGGTAGAGACCTTTAACAGTGTCAACAAAGCGAAGGAACATTATATCATAGTGTTCAGTCAGGAAGAATAGTGTCCGCAGAATATACTTTTCAAGGTGGGTTTTCTGTTATTTTAATCTAACAGGCTAATCTAGTACGAGTCTAGGTTTAAAGTCTGTACCTGCAGAATATACTTTATAAGGTAAGCTTTTGTTTTAATCCTAGGCATGTCTAGATTGTCCATGCTTGGAGTCTTAACAGCGCCCAAAAAGTTGCAAAGACATGTAGGTACAGCAAAAATAGTGCCCGCAGTATATAATTTACAAGGTGGGTGTTTTATTTAATCTTAAGCATATCTAGGTTGCCTAGATTTGGAGTCAAGGAGTATTGAAACCACGAAATGAGAGACGGTAATACCATAGCTTTATGTCGAAAAAACGCAAGATTACACTTTAAAAGGTGGGTTTTATTTCAATCTGAAAATCACATCTAAGTTTGGAGACAGGTAAGTCTTGGCAAATAAGCAGTAACGTTAAGTGACTTGCTAGTGAGAAGTTTTAGCAAAATATATGCACAACAAGGCGAGATGCGATCTCCCTGTATTACCTACAGGATATAGGTACTAAGTTTACAAGGTTATTCAGCATGGGGTTGCATACAGTTACAACATTCCTTATTGCAAGCAACCGTAGATATTGAAGCCAAGGCTAGCACGCTTATAATATTTTCTTGCACGGTTTGGTTCACTGTACCTACCTGTCTATTTAAAAGCTTTGAAGTCCTGCATATGGCACTAGCTATAAAACAAACACTACGGGCTGAAATTTAGCAGACGTTGTAATTTACGAGAACCAAAATAAGATTTATAAGTCTAAATATGTTTTTTATATACACAAGTGATTATAATTTCCAAGAAATAAACATCTTAACAATTAGGTAACTTTATTCACAAATAAACTTACGACTATTACAGTATTTACAAAATGTTCTTGGATTTATAAAATACATAAGAAACAGTTGAGCTATGTACAGACCGTTGCAAACGTTGATAGCTCAACTGATCCAAATCAGTACCAATCGTAAGCGTAACCAAGATACTGGCCAACAGGTAAGGTGCAACATAACATATTTCGACTTATAACTCTTTTTTGCTTATGAAATACAACAGTCTCCTAAACTACTGTATAATTCAAAACACAAAATTTCAAAACCCATAATAACATAATAAATCTTTCAGTCTCTAGCCTGGCTAGACCTATCAGGGAACCACTTAGTCCGCATCGAAGGAGGGTCATTCTCAGCCCTCCCGAGACTTCGCTGGTTGGACCTCAGCAACAACTTGCCATTCAACAACGGGGAACGAAGCAGTAGCCTCTTCAAAGGGCTGGAGAGGAAGCTGTCGCATTTGGGATTGAAGAATGTTAGCTTGACTTCGGTAAGTGGATACTAGTAAAATAATTACAACAATGAAGAAAAACAGAATAATACTGACTTGAAAATAAAAATCTCTAAACTTATTGATTAGAGCAGGATTTGAACCCACGACTTTCCCCTTGATAGGGTGCGATAACCAACTACGCCACCGTGAGATTAAATTAAGTAAATAAATAAAACAGCGCCATCTAGTTGTGAAATTGGAACTAAATATACCTTATCACGATAAAAGTCGGTTTTGTTTATTTTTGCAAAAAATATAATTATACTAAAATAGTTTTTCTATATTTATTTATATCGCAAAAAAAATAATGTCTTCTAAATCTATATTCTACGTAACGTCGTATATCGTATCTTTATCGTATCTGTATCGTATTTCAGGTGCCTCCGATGTCGCTACCGAAACTAAAAAGCCTGGATCTGTCCTACAACAATCTACCATCCGTCCCACCAGACACGACAGCCAATCTCACCCGACTTCGGGCATTGGACCTTTCGTACAACGACCTAACTACTATTCCTGTGGCAAGTCCTACTATCCTACTAATATTATAAACGTGAAAGTTTGTATGGATGGATGTATGTTTGTAACTCTTTCACGTTAAAACTACTGAATGGATTCTAGCTAATAAATACCTATATGTTTGGATAAGTACACTTTTCACGATAAACTTTGAAATTATTTTGCTTATTATTTTGTAAATACACTTCCATTAACTTTTTATCTTATCTCAAACATTATTATTAGCTCAAAAAATAAGAGTATGGTATAAGAGTACAAATATATGTGTATAATAAAAAATATCTATCTATGTAATGTATTGTATTAAGTATGTCAGTCTTCTAGTACCCATAACACAAGCTCTGCTTAGCTTGGGGCTAGATGATGTTGTGTGGATTGTCCAGATTGTCCAGTATTGTATTAAGTATGTCAGTCTTCTAGTACCCATAACACAAGCTCTGCTTAGCTTGGGGCTAGATGATGTTGTGTGGGTTGTCCAGCATTATTTATTTATTTATTTATTTAAATAAGGGTTTTATCAATATACAACAAGCTGGAAATTTACAAACACTTAAGGGACAGTCTAATGAAATCTTAAAAGATCCGAATTGACACAGTGTAATCCAAAAAATGGCGTAAAAATAAAAATAACAAGAAATAAAATTATAACAATACAGCGTATATAAAAGAGTTGATTTGAAAAACTGCAGGGTGTTTATTGTAAAGGTAGTAACATTTTCTTCTATTTCAGGCAACACATTCACTAAGTGAACTCCGTTGGTTGTCGCTATCTGGCAACCCTATCTCTGCTTTGATGAACACCAGCCTTTACGGAGTGTCGCCGAGGCTAGAATATCTTGACGTGACGCGATTACATTTGAGGATATTTGAGGTAAATTTAGTTTTAACATGTTTGCATTTTATTTGAATTATTTTTTAAAATGATTGTACAAAGAAAAGGGAAGATTCTTGACAGTTCTTCTTAACTATAGTTGCTAGGATCTAGGACATGTAACGATTTTTAATTATTTTCGTATATTTACCAAAAGTTGTGTTTTGAGAAGGGGCGTTTTAGGTCGTGAAAGTAGCCTTCGATTTAAAAAAGTTTTCTTCTATAAACATCATTTGGGAAAAATGATGAAAAACATCCTGGTGGATCCATAAACTATTTAAAGATAATGATATTTAAAAATAGTGATATATTATCATGATTTTGCATATTTGTTTCAGTATGGAGTTTTCAGCAAAATGTACGCGTTACGTACACTAAAAGTGACGTCATACTCTAACATCCGAGATTTCAATGTGGCTCGAATGCTGAGCTACAACTCTGCTTTGAAGAATTTACTTGTCGAAGTGGACGGAGCGGGTATAGAGTTTGGGAAAGAAATGTATGGAGTTCTACCCCATAAACTGTGCAATCTTACCATCACTGGATACGCGTTGAGATATCTTACGCAGTATATGCTTAGTGTAAGTATAATTCATGATTATGTACAACGCCATCTAGTTAGAAAGTAAGTCAAGCTTGTAGTAGAGACAGTAAACGCACAAACTGAATGAATACAGACGTTTGAAAATATCTAAATCGCTTGACTATTTGAAGTTTTAAATATTATTTTTATTGTATCTAAATATTTACAAAGAATAAAAACCAGAAAACGGGAGTAGTTGTCAAATATTCAAAAACAATTTACTCAACGCCATCTAGTCTTTAACACAAAGCTTGTTATATATGTTGCCTAGATGGCGCTATTTCAATGTACCATAATACTGTACTGTCATTATTGTTATTAGTATCTATTTGTTACACACAACTCTACTATAAACTAACTTGCCTAGATAGCGTTGCTTAAATGTATAGGCAACCAAGAAATTGGTTTACCACTCTAAGGCTGAATATCATTTGCACGTACAAAACATCAAGGGCTATTTTCGCTTGACAGATTAATAACTGCTACGTCAGAATCTGTCAATCTGTAATCCTTAGCGAATAATTATGTTACTGGGAGATGTCATCAAAAGTGGTAAACCAGTTTCTTGGTCGCCTATACCATAACATTTTTTTTTTATTATTATAAAGAATTTATTAATCGCAACGCCACCTATCGTTATTTTAGGGTATCCAATCAAAACAGCTACGCCTCACAATCTACAACACATCAGTCGAAGAAATAGCAAGTGAAGTGTTTTGGAGACCCGGCCGTTTGAAGAATCTCACGTTGGATGTCAGAGGGAACTATATAGCTCGAGTGCCGAATCCGGGACAGAAGGAATGGCCTGGAGTGCCGAATAACGTTTTCCTGCAGGATATATTAGTAGCCGGGAATCCTCTGGCTTGTGATTGTGGAATTGGGTAAGGAAATACAAAAAAATATATAATAAAATGGCTTGTATATGAATAATTATATAAGCCATTTTATAATTGTATATGCTTGGTGGGTTGAAATAGTACAGGTTAGTTTGGAAATTTCCAACCTCAGTTTTTTGAAAGGTTAGTCCCATTAAAATGGGATTGCTTTGATTGTCAAAGCAAATATAAAATGTTTTGTTTCAAAATTTGTAAGTTCTCAAAGTAATTTTTATTCCTTTTTTGTGTGGAAGGTCTATTTGAGAAGTTAGTGGTGTTAGAGTCTGTCAAGCGAAAGATGGCCCTGATAAATCGCGGCAAATTCAAAAACTATTAGTATGGCAATACATTAAATAATAGGATAACTTGGAATTACATAATTTGATACTTTGATATTATTCTAAATAAATATACTTACATAATTTTTGATGATGATTATGAATAAGTAGATGATATACTATTGCCATACTAATAGTTTTTGAATTTGCCGCGATTTATCAGGGCCATCTTTCGCTTGACAGACTCTAGTAGTTTACATTCAATACGTGTCAGGATGTCTACCTGACTAATTTGACATATTTCTACAGATGGATAGAAGCATGGGATAGAAAGAGACGGCAATACCTCTGCAGCTCTCCTTCGAAGTGTATATCGACGAGAGATGATTCCAGATTCGCTACTTGTCCCACATGGGATAACAGAACTTTGACTGACGTAAGTTAATATTTATTTATTTAACTTACGTAATATTGACTTGATATTAATATTAGTTTACGAACTTAGTAATCAGAAAAGAATAGAAGGCCCCTTAACTTATAAAAAGTTAGCGTTGACATTATGTCACCATTACGTTTGGTAATCAAGACATCAAGTGCGCTAACTTTTTATAAGATAGACTGTTATAATTTTTTGCTTATTTGGTTTTTTCTGGGGTTGAATTTTTTTTTGTTATTTTTTTCTATTTGTATTATGTTACTCGTTCACTACGCTTATCGTGAACCAATTTAGATGATTTTTATTTTTGTTTAATAGATCATACTTCAAAGTCCCGTATGAATTGATTTTTATTTTTGTTTAATAGATCATACTTCAAAGTCCCGTATGAATTAGATTAAGATTTCTCAGATTTTTACTTTTTTAGTTATCTTCATAAAATATAAGTGTTTGTAGTAAGTATTGTTATTTTTTTAAAATATAATAACTTTTCTTGCAGGTGATAAAAAGAGATTTAGACTGCGATTGGAGCAGAGGATTCTTAACATCTCCCAACACTTACATAGTTCTGGCGACCACTGTGCTGATGATGTGCTGGTTTTGAGGCCTGTTCTGGCTGCTTGGAGTCTACGAAGAGTACCACCGGATATTGGCAGAGATATACGGATTGTAGGCACCGAACGTACACGTTAACTGATTCACGTTAAACCAAAGATATGAAAAAACCTTAGGAAAGTTATTCCTTTCGAAAATGGCGTGGATATTGTGTTTTACTTAAAAATATCCGTTTAATTGGTGAAATAATAAGATGTTAAAAATAATACACGTAAAACATAGAAACATATATTCAAAATCGCTAAATCGATTCAAGCGCTAACGATTAAAGCAAAATCGATACAATCGATAGAAAAGCAATCGATCTTCTGATTTCTCAAAAAAATTACTTTCACAGTACACTCTAAATATAATGCGCCATTTCTATTTTGAAATATCTTATAAATAGTGTAAATATAATATTTTTTCCATCAAACTTCATGCCGCACTCACATTTGACTAACGTATCAAGATTTGGCGTGAAAGTTTGATGGAAAAAAAACTGCATGTGAATTCAGTACCTGTCAGTGGCCTATCTTCTATCCCTATCTTTTAGCCAAATAGTGTAAGAGACAGAGTTTTATATAAAGGACATTAGAAGTGAACAATGTGATTGGATGTGTGATCTCAACGGAACTCTAGTGCTGACATTGATTCCACAGTAACCAGCGGTTTTAGTTTTAATCTTCTTGTGTTGTATTTAAGGTTGATTTTAGATATATTATTGTTCTTTAAAGTACTTATAATTATTAAAAAGCAGCCTATTTGGCCCTTTTGCAGTTTTTTTTATTGAGACAGCGGTAAAAACTGACCTAATTCGTGTATTAATCATTTAACTTAATTATTTTTCTCAGTTTTGTTACCAATAGATTCCATTTGTCACCAGATTATGTTACTAATAAGTATTTTTTTCTAAATTGCATATTACAGCCGCGCTTATAAACGTAAGTATTTCAGAAGATCTATCAATCCTTAGTCTTTTGACATTTATTATGATAAAACACGATAATTTTTTGAATTTATATTCTTGAATTTTGAAATTATGTTTCTGAATGCGGCTGTAAATAAATACTATTTGATAAATGGTCTATTTTTAACTAGTTACCAACTAGCTTTATTTCAAGTTAATAATAGAATTTCATATTATTTATTGAAATTGTATTTGTTGCCAAAATAAAATACCTAGTGTCCGTATTGTCAGCAAATTTAATGTTACCTAAATATAAAGCTATTTTATGACACAGCTTTGCTGACCAATAGGTACGTAAACAATATACTTAATGTGTGTAGTTTTTATCCAATAAAATGTACCTACGCATCAAGATTTATAAGTCCTGATTGAGAATTATAGATCTTACTTAGAATCGCCTCTTGATAAATGATAGGAGTGAGTGGAAGAAAAAGACATGTGCCGACCCCACTTAACGTGGGATAAGGGCAGGGGAATGATGACTTAGAATCGCCTCGTATTTTTTTATCAAATACTTTCTTTCTGTCAAAGGTTAATTACCTTTCAAACTAGTGCCATCTCGCTTACTCTCTATAATTAGAGCGAGAGACATTGTTATAGACGATTCTAAGTATTACCGTAAATGAGTATTAAAAAAGCTTATAAGGACGGAGAAAGTGCATCTATAGTGCGCTGTATCAAATGAGTCGTCGGGCTATTTATGTATTTACCAGTAACGTTTAGCATCTAAGTGAGAGCGCACACCAATATCAAAACGTCTAAAGACACTTGACGTCTGTCTGTGGGTAATCAGGTAAATTAAACTGTCAATACTGCAGTTTTGTAATATCCGTATCGATAGATCAGACATTATGCAATTTCGACTACGTACCGTTACGCACTTCATTAAAACACAATGAGTGCGAACGAGATAGACTGATATGTGATAAAGAGATGCAATAATCGACAGTACGCACTTCTTTAAAACCCTCTATAAACCAAATAAGTGCGAGCGAGACAGACTCATATGTGTGAAAGAGATGCAATAATCGATAGCTCGACGATTCATTTCATATCGCAGTATAGCGTGTGACATAAGGCATTTACGTGGTTTTCTAGATATGACGAAAGCAATGACTTAAGGGTCTGTAGACTGCATTCGCTCGAATGATGTGTTCGTCCATTAAACGTATTTATTTATAGGCGTCTACGTTTTTAGGTATAGATGTAGATTATTGAATCTTTAAACCATTTTCTGGTTCGTTTACACTGGTTTAGTTACTAGCAAGTTTTAGTGAATGATTCACTCAAACTAATAGCTGAATGGGCAATTGAGAAAACTTTGAACGTTACGTTGTCTTAACTATTCAAAAATAAATGATTATTTATAATAAAGTCATGTAAATTTCGAATCTAAAGTTTTTTAGGTTATAATTAAATTAGTGTAATCGAACTCTTTTCATTAAATTTCGTTCCTTAGCATATTTCAATGAGATTATATAAAACGTCATTACAACGTTTTTTGGAGTTTTTCCTCTGTACAAGTATCATCAAAGTCTATTTATCTAAATCGATTGGCTTCTAAAGTACTTTCATGTTTAGCTGTTTGTAAATTCTATCTGGTTAATGTAAAAACATATTTTATTACATGTGATCGTTCGTAATTCGTAGTTGTAATACGGAGCATGCTGTATAATAACATGTCAACGTAATTTAGGATTTTATCGACTGAATTCAATGGTTTGGGATGGCTGCTAGTTATACGGGTGGTTGAGAAAAAAGTGTTAGCGTGTCAAAAAAAATAGCGCTTTTTTATTACGAATAAATTGTAATAAGCGCTCGTTATTATGATTGAATTAAATGCTATTTAGTTTAACGTTAACGACCTTATTTCTTAAGAATAAGTCTAAGTCTTAGCTTGGAAGGCGAATATATTGAAATCTTTAGTAGGAATAATAATGCCATTTATTCTCAACCACCCTGTAGGTGTAAGGTATTTTAAGATGTCCAAGTGGCTGGTTTTGTGCTATCGCTTTTGATATTAGTTTTTCATATTTTTTATTGTTATGACGCACGCTAGCAATAAATTATTATTTTAGGCTGCATTTACATAGAAAGCTGGTTAATATGGTCCCTGTTTAATATCTCCAGCAGCTTAGTCCTGGCTTCGAAAAAGTAACGTTGTTGACAGCTTCATGGAATAAATAGAAGGTATGAATGCCGGCGCAATTACAAGCATACGGAACCTAACATACTTACGTGTCGAAGATAGACACAGTGCCTTACATGGCCTCCCTTCATCAGTCAGGCTCTTAATACAATGAACTTGGAAGTTACTTACATATTGTTTCACCCATGTAACATAAAATTGATTAGTACATAGTTACTTTAATTTATTTCTAAATAAATATGCACGGATTCCAACTGTACTCAAGTAAAATAGTTATTCGGCAGTTGTAATGTAACATGCTTTCTACGTAAATAGCTAGAGTTTTGAAGCACGTTTGTATGCTGAGTGATTTCAATTAAATACCTCTTCTTCAGTGGTCCAGAGATGGTTGTCAGGTCAGGCCTAATGGTTTACTTTTGTTTTCAATGCCATTATCACCGCAATCACAGTTTCATACCACCGAGATAAGTGACTCACTAACCGGTAAACGGTGTAAATTGAGCCAGTGGATTATAGTTAAATTTAAGTTTTTAGCTTTTGGTATTGAAAACAAAGGAAGTGTCGTAACAATGAATATATTTTGTGATATGTATTAACTCTAATCCTTCTATTTTTGATATTGCCTACAATTAATATTGCTGAACTAAATTGGAATTGTATAGCAGATTCACTGTACCTACTCGTCTAGTGTAAACAAAGCATAACTGTATAAAAATAGTCTATCGTAAAGATCACTGAACTTTCTATTTGCCTAGTGTGAACAAGGCATAATAAAGTAGTTGGTCAACTGTAAAGTTCTTTTCGAATACATTATCAGCTTTTATTAAAAGTTCAAACAGTAGTATAAAAAATCTTCTTAGCAATAGAATAACTGTGTTTTGAAGGCGCGACCAACGTTCAACGTTCTAAAACAAAAAATATTACGAAATCTGCAGTTTAAAAAAAAGTTGATTTAAAAAAAAAGTTGTTTTTGTTATGGGCACTTTAATGTATTCTACTAATAAATAAAAAATGTAGTACCAATGTATAGGTACCTATACATTAAAAATGTAGTACCTATACATTGGTACTACATTTTTTATTTATTAGTAGTTTAACTAAATAAAACTAAAAGTTATTGAAAGTACCTATTTATGTGTGATAATAAATATGGTCGTGCTTTTACCTACAGCGCAGTCTTCACATTTCTATAAATAAAAAAAGTTCTATTAAAAAAGGCTTAGCCTTAGATTGTAAGAATTGTTTTAGAACTATTTCTTTTTAATATATAAATATTATATTTACGTTACGCTATAAAATGCTTGTAAAATGGATTTTTAAATATTGACTAAGTAAGTATATAAAAAATATACTTTCAAATCGACTTCTGTGCAAGGTCCCATTGTGATGTAGTTAGTGCCAACCGAATGGTTTTTTTATTTATACTATTCTGCTAATGTTTTTTGCTGTTGAAATACCTGTTTTTTATAAAAATATACATATTTCAGCTATAATTTTCATAAAATATCTAATTTAAATACAATCTACTCTTACCAAGATTTAAATAATTGAAAATATTTTATTTATGTCACGATAATTCATAACGTGGTGCTTTTTTAAGATTATAATAATTTATTAAAATAATATGGGTACCTTTCACGTAAACGTACTAAACACGTGAATGAGTTAGGATTTCGCAATTAAAATAAATCGTTCGTCCAAAGGTTTCAACAGCAGAAAACCTCTTAATTTAAACCTATAATTAAATCTGTAAATATTTCCTAGTTTACCTTGCAACGCGATATTCATGATTTTAAAATATGTTTGGTATGGAAGGAATGTTTTGTCTTCACTATTTACTAACAAATCTAAAAGATAGAATTATAATAAATAGGTAATCATTGAATTATTAGTGTATTAAAAATAAATTATTGCCGAATATTATTATGTTGTTTTAATTATTTTAAACTTAGACTTTTCTTATCAGAGTTCGAATTATTTTACCAAAAATGATTCTTGTTTTGATCATCAAACATTTTGTAGAGTGCCTAATAATTGACCCCAGCAAACACATTAAAGATTCTTGATTTTTGAGTATGCAGTCACACTTAGTGCAAAATGCACACCGAAATTATAGTCCTAAGACTGCAAGCCAGGCACATGGGGCCTCAGCATACTTATTTATATATATATTTAATACCTACAAAATTAGTAGGTACGTACCACATTTTCACATTTTGTCAGAACTAAATAATAAATATTCACGGACATTTCACACACAGCGCGCTCTAGTCCAAAGTATTCAACATCTTTTATTGGACTATGTATTGTGCTCTATCCATCAAACATACCCTTATCATTTCCTTTGTTACGAATCAGGTTATCGTTCCCTACTCAAATAAGCTGGGATCGGCGTTTATATTCGCTGAATAATCTACCATAATAATATGGCCACTTTAGCAACCTATAAAACACATAGGCTGCTAAAGTGGCCATAACCTGCAAATATTTTCGGTTGAAAACGGACTTCAATCAGCATCGACTATTAATGCTAGAGACATTTTTAAGATTTCTTAAAAAACGAATGGTCAAATTTTAGTAAAACATAAGTATATAGGATCTCTGAAGTAAGATCAAAGAAAGAAAAAAAAATAATCAAAGGTACCTACAAAAAATCAGGCAGTCGAATTGTGAAGTTTTTAAAATTATAAACACAAAGAAAATTGAACTGTACCTACCTACCTATATTTTGTGTTCTGAACCTTATAACCTAGTTAGGTGCCTACTTATGTCAGTTGTTTTTTTTTTTCTAATTTTAGGTTAAATTCTACTGGGGTTTTATTATAATAAAATATAACTTCTCTCATACAAACAATATCATCAATTCCACCAAGTGCGATAATGCTACAATCCACTTTGGCACGCCGCGGGTGGCCCGTCTATTAATACGACCATTGCATCGAAGATTGCTCTGTGAATTGAACCAACTTTTTTTTTCTTACAACATTTATATTATTATACAACGTATTTTGTACCTAATCCTACTAATATTATACTATATACCTACAGTAAGTAGGTATAAGTTTGCACGGATGGATTAAGGTAGGTAGGTGTAAGTGCCTATAAACTACTGAATGGATTTTAATTTAAAGATATTGTGCGAATAATTGTTGAGACTTACCTACCTCACTTATTGAGAATGATATATTGAGATATGACTATATTGAGAATCTTACTGTGTTTCGTTCTACTGCTAGTTAATGAAACAAATATTTTTTTACGGCTGAAAAGAAAATTAAACTTCTTTAAAAAACATCCATCAAATCTAACAGGTAGTCAACCTTTACATGTTTTGAATTCAAATATGCTTTTCATATTTCAAGTGGCAGAAAAGAGAAAATAAATATATTCATATTCCATTTCAATTCAATCGGGAATCGAATTTTATTACGTCGTCCCTTCATCGAAACGAAAATGCAATATAAAATAGATTTTCTGTCGAGAGGGACTCACGGCGGGAATAGAAATGGGCTTCAAACATTATATTTACTACAAACTGCTACTAAGATCTATAGTAAATGTAAACTACTTACATAGAATTTGTGAAAGGAAATAGTCAGATCCCATAAAAAATATAAAAACTTTAATATTTAACTTTACAAACTAACCTAATTTATTAGTCCTACTCGAAGGCTTATCATCAACTGCTACATACAACATAAAATTAACCGACGATGGTCCGTCAATGTACCAAAGCTTACACTGTATAGCGATCGAGAGACCCATCGTGTAATTTGATATTTGTATCGCAATCAGCGGCGAATGTTCATTTTTTAGGGGGAACACGCTGGGATCTATGCCGGGCGGGTCGGGGAAGTATCGTATTCTGCCAACATGCTCTTTATCATAGGCATGATGCCCGCTGCAATGCAGCCACAACTTCTTTTCCTGCTTCATCCACCGCTGCACTTCCACCGGCGCGGTTCTAGTCTCCGACGAATTCGCCACCAAAGGTTTCCCCGCCCAATGCAACTGCTTGTTAACTCTTACAACCACACACGGACTCTCTCCGTACCCGTATGGGGATTTCCCACATGGACCTAACACATCCAGATCCCTTTTTCTTCTCTTCTTAACAAGTAAGCTGTCTAACGCGTTTACGTACTTTTCGTAGTCCTCAGACTGTCCTTTTCTGTACCAAATCAGTGGATAATTTGATTCTGATGAAGGTGTGGCAGTAAGCCCAATCCCATTGCCTGAATATGTTAGCAGATAAGATTTATCTGCGTTCTGGAAGTCTGATGTGGATTTCAGTATCGTCAATGAGCCAAATAGAAAAATAAGCGTGTATGTGGTTAAGAATATCAGATACATAATACTGTAAGCGATTATAGAGATCCAATTTTTACATGTTCGATTACAGAACGTGTTCTTTTCTTTATTGTAAAGGTACTCGCAGAATACTTTGGAGCAGGGCTTCTCGTCTGTTTTATCGGCGGCTCCATCCTTAGAGGTGGCTGCTATTGATGCGGGCACAGGATCTTTGATGAACTTTGATGGAGCGCCAGGTTTTGATGCAGACGGTTTCTGTGCCATTTTATTCACAATACCTTAGATATACATTTTTAGAAGCGAAAAATACGAAAAGCATTTTAGACACTGACAATATTTTGACATAAAAACTTCTACCTTGGACAGAACATACCTTGGCAGACTCGAAATCACTATGGCGCCGATCATAGACATGTTCATTTACCTAGAGTCCTTTTATTATAAAACTCCATGGAATTAGAACTTTACCTCTTAAGTAAGCAAAAGACTGTAAAATATAGGTAGGTACCTACACACATAACACGAACAAAACTTAAACATTTTACGATGAAAATCTGTAGGAATAGCCATTTGTAGCTTTAATTACGTCAAATAGTTAATTACCTATTACCATGCATGATTCTACAATCAAATACAATTTTATCTAGAATCACATAAAATTGTATTTGATTCTTGTATTCTTGTATTTTATTCTACACCAAAATCACTTGAGATTCTGCTCTATGAATGGCGAAAGCGACAAAGCAAAGTTATTTCTGAAAAAAACTTATTTACGGAGCAGCGAGAAATAGCGCTGTTAAATGTTTTATCGTCGACTTTAAATACACATCCATGAAAACCACAAAGAACTTGACAAGGGCGGATCCAGCTTTGGCGCCAGGGGGGGGGTCACGATCAAGCTTTGGCGCCAGGGGGGGGGTCACAGTCGTGGTCAAGTCAAGAACTTATAATTTAATTTTGATAATGTAATTCCCAAACGTTTGTATATTAAATTAACTAAATATTGAAGGTGTGTAACATTAAATCTGTATGGTGACAAAATATAAAATAAAATAATATTGATCAATTAGTGGTCCTGGAACCAGCTCAGGGGGGGGGGTCATGACCCCCATGACCCCCCCCCTGGATCCGCCGTTGGAACTTGAACGTGCGACTTTAGTAGGTACCTAGGTACTGCATTGTTGTCTAGACAGAAATTAAGCGTATAGTACTGTGTATTTTTAACTTATGACCCAATGCCATCAACGTACTTAGGTAAGGTAAGATCTACACGCATTGGCTTTATTTCCAAAAACAATTAAAGGGGATCTTCAACACATAATTTCAACTTCTTCAAAAGTATGATCTACGAGTACAATTAATAAATAATGCTGGACAATCCACACAACATCATCTAGCCCCAAGCTAAGCAGAGCTTGTATTATGGCTACACAACGCTGATTTTGTAAAATTACATAACACATAGATTTTTACTCATTTCACACCATTTCGTTCGCTAAATACGGTATTTTTGAAAGCTAAGTCAATATTTTTCTTTCCTGCTCGTGTCCTATGATGTTAGTGTCACCTGCAGTGTTGATACTTAGTCCTCGTTCATTTGGACTTTGTTTGGCTTGTCCGAAGGCAAGTCTGTATGTGCAAACAGAATTTTCATTCTATTTTTACAAAGATATTTTTACTCATAATATTGGGATACCTACTTTTATCAGAAGCCAATAACAATATAATAGGGAGATCTCATCTTTACAATTAAAGTAGATACTTTATTCACAAACAAACTTACAACTATTACCTACAGTATTTATAAAATGTACATAGGAATATACAAAATACATGAGAAACAGTTGAGCTATCTACAGACCTTTGCAAACGATCTATATGTAGCTCAACTGTTCCAAATCAGTTCACTTTTAAAGTCACGTGGCTAAGAAATAAATGTTTAAATTTACTTTTTTTTTCATGAATTAGTTAGGTCGTTTATTTATTTATTTAATTAGAACGGTGACCCATTTGCACTTATTAAAATAATCCATGTCATAAAGCATAGGCACATTAGAAATTAGCCAAACTTAACTTATCAAAATTGTTTACCTAATAATTTGTCTACTGCAATATTGCCCCAACACTTTGAATATCTGATAGTTTAGGTATGAGAGTCATCGTGAACGCAGCTTTACTTTTTCAAGTTTGAAGGAAAACAGATCTCGCTGGCAACGTCTCGGGAGACAGATCTCATCAATGGACCCCTCGAGCGGTGAACATTGCGGTCATATCTAGACCCATCTGCCCAATTGTGATAGAACAATTGCAGGGTTCCACAATGATATCTTGGAGCCGCAGGACATGTTGAAAGAATTATGTACCTACATTCAGATGGAAAAGCAATGGCTATTCTTCGTAGATTTGTCAGTTCTAAACTTATATCTGAATCTCTGCTTCTGTCTTTATTTCATAAATAAATACTGCTGAGGCAATAAGAAAGACGGATGTTGTTGCGTCCTGTGATCACTTTATATTTTGGACTTGGACTTAAATATTTCATACTGGGTCGGGGTATGTGCTAAGTATGCAAACTAAATGCATTTGAATACCTAGTTTTTTTAAAGTATCTAACTGCAAGGTAATACTTAGAACAAACCCGCTATCTTTGCAAGTCCAAAAGCCTCCAGTTTCCTCCGAAGCGTTAACTGGAAAAGCGCTGTAAATCGCGTTTTTCTATCATGTTATCGGGTCGTCTCAAGGACACATAGCCACTAAAAGCAAACCTTTCTGCTCCCAATCCATAAATACAGTATCAGCCGTATCCTAGCCTCTCAAAACCGACCAGGTTTTAAAACACTTTCAGTTTTTATAATAACTCGTTCGTATTCTGTGGCATTTCTGGTGAAATGATGTGACGTTACAGTCACATCAATCCACAAGAAATGCCACAGAATATAGATGAGCTGCTTAAAAAACTTTATTGTTTGTGTAATTTTACTGTTGACAGGCGTCACATAGCACAGTTGGTAGTAGCTCTGCCTTCCATTCTGTGGGTCGTGGGTTCTATTCCCACCCAAGGCAAATGTTTGTGTGATGAACATAAATATTTGTTCTGTGTCTGGGTGTTACTATGTATTCTATGTAAGTATTATGTATTTACAAAAAAATATAAATTTTAGTATTCTATCAGCAATCTAGTTACCAGCTTTGCTTAGTTTGGGGCCAGAATGTGATGTGTGAAATGTCCGTGAATATTTATTTATTTATAGAAACTGAAAATGATTTAAAACCTGGCAAGTTTTGAGGCTAGGATAGGCGTGCAGTATCAGTATCGTCCGCGAGGGTAGTTCGATAGAGAACTGCGAAGTTCACGGTTTGCGGGCTGACAATAGATATAAAGAATATTTAGGACTTTTATACACTACGATATATTTTAAAAATTTTTAAGATATTTCGGCAGATATAAAGTAATTTTAAAAATAATTAAGGTTTAAGAAACTTTATTGTTCTCGAAAAGAATTACAAAATTTACTTACATGAGAACTTTTTTTAAAATCATAGTATATATGATGATTCTAAATGATCCTTGTGATTTTACTGAATAAAGTAATTTTTGACTTTGACTTATTGATGTACATTGTAATTTGCTAATTTTAATAACATATACTTAGGTACTAATATAGTGTATAACTTAGTTGATGTTTTTTTTCTAAGCCAACCTTACCTAGGTAGTTTATAAGTAGGTAGATATATCAACTTTGTTTAGTTGTTGAATTGGGTACCTACACAGATCACAATATTAGTAATTCTTTACATTACTTATCAAAAAAACAAAAAATATAAGTCTAGAGTCTTCCGGTCTATCTTATAAAAAGTTAGCGTAGACTTGAAGTATGATTACCATACGTATTGATAACTTAAAGTCAACGCTAACTTTTTATAAGATAGGGGGTATGTTTAGGTATAGGAACACATATGGCACCTAGAATCATCTAGTATGTAAGACGATTCTAAATGATCCTTGTGATTTTACTGAATAAAGTAGTTTTGACTTTGACTTAGACATATGTAGAGTTCCAAAAAGTCGTATCTTAAGCCCTACATGTCCCTTAAAACCTTTCGATTTTATACTTTTCCCGGAACACTGGCCTGGAATGTTACGGTAGTGATATGTCTTTCCTATCCACTTCCTCAATCACGAAGTTCATGACCTCCTAGTGCCTATTTATTATGAACTCTTTTATTATGAAGTCTTACCGTTACCTTATGTATTCGTTTGGACTGTTAGCAATTAGTCTAAAAAGGTTTCGATGCAACTTAATAAAACATAATAAAAAATATCTATCTATGTAATGTATTGTATTAAGTATGTCAGTCTTCTAGTACCCATAACTCAAGCTCTGCTTAGCTTGGGGCTAGATGATGTGGTGTGGATTGTCCAGCATTATTTATTATTTATAACTATGGATAAATAAGGTAACACACGGCTAAGTTAATATAACTTAGTACTACTGACTAATATACTAACTAACATCCCGAGGTTTATCAGAGACTGTAACACGATCATTTTCCATGAAGGTCCCTGATTGGCTATTGTATGAGATGTAAAATACATCGTCTGTTAGGTTTGGACCTTAAAACAGATAGTTTAAATAGCTTAGTTTTCATTTTTAGACAAATTCAATAACCATACAAAAAACATCGAATGATAATTGTCTCACTTTACAAATTAAGCCGATAAGATAAATGGAGTTCCTACCTACCTAATCTTCTTGAAATTAAACCAATGATTTGAACTACTTACCTAACTATAATGTATTCTGCATGATCTATTCTAAACATAGTTTTACAATTGTTATTTAAAAAAAATAGCAACATACTGACATACACTTATAATATTCTGTTATACAAAAACCTTTTGTAAATAAACCCAAACTCGTTCACATCAAATCGCACAAAGACCCGGCTCAGAGAACTGAATCAATTTATTGTTTTAATTAAAATCGGAGTAAAATGGCAACACCGCTCGTAACGGAATACTGTGATGTTCGGAAATGAACAATCCAATAGTTACCTATAGATATTCAGAGAATCAATTTCAACAATTTATGAATAGGTCCCAACTTGTTGAACATTTGCTTGATTACTTTGCCTTTAATCATCACTTGACTTATTAATTCTAAACAAAAAGACTTTGATCAAAACTTTGTATAAATATCAGTAGACTTTAAAAACACGCGCCATCTTGTCCTAAACTCATAAAAGCTTATCACCTAATACAGGAATTATATTGATGATAGAATACATACTTACTTACATATTTTTTGTTAATACATTATACATAATGTTAAACTATGTAACATCTAGAAACAAAATAACAGCAGTGCCTCTATGCATATTTTTTGTCGAGATTGAACCCCGACTCACAGCATTGAAGACAGAGGCAACCAACTGATCCGCTTGTATAATTATCCTGATAATTAAACAGTTTAAAACAAAGCAATAAAGACCTTAATATACGTCCTTTATCATTCAGTTTTTTAGGAGCATTTCCTCTAATAAATAGCTCGCAATTTTATAAATGAAGATGAAATTTGAATCCGAGATGGATCGTTACTCATGAGCGTCATTAGACGCTAAGTGCTTGAAGCGGGCGAAGTCTTATAATGAAGACTGGCAATAAACCAACACAACACAATCAAGTAAGAACTTCTATAAAGTAGGTATATTGGGTTTAGAGATTCATTCAGTAAAATGTCTTAGAGCTTTCGGAGCAGAGCCGAAGACCGAGCTCAGTGGCGCGTCTTAGGAGAGATCTACGTCCTACGTCCAGCAGTGGACTGATATAGCTTGTTCTATGAGAACTAGATTTCTGATGGAATACTAATATCAAACTTTTTTGTAAAATACATAGTAACACCCATAATTATCCATGAATATTTATTTATTTATGATGCAGAGAAAGATGTTGTAAGTTGACAATTGTCGTGAAAGAAATGAATCTAAAATATCCAATCCATACATTACAAACAATTCAAAGCTTTTTCATCATAAAAACAACTCTAAATATACGATTATGTAAATTTCAGATTTTCCCAATCATTTCATTACTAAAAATACATGTTTATACCTATTTAAACAAGAAAATATTGTATTTTCCGAGTTATTTCGACTAGGTACGTATGGGTATTACCAATTTTGTATTATTGCGCGTCGAAAGTTGATGAACGCCTGCCAATACATCCACTAAACACGTTAGCAATCATCAAAAAGCTATAAATAGGTCTTAGGATCTACTCTGCGAGTCGGTAAATAAAAGTTCGTGCTAACACTTTGAGTTACACTGCGTGGTATTTTAGCAAAGCTCCGCGCTCGAACGAAAACCCACATAGAAGCTGAGTAGTGTAACTCGAATTTTTGTTTCGGTTTTTTTGGTTATCCCTTACGTGGTAAACTATATTATAAGCCCAGTCTAAAAGCACTTGATATTGTATGATAAGGCACCATGTGGAGATTGATAACAAGTCTTCATACTAACAACAACTTCTGCATGTGGCTTCGTTCGTACAGTCAGTATTTTAAAACATTAAGAAACCTTAGTTTCTATATTATACCCCCCTATCTTATAAAAAGTTAGCGTTGACTTTATGTCGTCATTACGTATGGTAAATCAATACTTCAAGTCTGCGCTAACTTTTTATAAGATAGACCGTAAGGCCATAAGTTGAAAATTTTTGACCCGCTATAAAAAATATTTCAAAATATGTACCTATACTCAAAAATATTTGCCAGTTAATTGATGAACACATTCGAACAGCACACGATGAAGATTAAAAAGATCCCGTTCCAGGGATCAAACCCATATCTCAGAAATTTTGCCATTTAACCTCTACGCGCCGAGCTCTATCAATTTATTTATTTACTCCAAAAGAAAGATAATCAGTATTTCTACTATATTTAGTAGTATAAAGCTTCTCGTATAACGAGATAAATTGCACAGGATTTATCGCGCAACTTATTCATAATTCTCCCGACGTTTCGGCTACGCTGCAAATGCTGCAATAGCCTTTCCGTCAGAAATAAGGAACGTTATAAACCTATGTAGCTTTAAAAAAAACTTTTTAATCACGAAAGTTTATTGTTTAGTATTGTGATCGGTACTGAAGTAATCATCATGTATATGCATACTTCTGTATATACTAAACACTAATGTAGAAGCGGTGGCGATACTGGAGTTCAGTAGTTATCCCGGTCTCATGGAAGTTGGACGCTTTCTGTGTCATTTTATCCTCCCGTGAACTTTCCGAGGAAAATGAAGTGAAAATACACAAGTTTCAAAAACGTTGATTTGTGATGTGAATATATGGATGGTTGGAGTTTTTCGATGCCTGGTATTTATTTTTAGTTTTATAAAAATGCATTTTGATTGCAGGCTCTTGAAATTTAAAACCTTTTCTGTTAGGTATTCAATGAAATATTTATTCACGGACGTTATAATACGTCAAGCCATCTAGTCCCAAACCAAGCAAAGCTGGTACTATGGAACTGGATACTTGATAGTTTTTTTTGTAAATATAAAAGCTCACCCAGACTCAGAATATGTATCAATGTTAGCCATCAAATGAATGTTTATTTTTGGTAGAGATCGAACCTACTACCCATGGCAAACAAGGCAAAACTAACACCAACCGAATAACGCATGTAAAAATGCTTTTACCAAAATCGAAAAAAATAATTTGACGACCGATGTGGCGCAGTGGGCGAACGTCCGCCTGCGACACGGAAGGTTGCGGGTTCGATTCCCGCCTTGGGATAAATGTTTGTACGATCTGCAAATATTTATTCCGGGTGTTCTGGGTATTCTATATATATAATAAAAATATCTATCTATGTAATGTATTGTATGTCTGTCTTCTAGTACCCATAACACAAGCTCTGCTTAGCTTGGGGCTAGATGATGTTGTATGGATTGTCCAGCATTATTTATTTATAATGATTTGTTTGTTTCCCGAAACAAAAATGTATTGTATTCTATTCTACTAAAATTACTGTTTGTAAAAGATTTGATGGTTTCACGTTCAAATATGATGCTTAAATTACCTAGATTTTTGATGTTTGGTTCATCAATCATGTCCTGCAGAGTGGTTCAATGTTTGTCCTCTGTCACGTCACAATGGATAACTGATTAGGATGCACTTAAAATATTTACTTATTAGTGCAAAAATCTGGATTAGCAAAGATAATTTTTAAACTAAAAAATCATGAGGATTTTAAAGATTAGTTAATATAAAATTAATGCGGACCAATTGGGATTTTATTAATAAATTTATTGTTATTCATTATATGAACCTACATTAAATATTAGTAGGTATTTTCGCAAAATAACTTATATTGGGAAGTACTACCGCCGTACATCTCCCATTAAACAATCACACTAGCATTGACGTTTTCATGAGAGCTATATCTTTGAGTGATGGACGCAGAGCATTGCCTCGCTGGGCACGTCCTCAATAGACTTACTAATAATAAAACTAAAACTTATAGTAAAGCAATATGCTTCTAGCATACGGGATTTAATCGCGAACCTTAATATAAAGTGACGTACATAATAAGGTATATGTGTTCTGGTCGCGAAAGTTTATCAAATTCTAAAATAAACTAAATTCATTATAAGCCGTTTAATGTTAGCTGACACTTTTAAAGAAAAACAATATTATGTTGTCTCAAATCTTTTTAACATCAGCAAATTGATTATTCCATTATGTCTAGGGATTGTAGGACATAAGACGCTTAGAGCTTTCCGTTAATTGATATTAATATCGGGTATTTACAGTGCGATTAAGCGCCAACACGATAAGAGACGATTTACAGGCTCATAAGTATACTTATGAACACTTCTATAGAAGTGTTTAGGTATCCGTACGGTAAAGTTAGTAGAATAAAAACATCTTTATTTACAGTTTTTCATAAAAAATCATAAAATTGAAGCGTCACAGTTTTGGCTGTGGGCAAAATGGTTTTGTCCTTCTGTAGGTATATTTGTTCTCGCCTACAGGTCGCATTTTTCAATAATATAATATATAAATATTTGTTCTGTGTCTGGATGTTACTATGTATGTATGTATTTACAAAAAAAAAGTTTGTGAGTATTTTATCAGCAATCTAGTTCCTATAGTACAAGCTCTACTAACAAACCACTAACTAAAGTGTGATGTGTGAAATGTCCGTGAATATTTATTTATTATCTAACTATATACTAATACTCAGTACCAAAATAAATGAATACGTCAATTTAGTATTAGTATTTGCTAATAATTTACAGGTTGGTACCACAAAACTCAATTAGTAAAGTGAAATAAATTATGGGCGCGCCTTGTACCGAGTTCGTACCAACTTAATAAGCGAATAGTTGAGGTAATACAGTCTAGATTGGCAACCTACCAACAATTTATGGTATTAATTAGTATATTTTATTGAACTAGGTGCAGTTTTTTTACCTACTCGTTAATTTTGCTCATGTTAATACTTTATCAACATGTTTTTTAAACTTCGTAATATCCTAGATGAGTTATTAAAACATGTTTAAAAAAATTAGATAATGAATTAAATATTTAATGACCCAAAAAAACAACCCCGGTAGTACAACCCCGGACGACCCCTTTTCCTTTCTTTACCTAAAATGTTGATTCAAAAATAAACTAAATTTGAACTGTGCAAAAATTTTAATTGCGTTCAAAAAAATTAACATTCCACATTTCTGCGAAACGTTATCAAAGCGCCCATGATAGCTTCAAACGAGAGGGCAATTCTCTTATATTATAAAAAAAGTTCTAGCAAAGTTTCATTGGGATTTTGTTAAAACATCAGAATATTTTAACGAAGGATTCAGATAACCGCAAAAATGGAATAAATATACAAAATCTGTTATGTAATATTCTATTTTGTTGTCGTATGTAAATATACATAAGTAAGTCATATTTTAATATGAGAATTACTCGTCTAGAGATAGAGGAACACTACATCATCCGACTTTATTGAGCTCGAAACGAAGCAAAAGCTTTTAAAACCTTTTGTGTTTTGCGATCAAAGAGAATGCTAGTAGATTTTTCATAAACAAAGCATTTATTTCATTACGAATATAAAAGCAAAATTCAATTCACGCTATGATTTAAAGTGGCTTTACCCGCTAAATTGTTACTTAATATCAAAAGATCTTGCACACAACGCCATTGTACATTTTGTAAATACTGTATAGTTGTAAGTTTGTTTGTGAATAAAGTATATCTTAATCTTCTAAAAAAAAAACATAAGTTATTTATTTTATCAGAAGACAAAATGAAAAACGGGGGGCAATGAACTAGAGACTCCTGGAACTTAGATACGCTTTTAATTTGGATCATTTTAGCTATCTTCAGATCGTTAACAACGATCGACAGATTGGTCAACTATTTCGCGTGACTTTTTATAATGTACTTACATTTTGTAGATACTGTTAAAGACGCTATTTTCTTTGTAAATATTTTTTTTTTGCGAATGAATGTTTTTGAAAATAATACTTGGTAACCCAGAACTAACATCAAAAGCATCGCAGAAATATTTGCTTTTGGCGAGGATTGAACCCACAACCCTCGGAATAAAAGCTGTGATAATCTGGTAATCTGGTATGACAGATTCCGAATAGGCACAGGGTACCTCAGATTAATTTTGACAAGGGTCTATCTGCATTTATCTCGACATTCGGAGTATGTTACAGCATCCATGGAATTATTAAGATATGAGGGATGTGAACGCGAGACCATTTAGGACGTGCTGAGGAAGTTATGAAAAGTTATGAATCAGTTGAATATTTTGGGGAAGGTTAGATTTAGGGAGGTTTTTGGTTTATAAAAAAAAAGTTTGTCTTTTTTAATAGACTTTAAGGTTTTGAAAAGGTAGATGCGTAGCTCACTAACTATAAATGACAAAGCTAAGGTAATTTCCTAACCTGGTCCCGCACTGAGCAGTATCTGCATGTCACACAAACACAACTAACGGCCGGTTACTACCAAAAACTAACCCAAATCACGATTGATCCGAGTTTGACACATAGTAATTATCTGATTTTTTCGTTGATCATCGTTCGAGAAACCGGCCGTAAGTGTGGATTTTATCTCTTTCTAGCCACAGATTTGGCATAAAGCAACATAAATAAATAATCATCTACTACTTCCCACTCTCTCTACATGCAACTATGCAGAAATAGTAAAGCCCCGTATTCATGGTAAACATTCGTTTAGGAACAGTTGATCAACATTGTTGGTGAGCGGCGAGAATGTTGCTAGCAGCTATCAACTCTGCAACCCGCAGTGTTGCCAGCAACATGTCGACAGCAATTCCGCAACACGTTGATACAACTATGTTGCTAAACAAATGTTTATCAAGAATACGGGGCTTTATAGTGCTGTTTGTGGCAGCAACAATGTAAGTGTAGGTGTAATATAACACGTCTATTGGAATTATGTCATTGTTTTACAATTGCACTGCGTGACCATTACTACCACAAGTTAGCAAAATTATGATCTGGCTGTATGCCAACCCAACACTGAGCAGTAGTTTGCCAAGTACAACAAATCTTTTAAAAATAAATTAATTCCAAAATAAATTATTATGGCTATATTTTGTGTTATTACTCATTTCTCTTAATGCTGGTCAAAAACTTCGCTTATAACTTTTACTGATCGAGTTACAATACATTATTAAGTTACATGATAATACAAGACGATGTTGACGATGCTCCTAATGTTTAAGTCTGCGTCTATAACAATGTTTTCCTCATCAAGCACGCCGGGTATCGAAAATCTCGAATACAAAATTTGAGTATCACTTTTCGAGTACTTAAATCTCGGGCACAGGTGTACATTATACTAAGGGATAAATATAATAAATGTGACAATCGTAAACGGTTCGTAATGGAGTAGATTCGAGGTGACGCTGCAATGTTTGAAATTGAGTTGACATTGCACACATATTGTTGAATACGTTATTTCATATTTTTTAAGTGCTTCCTGCACTAAGGATTCACAATATGAATTTTAAAATTCCGAATTCCGCATTCAGTTAAATTAATATCAGGTCGCGGGTTCAAATCCTGCTCAACTTTATAACTTTCAATTTTTTTATCTTTTGATATTAGGTTAGTATTTCTTTTTTTTTCAGTTCTCCACGCTAAGAATGCGATGTGGTCTCGCAAGGAGTCAGTCTGCAGCGCTGTCAGCGGCGTGTCGAGAGGCGACGATGAACTTGGTGCTGGGGTCAAAATATACCCTTTTGCTATTGCTTTAAGGGTCAGAGTTTTACAGGTAACTAATTAGACATAGACAGATTTTTATTTGCGGAACAATAACACACAAAGTACACTTACAAAACAAACTAACAATGATAAAAAAAACGAGACAGGTAATACAGGTAGGTATAGGCGACAAAGAAATTGGTTTACCACTTTTGATGACATCTCCCAGTAACATAATTATTCGCTAAGGATTACAGATTGACAGATTCTGACGCAGCAGTTAGGTATTAATCTGTCAAGCGAAAATAACCCTTGATGTTTTGTACGTGCAAATGATATTCAGTCTAAGGCCGGCCTCACACAGCCGGAATTCGTCTCTGAATTCATAATCTGAATTCATATTATTAATTAAGAAAGGCCGGAATCCCATACAAAGTCGTTATGATCCACATACATTCTGATTTTTTCAGATTATGAATTTCTCAGATCGATCTGTAAGAATGATTCTGATGTGCGTCCGGAATTCCTGGTCTGAATATTTAAGATTATGACTTCATAACGCACGTAATCCTATACATTTGCATAGAGCAACACACACATACTGAATTCAGATTATGAATTGCTCAGTATTGAGCCAATAGCAATGCGATTAGTATTAATTCCTCCTCCATTTCGAGACGTTTGCGTGTGTCGTGAAACAAGAGACTACTGATCTATCTCAATTTTTAAGATAATGTGAGTTGAGGGAGCCGGAATTAAGAGTCTGAATTAAGATTCTTAATTCAGATAGGTTTTCCGGCTGTGTGAGGCCAGCCTTAGAGTGGTAAACCAATTTCATTGTCGCCTATACATAGTAAGCTGGTAAGTGTTTGTGTGCTACAGCAGCAAAAGGATCTCGACTCAGCGTATGCCTCACTGCCTGAAGGCAGCTAGGCGCTGTTTTTCAGCTTTATTTATTATTCTTGATCAAGAAAACGAATACTAAAAACTAATCAGCTCTAGATAGAAGCAAAATACATTTACGGTGCATCTATCTAAAGCTTTTTACGAAGCAACAATTTTTAAAGCCTTTTTATTGTATTCTGAAATTGTATTGACAAAGTTGGCTAATAAAGAGTTAAAATTGTACAGATGTAAACAAATAAAATACTGAGTTTGCTTATATTAAACAACAAAAAAGGTCTGTATTTAATCTGTTATTCTCTCCCATTTTTGTATTTTATGTCAGTACTTCTTTGATATTAATAATCACCTTCTGTGGCAATTAATTTCATTTCATTTCAATTATAACAGTCCCGTCTGTATTATACATAATTCCCTTATGTATGATCAAATCAACGTCAATATCAACATATATTTTATTTAAATATATTTATGGACATTTCACATATCACACTCTAGTCCCAAACTAAGCTGAGCTTGTACTACGGGAACTAGATTGCGAATAGATTACTTAAATACATTTTTTTCGTAAATACATACATATAATACATAGTAACACCCAGACACAGAACAAATATTTATGCTTATCACACAAACATTTGCTTTGGGTGGGAATCGAACCCTCGACTCACAGCATGGAAGGCAGTGCTAACTACCAACTGAGCTGTGACGCCTGTCGTATTTGGTCGAATGGGTTGTCCACAGATTTTTGCATTTGTGTAATTATTGATAATTAAAATGTGAAAATGTGGTGAATGACTTGGTTGTTCCCAGATTTTTTACATCATATTTGTGAATATTGATTTTTAAAAATGTGGTCAATGACTGTGCTATTAATGGAGGCACTGAAGCATCACCACAATAAAACTGGTAGTATAAACGTCAGTATCAGCTGTCGTAATGGTTTTTAACATTTTACTAGCAGTTTCAGGATAGAAGTGATAATGAAAAAACGGCTAGCAACTGAATCTGAAATAGTTATTTCAAAACTCTTTTTATAACCTATATTTTTATGCGACGAACTAAGTAAATATTGGACGTTGCGTTGGGATAAAACCTTTTTTTTGATAGATTGAGGTAAGGTTAGCTCAGCACTTATTCCTATACCACATTTCAGCCTACTCTGTCGATGTTATCTATTATCGAAAAACGTGCGAAGTAAACCTAATACCATGAACCCAACCAACCAACTTACCTTGTATTTATTTTTTGTTATAAGTTTGTGTGTTTTTGGGGACAAGTAAATAATTATCTTAACTTATCTAATTTTTTTAGGCAAATCATATAATTAAATTAGTAGTTTTTTGGGTTGTCACTATTCTAAAAGCTCTAATTGGCTCATGAATCTATTTGTGAAAACTTCTAATTAGCCTTCTAGCAATTTTTGATTTTATATCTATATACATATATTAGCTCTGTAAGTTTTCCTAAAATTTAAAAATAAAATAAAATAAATAATAAGCGTATACTATCATGCTGAGTCAGTAAACAAAAGGTATGTTTTTCATGAATTAGTGATTAAAACTAAATATAAATTCTAGCATTGTGAATTTGCAGAGGATGTCTTAGTTAAGCACACATCTTAAGATTAGATTTCCCGAAGGTGCGACGTCATTTGCATGCTAATGAAGGCGGAGCGTGCTCACATCGCTAATTAATTGACAAGGCTATTTAAACCCTGCCGATACGACACCTACACGATAAATGCAAATAGTTATAAGAGATTAATATGAGATACAGATTTATTATTCCCTACTGCGGCCATTCTACGTTCATCTTTATTTGTATTTTTGGGGATCAAAAGTAGCTTGCCTACTTGTATGTGTTACATAGATATTCAAAGTTTCATTATTTATTAACAACTTAAATAGAAACTTAATTATTTTATTCCAAAGATATAATCTTTTTTATGAAGAGAGATTTTTTATAAGCTTCTATCGCGGGACTTGAGCGTGGAGACAGAAATTCCGTAACGAAAATAACCTAACACTGCGTATGCTTAATCTAGCAAAAAATGCTATGCTAAGCTTTACCGCGGCAGTCCCCGAGTGCCACGCGTCTTTTTTTTTAATAAATGTCGTTGTCGTCCTGGTATCGTTATCGGCCAGTATACAATAAAACAAGTATCTTGTATAGGGAGCGATTTAATATAAATTAGCAATGATTTACATTATGAAATTAGACACGGGATAAGAGAGATATAGGCAGTAACTTTTTTGTTATTTTGTGATTTTTTACTTATGTTACTCAGAAAGATATACCCTCTATCTTACAAAAAGTTAGCGCAGACTTGATGTATTGATAATGATGACATATAGATGACGCTAACTTTTTATAAGATAGAATAGGTATAGACTTTATTGTTATATTGAGATTTTTTGCTTATTTTATAGCGCTTTTTGTTGAATCTTAATAAGCACAGCAATAATTGAAATTTTCTACGTTTTAATTAATAGGTAAACTTTTTTTTCTAGAATTTAAAATGTATATTCAAGTGTACGGTTCAGTTACGTTGATTTCTAAAATAATCTGTGTTCATTAGAAATATGTTATTGGTGTAAAAACTCGTGGAATGATCCATATTTGTTTGTGATATTTTTAGAACATTATAAACACTATACCAATTTATAGTCTTGCCACTTAGCCCGTCGTCGCCTTATGTTTATTTTCACGCCCATAATAAGAAACCAATTATTATTTTTTTTAATCAGCAACAAAAAATATTTTGTTTTGTACTTACCTACTTGACAGGCGTCACAGCTATAGGTTAGCTCTGCCTTCCATGATGAGGGTCGTAGGTTCGATTCCCACCCAGAGCAAATGTTTGTGTGATGAACATACATATTTGTTCTGTTTCTGGGTGTTACTATGTATTCGAATTATGTATTTACAAAAACAATGTTTATAAGTATTCTATTTGTATTAAGTATTCAATCTAGTTCCCATAGTAGGTACAGGTTTTGCTTAGTTTGGGACTAGAGTGTGATGTGTGAATTGTCCTTGAATAATTATTTTATTTATTATTCTTATTACTTATCATTGATTGTTCCAATAAACTTGATTATTAACTACAGTAAAAATACTTTGGTTGTAAACTATATTAGATTGCTTCTTAAAAAACAAGCATCAAACAAACCTTCAGTTTTCAACGCCTTATCTCTTTCAGGGCGTGTTTGAAAATACTGAAAGGTTATTTATTAATTTATTCATTACATCGTTAATTTATTCATTCACACGTTGTGAGTAGTTTTCGGCAAGGTGTAATGACGATCTACGAAACATAACTAGTACCTATTAGTACACTAGATGGGAAGAGCCAAAGAACGAACTCGTTAGAGATCTTTTCGATTTGAATTATAATTTTGTATGCGCATTAAATTATTTTCATTCAAATTTATCTTTATAGCTAAAATACAATAATAATAGTTTGCAACGGATTGTAGATAGCTCAACTGTTTCTTATATTTTATATGCCTATGTACATTTTGTAAATACTGTAAAAGTGGTAAATTTGTTTGTGAATAAATATATATGTAAGTATAAATAAATTAAATAAACTAACAAAAAAATGATCTTAATACAAATTTACCTTATTAATAATACCTACAGTAATTATTAGTCTCATGACTAAAACTAGGTACCTAATGATTTTTGATATCTATTTGCCCTAAAAAATACATAAAAAGTAGGTACCAGAATTGCAAATTTCAGCATCCAGGTGGAACGTAGGCTTCATAATATAATAATGTCCCAGCACCTTGCCGATACTAACTAAGTTAGGCTCTACGATACCGTGTCGATGTACAAACCGTTAATCAAATAAAATTGACTACAGCTTGATATCAATAATCTGTTATAAAAAAGAAAAGAATAAAATGCATTACTAAAAGTAGTGTATATATATGTCATACGATTAAATAAATCAATATTCATGGACATATCACCCATCTTGTTCTAGTGCCAAACTAAGCAATGCTTTTACTATGGGAACTAGATTGCTGATAGAATACCTATATGTATCTATCTATATATTTTTTTGTTAATATGGTACATACATAGAATACACAGAACAAATATCTACTTATTTATGTTTATCACACAAACATTTTATCTGGGTGGGTATCGAACCCACGATCCACAGCATGGAAGGCAGAGCTACAACCGACTGAGCAGTGACGCCTGTCAAACAATGATAGATTTCAGAACACTGTTTTTTTGTTAATACATATAATACAAAGGATACATAAATAAATAAATTACAGATAGTGTGCGGCATCGGTGGTGTGGTAATAGGAGCAGTAGGATGGCTGGAGGAGAGACAGAAACCAGCTCTGGGTTTGGGCGTGCCGACCGGAGCCATCACCGTGATCGCTGCAAGTGAGATTTTCTTGTATTTTAGATTTAAAAACAAAAAAACATGACGTGTATTTTGATGAACCAAGCTTAAAAAACAATAAAAGTTTATTTAGTAAAATCATGAAGATCATTTAGAATCGTTACGTGATTCTAGATGTCCCGCAACCAGAGCCTAGAACGGGCAAGAAACTACGGCACTACCACTTCAGTAATTTCAGTATTTAATTAATTGTTAATCATCGTAAGAAGTATCATACAAAAACGTATATTTTGTCCCGAGTATCAAAAATTTGTATGATGACTACTTCTTACAAAGAATTAGGTACAATTAAATACTAAAGTTCCAGTGTCTCTTTCTTTCTTTTTCAACACAATATCCTTCAATTACAAGGAAATGTCCCTTCATTATTTAGATGTCTATAATCAAGGAAAACAAATGGTTGGGGAAATGACTTCCTGACCTAGAAACCGACCCAGAATGTAACTGACAAGAAATGTATTATTCCATGTTCACAGTGAAAAACCAGCGTCACGTATTTGATGCTCTAGACAAAAATTACGTCCTTGAGTACCTTAAGATAAGAAATACGTGTACGCCAAAATGTTTCGAGTCAGTCTTCCTATTCTTGCGTGCCAATTAAACACAACAACAATTTCAAACGAAATATTATATCTAGTCAGTAAAAATATCCTTCTCTACGTTATTTTAATTTTCTTATTGGGGATTTCCCAAAATTTTTGTTTGAATAAAACTCTACCTCATGGCACACTGAAGTTCAACCCAAGTCCAACTTGTCGCTATTTTTGCAGCAACATCAATGTACTACAGCAGAGGCTTCGGAGGATGGGTGTCAGCGCGATCCAGGTCTACCAACACCTGGGGCGTGCCGTGGAGAGCGTTAGGACCCTCGCCATGTGCAGCAGTTCCTCTGACGCTGCTTTGGACTGCAGCTGTTGTAGCACATGTAGCTATGCTGTGCTTCTGTGTCAGATCTTTGATGAATATTGGGTGAGGCTATGTCAAACTTGAGCATATTGGACGCAAAAGAAACTAGGTTGTCATACGTCTGCAAATGCTTGCAGGAATCTCGGAACGTAAAGTCTATGTTCGTTAATTAAAATACGTCATTATTATTACCTGAAATGCTCCTTAATCACATCTTTACTAGTGTGTCTTAGAGATACGGAGTATCAATTACAAGCTTAAGTTCCAGGTGTAACTAACGTGACAAACTGTTTGTAGACAGTGACAATTAGGTACAAGCTTTAGTTTCGGGTATTAGTAACATAACAAACTAAGTATTTGTGAGACAGAAGGTAATTGATATGGCATTTCTACTACAGATAAAACTCATTCCTTTGCAATTTCTAAATTTACGTTTTCTACAGATGTGGCAGCACAACCTGCATAGGAGTGGCCGGTGCCCAACTGTCAGTGTCAATAATGACTCTCGCTGCAGTAGTGTTTATGCTGCAATTAGACATGCGGTACGACGCCTCACTATCGCCCCCGCCACGGCAATCTGACGCACAGATCTGCACTGCTGTGTCTATGGTGAGTTCACGTTTAAAGGCTATAGAGACCAGTCTTCCGTTCCCTGGAAGAGATCGCTCTCAGCGATAAGGCCGCCCATTGTGATGCCTATTACTACTTGTTTAAGGCGACGGGTAGGGTGAAATTTTTCATAATAAATAAAAATGTCAATAACTTCCAAGTTTATTATTTATTTATTATATCTATACACACGTTAAACTTGTAACACGGCATAGTTTTTGCCGTGGTGGTTAAACTCTAGACAGTCAGCGTGGCAACGTCACAATTTCAATTTCAACAAAAATGCTGACAACGGCGCAAAACACATAATGAGCTGCGCACAGTTCGGATAGTCAAACTCTAAAGCAGTGCCTTATGTATATTTACGAGCACACAGCAATCAAACACTTATAATTCCTAAGGCGCTACTCTTCTTCTTCTTTAAACACCTTAATGTAGAAATGTTTTCTTTAGAGTCACAAGATACGAACCATAAGAATAGCTGTGCTGAGTTTGGTACCAAACAAATCAGCCAAACCCATAAAAAATGGGATCTTAAACCACACTTTTGCAAAAGGTGTTGGTACTAAACTTACATTTAAAAGTAAACTATATCCAAGAGCACAAATTTTGAGTAACAATACACTAGTTCAATATATGTGTTATAGGAAATAATAAGTTTCACAACTCCACATGCTATCACTTTTTCTGAAAACAGTTTTCGGTTTCCCCAAAAACACGCATTTGGCTATACCCGTCACCTTAAGTTCTTTGTTTTATTTGTGTGTGGTAAACAATAAAGAGTTCATCTATCTATCTGAGAACAGAGAAGACTATTAGCTTACAGTTTAGTTGGAAATGCAGCTTAAAAAGTTTAGTTAATAGATCTTACTTTCACATAGATAGTTAGAAAACTCTTGATTAGGTAATATTTTTAATACATTGGTAATACACATATAAATAGAATATTACGACTATATAAACCTACAGAAATAAATGACTTGGTGGTGGCTTTAACATTCCTGTTTGATTCCTGCGGTTTTGATTTTTCAACAGACTTTTTTTTAGAAATCTGTCTCGATGAGCCGTTATAAGATACAAAATTTTACTGCAATTTGAGTCCAGCACAGATGGAGTTAGCAAGCTTTCCATAAACAACCATACAGTATAGGCAGTTTGGTGTAAACTCGATCGAGGGTTAGTAATCCAGGTCTCATTACGAATGTTAATAGGATCCTTTCGCCGTACAGTAGCGTTAGTTTCGTGCCATTTACCTTGCTGTTGGAAATTCCGTTGAATCAGTACGAAATTACACTCTTAATTTTATTCATTCACTCAACTTTTAATGTCCCACTCATATATTGCTTTGAGAAAACTGAGTCTTAGCAATTAGACTATAGTGCTGTATCGCGCTTAGTTGACATTTTATATTTCTTAAAAAATATACTAAATGAGAAGAGTCGAACACCGGACTTAGAATCGCGTCGACGGTCAAGAACTACGTCCAATTGTAGACTGATATAAATTTAAAAATGAAGTTTTTCGTGTAAAAAAGCTTTATCTCTTGTAAACTCGGTGCTAACATCATATTAACATAATTATTCCCAAAAGTAAATAGGTTATGCTAACGACGAGCTACGATACGACTCATAATACGGAGTTACCAAAGCGTGAGAGACAATAACAGTTTTCATCTCGGTTTGTATACAAATAAACTGAGGCGTAACTTTAGAAGTTTGTTTATACTTTATACCAGGGTAAATTGGATTAATTAAACTTTATACTGACCTATAATAACGGTATATGAACAAATAACGCAAATATCCTTGTGTGATGCATAATTGAAAAAAAAGATGATTTTACATTTAGATTTATATCTTATTTCAGGACTAAAAAAATATTTAATGGTTTATTCAAATGTTGTCTGGTAGACATTGGTTGTAAGGATAAGGCCATCGAACTCAATGCTTAAAATCCTTGTGTGATTCATGTTGCATAACAAAAAGCTTATCTATCAAGCTTTGCTTAGTTTGGGACTAGAGTATGATGTGTGAAATGTCCGTAAATATTTATTTATTTATTCTATCTATATTTATAGAACTTACGCCATTATAGACGAGTTGTAATAAGTTAAACAATAAACGTTTTTTAATTAACTTTTTATAAACGCTGTCGTAATTTAGCGACTTTCTCTCTCTTAAAAGCTCATCCATTATTTAAATTTTTCAGTCCCTTTGTTCATAGCCTACTAAGAGAGTGTTACTCACTTATGCAATTTGGGTATTTTGGGAAATGGTTTAAAGAGATTGGTCATCCCATTTGGGGAAATTAAAGATTTGTTAAATAAAAATAAATATTCATAGATTTTTCACAAAACACTATCTTGTCCCAATATATTATATAGCTTGCATTATTGAAACAATAATTTTTCGCCATCACACTTTTTTGTCGCTCGGGCTTGTAAGATCTTAATATAAATAAAACTTAAAGACAGCGGAGAATGTGTACCTAAGTTTGGCGACAAGTACACTTAATTAGTCCTAACCAAATAATTACTTCTAGCAAACTTACTTTACTGAATAAAATATTTATGGATATTTAATATTTCAAAATGTGTTTTTTGTTGAACTAGAGTTCTGGTACTCATTTGGATTATTTTAGGTCTTTCACACTTAAAAATATATTAAAGTCAGAGTCAGTCATCAAATGTTCTTTATTCTTTATTGTACACAAAATAAGACATACACAAGACAGAAATAGATGACATGTACAAATGTTCTCGGTGGGACTCGAACCCAGGACCCACAACATGGATAGAATAGCAGTTACCAACTGAGCTGTGACGTCTGCTGTCAGATTTTATAATTTATTATGACAAGAAAAGTTCTCAGCCCAAGGTTTCCTAAACCCGCTTGAAAACCGTGGAATCTTCGCCAAAAGTTCCAAAAGGTTTTACAAAAGTTTAACATAAAGATATCTTCCACAGGTGCCGTTGACATCTGTGGCCATCAATAGCGGCAACAGTGGGGACGGGGACCCTGGGGGCAGCCCAGGAAAAGACCCCCAGACCCCACACCCCCCGATCTGATACTGGGGGCACAAATAAGGACCAATTTTAGATGTTGTAGTAATTGTGTGTTTATGAAAAAGGCAACAATTTAAAGTTTTTTTATGGATTTAATCCAATTATTCACAATGTAAATACAAAACAGATTTATTTATTATTTAGTATATTAAGTATATTATTAGCTTAATTGTTTTATTTTGATTTTAATAATAGTTACCCAGTAATTTACTTACTGTGAAAATTCAATGTAAGATCTAATTTCAAAACACTTCTAAAATAAAAAGTCTTGGTTAACTTCTGAATGTTATGTCTTTGGAACATAAAAACTTTGGCAAATTATAATAAAACTTTATCAAAAAGGTTTTTGTAATGAAAAACTCTTGTCTCAGCTCTTTGTTCTATTTCAAATCAGCATATTTTATATTAATATTCCGTTCAGGCTATATCTCGTTAAGTAGCACACAATTTTGTTATTATTAAATAATGTAATTTCTGTTTATGAAATATGTTTTTCAAAATAAGTTACGTAAACGAATCTCGAATTAACTACTTTTGTATTCAAATACCTTTTTGTATCGAATGTGTATTGAAAAAGGTTCGAGGGTAAAATTGTATAGAATTCAGGACCGCTTTTTGCAACGATGTTACTTTATTTGTCATTCGTCACATTTTTTTAGCATGGTTACTAGAAAAACAGGAGCAATTATTAAGTTATGAAACATTCCGTTTTGAGAAATAGTCTTTTGCAAATTTATTAATCGTATGTATGTACCTACATGTGTATTTAAAACACATTTTTTTTAATTTTATTATATTTTTGACATTTGGCATGTTGATAGAGCCTTGAAATATTAATTGTATTGTATTTATTAGGATATCAAATGTATGTAAATACGCACCTGAAACATCATTTTATCGGGTTTTTTATTTTTGTAAATTATTTAAATTTTTTATCCATGTATGTATTATAAAATTAGTATCTAGGTAAAACGTATTAAGCATAATTTGTATTTAAGGAATACTACATCATTAAATTTTTATAATTGGTAATAATTGTAAAAACCTGTAAATATTAAAGTTTCTAGATAAATCATAAAATTTTGAGTAAATGATGTATAAATCAATCAAATATTGTCATTGAAAATCCCATTTCTATACCTATTTAAAAAGGTACTTGAGGTGTTAATTATTCAGCCAGGACTGTGACAAAGTAAACCTATTACTTACCATCATTTATTTAGGCTTTGCTTAAACAAACCTTATAAAAAAGAACGTGAAACCTGAAAATATTATGAACGGATGATTATTGATTCATGGAAAATCTAACATTGATAAAAGGTATAACCCTTTTGTTCCACTCCCTAGACTCTATATCCTAAAAGTTTTCCTAAAATACTACTTTGCTAACTGGGTCGCAGTCGGCAAACTGTAAAGGTGGGTTTACACCAAACGAACATAGAGCTAGAGCCAGAACAAGAGCATTCTTTCCTATTCTTTTAGTGTAAACGAAAACTAGAGGTATCCATTTACACCAAACGAACACAGAGCTAGAGCTAGAACGTTCGGACGCGCTCGCTCGTGGAGCGAGCGCGTCCGAACACGATAGAATGCTCCAAGCAACAGTTCGCGCGCTCTTGCGCCGTTTACATCAAGCGAGCGAGCATTCTTAGAATATTCTATAGAATCTTTGCGAACGCACTAAGAACAACGAAAGAATGCTCTACGCCTGTTTACACTAGAAGAATTTGACGTAGTGGGGATAGAATGAGCATTCGCTCGTTTGGTGTAAACCCACCCTAATAGGAAGGATAATGCTACGAACACTCAACGTTTCAAAGAAAAACTGCGAGGAACTGAGCTTATTTCACTCGCACCCAGAGACGTAGGTACCTTAAAAGATAATCAATTTAAGTCTGGCATCTCATTCCGATGAATATACATTTGCCAGGCGTCACAGTTCAGTTGCTCTGCCTTTAATGCTGTTAAATGTGTGTGTGATGAACAGAATTTTTTGTACAAAAAAATATATAAGTACCTACCTACATAGCTTTGCTCGATTAGACTTCGACTAGAGCGCGATGTGCACAATATCCATGAATATTAATTTATTTAATAGATACTAAACCGTTAATTTTAATAACTTAATACAGACTCTTACAGTGAACCGATTTATTACCCGCGGAGCAATGAGTTTACATAATACTTATATTTTAAGAGACGTCTCTGTGCGCGGCAGTTTGCACGGAAAGGAAACCAATTTAAACACGATAGCGTAATAGATAAAAAAATACGTGAATCTTTTACTAAATTCTAAAAAAATGCTGCAATTTTTGTGTTTTTTTAAAGAAAAGTGATTAATCATTTTAGATTACCTCTGCCTATTTGCATACCTTGCAGAGTCCATTGACCGTGTTATAACGAATAACTTCAATACAATAGTAAGGCTAATTAGCTTGTAGATTTGCATTAAGTTGCCCGCAGAAAAGGTCCAACTTTGCACCCCGCTGGGAGCAAGTTTTGTACAATAATATAAATTGTTGGATTAACTTGGTAAACTAAATCAATTTACTTAAGCCTAATTTAGCTGGGGTCAAAGCAAACAGTCTGAATAATCCGTTCAATTTAAGTTTGTAGACACGATACGAATAAAATATATTATAGGGTGTAAAAAGATAACTAAAATATGGGGTTCAAATACTCTCGGACTATCTTATAAAAAGTAAGCGCAGACTTGACTTGATGTCTTGATTACCATATGCCTAAATGGTGACATAATGTTATACTTAGTCCGATCAATTTAGACAAAAATAGTGATCAAATAAAGAAAATTCCGACAGAGCCAAATCTTCGTAGAGACCTTAGGTTCACCACAAGGAATAAAGTGTCAAAAGTCCCCATCAGTCCCATGTGAGCTTAGGGACTTATTCGGGGCCCAACGTCAAAATTTTAGGTTTTTTGGATTTTTCTCGAAAACGGTAAGTTTTATTGAAAAAGTACCTAAGAGCAAAGTTATAGATCTTAAAATTCTCTATAAAAATGGTCCCAATATATGGACTATTTTTATAGAGAATTTTAAGATCTATAACCTAAGATTTATAATTGACCGGACTATTAACGCTATTTTAAGTTATAAAAAGTCAAAGTTAGTTAAAGTTTTCTGACTTTTTTACAAAACTGGTGTATACGAATCATTTGAAATGTTTGTTTGATTACATAAAAATACAATTATAATTATATACTTTGAATATCTCTAATGTTATTAATTACGTGAAATTGTTAGAATTAATTTTGTTTTGATAAGATCCATATTTCATTGAAATTAATGGATGAACGCACCAAGCAACTATGAACAACATGTATAACATGAATTATAGATTTGTTATGATAATAAATTCGTTCGTTGCGATTGGCCTATATTTATATAACAAAGGGATAAGACTTATCTACAAGAACCAACTAAGAACTAACAAAAATAAAGTAAGGTTAAGTTACCTATCAATATACTTACTAATATAAGTATTTTGACGACCGATGTGGCGCGGCGGGCGAAGGTCCGCCTGCGACGCGGAGGTTGCGGGTTCGATTCCCATATTGTATTAAGTATGTCAGTCTTCTAGTACCCATAACACAAGAATCTGCTGCTTCGTGGGTTTTTACTGGAAAGAAATAGTTTTTTTTTTAAACGGCTTTTAACCCGTTTAAAAAAAACAAACATTCTTGGCATTCTTGGTTCCTTAGAAAGTTCACATATCTTCAATCATGTGTTTTTTACGAAGATGTTTTAATACTGGTTGATAAATTATGGGTTAAAATAGGGTTTTAGAGCCTAGGTTTTTTATTTATCAACACAATGGAATTTCTATATGATGTCGACCTTTTCAGTTTCAGTGTTAGCTTAGGCAAGATAGATAAGATAGATAAACACTTGATTGTACACAGAAGAGGATTTTACACACAAAAAATATTAAATTAACAGCACAATGGGCGGCCTTATCGCTAAAAGCGATCTCTTCCAGGCAAATGTGCTTAGCAGCAATAGTGGGGTGTGAAAATCAAAAAGTTATGAAAACGGTGACGTAATCGAGATAAACTGCAATGTTGACGACACTGCGCGTCAACATTCGCTTTATTGTCGAATGTTGACGCGTAGTGTCGTCAACATTCGCTTTTGTCGAACGTTGCAGCGTTAGCACGCAGTGTATCTATGTTTACGATTGTCACATTTATTCGTGCTCAGCCCCTGGATAAGAGATTTTTGAAGGCATTGTCACTATTTCTCGTACTACATATAACACATGTGTCTCTGTACAGCTGTTGATAAATTTAATATTTCTATGCATGGTTTTGGTTTACATCTATAATTGAGAATTGGACTAGCACCCCTATAGCGATACTTTAATTTGTAATTGTTGATGCCTATCTTGCAAATTACTTCGTGGAAGGCTTTCGAAATAACATGAATTTAGACTACGCAGATTGAAGAAGAATATGAAAACCAGCTTTTTTTTAAAACAGCACAATATTTTTCTATACCTACCTGAATTGAGTTGGTAGGTACCTACTTAAACAACAAAGATATGTTACGAAGCGCTATTTAAAGTTCTAAGTCTAAAGTTCAATAAAAGGCATGTTTCAAACTAAGTAATTATAATAAGATAACTAATCAAATAGTAAAACTACACTCCGCTTACTATTCTTGTAAATAGTTTAAGCAGATACGAGTTTTCTACGAAAGATTCTAAAGCATTGAAAGAATGCACCGATACAGGCTGGCGATCAAGACCACGCTAGCAGCAGCCGTGTTCACAAACACCTGCGTGGCCTTAGCAGACTTCCCTTTTGGAAACTGCTTCATCACAGCTGCTTCTGCTTTTTTCTCCGCCTCCTTCTCCAGCTTCTTATAATCTATCTCGGCTAAAATAACTGCGCCATGGGCTGCGCGAGGATCCTTAGTAGCGGTTTCCGTAAGATCTCGCTTGGCCGGGCTGGCCTGAACAGTAGAGTCCACAATATCTCGCGGCATCCGCCCGTTTACAACAAAAGACATGCCGGTCTCTGGGATTTCTTGCTTGCTTATGGTTTTAGCAACAGTTTTTGGAGTTGGTTTCTCGTCTTGGGTTATAGCCTGGGCTGTATCAGAAGCTAAGAGGTCTTGTCCTAGACGTTCTTCCAAAACGGGAGGAATAGTAGATGCGTTGTGTGGCTTCGTGCTCTTAGAAATAATGGATATTGCCTGGCTGACCGCGCGTCCAGTTGAAGCACGATCAACAGTTATATTTTGTGACTCCTGGAGGGTTGCATCCTGGCTGGCAGCTCTTGCGTGACGACGTATGGTCATGAACCGTCTAATCTTCGTGCAGTGAGAAGTCATAAAGCAGATCAGGGTGTTAGTTGAGCAGTCCATGTAGCAGGCGCACTTGGTGGGGCATTCTGGCATGATAGTGGGGCACACGGGTGGTGGGGCAGCGCCTTCGCAGGGAATATTGTGGCAGAACGTCTCATTGCAGTCATTCCGTTTCGGTGTAGACAACTCGTTATCTGTTCAAAAAGCTTGGGTTTAATTTTATTATCACTCTTCTGATAATAAAAAAAATTGGTAATATGTACCAATTAAATCGCTGTCAGAGAATCTAGTAGTGCACTGCAAGATTTATAAGTCCGTCATCATCATTCCAGTTTTGGTATGAGCGAGCAAAGTTAGCCCGAGCTACTCGATGATCTGTGGTAAGTAACGTTCCTCTGGCTGGCAAGTACGTCTTAATTCCAGCTTCTTTAACTCTTCTTCTTATCGTTTTAGTGCTAACAGTCACATGTCGAACGTCTTGGAGCATAGATTTGACCTCAGAAGAAGTCAAAGTGCGATTTCTCTGAACTGGGGGTATCTTCGAGAGGTTGAAATTGACGTTTTGCGGTGGCCAGCACGCTCGCCAGACTTAAACCTCATCGAACATGTTTGAGACAAGCTCGGAAAACAAATAAAACAGCGGGATCCATCACCAAGACACATAGGAGATCTCAAAAGAGCACTGGAAGAAGAGTGGAATCAAATACCACAAGATTTCATTGATAACTTAATCAAAAGCAGGCCGAGAAGATTGCTGGCAGTTTTAACGGTTAGAGGGGGTACCACTAAATACTGAATGTGCCCAAACACTCGACAAAAAGTCCCCATAATGGCATAAAACCCTGGTATTTTCAATGTGATGATTGAAGGGTCAATACTTCAAAACATCATTTTTGTGATTTCTATTAATTAGTCTTGTGTTTTTTTATTGAAGTTAGTTTTATTTTCATTAAAAATAATAAAATGAAAAAAGTGCTTAATAAAATGTTCATACTTCATACAAAAAAAATCTTTTTAGTCCAATCTGTCTCTTTTTTGTACCGTTCCTCTAATTTTGAACATGAGTGTATATATAATACGCGTAGTACCTAAAAACAAACATTCTTGGCACTCTTGGTTCCTTATGCTTCGGCTACATTAGCGGGCGAATATTCGTATCGTGTTGGCGCGACAAAAACATCGTGTTCGGGTATAGGCGATCTTCTTGTCTAAATACTACGCGATGTCACGATGTACCCGGCCACATACATCGCGTTAACACGAATATTCGCCGTAGCCCGCTAATGTGGCCCCAGCATTAGAAAGTTCACATATTTTCAATCATGTGTTTTTTGCGAAGATGTTATAATACTGATAGATGGGTCAAAAAAGGGTTAGATTTTTTTATTTATCAACACGTTAAAGATTAGGTAATAGAATTTCTATACGATGTCGACCTTTTCAGTTTCAGTGTTAGCTTAGGCAAGTGTGTTTAGCAGCAACAGTGAGTACGAATAAATGTGAAAATCAAAAAAGTATCAAAACAGTGACGTATTTGAGATACACTGCGCGTCAACATTCGCTTTATTGTCGAACGTTGCAGCATTAGCACGCAGTGTATCTTAAAATAATGTTATGTTAACGATTGTCACATTAATTTGTGCTCAGCCCTTGAATAAGAATTTTTTAAGGCATTCGTCAATATTTCTTGTAGTATAATGCTTCGGCTACATTAGCGGGCGAATATTCGTATCGTGTTGGCGCGACAAAAACATCGTGTTCGGATAAAGGCGATATACTACGCGATGACACGATTTACCAGGCCACAAACATCGCGTTAACACGAATATTCGCCGTAGCCCGCTGGTGTGGCCCCAGCATTATACATGTAATAAATTATTTTTTTGCAAAGGAAATGTTAAGCACACCTAACAACGCTATCATGGAGCAATTAAAATGCAAATTACTTCGTGGAAGGTTTTCGAAATAAGATGAATTACGACTACGCAGATTGAAGAAGAATATGAAAACCAGCTTTTTTTTAAAACAGCACAATATTTTTCTATACCTGAATTGAGTTGGTAGGTACCTACTTAAACAACAAAGATATGTTACGAAGCGCTATTTAAAGTTCTAAGTCTAAAGTTCAATAAAAGGCATGTTTCAAACTAAGTAATTATAATAAGATAACTAATAGTAAAACTACACTCCGCTCACTATTCTTGTAAATAGTTTAAGCAGATGCGAGTTTTCTACGAAAGATTCTAAAGCATTGAAAGAATGCACCGATACACGCTGGCGATCAAGACCACGCTAGCAGCAGCCGTGTTCACAAACACCTGCGTGGCCTTAGAAGACTTCGCTTTAGGCTTCTTCCCGTCATCTTTTTTCTCCGCATCCTGCACCAGCTTCTTAGTATCTATCTGGGCTAAGGCAACTAGGCCATGGGCTGCGCGAAGATCCTTAAAAGCGGTTTCCGTAAGATCTTGCTTGGCCGGGCTGGCCTGAACAGTATAGTCCACAATATCTCGCGGCACCCGCCCGTTTACAACCAACGACATGCCGGTCTCTGGGATTTCTTGCTTGCTTATGGTTTTAGCAACAGTTATTGGAGTTGGTTTCTCGTCTTGGGTTATAGCCTGGGCTGTATCAGAAGCTAAGAGGTCTTGTCCTAGACGTTCTTCCAAAACGGGAGGAATAGTAGATGCGTTGTGTGGCTTCGTGCTCTTAGAAATAATGGATATTGCCTGGCTGACCACGCGTCCAGTTGAAGCACGAGCAACAGTTATATTTTGTGACTCCTGGAGGGTTGCATCCTGGCTGGCAGCTCTTGCGTGACGACGTTTGGTCATGAACCGTCTAATCTTCGTGCAGTGGGAAGTCATAAAGCAGATCAGGGTGTTAGTTGAGCAGTCCATGTAGCAGGCGCACTTGGTGGGGCATTCTGGCATGATGGTGGGGCACACGGGCGGTGGAGCAGCGCCTTCGCAGGGGATATTGTGGCAGAACGTCTCATTGCAGTCATTCCGTTTCGGTGTAGACAACTCGTTATCTGTTCAAAAAGCTTATGTGTAATTAAACGGTTTTACTTAGCTCACCCCGTTTGTTTTATTCTTGGGTCAAATTTAGTAATTCAAATTTCACCCTCTTCCTGTCAACCGATTAATCTGAAATTTTGTATACACTTTGGATTTTGTTGACAATACAATTATGTTTATTCATTATCATTATAAATTCAAGATGGCCGCCGCTAATTTATGTTTTATTAATCCCATCAATATGGGTATCAAATGAAAGGGCTCAACAAGCAAAATACAATATACTATAAAAAATAGAAATCCAAGACGGCGTAAAAACTAAAAACTAGAAAATAAAAATAGGTAAAAAAACTTTTTAAGTTAAACGGTTTTATGTTAAACATACATTGCAATGTTTAAGATAAATGTACTAAAAACCAAAAAATAATAAAATAGATACAGTCGCGGGAATTATAAACATATGCATAGACTAGACTAAAATAAAACCGTGGGGCACGTCAATTGTCTACAATCGTTGATAATTTGTAGACAATTGCCCAACCGTGCCCCACGGTTTTATTTTATTTCTGCATCACGTAGATACGGTAGATATTGAACGAGATATAACATTGGAGTAGGGACTCCGCATATCAGACGGATAAACGTCGCAATGAATTAAACAAAACTTTCAAACTGTCCCAGTTTCTGTTCACTGAAAATGTTTATTGCAGTTTTTAAAAAGCTTTACCAGTGTCTGCTCAATATAAATACATTAAAATTTGAGGCACGAGTTTTAGGCAAACATTTTTTAGAAACAACTGAATGACGTAATACCTGTCTGCAAATGAAATTGTCAAAATCGTCGCGGTGAATTGCCCAGCTGAATGGTTTATTCGGAAGCTTCTAGATTAAATTATGACTACAAAGTCCTACATAAAAACATTTATAATGTAACAACAGACAAACAAACAGTGTTTTGCCCATTTCAGTTTAGAACTGGACATATGAAGTCATCAACTTTGCAATGTGAATACAGTACTGTTTATACAGCACACGTTTGGTTTTAATAAAGCCTGGTTTAGACGATACAATTTTCTTGTACATTCAAGTGCAATTATTGAATGCAATAAATGAAGTGCGATAATTGCCCTTCAAGAATTGTACGTAACTGTTTACACGTGGATACAAGTAAAAAAATTGAACGCAATTATTGAATGCAAGTCTTGACAAAAAATAGTTGCAAATGTCTTCTGTTTAGACCAATACAATAATGTTTAGGAGATTATTGCTTTCAAGTTTTGCCTTGTCTAAATAGTGAGTTGTATGTGCGTGTACCATTCATTGGCGGGTTGCTTCAAGTATTGCACGTATTTGCGTTGTCAAATTTTTCATTCAAGTGTTGGAAGGTTTTGTAAATTTTTGTATGTGCTGTTTACACCAAGACAATTTTGGCAAGCAAAACTTGCGCAAAGATCAAAATGTTACGTACTGTTTAGACCATGCAGGTAATTTATTGCTGCAATTTTATTGTATGCAATAGGCAAGAAACTGGCATCATGTAAATGGCGCTTTAGTCTTTGCGTTGTACCTACTACGTGTATTTGCTGGTTTGTGATACTATATCTCGTATAATAAAGCTCTTTACCCGTATTAAAATTGAAATTGAGCTAAGTACATGTCACTACAGATGACTGATATACCAGTCTACATCATCAGCTATTATCAGCTTGAAGATGGTCACTATTGGACTTACATAATGTATCTAATGAGAGCGTAGGTATTTTTTTAGTATGCAGAGTAGCTTCGCCTGGACGTAGACAACTACTTTAATAATACATGAATGCTAAAAGCAACTAGTAAGATACATAAATTATATAGAAAATAAAAAATACTTACTGGATTTGCGAATATGGTATTCGTCGCCCCACGGAGGATACTGAGCATCAGCAAATGCTCCGAACAGCACAGCAGCAATAATTAGCAATTTGAAACCCATGATTTTGATAAAACACAAAAATTCACACGTTTTCACACTTGAAGAAGATGACAGAAGTGCTCGAATAAAATAAATGAATAGAGTTTGAAATAAGAAGAATGCTGATACGAAAGAGGTCACGTCTATTCTGAAAAGTTCCTATCATCGTGTAACCTTTGTTTGTTTTTTTTTTAGCAGATTTAAAAATATAATTCCAAAGAGGTGATATGTCAAGAGCACAAGATGAAGCTAGACAAATACTCCTTTTTGGAACGAAGTTCCAAAAAGGAGTATTTTAGAGTATTTTAGAAAATGAGTTTGATCTTACTTTTAATGGCTCTTGCGCACGCAAAAAATGTAAACTATTTCGATGAAACTTAGAATAGAAGCGCCGAAAAATACACCAATCACTCCGCCGAAGTCAACTGAAACAAATACAGTATATTGGTAGGCAACTTACCAATAAAATATTTAGTAATAGAGACATAGATATTTAAGACATTATGTAGATATTTAAGACATGATGTAGTTGTATGATCCTTCTTACAAAGAATTACAATCAAATACTGAAGTTCCAGTGAGAAGACAATTTAACTTAGTAATATGTATGTAAATTCAACCAAACTCAAATAAAAATTTATTAAATAAAATCACAAGGATCACTTTGAAACGTCTAACATACTGGGAGATTCTAGGTGCCAGTTTGTCGCGACCGCCTTCTAGACTTTACGACGAGTCTAGAACAGGCAAGAAACTAGACCTGGATCCTAGCGGTTTTTTATATGATCCTTATTACTATTGTTTATTGAAACAAAATTATGATAAGACAACTTATGGTAGATTTATCTTTTTACCTACAAGTCCCAGCATGTCCCGGATCGCATGACGTCTCACTCGTAGGGAAGGTAAGTGCGCTAGCCTCACGCTGCCTTGAGTACCTCTGTCTTGGGCTTCTAAATCATCTAGACGACTGAAAACAAAAAGAACTAGGAACTATTGCACTTGCATTTGGCTACTTCTTATGTTTTAACAGGCGTCACAGTTAGTAGCACAGGTAGTACCGCTAGTACCGCCTTCCATGCTGTGGGTCGTGGGTTCGATTCCCACCCAGAGCAAATTTGTGATAAATAGAAAAATTTGCTCTGTGCTATATTGTATTCAATGTAGGTAATTTACAAAAAAATGTACATAAATGCATAATTTATGCAAACTAGATTGCTGATAGAATTCTTATACACGAATCCCAAACTAAGCAAAGCAAAGCTTAGCTTTGTTTGGGATTAGAGTGTGATGTGTGAAATGTCTGTGAATATTTATTTATTTTGAAACAGAATAAATAGCATAGTTTTGAAATTCGTTTTAAATATTAAAAATATAGATTCTGATTTCGTTGTTTTCATTTTATTCAGATAAATATATAAATACGGTTAGGTAAGACAATTAGGTAGGTTATACAAAGTTAGGTTATATTACATTTATGTAGGATAGATATTTAATTGGGTAAAAGTTATAAATAAACAAGATCTTTTTTTTCTTGACATTTATCTGGGGATCAGGAGCCTAGAAAATAGCGTTCTTTTTAAAACTTTGAAATTTCCTAGATTTCAAAACAAAATTATATAGAAACTTCGACAGTTGAGCAGTAAAATACCACATCTATTTTCTGATTACCATCCAATGCTTTCAAAATAGGTCTATAGCTTATCGATCGAAGCGTCATCTTGGATAAATTGCTCTGAATCTTGGACTGAATTTGTACAATCTTGAAATGGGGGCGATGGTGAAGCGTAGATTGCTTGGCGCATGATTGGGTCTATAATGATGTTACTGGGTAAGGAAACCCTTGAGGCAAGTTAACTGAAACTTGGACAGAAACTCTTACCTAGAAAAGTTCGTTTGTTTGTGCTAGCTTATTCACTTTCACTTGTTAGTCCAGTCAAAATAGACTAAAATTATGACTTCAGTTTGCATTAATTCCCAACAAGCTGGATTTTTGTGCAGGCCTTGAATACGTCATTATAAATGATATGTCAAAAGTCCCCATCGATCCCGCTTGTGCGTTGTTTTTTATTCGAGGTCAAAGGTCATAAATTTGCGTTTTTTGCATATATCTCTGAAAATACGAGAGCTATCGAAAAGTGGTTCAGGCAAAGTTTGTACATCGTAAAATTGTCTACAAAAATACCTCAACACTTTTCTTCTACAAAGCATCGCTTTCGAGATATAGTGACTTTAGACCGCAGGAAAATCGTCGAAGATGCTGCGTTTTTTTCATTTCAACCGTTTTATCTGCTTTATTGCCACAGAATAAACAGTATTTTTTTAAATTTACTGAACGGGGTGATGGGTTCGATGAGTTAGTCCTCCTCCGAGGTAATGAATCGTCTTTTTGTCTCAAGAAATACTGTTTGTTCTGTGGCAATGAAGCAGATAAAACGGCTGAAATGAAAAAAACGCAACATTTTAGTAGATTTTTCTGCGGTTTTAAGTCACTATATCTCAAAAGCGATGCTTTGTAGAAGAAAGGTGTTGAGATATTTTTGTACACAATTTTACGATCTACAAACTTTGTCGGAACCATTTTTCGATAGCTCTCGTTTATGACTTTTAAACGCCAATTTATGACTTAAACCTGGGTATTTGCGTTTTTCGCGTATATCTCTGAAACAACGAGAGCTATCGAAAAATGGTTCCGACAAAGTTTGTAGATCGTAAAATTGTCTACAAAAATATCTCAACACTTTTCTTCTACAAAGCATCGCTTTTGAGATAAAGTGATTTTAAACCACAGGAAAATCTACTAAAATTCTGCGTTTTTTTCATTTCAGCCGTTTTATCTTCTTCATTGCCATAGAACGAACAGTATTTCTTGAAACAAAAAGATGATTCATTACCTCGGAGGAGGACTAACCCATCGAACCCATCACCCCTTTCAGTAAATTTCAAGAAATACTGTTTGTTCTGTGGCAATGAAGCAGATAAAACGGCTGAAATGAAAAAAACGCAGCATCTTCGACGATTTTCCTGCGGTCTAAAGTCACTATATCTCAAAAGCGATGCTTTGTAGAAGAAAAGTGTTGAGGTATTTTTGTAGACAATTTTACGATCTACAAACTTTGCCTGAACCATTTTTCGATAGCTCTCGTTGTTTCAGAGATATACGCAAAAAACGCAAATTTATGACTTTTAACCTGGAATAAAAAACAACGCACAAGCGGGATCGATGGGGACTTTTGACATATCATTTGTAATGACGTATTCAAGGCCTGTACAAAAATCCAGCTTGTTGGGAATTAATGCAAGCTGGAATGTCTATTTTGACTGGACTATGTATGAGCAAATAACTTTGCCAAACTTGCAAGCTATGAACGACAGCTAATTAGAAACTTGAACGTTCTGGAAATGATACGAGTAGGTGAGTGGTGCAAATGATTAAGCCTAGATATAATATTAAAATTCAAATTTGACAAATCCCAATCCAACATAGATTGGCTAGGCAAATATTGTCAATGTTTGCAATTAATTTAAATATTTCAGAAGTCTGAGCTAAGTCATATATTTTATGAGATTTATTCCTAAGCGGTTATCCCCGATTTTTTTGCTGAATTATTTATTCAATATACTTGTCATTAAATAGATGCCTTGTAGGGTATATAGGGTATCACAAGTTGGGCAAAAAAAAAGCGGGGATATTAGAGATAACCGCTTAGGGATAAATCTCGTAAGCATCGTAGCCTTCAATCGAGCACCCAGCAATGCGAGCATATCTGCAGAAATAGATGCGGTGGTCTACCCGGATCAGCTCTTTCACAAAAACACCATCAAAGCTTACTTGCAAGACACGTGGACTACTTTGTAAGTAATCTCTTCACAGTCCATTGGGCAGGAACACTCACTGCTCTCCAGCTCATCTGAAATATAATGTAAACATACCGGTTAGTAATTAATGCAGTTCCATCGACACGATAGGAAGAAGAAGAAGAAGTAATTAATGACCTCTCAACGAGCAAAGTCCTCCTCCATTTTACTCCTACTGGCTCTTTCTTTCCCTCTTGTAATAGAATAAATAATTTAAACAGATAAGCGACTACTTAGCTCAATATAATTGAAGCCATAACTTTTATTGTTGCTTATATTACAAATGTATCAATTCTTGCTCTTTCTGATATTTTTCTTATATCTTTCTCACTTACTGATATTTCTATAGAGACACACCAATCCCTGAACGTCACAAACTGGCCGATTTTCTGAAAACATACTACAGTTATAAGGTTTTGCCTATAAGTCCCTGGTGAATTGAACTCATTCTTAAAAGGCGTGGTCAGAATACATTGAATGCTGATTGGTATATATAAGCTAGTTTATACCATTCCAAGTTATACCTTATGAAAATGCAGCTATTTTTACTGAATTTTAGAAATACCAATTTAGTACCTGCAGGATTATGTAGTCATTACAATAAAATCAACAAAATAATAAAGGCAAAAATATTATAATAGGGGTCTCAAAACCTTTTCATGTTGTTGGATTTCTGTTGTAATATAAAATATAACTACTACTAACCAAGGCTGGAAAATTATCTCCACATTTTTTCATTATTTGAATATAACGTATATATAGGTTTTTATTTCGTTAAACGGCATGCAAACTGTAACAAACTCTTTTCAACTTATCGTTCGACACAATTTCTAGAAGAAACATATCTCACCAACAGCCGGCATAAAGTGATGGGTGCAGTTACACAGTTCGACCAGCGTGTCAGCCTTGCAGTGCCACACGCAGGCGCTGAGCGAGTAGCGGGGGAATGGCCACGAAGCCGGCAAGGCTGGGCGCTCGTCGAGGAACAAACAGTCGCGGCTGCCTTGTGCGATACCACGCACTGATATGTCGCTTATAGTCTGCTCTGCCTGTTGAGACGTGGTTGCTATAGAGATTTGTGGTGGCTAGATGCTCTCTTGTTTTTTCTTTGAGACCTGAGGGCTGATGAATTGATGTGAAGATTTGTGGTGGCTAGATGCTCTTTTGTTTTTTCTTTGAGACCTGAGGGCTGATGAATTGATGTGAAGATTTGTGGTGGCTAGATGCTCTCTTGTTTTTTCTTTGAGACCTGAGGGCTGATGAATTGTTGTGAAGATTTGTGGTGGCTAGATGCTCTTGTGTTTTTTCTTTGAGACCTGAGGGCTGATGAATTGATGTGAAGATTTGTGGTGGCTAGATGCTCTTTTGTTTTTTCTTTGAGACCTGAGAGCTGATGAATTTATGTGAAGATTTGTGGTGGCTAGATGCTCTTTTGTTTTTTCTTTGAGACCTGAGGGCTGATGAATTGTTGTGAAGATTTGTGGTGGCTAGATGCTCTTGTGTTTTTTCTTTGAGACCTGAGGGCTGATGAATTGATGTGAAGATTTGTGGTGGCTAGATGCTCTTTTGTTTTTTTGTTAGGGCTGATAACTTGATCTGAAAATCGTAAGCGTATCGAACACAGGGACAGGGACGTTTTTGACTTACATTGCGCGTCAACATCAATACTGTTGTAGCAAAATTACTGCGCAGTGTATTTTAAATACGTTACGTTTACGTTACGATTGTAACATTTATTCGTGCTCACCTCTCTGCATATAGTTTCCAACTAATCTTAAAAAATCAGCATTTACATACTTTTTGAAGAATCTCCAAGCAGTTTAAATCGAGGTTTGTAACACTGTTGAATGCGGTGCGTAGAGTACGAGCTACTACCACTTAATATACCTCTAAGCAGTGGTAGCTTCATCTACAGATTCAGTTGTTTTTAACGGTGGTAAGAAGTTCTAGTGGAAAGAAGTATGAGCAATTCTCTATGGATGGGCCTCAACAAAAAAAAATCGTTCCTCAGGGTTGCCACATAGTACGTTTTAAAGGGCTTTTTTTAACAATTTTATCGGAATATCTCGCTTTTCATGGGACGGATTTTTTTCGTAAACATAGAAAAAATTGACCTGTATAGGCTCTTTCAAACATACTATGTGGCAAACCCGAGGGACAGTTTTTTTAGTCGTGGCCCAAAATGCCCCTTCTACTTTTTTAATAAACTTACGCTCACAATAACTTCGAAATCGCTGACAGTTGGGAGGCTGCCGCAGCTTCCCAAATTGTTTTCAGACACCATTGTGATAATCTCATCTGGTGAATGTACTTTCACCTGTAATTGTAATAAAAACATACTTTATTTGGACCAAATAGTGCCGTGTTAAAACAAAATAAAGTCCATCGCATCATTGTGTCACTGATAACTGTAAGCATTATACTCTTGAATAAATATTATAAATACATTATTTTTGTGACCTTTTGAATAAATCAGGCAAACTCTATCACTAACTAGGACTTGAGCTAGCAAACTTATAGCTATTTAGAGGATCAAATATTCGCTCCCAAAATATTCTTGAGCCACTCCACTTGGTGAGCGTGATATGTATGATAATTTATTAATGAATTCCACCAAATAAGCCTTACCGTAATATAGTCGATCGCAGTGAACGTTAGAACTGGCAATCCTGTCTGCATATTCACAACCTCAATATCTTCGGTACCGATCTGTCGAGAGTTGAAAATGTAACATGTGCCATACTGCGTCTTTATTGGCAGGAATCTGAAACAAACTTGCGCTGGTACTATGATTACCATATATTTCATTAGTAATCATCATTAGAACAAAGATCCACCGACCCTACCCAGTGGTATAAGAACAGGAAGAAGAAGAAGAATGGGACAAAGATCACGAATAATGTGACAACCGTAAACGTATCGAAACGGTGGCGTGCTCTTTTACTCATGACCACCCTATTTTCAAGTATGTACCTACCCTACTATAGAAAAAAAAAACAATACAATCCGTTAAAAAAAATCTGAATCAATCTACCTCTCACAGCACGGAAACTCCTCATCATTCCACCAGCACTCAGTCAGCAAGCCCTCGCAGGACTCTTTGACCGTTTCAACGAGAGGGACAATTTCGTTCACGCAGGTCTTATTGATCTTGCAGTTCAAGCATATCTTGCATCCTCGGTTCCAGTACATCACGGCTTTGGCGAAGTTGAAGAGGACTGGTGAGAAGTTGTTCCTGAGGCGGAATGTTTGCGAAATATTTTATACATAAGATTTATAGAAAGAAAAAACAATAGGCGCTTTAGCAAGTTGGTTAAGGTTTGTAACAAAAACCTTGGTACAGTCTAAGCATATACCTACCTTGCACTGAAACCTTAAATTAGTAGCTAAATGCTTGCATATAAATTACCCAAATTAAAGTTCCCATATCTCAACATGGGTGTATCTTTTACTAGTCTCAAGAACATTCATTAATAATATTGTCCATAGAAAATACCTACGTCCATAGCCCATATCCATAAGAGATACGAACCATATTGTCTTTAGAAGATACGTCGATAGCCATGTCCATAGAAAATACGAACCTTTCAAGAGCTTTCTTAGTAGATTTTTCAGTGCTAAACGCCTGGCATATAGTGACGGCTGGGAACGGGGTATCCCATTCCAAGAAGTCGGTTTCCACGGAGTAGGAGACTGCGTCTTGTGCGTACAGGCTGAGTGATCCTCGCAGCACTGCAGCTGCGCCGGCGCAGCAAGCAGATAAGAACACCAACCAGAATAGTCTAGAACAGAATTAAAACAGCTTGAAGTTTATTTAAATTCTTTTACTTTTAGAATTTTGCATTATCCTATTTATTATGCAACTTACAGCTAGCGGCAATGCAGCCAGTATCTTGGGAATGCTTTGGGTTGGTAGTGGTTTGGATCAGTTGAGCTATCTATAGATAGTTTGCATCGGTCTGTACATAGCTCAAATTTTTCTTATGTATTTTTTATACCTTTGTACATTTTGTAAATAGAATAGAATAGTTAAAATAGTTTATTGATTTTGTTTGTTTAATTATTATCAACTGATACCAATAAGAATTTATTGTGATCTTTAAACAAATATTTATAGTCGTAAGTTTGTTTGTTACTAGCCTATTATCATTTTTCAAAAACGTATGTTTACTGAATATTTTGTTAATATAAAACCTGTGTAATAATTATTCATTATTCGTCTTACCGCTTAACAATATGAGGTTTCGCTGTTGATATCACGTGACCGAATCTCTGCAAACTGCTGTTATTCTCAAAGTATTGGATTTTATCCTTCAAGCTTGTTACAAAACCTTCCATCATAAAACAGGCTCAATTATCCTTCAAAACTACAAGGGATAATCAACCCTAGAAACCATCAAACAAGGTGGTTTTTCGTAAGGCAAATTTAACGTGAAGATGAAGTGTGGTGCGCCAAAATTGATAACTAAAATATTATATTCGTAAAACAAGGAGCTTGTTAGTAATAGATAAGTCTGACTTGCAAATATGTTACTAGAAACACGTTGGATATTTTATTTTTTGTATGTTTGGATTCGTGTTTAGATTTAATGCATTTAACATGTAGTTTAAAAGCAAAAAGTAATAAAACATGTTACTTGCACGACACGGTCTCACATGTTGGACATCGTGAAATGTAATTAGTAATTATACCTACTTATTAAAAAAAAGTCGAAACGATGTGCTGAAGGGATTTTTTATTTGTCAAACGTCAAAGAGCTGTTAATATTAGCTATTAAGGCCCAAGCGCTCAGTCAGGACGGTAGCCCAACAACAAAAGATGTCGCTAGTTTAAAAAACTGCGGTTTTTCTTCTGATTTGTTAATGGTTTTTTGCGTTTAGTTATCAAAATTCTACTTTGCGAAAATTAATTAATAGATACCAATTAATCAATACAAAATACTATAATTTTAGTAGGAAAAACGTGCAGAGGCTGGCGAGGAATTTCAAGCTTGCTATCTACTTTGACACGCAAAAATGTTTCCGATATTTGAAACGCGCTAGCGTTTCATAATTTCGACGTCAGGTAATAAGAACTAATAGCGCAGTTCAAAGTACTGTGGATTGACAATCAGAGTATTCGAGTTCAAATCTCCGCCAGAAATGTAATTTTTTGTTGCTTCCTTTTTTTGATATTTATCTGTGTCTTTCTGCAGAGCAGAGGCTCTGCAGAATTTTTACAGACTACTATAAAACCTACTTTATTGGAATTTTTTTTGAACTTAAATGCAATAAAATGCAGTAGATACCTATTACATAGGTTACCTTCTAATAAAACTGCTAATATCTTCAGGAATATGTTTATATGTATTTAATATTTCAATAGTAAGACTCTCTACAGCTCTGTAAATTAAACAAATAAAACACATGAATATGTTTTGCCCAAAAACGGGCTACGGGCTATTTATGTCGTTTTCTGTGGCGTCGCTAAGATTCTTCAATTGCAGTTGTTGGTGCATTGTCTTGCCTGCGTACAAAGGATATAGATTGTTTGTGGGGCAGTTACATCATAATGCTTGATCGGAGTGATCGCAAAGCGTGAATGTTTCTTCGGATCCTTTCTGTTACCACAATGAGTTTCTAATTGGCACAATTGATTACTATACTTACAAGATAAAATTTCATCAAAAACAACTTTACTATGTACGACTAAATTGACAGACAGCTAGCAATGACAATTATGTCAGCGAGGTTGCCTTACTACAGGTTTTATTTACTTTGACAACAAAAAAAAAGGTTTTATTTACCTATAATTCAATGCATTATTTGGAAGTTTGTAATTTTTCTTACAAATAAACGTTTTTTTTTAATGAAAAAATTTTTCTTTATATTTATAACTAGCTGAACCCGCCGCGACTTCGTCCGCGTGCCGTTTTAAGATATTTTGCGATAACCCATTACCATTACTATCTTCTTATGAAAGAAATTGACGGTAAAGTGCAGTCTAAGAAGGAAAACTTAGTACATATTGGTACTTATTCTTAAAACCGGGCAAGTGCGCACGAAGATTTTCGTACCGTATCTATGGCCCGTTGCCCTTATCAATATCGAATAAATAAAATTTACGTTTATATATAAGCCCCCTTGAATATTAATTATGCGTGATAGTTAGAGAATTTAAAATAGACAGAAATTAAACACTCAGTAATACGATCTAGTTTTACCCTTTGGTTACCGAACCCTAAAAACCCAATAACGTAAACTACTAAAACATAAGTAATCAAAACTCACTAAATTACCGTTACCGTAAGTAAATAAATCAGGCCAAGTGCGACTCGGACTCGCCCGCTATAAGTTCCGTGCCATACCTATGTAAACGATTAAGAAAAAAAACATGTTTTTGTACCTATGCGAACCCTCTAAGCATGTTCTGTTTTTAGTATTTGATATCTATGCCGGACTAAAATATAATAACTATGTCCGGTTAATGTACAACCATGGAAAGCACGACCCGGAATGTACGACCACGGAAAGCACAGCCAGGAATACGCAACCAGGAATTCTCAGCCAAAATGTACATGAAATCCGGGCTGCGCATTCTCGACATGTGTTAGGAATGTCCAACCACGGAATGTAGAGCCGTGGAAAATACAACCATGGAATTGGCGTCTATTGCTCTGATTGGTCGAAATCAATTGGAATGAATTGGGTGCATGGAAAGAGCCTCCTCGTGGCACACACCGGTAACAGCTAGGCACGGTAAAGCAGTGTCTAGTCTGGCTAATCTTTCCAATACGATGCTACAACAAAATACAGTTGTAGCATCGACACGATAAGAAGAAGAAGATTGGTCGAAAGCCTAGCCTATGCTTCGTTTAGATGAAACCAAAGATTAAAATGTTACTATCCCATTTTGATAAAGATAGACTGCACAGATTATAATATGAAAAGAAAACAATTCAATTCAATAATTGTTATCTGGCAAATGGTTCAACGCATGTAGGTTCTGGCGCGGTTTTCTATATCAAACTAACGCTCGTCGCTTCGCTCCTCGCACCTACTGTGACGCATCACACATGAAAAAAAATCAGTTTAAAAATAATATTTTGACAGTGGCATAGTTAGCTACTTGTACATGATCGGCTAAACGAAAAATTCGAGTAAGCGCAAACGAAGCATATGCTATGACGTCATTTGGCATCAAATTCCCAACACGTGTCGGGAATGTACAACCATGTAATACACAGCCACGGAATGCACAGCCCGGAATTGGATGCCAAAATGGTCACCGATTCCGGGCTGTACATTCCGTGGCCGTGTCATTATCCGATAGGGCGTTCGATGGTACCGCCAGCATATCAGTGTCGGCTCCGATATCCGATATCGAGACGGACAATATGAAAGACAGGTACATTTTTCATACATTTTAGTTACCCGGATATCGGATCAGCGTCCGACACCGATATCGGATCGGATAATGTGAAAACGCTCTGACTCTCAAACTTGATTGAAATCGTTCATAAAAAACGCTACTACAAACTTCCTTTTTGCAATATTTGGTGTAAAATCAAGTCATTAATGTGCGTCTCAATTTTCATTGACTTTCGTCTATAAATAACGTTACAGAAAACTTCCCTCATTTTATTGCATTCATTAGAGTAAAATTGTCACAAAGCGCCTCTTAATAATTTGATTAAAATTCGTCGATTTTTATCGTTACAACACACTTGCCCCCTTTCCCACGGAGGAATTTTAAAATATTATTATGAAAATAGTTATATATTTTATAAAATATTATTATATTAAAAAAACAAACCATCTAAGTAAATTATGTCTTTGTATGAGACTATAAGCGCCCCTTGATTATTTAACATTTTGTTTTTAAATATTTATTCGTCATTAGCGGTAATTGGGTACGCAACCCTAGATAACTTAGCAAAATAACTCGATTCAACGAAAATATTGCTAATACCGATCGACTTACCTATAACACATTGCCAAAACGCACCGATAGCGCGTTCTAGGATTACGCCACGCATGACAGCGCCATCTATACTCGAAATCGTATACTAAATCGTATACGATCGAAATTTTAAACTTAGGGAAATTTTTACAGGGAATTTTTTCTAGAGAAATTTTTACATTTAGCAAAATCATCCCCAGATGATTTTGCTAAATGTAAAAATGCAGATCTATTTTATTTTGTGTCAACATTATGTGTATCAAGTTTCAAGTCAATCGGTTCACAATAAAGATAAACTGCACAGATTATAATATGAAAAGAAAACAATCCGATTCAATAATTGTTGTCTGGCAAATGGTTAAACGCATGTAGGTTCTGGCGCGGTTGTCTATATCAAACTAACGCTCGTCGCTTCGCTCCTCGCACCTACTGTGACGCATCACACGTGAAAAAAAATAAGTTAAAAAATAATATTTTGACAGTGGCATAGTTAGCGAAAAATTCGAGTAAGTGAGTATGACGTCATTTGGCATCAAATTCCCAACACGTGTCGGGAATGTACAACCATGGAAAACACAGCCACGGAATGCACAGCCCGGAATAGGATGCCAAAATGGTCACCGATTCCGGGCTGTACATTCCGTGGCTGTGTTTTCCTTGGTCGTGTAATCACGGCACCCATGATTGTGGTGATTTCCATACTCTTTACCTTAGGTTAAAAGAAGACCCAATCAGTTTTTTTTTAATTACCTACTTAAGAATGCCTAGAGAATGTTTCTTCGAATTACTGGAATTAGATAGATATAGTAAGTATTTCAATTTCATTTATAAAATCCTCCACATTTATATCAATAAATGACTCCTCCACATTTATATCATCCATTATAAATTACCGTTTAGAAATTTGCCTCCTTCTTGTCACCGCACTATGAACGCACTGAACTGAACACGTGGGGTTGCGACACGACGTTGCCGTCCTGCTGTCGAACGCTCGCGGTACGGACGCCGCACTGTTTCCGCACCGTGCATTTTGTATGAAAACATACGACCGTCCGTCCTTACGCCGAACGACGAACGCACCGCTTCGGCACTGCAGCGGTCCGATACGAAACGCATAAATTGAAAGAGCCCTAAGAGCGTTTTCACATTATCCGATCCGATATCGGTGTCGGACGCTGATCCGATATCGGGGTAAGTAAAATTTATCAAATATGTCCGGCCCGATATCGGATATCGGAGGTACATATTTCATACATCTTACTTACCCCAATATCGGATCAGCGTCCGACACCGATATCGGATCGGATAATGTGAAAACGCTCTGACTCTCAAACTTGATTGAAAGCGTTATCTCATTATCCGATAGGGCGTCCGATGGTACCGCCAGCATATCGGTGCCGGCTCCGATATCCGATCTTTATCTTTATCTTTATCTTTATCTTTATCTTTATCTTTATCTTTATCTTTATCTTTATCTTTATCTTTATCTTTATCTTTATCTTTATCTTTATCTTTATCTTTATCTTTATCTTTATCTTTATCTTTATCTTTATCTTTATCTTTATCTTTATCTTTATCTTTATCTTTATCTTTATCTTTATCTTTATCTTTATCTTTATCTTTATCTTTATCTTTATCTTTATCTTTATCTTTATCTTTATCTTTATCTTTATCTTTATCTTTATCTTTATCTTTATCTTTATCTTTATCTTTATCTTTATCTTTATCTTTATCTTTATCTTTATCTTTATCTTTATCTTTATCTTTATCTTTATCTTTATCTTTATCTTTATCTTTATCTTTATCTTTATCTTTATCTTTATCTTTATCTTTATCTTTATCTTTATCTTTATCTTTATCTTTATCTTTATCTTTATCTTTATCTTTATCTTTATCTTTATCTTTATCTTTATCTTTATCTTTATCTTTATCTTTATCTTTATCTTTATCTTTATCTTTATCTTTATCTTTATCTTTATCTTTATCTTTATCTTTATCTTTATCTTTATCTTTATCTTTATCTTTATCTTTATCTTTATCTTTATCTTTATCTTTATCTTTATCTTTATCTTTATCTTTATCTTTATCTTTATCTTTATCTTTATCTTTATCTTTATCTTTATCTTTATCTTTATCTTTATCTTTATCTTTATCTTTATCTTTATCTTTATCTTTATCTTTATCTTTATCTTTATCTTTATCTTTATCTTTATCTTTATCTTTATCTTTATCTTTATCTTTATCTTTATCTTTATCTTTATCTTTATCTTTATCTTTATCTTTATCTTTATCTTTATCTTTATCTTTATCTTTATCTTTATCTTTATCTTTATCTTTATCTTTATCTTTATCTTTATCTTTATCTTTATCTTTATCTTTATCTTTATCTTTATCTTTATCTTTATCTTTATCTTTATCTTTATCTTTATCTTTATCTTTATCTTTATCTTTATCTTTATCTTTATCTTTATCTTTATCTTTATCTTTATCTTTATCTTTATCTTTATCTTTATCTTTATCTTTATCTTTATCTTTATCTTTATCTTTATCTTTATCTTTATCTTTATCTTTATCTTTATCTTTATCTTTATCTTTATCTTTATCTTTATCTTTATCTTTATCTTTATCTTTATCTTTATCTTTATCTTTATCTTTAATAATTTGATTAAAATTCATCGATTAATAACGTTACAAAACACTTGCCCCTTTCCCATGGAGGAATTTTAAAATATTATTATGTAAATATATATATGTACATAAATAAAAAATATTTATTTATTTATTATATATATACATACATATTTAATAAAATATTATTATATTAAAAAAACAAACCATCTAAGTAAATTATGTTTTTGTATGAGAAGACTATAAGCGCCCCTTGATTATTTAACATTTTGTTTTTAGTTTTTAAATATTTATTCTATTCGTCATTAGCGGTAATTGGGTAGGTACGCAACTATAAATAACTAATCAAAATAACTCGATTCAACGAAAATATTGCTAATAGGTACCGATCGACTTACCTATAACACATTGCCAAAACGCACCGATAGCGCGTTCTAGGATTACGCCACGCGTGACAGCGCCATCTATACTCGAAATCGTATACTAAATCGTATACGATCGAAATTTTAAACTTTACTTATAGTCCAGTCAAAATAGACTAAAATTATGACTTCAGTTTGCATTAATTCCCAACAAGCTGGATTTTTGTACAGGCCTTGAATACGTCATTACAAATGATATGTCAAAAGTCCCCATCGATCCCGCTTGTGCGTTGTTTTTTATTCCAGGTTAAAGGTCATACATTTGCATTTTTTGCGTGTATCTCTGAAACAACGAAAGCTATTGAAAAGTGGTTCAGGCAAAGTTTGTACATCGTAAAATTGTCTACAAAAATACCTCAACACTTTTCTTGTACAAAGCATCGCTTTCGAGATATAGTGACTTTAGACCGCAGGAAAATAGTCGAAGATGCTGCGTTTTTATCATTTCAGCCGTTTTATCTGCTTCTTTGCCACAGAACAAACAGTATTTTTTGAAATTTACTGAAAGGGGTGATGGGTTCGATGAGTTAGTCCTCCTCCGAGGTAATGAATCGTCTTTTTGTTTCAAGAAATACGGTTCGTTCTATGGCAATGAAGCAGATAAAACGGCTGAAATGATAAAAACGCAGCATCTTCGACTATTTTCCTGCGGTCTAAAGTTACCATATCTCGAAAGCGATGCTTTGTACAAGAAAAGTGTTGAGATATTTTTATAGACAATTTTACGATGAACAAACTTTGTCTGAACCATTTTTCGATAGCTCTCGTTGTTTCAGAGATATACGCAAAAAACGCAAATTTATGACTTTTAACCTGGAATAAAAAACAACGCACAAGCGGGATCGATGGGGACTTTTGACATATCATTTGTAATGACGTATTCAAGGCCTGTACAAAAATCCAGCTTGTTGGGAATTAATGCAAACTGGAATGTCTATTTTGACTGGACTATTACTCAATTTTAGGGAAATGGGGATGATTTTGCAAAATCTAAAAATGCAGATCCATTTTATTTCGCGTCAACATTATGCGTATCAAGTTTCAAGTCAATCGGTTCAAGGGATAAGAGAAAATGAGACAGCGCCATCTATACTCGAAATCGTATACTAAATCGTATACTAAATCGTATACGATCGAAATTTTAAACTTTACATACTCAATTTTAGGGAAATGGGGATGATTTTGCAAAATCTAAAAATGCAGATCCATTTTATTTCGCGTCAGCATTATGCGTACCAAGTTTCAAGTCAATCGGTTCACGGGATAAGATTCTGCATACAAACTTCAAAGCCTTATTTTAGGGCTCCGGAGCGTTATTTCCAAAATTCCTGCCTTAGTACGCCACACAGTCACTCCAGGAACACGCCTTCCAAATTTCAAGTCTCTAGGACCAGCGGTTTGGGCTGTGGCTCGTACGTCAGCCGTCAGTCAGTCAGGACTTTGATTCTTATTAATGAGATTGATTCTTATTAATGAGATTACAGAACATTAAAAAACGAACAGTTTGATAATAATGTTTGCAAGGAAATACATTTATGGCCACACTTTTATAACCAAACTTTATGAACAGTGACATTTATCAGTTATTTATTATTAGCAGTAGTGAGACTGACTACTAGTGACCCGTGACACGGCACGCGTTGTATATTTCGGCTCGGCAACGTTTTTGGCGTTCACTTTATTTTACATTGAAACGTTTTTTTCATATTGCAATTTGTACATAAAATAGTCTATGTTACTCGGTAAAGATATTACATCCTTATGTAGAAATAGTTTTAAAATAGGACGTGTACTTTTGAATTAAATAGTGACCAACAAACAGACAAATCTTATCCTTTCTAGAATTTTAGTTTAGATAATAGATTGGCAACGTAGCATTTTCAAGAAGAAAAGGGATAGATTTAGTTTTGTTGTCTTGTTTCTTTTCCTACGACTGGAGAGCTGACAACAAATCTTAGAATTTTGTATTTGATAGATAATTGTAATGTATTCGAGCGAATGACGTAGTCGTATACTTACTAGATACCTAAACATTGACGACCGATGTGGCGCGGTGGCATTGACGACGTGGAGGTTGCCGGTTCGATTCCCGCCTTGGGATAAATGTTTGTACTATCTGCAAATATTTATTCCGGGTGTTCTGGGTGTTTATATATATAATAAAAAATATCTATCTATGTAATGTATTGTCGAGAAATTACAACACAGGTGGTTCATATATTACGTGTACAGTACATATTTAATTACCGCTAGTTTTGTTTCATACTAAGTACATACACTTTTTGATTTTATTATGGTGTAGAATTATGCGAACTTTATTTTCATACTATACAGTTAATAATGCTACAATATCCAGCTACAATAGCCGCTGTTCCGAACAGGGTAAAAGAGGTTTATTATACAGGGTGTAACAGAAGGGGTGGACCAAAAGCAAAAGGGCGATGGAAGAGCTCAATACCTATCGAAATAACCCCCATGTATGCTCAGCGATATTCAGTCGTTCAAAAGTTACTCGCACTTTTATGTTTTTTTTTCATTAACATATTTTAGGTTAGATTTCCCAAGTTTTCCCAAACTATCAAGTACGAAAGGTCTACTATGAAGCTACAAGGTGTAAAAAAATACGGTTGTAGCTCTAATAGTTTGGGTATACAAGAGAAATCTAACCTAAAATAAAATTATGAAAAAAAAAACATAAAAAGCGAGTAACTTTTGAACGACTGAATATCGCTGAACATACATGGGGGTAATATCGATAGGCTAAGAGCTCCTGCATCGGCCCTGTTGCTTTTGGTCCACCCCTTCTGTTAGACCCTGTATATATTTTTGAAGTGAAAACTTCTTTAGCGGCGCTGGGTGGGTAAAAACTTTCAAACTCGCGTCAGGGTCACGTGACGTCGAAAAAGCGTAAGATCTTATTTAATTTTTATACATTGCTCGTAAAACAAGAGACGACAAAAGAACACACTTGCGGTCACGCGACGTATGACTCAAACAATTAAATAGTGTTGTGGCGACATGACGTGACGATGACGTGGCGACATGACGTGACGTGACGATGACGACGAAGCCAACGAAGACACAGACACATTCGCGCTTGCGCGAATGTGTCTGTGTCTTCGTTGGCTTCGTCGTTGTGTCACATTCGCGCTTGCGCGAATGTGACACAACGACATGACACAATCACAATGACACAGACACATTCGCGCTTGCGCGAATGTGACACAGACACAGAATGTGACACAACGACATGACACAATCACAATGACACAGACACATTCGCGCTTGCGCGAATGTGTCTGTGTCAGTGTGTCTTCGTTGTCTTCGTCGTTGTGTCACATTCGCGCTTGCGCGAATGTGACACAATGACATGACACAATCACGACTGTGGTTATATTTTTGAAGTGAAAACTTAAAAGTGAAAACACAACGTTAATATTGAAGTTTTCACTTCTGCCGGCACTCCCGGAGTGCTAGCTTTTTTTTTTTTTTTTTTTTTAAATATTTAATTCTGCACAAAATGATGCAAAAAAACAATGCCGCGTTAGCGCACAGTATATCTCCCATATACGTTACATTTACGATTGAGCTACGAAATATGAGTAGGTAAACAAAACTATACTCATACAATGTGTAGCAAACTTTTTGTTGTTACGTGGTACCTTTAACTTTTTTCTTGGTTGTCATGACAACTAGTAGTAAGTAAATAAATATGTCAGTCATAAACACCCAACATTTTGTTGTTAAAAAAATCTCAAATAGTTTGTAATATATCTCAAATAGTGCCTATTTTTAATGCAATGTAAGCTAGAATTCATGGAAGCTGTCTGGGCAGTCTAGCCCAGATCCTGGCATTCAGTTACTCGCAGGCAGAAATCCTTGACGCGAAGAAAGTACTACAAGAACCATAGGCTGAGACCACCGTGACCAACATTCACCTTGTGATAAGAAAACATCTTCGTGAAGAGACCGTTGCCGTATCATGAAGGATTGAAGTAGGAAGAAGGCGACCAACTTCAAGTCATACATCCTAACCATGGTGACCCAGTACAATGACAGTTCTTGGCTCTAGTATTCTGGACGTCTGGATTAGTCTAGCGGTAAAATAGGGGACCATTGCCGCAGATGAAAGATCAATATGTATTACTTTTGTGTACTAGTGTTATTTTCATTTTATATAAGAAAAGTGTATGCTAGCATCTAAAGTATACTTTACTATTGTTGTAAAGTGTGTTAGTCAGTAAGGTTTATCTATGAGCCGTTTTTAAATAAGTATTTTAGTACTTAAATTTTTACAACTATATTATGGTAAAAAATATATTTACTTTTCTTACATTCCAAAGCTCCAAAACTATTTTTTTTTACGTTATTATCCACCTATGCTATGTAGAATGCATTAAAATTATAAGAAAGAAACCTGTTTGGTTCAACCAAACTTCTTTGCACGGGAGACGGGTGCAAGATATTACAATCTTTACGCTGACAAGTCCGCTTCGAATGTAAATATGACAAAGTACGATAAATAAAAGAATAACTAAAAGAAAAAGAGAAAAAAGATTTCCTATTTCTTTCTACACACGTATTTAGTTCAAGTAACTAGATGGCGCTCTAGATACTTTTGCTATAACTTAATATCTAGTGCTTCGCACAGATGGTGCCTTTTTCACAGTTATTTCATTTTTTGAACACGCGTCACGAACCACCTTAATATCAGTATTCAGTATTTCGTGGGTTTGATACTCACTCACACAAAAAATAAAAACTTTGTTCAATGTTCTGTACTTTTTCTCATTTCTTCTCGGGAGGAGTATTTTTGCCCTTCGATAACTGAATGCAAAAGTCGGTTTTCACCGCTTGCGAATAAAGTAGATTTGAATTTAGGACATCGTGTAGGTACAGTTTGTAAATGTAAAATATCATTAAACCTATTTACTTCTACCTCCATGGTGCCGAACTTATCATACAACCTTTTTTGTTTAAAACTCGAACTAAGAACCTCCTTACTGTACTTCTTTCAATGTGCTATGCGCGCGCTTTTTTCTTTTTAGCATCTAGTCTTCTTTTTAGTCATTTCCTTGCTGAGGTGCAATGTCACCTATTTCTGTGTATTCTTTGTCTGTATTTCAAAAATAAAGGTAAGCCTAACTTTTATAAGTCTGCATTCTAGTTTACATAGCTTTGCTGCGTTCAGGCGCGATGTGTGATATGTCCATGAATATTTATTTAATCAAGCTAAAAACAATAACCTATAGTTCGGATTTATCTCTGCAATCTTGACAGTGTTTTGATAAAATGTTAAGGCTGGTTTATACAGGGTCAGTGACTGACTTCAAATTCGATCCAAGTCAGTGCTGACCCGAAAAAAACCCTGTGTAAACTGATTTGAAGTCAGTACAGTGGGTTGAAGTCAGCGCTGACTTGAATATTCGGACACGAATATTTTAAAGTCAGTTGGCGCCCCCCGCCACCCGCGCACCCCCGCGCTAGTAAAATAAACCCCGTGTAAACAAACAAGTCAGTGCGTGGTTCGTCACTGCCGCTGCGTTGTAGAGTGACCACGTTTTGAGCTCGATATTATTGACAGCAATTCGTCAAAATTCTGTGGTGACATCCTCATAGCCAGTTTGTACTCCGCAGGATCTTCAAATCGCAATTGCTTCAGCAACAAAGCAGAGCCACCAGTTTCGTTTCTATTGTCAATCCATTTTCTTACCCATTGTCGTTTATTTTTAGTTATCTCACTTTCTACCATTTCTATTGACTCATTCAACAGCAAAATTGATAAATTTTTCAACAAATAATTAAATCGTCGTTTCAGTTGTTTTCGCGAATTCATTTTCCCCACTGACTTCACACACGTGTGCTCACCGTGAGAAACGCACCACTACTACTTGCTTCATGTAAACAGTTGAAGTCAGTCGCGGCGCCGACATTGGCGCTGCGACTGACTTCTCTACTGACCCTGTATAAACCAGCCTTTACATATTCCGTATCTTATCACTAGTAATGAAATCAATTTGTAAAAAATATGTTATCTCACTTATCAGCTATCAGTAAAGTTTGGGGGGTTATTTTTTGTATACTTAAGTAAGTACTTAAATAAAAACTAATTATAATATCTTTGGTACGCTTCCGATTGGTCCAGATTTGGATCGATTGAGTTATCTATAGGTCGTTCAACAACAATCTGCAGATAGCTCTACTGTTAAGTAAGTACTTATTTATTTTATAAATAGTGTAATCGACGTAAGTTTGTTTGTGAATAAATATATTTTAACTATGATGTAATGGAAGGACTTGGGGGAGACCTTTGCCCAGCAGCGGGACGAGATAGGTTAGAGAAAAAAAATACTATGATATAAAAATATTAGAATATAATAAAGTCAGATAAGAAAACCCACTCTACTTATCTCCCACTCTAAACGTTTATGAAATCGTTTACGTTTATGAGTTAAAAATATTTATCCGTATGTAGGTACGAAATTATTTAATTTGTTCATTTAGCAACAACACCATTATCTGCCTCTTATCATTTCACTATCAATGTTACGTCATCACAAAAACAAATGACAATATACAGAATAATCCATAGCCAATATCTTTCATCCTCTTCCAACCAATCAGTGCGACGCGAGACGCGAAACGTAGCACTCCTGCGCGTTCTAAATTAAATCTAAGATCTCTATTTTTATTATGAACTAAAGAATAGTATTAAAAATGTTCGGTTTTAGAAATGTGAGAGCGAGACAGGTGATGAGATGGAAACAGTGTGTGTACAGGTACAGTCGAGTGCATTATCATTCTGGTGTTGGAGTGTTTGGACATCGACCGTTGAGTGTGAATGAAACCGGTACGTCAATGGTAAATACTTGAAGTACCTTACATACTTATTATGGTACTAATATGTAACAGCGTCTAATCTAAACGTACCTATCGAACAAAACTAGGCAAATCGTACGAAAATCAAATCCACATTATACGTTTATTTACGACATAAAGTGCTAGTCATGTAAATAATGTCATTAATCGTAATTAACTTTTTTTACGATTTTGACATCAAACAATCAACATTGATATATAATATTAAACGTACTGGATTCAATAATTAATTTTTATTTTGAAATAACTTTTGAATTATTGCGGAAAAGTAGAATAAAATTAGTTTTGTTATAAAACTTCTATAACACAGACCACCTTCATACTTTAACCGAAATCATAGAAAAATATTCCGAATTTCATAAACCTCTATACATCGCCTTTGTGGATTACGCAAAAGCGTTTGATAGTCTAACTAAAGCATTCTGCTATATTTCAAGCCCTCGAAAATCAAGAAATTGAAAAAACTTACATAGATTTGATAAAATTAATATATGTATAAAAATAGTACCGCAAATTTTAGACTTCACACAAATGGTCCATCATTTAAAATACAAAAAGGCGTAAAGCAGGGTGATCCGCTCTCTCCTATTCTATTTACAAGCGCTTTGGAAGAAGTTTTCAAAGCGCTGTCAGATTCGTGGGGTACGAAAGGTATAATCGTCGAGGGCAAACGCTTAACTAACCTACGTTTTGCTGATGACATCATACTTTTTGCCCCAACACCACAAGAACTGTAACAAATGCTTCAGGACCTAAGCACGGCAAATCTTGAGGTTGGATTTCGAATTAACCGTTCAAAGACTCAAATAATGACCAACAGCACGAAACGTAGGGTCGAGGTAGATGGGCAAGTTATACAGTATGTCGATGAGTATATTTACTTGGGCCAGTTAGCGAGCTTCGAAAACAGTCAGGACAAAGAGATCCACCGTCGTATCGAGAACGCCTGGAAGAGCTACTGGTCCATGAAAGAACACATGAAGGGTGACCTCCCTATATCACTTAAACGCCAACTTATCGACATGTGTATCTTGCCCGTCCTAACCTACGGTGCTCAGACTTGGTCATTGACTGAGTCACAGAAGTCTAAACTCAAGATTTCCCAAAGAGCCATGAAGCGCAGCATTCTCGGCCTCAAACGCATCGACCGGGTGCGGAACACAATGCTGCGCTCAATGACAGGCATTGCCGATGTAGGGAGCAAAACAGCAAAGCTCAAATGGGAGTGGGCGGGTCATGTTAGCCTGATGCCAGCCGAGAAGTGGGCTAACATCGTCACCCCATGGGTGCCGGAAGTCGGAAGGCGACGGCGGGGCCGGCCGAAAAGGCGTTGGAAGGATGACCTGGACGTGCACGAAAAAGATTGGTGGAATGTCGCCAAGGACCGGGATGAGTGGAAGACTTTGGGGGAGACCTTTGCCCAGCAGTGGGACAATATAGGCTAAGAAAAAAAAAACAAAAAAAAAAAACTTAAACATGATGTCAGGAATTTTGGCCGAAAATCAGGAATTTTGTCAGGACTTTTAAAATTTGCATCTGGTCACCCTATATGTAGGTAATCAGCGTTTTTTATACTCTTAAGCTCAAATTTTGAAGTCAGTTTACACAAAAATAGAACACAAATTAAAATAATTAAGTAAATGTTTTTTTTTTTCAGATCTGCCTGAGGAAGTTATTTCAAGAAGGTTTGAGAACAGTCGCGCACAACTCCTAGTCGACGCATACAGAACCCACGGCCATTTGAAAGCGACCATAGACAATGTCGATTACAGAAATGAGAGTAGGTAAGTTGTAAAAAAAATATCTCTATTTTATTAAACTTTATAGTAAAATCACAGATCATTAGGAATCGTCTTATATACTAGGTGATTCTAGATGCCTGTTCCACGCGATCAAAGCCTAGATGAACGGGCAAGAATTCATCTATTTCTCCCTATTTTTCTTTTCTTTTCTATCTATCTGTACCTTTCATGAGGCACAATAAAAATTGAATCAAAGGAGCGTTTCAAAAAGTCCAATCAGCACCTCATTAACTCACATCAAAGCAATTTATATAATAAATTCATATTTTTAAAATAAAATAGTTTAGTTTATTATATTTATTTTTTGTCGCACACCAACTCTTCTGTATTACCACGTTGGGTTGTCTGGTAGATAATATCCTTTAAGTCCTTCCATTGTATAGTTTATTTCTGTGCAATAAAGTATGAAATAAAAAATAACGAATTTTCATTCATTAATTGTTTTAGAAACGTCAAAGAACTCCAGCTGTCTCGGTACGGGTTATCATCAGAAGATCCCGTAGACCTGGCGCTGCTTTATGGAGGCAGTGGAAGACAGACTGTGAGGAAACTCCTGGATGACCTGGAAAGGATATACTGCGGACCGATATCTTATGAATATTCTTATCTGGAGGTAACTCTTTACATGTACGTTGCCAATAATACGCTGTTGGAAACGTACTTTTTTTTTTCTTGTTTTGAATAACCTAAGGCCTTGACAGAATGGTGGCCTAGAGGATATACAAGAGGCCTTGGCAGACCAACAGCCAGATGGATGGACGATATCGTTGCCGTACAGGGTAGGACCTGGATGCAAAAGGCCCAATTAAGAAAAGAGTGGCGTTTGAGGGAGGAGGCTTATACCCAGCAGTGGGCTAGTACGGGCTGCCGATGATGATGATGATGATGAAGGAGGTAACTCTTTACATGTACGTTTTCAATAATATGATATTGGGAACGTACTTTTAAGTGTTTCTTGTGCTGTGTTGAATTATCTGAGGCATAGTGTTAATCAGTACCTAAATAGAGAAAAAAGAGAGAGATCTTTCTCTCGACAAAGAGAGGGGTAACTTGATTGTGGAGGTTTCTCTCTCCCTCTACCTAGGCAACACGAAAGTTATATCATATACCATAATTTGATAGAATTAATTTCCCAAAAGTTGAGTAGGTATTGAAAAGTCTTCACGATTTTACTTTAAAAGCCTTTTACTTGCCGAGATTATCTGTCGTTTGGACAATGAGAAGCCTTTTTATAAAAAGCAGATTTTTGAATTTATTAAGTTTTTTTTTTTAAATGTTATAAATGAAGAACCACTCGACAGATTATAAGCAGACTTCACATAAACCATCTGCTAATTAGTCCGAATAAAGCCTAATTTGGTTTGGATAGGTGAGTTCTTGAATAAAAAAACAACGAAAAGTGGCAATGATTTTTATCTCTAAGGCTGTTTTAAATAGGAGATTTTAGAAAATATATACTCGGGTACCGTAGAGGTTTCTATCACAATATTGAACCTCCTTGCAGGCAGAGACAGAAAGAGAATGGTTCGCCCAGCGAGTAGAGACCGGCTCTGATTCCATCACCGATACCCGGCGAAGGGAGATCATGAAGGAACTTCTCCATTCCCAAGCGTGGGATAAGTTCCTAAGCGTCAAATATCCGACCGTGAAGAGGTATTGTGGGGAAGGTGCAGAGTCGATGCTCACTTTCTTTTCAACATTATTCGGACTGACTACTTCTGGTAAATAATAATTCTTATAAATATTCATGAACATTTCACACATCACACTCTAGTCCCAAACTAAGCAAAACGTACTATGGGAACTAAATTGCTGGTAGAATACTTATATAACTTTTTTTTTGTAAATACATAGGTACATAGCATACAAATAACAATCAGACACAGAACAAATATTTGTGTTTATCACACAAACATTTTCTTTGGATGGGTTTCGAACCCCACCCTCAGCGTGGAAGACAGAGCTACTACCAACTGTCTTGTAATGCATTAGAACATTTTTATTTTACAGAGGGAGTCAAACAGGTCCTCCTTGGTATGGCACATAGAGGAAAACTAAACGTCCTCAGTGGTTTATTACAATGTCCTCCTGTGAAGATATTCCACAAATTCAGCGGCAAACCAGAGTTCCCTGAAGAGGCGAATGCTGCTTGCGATATATCAACACATCTCAGCGCGTCTGTTGATATTAAAGTCAACGATAAATCTGTTAGATTCTCGCTGTTGAACAACCCATCGCATTTGGAGGTATTTAATAAATTAGTTATAATAATAATTAAATTAATATATAGCCCAACCATTGCTCAACCTCGTATCGAATGATGGCCAGTGATGGGCGCTCTGAGTAGACACTATTTTTAAACAAGCTGTAGCATTAACAAGATCATTGTCTTAGTTTTTAAGTTTAGTATTAGTAATGGTAGTCTGTTAGTATATATATTAAGGTATTAGTATATGTATTACTAGGTCAATTAGTATCCTTTCAAGGACGTCAAGACCTCGAAGTCACTAGACGCACCGAGAACGCTTGGAAAGGATACTGGGCCATAAAACATCTCATGAAAGGTACACTCCCACTATCATTAAAGAGGAGACTCATGGATGTATGCATTCTCCCCATCCTTACCTACGGCGCCCAGACCTGGTCTCTCACTGATCTGCAAAAGTCCAAACTCGGGGTTTGCCAGCGAGCCATGGAGCGTAGTATTCTGGGAGTCAAACTTACAGACCGCATTCGTAACAGTATACTACGCTCCAAGACACAAATCGTGGATGTCGGTCAACAAGTAGGAAAGTTAAAATGGGACTGGGCAGGCCACGTCTGCCGCATGTCGGATGCGTTATGGGCCAAATCCACTACGGATTGGGCACCTAAAAACGGGAAACGACCTCGCGGCAGACCACGGCGGAGATGGAGAGACGAATTAGACGCCTTTGCCAAGGACTGGCAGGCCATTGCTCGAAATAGAGACGACTGGAGAGAAGGAAGGGAGGCCTTTGCCCTGCAGTGGGACACTACAGGCTATTAATAATAATAATAATGGTAGTCTGTAAGAGATCGCGCCAAAAGATGATTCTTAAAAGGCGGTCTCTTTTAAGAATCATCTTTTGGTTTCTTAATAAAGATCTTTTTTATTTTTTTTATTAATATTCATGGACATTTTACACATTGCGCTCTCGTCCGAACGTAAGCAATGATTATACTGTAGAAACTAGATTGCTGTTAGAATACTTGTATAGGTACTTACATATTTTTCTAAATACATAGGTATACGATTTGGAATGTCGCCAAACAACGGGATAAGTGGAAGGCTTTGGGAGAGACCTTTGCCCAGTAGTGGGACAATACCTACAGGTTTAAAAAAGAAACAATTAAAGCAATACATATAGCAACACCCAGACACAGAACAAACATCAGTGTTCATCACACGAATATTCTTAGCAGGAATCGAACCCGCAACCCGCAGCATAGAAAGCAGAGCGACCGAGCTGTGACATCTGTAGATTTTAATATTTTCTTGAACTTCAATTATTCAAATATTAATCACGTATTTCAAAAATAAATACTGATTTTACAATGTATTTCTATATTTATTTATTTTATAAATAAATAATGTATTTCTATAAAAGCTAAGATATAGAACCCAGATTCTAAGAACAGTACTTAAGTATGCCCAAAGAACCTTCAAGCGTGTCTCAAGTATTTTTTTGTTGAATTGTTTATCTAGAGTTTTGATTCAGGGCTTTTATTTCAGCAATTTCAGCATAAAATAACCCTAATATATACGGCCAGAGGTTCCGACCTCGCTTATTGGAATTCCAAGAACTTGTTGACTTTTATAGAATGATAAATATTTACAGGTTGCTAAATATTTTTAAAAAGCTTTGCCTCCGTAGCCTCTAATTTATCTAAAACCAGGGTTTTTATTTGTACACGAAGGTAAATAAACCTACGTTTATTAAATACTACAATTTTTGCTTGTTGTAATAGAATGTTTTTTTTATGCATTATCGGTAAACGCTTGGCCGCAATCACATCTATGTTAAATGATGATGCGGCCTACGGTGTAACGCGTTTGCCTAGATAGAACCTATTCACTCTCCTCTTGAAAATGTTCTACTAGATTTTTTGTTCTAAGTATAATTCAGTAGATAAGAAAGTGAATTTGTTCCCTAAGGACGCCAAAGCTAACCTTAATCAAATATTAATTATTTAAAAATAAAGACTTTAATAACATTGAGCTCGGTGTCTTTGTAATGAACAAACTTTGTTATTTTTCGTATCTACTGTTTGAAATTTGAATTTGAAGAGTTTTTCGGCAATTATTCGGCATCCTATAAAGAAAAAAACACAAAGCTATAAGATCTTATGTTACCTTTATGTTTATACTAGCTGATGCTCGCGACTTCGTCTTGCTATCGTTATATGTTTATGAATTCGCACAATATTCTTATAAATTTTGTGTTATTCTGATGTGTAAAGTACATTATTGTAAAGTTTCATTAAAATCCATTCAGTAGTTTGAAAGGGTAAGAAACATACATCCATCAATACAAACTTTCGTGCTTATAATATTAGTAGGATATTTTATTTTTCATCGTTAGATATCCTAGTAAATACATAAAGCAATTCCTGTAATACTCATACCCAACACCCTTCAAGAAAATATAGAAATGCGAGCATCACTGATACTTCCTCGTGGTGGTAGTACTTCCTTGGACGAGCTCACTTCTCTAAAAACACTACAGAAAGAAAGAAAAATCATTTGTTATACTTATACATAAACTATAGATACACTACCACTAATATCTATTACCTTATCAGGCAGCGAACCCAGTATCAATGGGCAAGACTAGATCAAAACAAATGCAAGAAAAAGAAGGTGATTACAGTGAAGATGGCTCTTCAAGGATGGGAGACAAGTTCCTCAATGTTCAGGTAAACCAGTTTTCTACTAAAGTTCACTTTTACAATAAACCGTTCAAATGTGAACATACATGATGATGTATTACAAGGATTTGCAAAGATTCGTTTAGTGCACAAATATTTTAGAGACGTCTAATTTCCTAAATATTAATAGATTTAGAGGAGGCATTTGCCCAAGTATAGGACGGTATAAAAAAACTAGCATGAAATAATTGTTTATTATCTATAGATAGATAGATAGATAGAAAATTGTTTATTGCACTTTAAAGCAGTGTATACAAGGCGAATTTAATGCTACAAATAACATTCTCTACCAGCTCCTTTGGGTACCTGGGCACCTTTGGGTAGTGGGAATAACAATTTCTATGTTTTTCAATTAATCTAAAGTCAGAAAGTCTTACTTTAATTGTAACGTTGGTAGTAAAGATGTTCTATAAGTAATGTAGGTTATTGTATTTTAGGTTCACGGTGACGCAGCTTTCACTGGGCAAGGTGTGAACCAAGAAACGCTCATGCTGTCTCAAGCGCCTCACTTCAACGTTGGAGGATCACTGCATTTTGTCGTCAATAACCAAGTAAAAGCTTTGTTATATACTTAACTTAACCTTTCTTATTTGTTAAGTTTTAGTAACATTGGCCGATGTTTGATTAGGTTTTGAGATAATTATTTGCAGAACTTTTGACTGTTTATGAATAAATGAATAAATGCTCCAAGGGCTTCCTAAAATAAAGGCTTTTAGGCTATTTAATACTCCTGTTACTAATTACTTCTTATGTAGTAAGAACAAATTTATTTGCGTTTAAGGCGTACGATTGACTAAAATATTTGCACATCATTTTAACTTGGTAAAAATATGTGAACTTACTTACCCACTATGACATCTTGTATCTAAATCTACCATGTTTTTTCGCAAATAAATAAATGAATGAATTATTTCCTAAAAAAAAGATCTTAAGAAAATCCATTTTTTTTTTTGCGTTCAGGCAAAAATGTATAAAAATGTAGTTGAGTAGGTATATATTTTTCAAATTACAATACAATAAAGGGTAGATATATCTAAACATAGTCTAGAAAAACACACCGATAGCGTGTACAGCATCAGAATTTTTTGTCGTTTTCAGGTTGGGTTTACTCTGCCAGCCCAGCGAGGGCGGTCTTGCCGCTATGTGACCGATTTAGCTAAGGCCATTGCAGCTCCCGTCATACATGTGAATGGAGATTACCCCGAGGTACAGTTGCCTATTAAATGATTAAAGAAGAATGGTGATTTGGATTTTAATAATGCGAGATAAAAAAAAAAACTTAATCTCATGGCTAACAAAAATGCATTACATTGCAATACTTAATTACATTACTAGTCCACACGTCGAGTGAACATCAGATAGACGTCTACTTGTTCCATTAAATTATCCTATAAAAACTTAGGTACTCCTTCATTTGCTATATTGGTATTTTATATTCACTAGAAAGCGTCAATTTGGACCGTTCTTTTTTGTTTCAAATAAAACTTTCTTGAACTTTCCGGTGTCATCCCAGAGATCATTTTTATTGAGTTATTTTTAATTTAAAAATAGATACCCCGTATTAAATATATTCCCCCCATCTTATAAAAAGTTAGCGTTTACTTTATGTTACCATTACGAACAGTAAACAATACATCAAGTCTGCGCTAACTTTTTATAAGATAGACCGATTTTGTTACAGCTAGTAGCAAAAGCGACAAACATAGCGTTCGAATACCAACGCAAGTTCCGCAAAGACGTGTTCATAGATTACAACTGCTTCCGACGATGGGGGCACAACGAGCTCGATGACCCCACCTTCACGAACCCACTGCTCTACAAACTTATACACGGAAGGAAGTTAGTACCTACTTGAAATTTAAATTATTCCAATTGTTACATTTTCCAAACACCAAATGAACATTTTATGTTCATTTGATGTTTGTTGTGTCTAGGTATTACTATTGTCTAGGTGTTGCTATTTATTGTACCTATGTAGTAGAATCAATTTTTCTATTTTCAAATGTTCACTTGATGTTTGTTGTGTTAAGTGTTACATTTGAAAATGGAACAATTAATTCTATTACATAGAATTAATAGTTCCATTTTCAAATGTTCACTTAATAACTTAAAAGATGTAATACTTTGAATTTAATTATTTTTTTTAACTACAAAGTTACAACATGTGCGACTTATTTATTTTTATTTACTAAATAATAGAATACTGTTAAAACCCAGACACAGAACAAACACCGTGTTTGGTGGGCATCGAACCCACGACCCACAGCGTCAAAGCCATCCAAACCATCTGAGCTGTAACACCAGTCAAATCTACTATAGATACTTATTTTAAATCAAAAAAATATATTATATGAATCTAAGCTGTTATAATGTAGATATCAAAATCAAAATGTGTTATACACGTAAAACCCATAACTAGGTGGCTACCAAATTGACCAATAATAAAACTGTCCTATTGTTATTAGTGGTTATTCAATCAAGATCATTCTATAATTAGGGTCGGTCTCGTCCCACTTACTGGGTTTCCGACAATTCCAATATAATCAGACCTCGGCTTTGTCTCGAGAAACCTTAATTTGGCGATTGCTTTTAGACACAGATTACATAACACTATGTAGTCCGTACTGCGGTCATCCTTTCTTATCAACGACGCAAAAAAAATAGATATAAGTAACACTATGTAGTATCCTTTTTTATAAATGACGGAAAAAACGACGGGGTGTAAGTTTGAGGGGTCATGTTCATGAAAATCGATCCAAGATGGCCACCGCTACAAAATGGCGGATTGCAATATGTTTTTCGTTATTTAAATAATATTGGTGTCAAATAGATAGGCTTAACTTGTAGAATAATATGTCAAATTGCAAAGACGGAGGTGTTTTTAATTAAGTGATACCTAATTGTTTATATTTTATTTGAAAACATTCAGAACTATAGGTATAACGAACTTAATAAAGTTTCCGATAATATTTATAGCACACACGTAAAAGTCGGCTCTAAATTAAAATATCTTAACGCGATTATCTAATTATTTACATTGTACCAGATAGACACTGTAACCTGTATAAATAAAATCATATAATTTTTTTTTGTTGCAGTTTCATCATGTTATGTTTTTTACAGATCCATCCCGGATGTATACGCTGACAAACTAATGACAGATGGAGTTATGTCAAAACAAGATCTGGATAATATAACAGATGAATATACAAAGTACTTGCAATCGCAGTACGAAAGCATTTCTTCCTATAATCCCGAAGTAAGTAAAAAAAAACAATTCTCAACGCTAGGTCTAATTAAAGACCAAGTTGTAAAAGCTGACCTAAATCCATGAAAACAAAAGCTTAACAGGGACAATTCCTAGATCGCGCAAGTGAAGTTATCACGGAGTTTGCGCGATCTAGAATTTGTCACTGCCATCTGTTGATCTGTTGCGTAGCATTCGACGTAGTTTATCGTTTAGCAAAATAGATTGCGCTGCACTTAATACAATTTTATTTTAACGATTTATAAGTTTCGCTACGACCGTATTGCTAGTAAAAATTCCACCAAAATTCAAAAGCAAAACTAAACATAACATTAAAAATCAATTAGAATAAAAATGCTATGTTTTATCAATAAATGACAGAACTCGAAACCTCAGCAAAACTTAATTAATACCTACAAATCTTATCAAACTTATTCATCAAATAACAATCCTTTCATTCGTCAATGTCAGAATTCTAATAAAACTTCATATCGATCGACAAATTTGGAAAACTTTTTGAAACACGTTTCCGTTGGCAGGTAGTAAACGGAAATTTCCGCGATTGGAGATGATTTATTAATCCACAGCTCATGAACTACTACAACATAAATAATTCTTTATTCACTCTTCAGATAGTTTGTTCTAAGAAAAAATCACGGAAACAAAAGCTTTATAGGTACTCGGGGTTATAAATTTTTATGAAAATTACTTTGGAAAGTACTGTAAAAGAAATTGGAGCTAGTTTCTCACAACCTTAGATAGATAGATAATACTTTATGCAACGGAAAAAAAACAACAATTCTTAGAACTAAGTACACAATGGGCGGAAATACATCAGAATAACACATAAGCTACAATTTATAAAGATGTGTGCGAATTGACAAATATAGCTAGAATTGAAAATAATGAATATTCTTTATTGCACATCACCCGGTTATAAAAATAATATCTAGTTATTAGCAACAATGGGCGGGCTTATTGCTAAAAGCAAACTTTTACAGGCAACCTTTGGATGTGTTTACAATACAGCTAGATAATAATAATAATATAATAATAATAACGTTTATTGACCAAAAACTTACAAGCAAATGTACTTACATTATCATGCCTAATTACAGTTTAGCTAAGTAGGTAGTAAGTTTAAGTAAGATATCTAGTATGTTCACCATTTCATAGTGTGTTCTACATTTTAGGTGACGTATTATCAAGAGCAATGGTCTGGCATGGGACCCGCTCCAAAGGCCGTGGAGACTTGGGACACTGGAGTAGACGCAGGCTTGCTGAAGATGATAGGACAGGCTTCTGTGAGGACACCAAGCGACTTTGTAAGTTACTTGCTTGATTTGACAGGCGTACACAGCTGGTAGCTCTGCCTTCTATGCTGTGGGTCATGACTTCGATTCCCAGGTAGAGCAAATGTTTGTGTGATGAACATTAATATTTGTTCTGTGTCTGGGTGTTACTATGTATTCTATTCATTGTACTTATAAGTTCTGTGTAAATTTTTTGTTTTCTGCATTGTATTTTTCTAATTTGTGTGTACAATAAAGTTGTTATTTATCTATATAATGTATATAATATTAGTATAGATATGTATATACAAAAAAAAGTATAGGTTGGTATAAGTATTCCATCAGCAATCTAATTCCCATCTAGCTTTGCTTAGTTTGGGGTGTGATGTGTGAAATGTCCGTGAAACAGTATTCAAAACAAAAGCAGCAAAGTCAAAGTCAAAAATTGCTTTATTCAGTAAAATCACAAGGATCATTTAGAATCGTCATACATACTAGGTGATACTAGGTGCCAGTTCCACGCGACCAGAGCCTAGAAGAGCGGGCAAGAAACTTACGGCCTGGTTCCTACCGTTTTTTATATGATCCTTCTTACAAAGAATTACTATTAAACTAAATTAAGTACTGAAGTTCCAGTGCGGTGTCAATTTAACTTAGTTATAATACATATAATATACAGTCATGTCAGTACAGCTTTGAATACACAGAATTTTGAATATATATTGTACATAAAATTTTATTTCCCTATTTTATTGCATACCTACTTAAGATATTCGCTTTTGGTGTGAGTCGTTTTCCATAAAAATTCCACAACCTTTATTGTTTTCTCACAGCCGACACGATACAGATTTTTTTTTAACCTATTGTGTCCCACTGCATATACACGATACATGTATAAAAAATATTTTTGAACACGCAAACATAGTCTGAAACTAAACAAAGTCTGTATTATAAGAACTAGATTGCTGATAGATAAATAAATAGGTTATTATTTTTATGCACATTTCTTGTATTTATCTATACTAATATTATAAAGAGGTAAAGTTTGTATATTTGTTCAATTGTAAGGGGTAATCTCGGGATCTACTGAACCGATTTTAAAAATTCTTTCACCAATAGAAAGCCACATTATTGCTGAGTGTCATAGGCTATATTATATTTTCAAAAAAAATAGGGATCCTTACTAAAACTTCAATTATGCCCAACGAAGTGGGCACGGGTCAGCTAGTTATTTATATTTAACAAATGTGTTTTGATATTTTGTTGCCCAACCGCCAAATAGAATAATTATAAATAATTTACTATAACTTTAATGATTATATAATGATTTACAATAAAAAAAATCGTGAAAATAAAAAAAGATTTTGCTTGCAAATAGTAACATATTTTCAAGAGTTTTCCCTAGATTTCTTAACCTTAATTTACATAATTCCCTATTTTAGAGACTTTTACAACACCATACAATTCACCCTAGTTAATTGAAACCAATCGTAACGTGTCAGTATCGGTTCGTGTACAAACTCTAAGACATCTATTATTACCTGGAGAGTACTCAAAGGCCACTCAAAGGTGCTTTAAAACCTCGATTACTTTATTACTCGGGGTCGTAGAGATCCATTAATGTTGTCTGGTGGTTAATAAAACTCTGCTGTTTTAGTATCACTAAATAACTGTGCGATGCTTCCAAATGTCTTATTTTTTAAGAGGCTATTTTTTAGAGTTGGGTACTCTATCAGATTGTCTTAAGAGGCTATTTTTTAGAGTTGGGTACTCTATCAGAACGTCGTGAGGCTATATTTTAGGTTTTTTTTATCAACTTTTATATTATTTTAGTATGTCTGAATTTTAGATATTTATTACTGTTGTATTGGATTTTAGATTCTGAATTATTGGATATCATTTAGGTTTTAAGTAATAATGACATAGCCAAAGTTCAGACAGCATCAGAAATAGATCAACTTATTAATCATTTCATAATTTTTGTTTTTAGTTTCTAACCCAACTGTACCTACCTGACTATAACTGTATATACCTTAACATCAACACTAAGGATTAACTTGAATTGAATACTTACATCATCATTTGATAATGACACAAACATATTTTTTATTTGTTAAAAAGTAACACACAAAATACACTTCAAAACAAAACAAAAACGTAAGAGAATTAAAAGAGAGAGTAACGGCCGGTTTCTCGAACGATGATCAACGAAAAAATCAAATAATTACTATGTCTCAAACTCGGATCTATCGTGATTTGGGTTTCCAGAAACCGGCCGTAAGTAAATTAAAGTACATAGGTAGTAATAAAAAAAATAACAAATAATGTAGTCAACTGTACGTGAAGCTACACGACTAGGCAAAAAAATATGTTTTTCCCTGACAGAATCCAATCGTTATTCACCTTCACAGAAGGAAGGGTAACCAAACACCCATATTTATTTTTGCTCTGAAGTATTTGGCTGGTTCAGCTAATGCGAGAATCGAGTGGCAACCACACATAATATTGATTCATCTCGACATTCTATTGCTTTTGTGACAACTCACCTACGCATAATCAGATCTACGCAAACATAATCACGTCAAGTGGATCATGCGATCACGCGTCATGTAAATAGGAAGCCGTATTAGAAATTATAATTGGAATTACTGGGCTTTTAATCTGTACTATGGAGAAATAGCGCATAATACCACCATGTGCGGGCGAAGGTCCGTCTGCGACGCGGAGGTTGCGGGTTCGATTCCCGCCTTGGGATAAATGTTTGTACCATCTGCAAATATTTATTCCGGGTGCTCTGGGTATTTCATATGTATAATAAAAAATATCTATCTATGTAATGTATTGTATTAAGTATGTCAGTCTTCCAGTACCTACCCATAACACAAGCTCTGCTTAGCTTGGGGCTAGATGATGTTGTGTGGATTGTCCAGCATTATTTATTTATTTATGTGCAATGTTACACTTACAAACTTAAAACTTGTTTGCTATATAAGCGAATCTCGGTCTGCCTCCCTTCCAGCTACGATACATTGTAATACCGTAATGTACCACCATATGAAAACAATAAATGTAATGAGTATTGAGCAACACAAAATATACACGTGGTGTAGCTACTACATACGGGAACAGCTACGCCGTGTAGCACTTAACTACATGAAATCGCTACACTATGTAGCGGCCCGTCTACCGGATCCGGAACACGCTACGCAGTGTGCTACGCAGTGTAATGTATTTTATGAACAAGAAATCGCTACGAATTGTAATCACTAACTACGATAACTGCTACGTTGTAGTGTAGCAAGAGATTGCTTGAGACTGTTTATCGAAGAACGCTACGCTTTACCGCGTGTGCGAAAACTCGCTACATAGTGTAGCATCTGTCTACGAGCAATCGCTACATAGTGTAGCTTATAAGAAACGTAGTTTTTTAGTGCAGCCGGCCTATCCTAGCCTCTCTAAAGCGGCTAGGTTTTAAATCACGGTGATCACGTACATGAAATGCCATAGAATACCGATGAGTTACTATAGAAACCATAGAAACTGAACGTGATTTGAAACCTGGCAGGTTTTGACAGGCTAGGATAGGCCTACATTATGCAGTCTATTATCGAATTTGACGTACCTTCGAAAAACATAATCACTTTCTACGTTTACAGAATGTCCATCCACATTTAGCAAAGACGCATATAAAGAATAGATTGAACAAATTGGCGGCTGGAACGGAACTTGACTGGGCTACTGCGGAAGCTCTTGCTTTTGGTAAATAAATGAGTAGACATCTCACAATGACTGTCTAATCTAATACAATAGCTACAGAATCAATTTTTAAACAGTTTTCGTATCAGTTCTTAATTAATTAATTATATTATGTGCTTGTCATGTTGCTTCAATCATGCGCTACGGAATATTTTTTTGGGGCAATTCAACGCAATCAAGAATCTAGAGAACGAGAATACTACATACTAACCATCACTTTGTAACACCTAGATACACAGACAAATAAATGATTTGATTTGATTTGATTTGATTTGTCTCTTTTCATCGTTTTGCAATAGATTTGCGTAAATTAAAACTAATATTTTTTTATTGAAACTCGATTTGATTTTGATGTTCTTTATACATTTGTTTTTATTTTGCATGGTTCGAAATTTAGTAACACGTAAAGAATACAAATTCACGAACAAATCACACATCACACTCTAAACCCAATAATCAAATCCCAAACTAAGCAAAGCTTGTACAAAGTACGTACAGCATAAGTACTTTTCGATGTTAATTATCAGTTTTGTAAATTGTTTGATTCAGGTTCTCTACTAATGGAAGGACGTAATGTCCGTCTGTCCGGTGAAGATGTGGGTCGCGGTACATTTTCTCACCGACACGCGATGTTGGTCGATCAGCAAACGGAGACCATTCACATACCTTTGAACAGCATTCACGATCAGCAGAAGGGATTCTTGGAGGTAATTATTTCGGTCAAATTGTTTATTTTAATTTTAGTACGTTATTAAAACAAATATGTAGATAGAAAACTCTTGTATTGTAGGTATATTTAAAAATATTTCAAATAACGCTTCAACAAACTTCCCCTTTTAATCACACCTTGCTACTTTTTATTGCAATATTTTGTGTAAAATTGTGTCCTAAATATCTCTCAAATAACTAAATTAACCAAAAGACGAAATAAACAGCGTATTTTATTTCTTTTTAACCACACCTTACCACTTTTTATTGCAATATTTTGTGTACAATCGAGACCTAAACATCTCTCGAATAACTATATTGACCAAAAGACGATATAGGTAAACAGTTTATTAACATATTACTTAATTATTAAGTAATAGGATTTGGTTAGAACCTATTAAGTCTTAATAGGTTCTAACCAAATCCTTTATAACCACACCTTATTACTTTTTTTATCAATATTTTGTGTATAGGTAATAGAGTCCTAGACATCTCACAACTCAATTTAGTTTTTAAATTAACCAAGACGAAAAAAACAGTTTATAAAGATAATTTTAAGATTGAAATAAAGATAAGTTTATAAGATATTAATATATCTATAAAAACTGTTTTATAAGTTCAAATTTATTGCAATATTGTGTAAAATTGTGTCCTAAACCTTAAAATCTAAACTAACCAAAAGATAGAACTGAGAGAGATATCAGTTATAAATATATTCGTAACCAAATCCCAGGTAGCAAACTCCATACTATCAGAGGAGGCGGTGCTTGGCTTTGAGTACGGGATGGCGTTCGACTGTCCCCACAACCTGTACCTGTGGGAGGCGCAGTTTGGAGACTTCTACACCGGCGCGCAGATTATTGTCGACACTTTTATCGCTTCAGGAGAATGTAAGATTACCATCATCATCATCATCAATTAATTTATTTACTAATCTATATAATATATAAACTTACGACTATACAGTATTTACAAAATGTACATTGTCATATAAAATACATAAGAAACAGTTGAGCTATCTACAGACCGTTGCAAACGATCTATAGATAGTTCAACTGATCCAAATCAGTACCAATCGGAAGCGTACATATAAATGAATCCCTTTTTCCCTTTGTCACACCATCACGCGTGAACGGCTGAGCCGTTTACACATATTACGTTTTTTTGTGTTGTCTTTATTATTGTCTAGGTTCTTATGAGAGAAAAACTTTTAAAAATTGCGCGTAAAAATAGAAAATTTAAGAACACTTAATAAGACAAGACAGGAGAACGTCAGTCGGGTCAGTTAGTTAAATATGTAAATAAATTATCATTATCTCCCTGTCCTTAGCTCAAGCGTGTATTTTTCACTCCTTTCATTCGTAAATGTAAGATTATGTTTGTAGTTGGAATATTTTCACAACTACTTTAGCCTTGGAGGTAGCAAACCGACCTTATTTATATGTACAAAACAATTTACTGTGCTGCAAAATGGATCCTAGCTCAGCATAATATGGATTGAAAACAACCCACGCTGGTCTTCCGCTAGGACCAACCTTAACTCGAACAACATTGTCAAAGCAATCAAACAACGTCAAAGTCAAAATTGCTTTATTCAGTAAAATCACAAGGATCATTTAGAATCGTCTTACATACTAGGTGATTCTAGGTGCCAGTTCCACGCGACCAGAGCCTAGAAGAACGGGCAAGAAACTTACGGCCTGAACCGAAACCCTCAGGCCGTAAGCCCAAACCCTCATAACTTTAATTATCTGCAGCAAAATGGATGCGCAGTAACGGCCTAGTGATGCTGCTTCCTCACGGGTACGACGGCGCGGCGTCCGAGCACTCCTCGTGTCGCGTGGAGCGGTTCCTGCAGCTGTCGGACAGCGCAGAGTCGACTCCCGACTCCGAGGCAATCTGTCTGCATGTAGCGTACCCTACGACGCCGGCTCAGTACTACCATTTACTGCGACGACAGGTATTTTTAACCGACGAAAAAAACGAAGGAGGTTCTCAAGTCAACGTGCTTATTATTATTTTTTTTATGTGTAATCAATGATTGTACCTAAAAAATAAAAAAAATATGCACGTTGACTTGAGAATATTATGACATGTTAATACTAATCATGCATGACTTTTGACAGAGTACCGATTTAAAAATACGTAAATAAGTAATTCTTTTTTATTTTAAAGGTATCGACCATAAATATTTGAAAAAAAATCAAACTTTAAGGGTATTTTGTTCGTAATTTTGAAAAAAATAAAGCATTAATTCAATAAACATTCACTCAAGTTAATGATTTATTAATTTTATTTAGTCATAAATGACTCTATAAACAGCGCTCATCATTGCTTCAAAAAAGTATGTAGGTCACTTCGACAAATAAAATGTTTATCTAATAATTCCAGGTTGTAAGAAACTACAGAAAACCCCTAGTGATAGTAGCGCCGAAGGTCCTTCTTAGATTGGCCGATGCGGTCTCTCCTCTCTCAGATATGACGCCGGGAACTTATTTCAAAACTGTTATCGGTAAGTTTAGGTTTAAAGACGTTTATTTCTCATAAAGAATACACAATTCATTTACATGAGAAAATTATAAAAGTTAAGTACATAAATTGAATATGCCAAATATTAAATAACTTTATTTACAAACAAACTTACGACTATACAGTATTTACAAAATGTACATAAGTAGTCATATAAAATACATAAGAAACAGTTGAACTATCTACAGACCGTTGCACATATAATAATATTAATATTAAATAAATAAATAGTTTAAATACTTAAATAAATATTGGACATATCACACTCTAGTTCCAAACTAAGCAAAGCTTGTATGGGACCTAGATTGCTGATAGAATACTTATAATACTTTTAAGCTATTGCATAGCTTCTATCGCGGGCCTTGAGCGTGGAGATCGAATCCAGAAATTCCGTAACGAAATAACCTAACACTCCGACCGGCGGCAAGGCTATGCAATAGCTTTACCGCGGCAGTCCTCGAGTGCCACACGTTTTTTTTTGTAAATGGTGGGTATCGAACCCACGAAATATCCCGTTTATAAAGAAAACAGTATGATATTATCCTATGAGTAAATGTACTTCGTATAAACTGTTATGTTTACTTCAATACAGGAGACCAGATAGCAAATCCCTTGAAAGTAAAAAGAGTGATACTAGTGAGCGGAAAGCATTACTACGAACTGAACAAAGAACGAGTGAATGGTAAAATCGAAGATGTCGCTATACTAAGGATCGAGAGTCTCGCGCCGTTCCCTCTGCAAGGAATACAGACTGAGTTGGAGAAGTATCCTAATGCTAGAAGTAAGCAGAGTTACATTCATCTTATAAAAAGTTAGCGCAGGCTTGAAGTATTGATTACCATACGTAATGATGACGCAAACTTTTTATAAGATAGGATTTAGGATAAGATAGAATTCGAACTTAGTTAGAACTTAGACTCACTCAAAGTTCTATCTAAGTTCGAATTTTGGCAACAACGCCAGGTTTCCACAAAAATGACGAAAATTATTTATGTTTTGTTACAAAAAACGAGAACTAATTACTTTGAAACTTTTTTTTAATTTAATTTTAATTTGGGGCTTTTGCCAAACATGGTATGCCAGCCCCATCGTAACTTAGAGACAAAAAACAACTACCTACTTACTTACTAAGTATTATAAAATATAACTAAGTAGGTACCTACTATTATTACTAAGATAAAAACATGTTGACGAGCAATTCTGCTGCGTCACTTTGAAAATTATTTTAATGAATCATCAAATATTTATTACATGAATCGAAGGCACAGCCTAAATCTTTGGTCCTAGAAAGAAAATGAATTTAGGATTCTATTTCATACGCCATGAAATTAATTTCAGTTTAGAAATAAATTTCTGAAACTAGCAAAAAATAGTTGAACATTTTCAATGCATTTCTGAAACTGTGTAAGATAGTTGGATTTATTTTTATTACAGAATTTATATGGAGCCAAGAAGAGCACAGAAATATGGGAGCGTGGAGCTTTATCAAACCGAGATTTGAGAATCTTCTTGGAAGAAAAGTAAGCAAAAATATTTATTATGTTTTCTAAACCAAAAACATTTTGAGTTTCATGGCTAAAACATACCTACGTGTTTTTGATACAATATTATTAAATACGATGAAGTTTTTGCATCCGTCCATCCATACCAACTTTCTCGTCTATAATATTAGTATGATAGATAACTATTTGGGGCTAGATGATGTTGTGTGGATTGTCCAGGATGTTTTATTTATTTATTGCATACCACACACATAAAGAGCAAAATAACTTAAGGCCCAAGCGCTCAGTCAGGACGGTAGCCCAACAACAAAAGATGTCGCTAGTTTAAAAAACTGCGGTTTTTCTTCTGATTTGTTAATGGTTTTTTGCGTTTAGTTATCAAAATTCACCTTTGCGAAAACTTATTAATAGATACCAATTAATCAATACAAAACACTATAATTTTAGTAGAAAAAACGTGCAGAGGCTGGCGAGGAATTTCAAGCTTGCTATCTACTTTGACACGCAAAAATGTTTCCGATATTTGAAACGGCGCTACCGTTTCATAATTTCGACGTCAGGTGATAAGAATGAATAGCCCAGTTCAAAGTACTGTGGACTGACATTCAGAGCATACGAGTTCAAATCTCGGCCAAAACTTTTATTTTTTGTTGCTTCCTTTGTTTCCCAAAATTTAATTTTTTGAGATTTATCTTTACATTTTTACAGACTACTTTAATACCTACTTTATTGGTATTTTTTTTGAACTTAAATGCAAAAAAATGCAGTAGATACCTATTACATAGGTTACCTTCTAATAAAACTGTTAACATCTTCAAGAATATTTTTATATGTATTTAATATTTCAATAGTGAGACTCTCTACAGCTCTATAAATTAAACAAATAAAACACATGAATATGTTTTGCCCAAAAAACGGGCTACGGGATATATGTCGTTTTCTGTGGCGTCGCTAAGATTCTTCAAGTGCAGGTGCAGCTGTTGGTACATTGTCTTGCCTAGAAGACAAAGGATATAGATTGTTTGTGGGGCAGTTACATCATAATGCTTGATCGGAGTAGTAGTAGTAGTATTCAAAAGTCATCCGCGTGGATCGCAAAGCGTTCATGTTTCTTCGGATCCTTTCTGTTACCACAATGAGTTTATAATTGGCACAATTTATTACTTTACTTGCAAGATAAAATTTCATCAAAAACAACTACGACTAAATTGACAGATAGCAAGCAATGACAATTAGGTATGTCAGCGAGGTTGCCTTACTACAGGTTTTATTTACCCTGACAACAAAAAAAAGGTTTTATTTACCTATATTTCAATGCATTTATTTGGAGGTTTGTAATTTTCCTTACAAATAAACGTATTTTTTTTAAGAAATATTTTTTCTTTATATTTATAATTACAGAACATTAAAAAACGAACAGTTTGATAATTTTTGCAAGAAAATAAATTTATGTTGGCCACACTTTTACAACCAAACAGAACTAGCAGTGACACGTGACGCGGCACGCGTTGTATATTTCGGCTCGGAAACGTTTGGTAGACTTTACGTTCCCTGTAAGTATTTTACATTTATACGTCTTTTTCATATTGCAATTTGTACATAATTTAGTCTATATTACTCGGTAAAGATATTACATCCTAATGTAGAAAGAATTTTAAAATCGGACGTGTGCTTTTGAATTAAATAGTGACCAACAAACAGACAAATCTTATCCTTTAGAATTTTAGTTTAGATAACAGACCACAGTGGAAAGCATGGCAACGTAGCATTTTCAAGAAGAAAAGAGATAGATTTAGTTTTGTTGTCTTGTTTCTCTTCCTACGGCTGGAGAGCTGACAACAAACCTTTGAATTTTGTATTTGAGAGATAATTGTATTAGAGTATTATAGTATTCGAGCGAAGAGCGAATGACGTAGTCGTATACATACTTACTAGATACATAAAAATTGACGACCGATGTGGTGGCATTGACGACGCGGAGGTTTTGGGTTCGATTCCCGCCTTGGGATAAATGTTTATACGATCTGCAAATATTTATTCCGGGTGTTCTGGATGTTTATATATTTAATAAAAATTATCTATCTATGTAATGTATTGTATTATGTATGTCAGTCTTCTAGTATCCATAACACAAGCTCTGCTTAGCTTGAGGCTAGATGATGTTGTGTGGATTGTCCAGCATTATATTATACCTATATACATATTTGTAATTTCTCGACAGGTGGTTCATATATTACGTGTACAGTACATATTTAATTACCGCTAGTTTTGTTTCATACTAAATACACTTTATATCCAGCTACAATAGCCGCTGTTCCGAACAGGGTAAAAAAGGTTTATTATACAGGGTGTAACAGAAGGGGTGGACCAAAAGCAAAAGGGAGATGGAGGAGCTCAATACCTATCGAAATAACCCCCATGTATGCTCAGCGATATTCAGTCGTTCAAAAGTTACTCGCACTTTTATGAAAAAAAAAACATAAAAAGCGAGTAACTTTTGAACGACTGAATATCGCTGAACATACATGGGGGTAATATCGATAGTCTAAAAGCTCCTGCATCGGCCCACCTTTTGGTCCACCCCTTCTGTTAGACCCCGTATATATATTTTTTTTATATTTAATTCTGCACAAAATGATGCAAAAAAACAATGCCGCGTTAGCGCACAGTTAGTCCAGTCATTTTAAGTTTTATTTTAGGGTTTAAAATAGCTAAAATGACTGGACTTATACGTTACGTGGACGATTGAGCTCCGAAATATGAGTAAACAAAACGATACTCATACAATGTGTAGCAAACTTTTTGTTGTTACGTGGTACATTTAACATTTTTCGTGGTTGTCATGACAACTAGTAGTAAGTAAATAAATAAGTCAGTCACAAACACCAACATTTTGTTGTTAAAAAATCTTATATAGTTTGTAATATTATCTCAAATAGTGCCTATTTTTAATGCAATGTAAGCTAGGTTTCATGAAAGCTGGACAGTCTAGCCCAGATCCTGACATCCAGTTATTTGCAGGCAGAAATCCTTGTCGTGAAGAAAGTACTACTAGAAGCATAGGCTGAGACCACCGTGACCAACATTCACCTTGTAACAAGAAAACATCTTCCGATATGTGAAGAGATCGTTCCCGTATCATGAAGGATTGAAGTTGGAAGACGGCGACCAACTTCAAGTCAACATCCTTACCATGGTGACCCAGTGCAATGACAGTTCTTGGCTCCAGTATTCTGGACGTCTGGATTAGTCTAGCGGACCATTGCCGCAGATGAAAGATCAATATTACTTTTGTGTACTAGTGTTTTTTTCATTTTATATAAGAAAAGTGTATGCTAGCGTCTAAAGTATTATTTACTATTGTTATAAAGTGTGTGAGTCAGTAAGGTTTATCTACGGGCCGTTTTTAAATAAGTATTTTAGTACTTTATTTTTTACAACAATATTATGGTAAAAAATACATTTACTTTTCTTACAATAAATTGTTTTTTTTTCCACAGCCCGGGGGGCCAAGCCCCCTAAGCTATTTTTTTTGTAAGTAAGTAATCTACCTATGCTATGTAAAATGCCTTAAAATTATAAGAAAGACACCTGTTTGGTTCAACCAAACTTCTTTGCATGGGAGACGGGTGCGGGGAAAACTGAGAGATATTGCAATCTTTACGCTGAAAAGTCCGCTTCGAATGTAAATATGACATAGTACGAAAAATAAAAGAAAAACTAAAACGAAAAGAGACAAATGATATCCTATTTCTTTCTACACAAGTATTTAGTTCAAGTAACTAGATGGCGCTCTAGATACCTTTGCTATAACTTAATACCTAGTGCTTCGCACAGATGGTGCATTCACAGTTAGTTCATTTTTTGAACACGCGTCACGTCTCACCTTAAATTAGTATCTAGTAATAAACATCACAATGGGCAACGTCTCGTTTTTAAAGTAAACTACAACCTTTGGGTGGCTAGTGTGGCTAGAATTACCACAGTAGCTAGTCCAGATTAGATAAGATTAATTTGACATTGAAATATACCCAATTTTTTTTTCAGTTGGTGTATGCGGGTAGATCCGAAGCGCCGACACCGGCCGTTGGCGCCGCAACACTACATCGCAAGGAAGTTGAGCATATACTTAGAGAGCCATTGTATAACATCAAATAATATCTAAATAACCTGTAGCGCCATCTATCTCGGCGATAAACTGCAATGTAGTCTACGAAACAGACCAACAAATGGCGCTGGCAAATGTACATGATAAACTCTTCGTAGTCTACGCAGCAGACCAACAGATGGCGCTGGCAAATGTACATGATAAACTCATCGTAGTCTACGCTGCAGACCAACAGATGGCGCTGGCAAATGTACATGATAAACTCTTCGTAGTCTACGCAGCAGACCAACAGATGGCGCTGGCAAATGTACATGATAAACTCATCGTAGTCTACGCAGCAGACCAACAGATGGCGCTGGCAAATGTACATGATAAACTCTTCGTAGTCTACGCAGCAGACCAACAGATGGCGCTGGCAAATGTACATGATAAACTCGTCGTAGTCTACGCAGCAGACCAACAGATGGCGCTGGCAAATGTACATGATAATCGTCGTAATCTACGAAGCAGACCAACAGATGGCGCTGGCAAATGTACATGATAAACTCGTCGTAGTCTACGCAGCAGACCAACAGATGGCGCTGGCAAATGTACATGATAAACTCATCGTAGTCTACGCTGCAGACCAACAGATGGCGCTGGCAAATGTACATGATAAACTCTTCGTAGTCTACGCAGCAGACCAACAGATGGCGCTGGCAAATGTACATGATAAACTCATCGTAGTCTACGCTGCAGACCAACAGATGGCGCTGGCAAATGTACATGATAATCTCGTCGTAGTCTACGCAGCAGACCAACAGATGGCGCTGGCAAATGTACATGATAAACTCGTCGTAGTCTACGCTGCAGACCAATAGATGGCGCTGGAAAATGCTAGATCGCGCAAACGGAGTTATCACGGAATTTGATTAGTAAAATAACCGATTTGTATCAATTGGTCCTGAGACCCCGAGATTAAGGTCGCTTGGCGTGGAAGATCTTCCCTTTTCGTAGTAGATACGACACTTATTTCCATAAACCTTTTTTTATTTTTTATGTACTAACTGTCATCGATATTTAACTAGAGTACATGTTATATCCTAATGTGTTCATTTTTGTCTGTTTTGTAATAAAGTTTCAATCATTATTTTTTAAGAGCTATTGTTACTAAATAAATAAATAAACTTATGGAAGTCGAAACGAAAATGTATTTTTTTACTGCCAATTATTTTTTTACTGCCAATTATTTTTTTAAGATTAATTTTGTTTAAACTGTATTTAATAAATGTTTATAAACTTTATTCTTAATTTTTATTTCAATTTGCTTTAAGAATTATTGAATTCTGCTCTCTTTGAGATCTACAGTACAATTTATGACATTTTTAATTAATTTGTGTAATTGGTTTTTGCCGTTCAAGTTAAATAAATAAATCCCTTTGCAAAGAATTCGGCGACTAGAGAAAGTTAAAATGTATCTATAGGAATTCGTTTTTGGTAGATATGATGATGATGATTAGTGTATCCAAAAGAAGCAAAGCATTTTCCACTGGAATTATGCCAAAATGAATTTTAAAAGGAGGGCAAGTGGGTGATCTCTATGGAACTAAAAGGGGGAATAACACGAATAAAACCACAACAGCGCCATTAGACGCCACTCGACTAATGCGTCTGTGTATTGTAGTAACGCAACGAGTCGCGAAACTGAATAATTTTTAGATTTTTTGTATTTATAGCTCTGAATCTGAAATGTTGGTTGTTTACATTCATATATCTACTTACCAAGTGAAAGTAGAGATTTTCTTGTTTATTTAAACTGTGCGAGATGAGCCTGGGAAAACGGGTATTTGCATGTATTTATAGGCGTCAGTGAAACTTTTATTCACGTGCTCAGTTTCACGAATTCCGCACCTCCATATTTTTTTATTTAAGACTAAGTGCGATAAACAAACAGGTAGTTTTAAAATATGATTAGGTACCTAGGTAATAGTTTCTGTAACAGACCTCGACCTTGACAGATAGGTAGGTAGGCAGGTACTCTTACCATAATATAGCCCATATTAGGTACCTACACTACCGCTACACAGTGTTGTCCGCGTTGTTCTGGCCGATTCAAAGGATTAACACAATATGTGACTTACCTCAGATTGCCTTAGAGCACAATATTTTAGCTAAGTATTTAAGTAAGACAAAGGTAACATGGGGCTCATGGGTGTAAGTGAAAAATAGAAAAAGGGATATAGATTTGAGTGAAAAGGATAGATGACGTGAGTCTAAGCAATAATGAGAATGAGAGAAGCAAGATGAGACCAATAATAGGTACCTCATTAAGCAGGTGTAGACAACTTTTCAAAGCAGTCAAGTTCGTCTAATCGATACCAAACAGAGTCCGTAACCACGGATACAAACTAAGCATAAACTGCAAACTAGATTATCGCACTACATTTTTCTTATTATAAAATGCCTGGAAAAGCCAAAGGGAAGAAGAAGGAGAAAGAAGAAGGCGGCGATAAAAAGAAAGCAAAGAAAGGTGGTAAGAAAGGTAAGTCCAAAGGCTGCAATGTGGATATGCTGACCGATACTGCGATGGACAATGTTTACTACGCATGTCATAACGTTCAAGAACTGCTTCAGGCCAGGGGGTATTATCCACCTGACTATAACAAGAAGAAGAAGAAGGGGAAACGATAAAACGTTAACATTTGTTGTGTTCCTTGAGGAAATTCTATAGCGATTTAGTAGTGATGATAAAATAGAGATGATTAAATTACTTAGTTTTTGTTTTATTTTCAACCGATTTCAAAAAAGGAGGGTCTCAATTCGATTGTTTTATTTACACCGATATTGATGATTATTTTTTGTTTGATAGAATATAAGTACTTACAAGTATATAGGTAGGTACATCTGGTTTCTACTTGTTGCGTTAACTTTAAAAATATGTTTTAATATTACATTTCCATTCCATGACGAGTCAAGCCGGTTTTGTTTTTGCAAAAAATATAAGTAAATAATTACCTACAGTTGTAATTTCAGTTCCATGGTTTATATTTCCAATAGGTAGTTTCTGTAGATCTGCGTTACTATGAAATACTTACTAAACTGATACTATTATTACTATAATCAACTTACTTAATAATGCAAGTCCAATATCATCAAAAAGAAGTTTACTCTCTCCTATAAATCAGTCGAGCGTCTTGTAGGTCTTTTGAGAGCCAATATGCTTAAAACCTGGTTAATGCATATCGTCTAGTGATCAAGTACCTATATCATCCCCTGCGCTTACCCCAAAACAAAATCTTATCTCAAGAAAATATTGAGGCGTAAATGGCTGATGCAGAAAAGGAAGAAGAACCAGCAGCTAAGAAAGGGAAGAAGGGAAAGAAGTCTGGTGAGGTGGACTACCTCTGCGAAGCTGCCATGGACAACGTCTACTACGTCTGTCACAATGTGCAGGAACTTCTCGCCTCTCGGGGATATTTCCCGCCGGGATATGACAAAAAGAAGAAGAAGGGAAAGAAATAAGTTCAAACTACCCACAGACGTGAAAAACAAAATGGCAACTTATAACAATATGGCACATATTAGGACTATTTTAGACCAACACAATAATATAAGAGAAGCGCACGAGGAAAATATCTAAGTACTTACATGAAATGGCTTCAAAAAGTTGAATTGTTCCGAAAGGTCTTTTTGATCATCCATGAGACCAAAAAGATCCGCAACCTATTTGCTTTACAAAATAAAGATGGCGGCACGTCACGGCTCACGGTGATATTTAAATTGTCAATGTGAAACTGTGTAATTTAATTTATTATGTAAATAAATATGTAAAAAAATGACCGTTAATTATAATCAATATGTTTGAAAAAGGTGTGTAGAAAAAAAGGTTTGTAATGTTTTTTGGTTACAAAATTACCTAACATACCTACAGGGAAGAAAGTACCGAGATGTACCTACCTAGGTACCTATCGACTTAGCAACGATTAGACCATTGCTTCAATAAGTTACTTTTATCTAATGGCATTCAATTTACGTATGTTCGAATGTAAAGCATTGTATTTTATTGGGCATTGTCATAGGTTGGTACGTAGCTTAGGTTGGCGCACCAATAGGAAGTAGGTACAATAATGATACAAAGAGAATTCAGTCTAGCGATTTTCGCCTAACAATCCGGTTGAATTACGTTGTTGGCATTTTTAGTAATTTCTGTTAGATTTCAGTTATTACCAACCTACTTTGTAAACAAAAAATAATGTAAGTATTCATATTGAAACAAATTCTGTGACCCAAATTTTGAGTCTGACACATGATTTTCAGTATTGGTCCAAAATGATTCCACCAGTGGGCATCGATCTCGGGACCACCTACTCTTGTGTGGGTGTCTTCCAGCACGGAAAAGTGGAGATCATAGCCAACGACCAGGGAAACAGAACAACCCCCTCCTATGTGGCTTTCAATGAGACCGAGAGATTGATCGGAGATGCAGCTAAAAATCAGGTAAAATTATAATCGAGGTAGGAAACAACTGGCGAGTTAAGGACTAATAAAGTAATTATAAATTTTAGGTAGCGATGAATCCCAAAAACACAGTCTTCGACGCAAAGCGTCTTATAGGTCGCAAATTCGAAGATCCAAAAGTTCAACAAGACCTGAAACACTGGCCGTTTGAAGTAGTCTCAGAGAATGGAAAACCAAAAATATTAGTCGACTACAAAGGAGATAGAAGAAGATTTACACCAGAAGAAATCTCCTCGATGGTGCTGACTAAAATGAAGGAGATAGCGGAGACTTACCTCGGTGGAACTGTGAAAGATGCCGTCATAACAGTTCCGGCTTATTTCAATGATTCTCAACGTCAAGCCACTAAGGATGCAGGAATTATAGCGGCTTTAAATGTCCTCAGAATCATAAATGAACCAACTGCTGCAGCATTGGCTTACGGATTAGATAAAAACCTAAAAGGGGATAAAAATGTTTTGATATTCGATCTCGGAGGGGGAACTTTTGATGTTTCAATACTCCAAATAGCAGAGGGCTCTTTATTTGAAGTGCGATCGACAGCTGGAGACACCCATTTAGGAGGAGAAGATTTTGACAGCAGAATGGTTGATCACTTCAGTCAGGAATTTGAAAGAAAATTCAAAAAGAATCTCACAGATAACCCAAAAGCTTTGAGAAGGCTTAGAACTGCGTGCGAAAGAGCTAAGAGAACGCTGTCTTCGAGTACAGAAGCTAGTATTGAAATAGATGCTTTGCACGAAGGCGTTGATTTCTACTCTAAAATCACGAGAGCTCGATTTGAAGAGCTCTGTTCGGACCTTTTTCGTCAAACTCTTGGTCCGGTCGAAAGAGCTCTAAAAGATGCTAACATGAATACGAGAGAAATACACGATGTGGTTATGGTGGGAGGGTCTACACGCATTCCAAAAGTTCAAAGACTACTTCAGGTACGTGCGAACATAGTAGTTATTGATAGTAAACTGTTGAATAACATTTAAGTTAAAAGTGATACCTAATGAAAACCCTTTTCAGGAGTTCTTCAGCGGTAAAAGCTTGAACCTCTCCATCAATCCCGACGAAGCAGTAGCCTACGGAGCAGCCGTACAAGCAGCCATTCTCACCGGTTCCAAAGACGAGAGGATCCAAGACGTTCTACTCGTTGATGTAACCCCGCTATCACTTGGGATAGAGACAGCCGGCGGAGTGATGACAAGGCTGGTCGAGAGGAATACTAGGATACCAACAGCGCAGAAGCAAATATTCACCACGTATTCGGATAACCAGCCTGCTGTAACAATCCAGGTTAAAACCAACTTATTCCTTTTTCTTTGAGTGACCTTTATCTCTACTAAGACCTAATAAACAATTACAATTCGAACTATTTAAGCGCCGATCAACAAGACATAAACAAAATTTAGCGAAACGATTCTACTAGCAATGACTGGCTTTGTTATTTTATTTTGTCTTAGATTTATCCAAACTCATATTCCAGGCCTTTGAAGGGGAGCGAGCTATGACAAGAGACAACAATCTTTTGGGTACATTCAATTTGACTGGGATACCCCCAGCGCCAAGAGGATTGCCTCAAATAGAGGTACGGTCCCAACCCAATCGATTTCATTTTTACGAATCAAGAACCTAATTCTTCTTGTGGTAATGGTACTGAACAGAAGTTACTGTTCAAATTACTGTACATAGATTCTATTGGATCCATTTTACGTTCGCTGCTGTGAAGGAACCTACACCAAGATCTTTGTTTCAGGTGACTTTTGACATTGATGCCAATGGAATTCTCAACGTGAGTGCACAAGACCGCAGCACTGGTCACTCCGAACATATCACTATATCCAACGACAAGGTAGTGTACAGGGAGATATAAGGAATAATACCTACAGTAAGAAAATATAATGTGTTTCATAATATATTTTGAATGTTGTAAGGGTCGACTCAGCAAGAAAGATATTGAAAAGATGCTGAACGATGCTGAGCGGTTCAAAAATGAAGATGAAAATGTTAGGAAGAGAGTGGAAGCAAGAAACCATCTCGAGAGCTACCTGTATGGATGTAAAACTGTAAGTTTATGTAATTATTCACACATACTGACGGAAAATAAAGACCCTATTAAAATTCACTATAATCTGATTTTCAGGATGTTTTTACAGTGGACTTACTGTGAGATCACTAAGATTGGTTAAATTGCATAATTACAAAACGCAATTCATTTTATAAGCCACTTGACAGATACATCACACACTCTTAGTTCAAGAAAAAAGGTCGTACAATCAAAGTTATCTAAGTATTTTGTTTCCTAGGCTGCAGAGAATGCTAGCAGCCGGCTAACAAACGACGAACGGGACACCGTCATCACAGAATGCACGAACCAACTGCGCTGGCTCGAGCAGAATCCCAACGCTGATAAAGATGAACTGGAACAGCGTCTGAAGGCCACTCAGAATGTCTGCCAAGCTGCTATGATGAAGCTTCATGGGGCAATAGGCGGGGGCGGTCCTAGCTGTGCTCGCGCTGATGAGAACGGACCTAGGGTCACTGAAGTTGACTAGAATACACGTTCCACTTGTAATTAAACAATACGGTCAGTTGTTTTGAGTGACTTCCGATACCCATTTCTGATCGTTTTGAAGTCTACTGAAAGCTACATGGAGGTTCAAAACCTGCACATTATTATTCACCTTCACCTTTGCAAATCAATGCATTTTGACTTTTGACACAAGTTTGAGTTTCAAAACTGATGCACATAGCAAATATTGGAAACAAATTTTCACCATGTTTAAATGTAACTAAGCCGTTCTAAGAAGCATTTTAATTCTAAAACACATAATTAGAATTTTATAATCCTGTACTTTTATTATAATAAAGAACATCACAACCTAATTTGTAGTTTCATTTAAATTGCTAGTATTATGGCAGGTAACATAGCTCTTACGCTGTGGGTAGTAGGTTCAATCCTCGCTAAGTAAAAACATTTGTACTTGCTTTAGTCTGGGTGTGTTTTAAAGGTATTCACAAAGCATCGGCAAACTAGTTCCTACATACTTAGTTTGGGAACGAGATGGCGTTGTGTTGATGTTTATTGTAAAGTCAAATAATACAAAGTAATTAAGTCATAAATAATTTATTACAAAATGTAGCTTACGCGACTTATACAAAATCTTAATAATATTTATATATTAATTTGTGTTTCTTTATATAATGGTAAAAAATGCTTTATTCTGCTACGCATGCATTGGTTAGACTTTGCTTTTGAAAACGATATCCGAAACTCGGATATCGTATCTTTTAAGATATTTCTGCCAATGTAAATATGTAGATACATACATTTTGTACATAAGAACAGGATTAAAAAATATTTTAAAGCATATTCAATTTCGACTATCTTTAACTAAACAGTCATGTATTTGTGATAATATTTAAAAGCTTACCCAAACCCACAATAAACTAGTAAAATATTATTTAAAGTTATTCGATAAAGGTAACTACAATTTAAATAATTGAATATTTATATTAATGTGTTCTTACCAAAACCTATTTGAAAAAAAAAATCCACACACAATGTACACTTATGTATTGCTTTACCTACTTTGTGAATGTTCTTAAAATTATACGTTTAAAAGGCAGATATTTGTACATTATAATCTTTGAATGCTTCCCTTATTCCTAGTATGGTTTCTGAATTATTTTCTTTTAAACCTGGTTTGAAACACTGCTATATACAGGCAAAAAAAATGTTTTTAACTATATAAATACTTTCAAAAAAGACTTTTATTAACGGTATAACGTATAACCTTAATTTTTCTGTACAATATTCGCCAAACTTTTTCGGGATTTCTCACTTTTACATCGCCAATATATTATCAAACTGAGCCCATATTTTTTAGCCTCTCGTTCTTTTAAAGTCGCATTTTTCGCATTAAGTATTTGGCAAGCCAAGGCAAAACCTCACTTTTGGTTCATAAACTAATACAAACCCAACTAAATTAAATAAAATATACATAATGTGTCTTATGTTGTTGCCTAATTTGACACCACTATAATTATAACTGTCTATCAGACAGTTATAATTATATATTAAGAGACAGCAAAACTAAATAAATGTAATTAGTTTAGGAAAATTCTGACAATAATTTGTTTCACATTATCGATTTACAATATACATAATTATTGTACATACTAACTTTAACCACAAAAAAATACCCTTAAACCACTTAAAATAATAAGGCCGGGTGTAAACGATCAGTTTTGTAAATATGACTATTTGATTTCTTTGAACTGTTTATCTATCTAAGCTATACAAAGCTAAGTGATGAAAAAGTTCGGCTGTTTAATGCACTAGTTGGCCAACAGATCCAGTCATTATTTACTAATATGTAGTAACGTGATAACGGTAATTGAACATCCAAATTTCTTACCATTTTTGGGAGTATAACAGCTGAGGCGCATGCATTTTTAGAATGGTTCATAATAACACTTTCGTATCTACTTACACAACATTAAAGATATTTAAAAGGGGTATTTATAGCGTATTTTCCTGACATCACTCAGACGATTAAAAATCCGTGTAATCCAGACACAACACATCTACACAGTTGTTCAGTTAAAACTATCCATTTATCCCCGACCTACTACAATAATCACAGATTCGCAATAAAATAAATAAGCACTGTATATCCCACAGTATGGAATGAAGGCATATTATAATATTTGTAACAGAAAAATTGTGTCATTATATTATAAGGCGGGTGGACCATGGAAGGCCATGCTCCTTTGAAGGCCAACTATAAAAAAAGTCATATTTATAGTTACGTGATGACAAATTCCTTCCACTCACAATAAGCCGTTATTATATTATATTGTATCATATTACTATGAAGATTAAGAGTAATGTGGAAATCTAGATTCGAGATTTTTCAATTAACAAAAGACAAGCAAAAGAATAGCTGATTGTGCCAGCGATTATGTGTTTAAAAATGTGTCTAAAGAAAACGATATAAAGTTCATTTTTTATACAAAAATTGTCTAATAATCGCGATAAAAATGAACCTTATTCTGTCGAGTTTAGATTCATTATTAAAATTTGATTAGTGGTAACTTTAAACTAAACGCTGTCACCAAAATCATTGCAAAATGTTACTTATTCTTAGTCATACATGAGTCATTTTACCAACTCGCCTTTGAACGCGTTCAGTTTTTAGATTCCAACATATTTTTAAATCACAAAGGTTATCTGGAAGATATCCTGTTTAACACTATGTTCTTTGTACCTTGATTTCTATTTCATTTGTTGTGTTATGTGCAGTATTTTCTATCTAAACTAAATTGACTTAAACATCGCCTTGTATTGTCTTGTCTATAGTACATAACATTACCAAATCACCAATATTAGTACGTTATATGTACGTAAAGTTTTTGAATACGGATGTAACGTGTGCCGCGAATTTTCACTTATTTCTTAGCATTTTTTCTATGAAGGCCGCTTGTATTTCGTCCGCTCTGAAAAAAGCAATTATGAATATGAGAATTTAAAAATATTGGTTTTCTTTCATTTTTTGTTATCTATATAAGATTGTATGCGCTTCATAGAGCGTTTATTTGACATTGGTCCCAGCTCAGTTAGTAGTAGTTTTGCCTTCCATGCTGAGGGTCGTGGGTTCGATCCCCACCGAGAACAAACGTTTGTGTGATGATATTTGTTCTGTTTGGGTATTTATAGCGCTTTCCGGTTCTAAGTAAGCTCCTATTTATAAAAAAATAAAAGTATTCTATCAGCGTTCTAGTTACACAAGCTTTGCTTAGTTCGCGATGTTTGAAATGTCCTTTGAGCAAGCTTTGGACTAGAGCGCGATATGTTAAGCTTGCATTGCATAGTTTCTATCGCGGGCCTTGAGCGTGGAGACCGAATCCAGAAATTCCGTAACGAAAATACCGAACGAAAATAGCCTAACACTGCGCATGCGAAATATAAACATAATCCAGCAAAAAATGTTGCTATGCATTAGCTTTATCGCGGCAGTCCCCGAGTGCCACACATCTAGTACCTACTTATTTCCTATCCTACTTGTCAGAGGCTGTAAGAGCTTATAGTGGGGCCTGGTGACCTGTAATACAGATTTTTATTAATCTACATCAGGCACCAGTACCCCAAGTACGAGTTTGTGCACACAAGGATCGTAGAGACGCAATCGCCGAGCGCCACCGATTTTGTATGGAAATCCAAGCTTCTAAAGAAATCTGCTAGGTGCGCTGCTTGGATGTCTATACAAAATCGGAGGCGCTCGGCGGCGATTGCGTCTCTACGATCCGTGTGTGCACAAACTCGTACTTGGGGTACAGTCTTAAACTAGTTAAAGTCCAAAAGTTAGTCTCAAACTCTTTCTTGTAATTTAATGTCGGAACTGTTTTAACAGGTTAACTATCCGGGCGAAAAATAAATGACTTTTTATCTTTTTTTAATAACTTACTTGGCTCCAGTGACAGTGCGCATCAAGTTGATAATGTATCTTGGACAAACGTCTTCGTGCATCACTCTCGCGTGGAACAGCAGACCCTGGCACAAACAGTAGAGGAGCTCTACTAGAGGTAGATTAGCGGGAAGCATACCTTTTTGATATGCCCACGATCCTACTATCTGAAATCAGAAACGGTATATTTTTAATCAATTTCCAAAAAAAGGTTTTCGATTTGACTTTGTTTATGTTATATGTTACTTTATTATCTTTGTTTTCTATATGTGTGTTACTTCACAATTTGATGTCTAGTAGTTTTCGTAATGCGTATTTAATTGGTTTAGTTTAGACGTCGTTGTCGATTATACATTATATAAATATTTATGTACTTAATAAAATAAAAAAATATATGTTTATTAAAACATTAAAAACATAGACTTAAAAAATAATCATAGGCATCTCACAGCGCCATCTTGTGTCAAAAATGCAAAACTTGCGTAAGATTATGTACTGTTTACATTGTTAGGAAAGGAAATATCACCTCATGTTATACATATGATCCTGTGAAATTTGTCGTTCATTCACTAATAATTTTATCTTATCTTTATAAGTAAAATTGTTACCTGTAGCGAAGAAGTGAGTGGTGCGAGTGCAATGGGCGTAGAAGGAGACGCTCTGAGCGCGCTGCCTGCGAGGAAACCCGCGGGCAACGCATATAGCGCACTGTCTTTACCGTTCGCACGGCACAGTAGGCATACTACTAGCTGAAACATAATATTTCATCCATTTAGATAGATAACTTTATTTATTACTATTGTTTATTGGTAAATCAATCTAAAAATCCTCATAGTGTTTTTCATACTGACCACTATTCGTTTATGTTAGCACAGCCAATCTGTGGGTAGTGAGTTCAATCCCTACCAAGAAAATATTTTGTAAGATAGCAAACTACGAACGATGGCAAATTTTTCAGTGCGTTTACAACTACATATGTATTCTATGTAGGTTTAAAAAATACTTTCGAAAGACCAGACATTCCGCACATTTCGTGTACTTAATAAAAAAAACCATCATTTCTGGGTTTGCACTAAGATTAAGGTTCACTAGACTAGGATCACTAGACTATCAGCATTTAAACAATCACTCACCCTGTATATACCGATATAACCTCCAAAGAACAGACCAAGTTTCAAATGTGACAGCTTCAATGACCTAAGCGCTTTGACAGGCGTCAGTATCCTAGGAATAATGGTTCTAAGCATGGTCATTGCACATCCCAAGCCGAATAGTTGTGCGGTTCCCTGTAAAAAAAAAAGACAAAATTAATAAAAAGAATACAAAAAATAGAGACAGTGGCATTGAATATATTGGCTATTTGGCTACTTTCAAGAAACTCCTCAATCGTTAATCAGATAAAATAGACAGTGTAGAGCAGGGGTGGCCAACAGGTCGATTGCGACTGTTAATCCAGTCGATCGTGGCAAGGCAAAAAATGTAAATAAGTAACTGGTAGATCGCACAGGGTTTCGTTAGTAAACCGGAAATCTTGGGTCTCATCAAGTTGGCCAACCCTGGTATAGAGAATAAATAGATATAGTTGTCAAAAGTTCAGAGGCTGAGCGGGAATAAATCTGACAATCGTAAACATAACGTAATTAAGATACACTGAGCGCTAACGCTGCAACGTTCAAAAGTAAATCTAACGTTGACGCGCAGTGTATCTCAAATACTTAGGTCACTGTTTCGATACGTTTACGATTGTCACGTTTATTCGTGCGAGCAGATAATTTTAAATATCATAAATGTTTAACACTACTAGCCGGTTTTCTATCGAAACATGACAATCACGGAAAAGATTAACCCCCTATCTTATAAAAAGTTAGCGTTGACTTTATGTCATCATTACGTATGGTAATCAATACTTCAAGTCTGCGCTACATTTTTATAAGATAGACCGTAAATATTTACAAATACAAATAAATAAAAACCATTTAATCGCATTTACTCACAGCCCTATCTGTTCCATCACATACTCAAATAAAAAGAGAATTAATTTACCTTGATAATGTATTGTTTACACGTTCCTTTATGTGGGCAAGCGACGCTTTTGCCTTCGATGCCCTTTATTGGCTCGCCGACTTCTTTTGAGACACGCGGTGGAGTGAAAAACCTAAACAATAACACATTTGAAGACTTTTGTCCATTTATACTAATATTATAAAGAAGTAAAGTTTGTGTGTTTGTTTATTTGTTAAATTGTAAGGGGTAATTTGGGGATCTACTGAACCGATTTTAAAATTCTTTCACCAATAGAAAGCCACATTATTGCTGAGTGTCATAGGTATATAAAAACCGAAAAATAAAAAGGCTTCTACGTGGTAGTCCGTTTTGCAAAGTGAATCGGAGAAAAATCCGTCGAATTATGCCCAACAAAGTGAGCACGGGTCAGCTAGTTGTAGATAAAATTCAAATGCTGTGCGCAATTTAGTGTGCGCAATACCAGTGCTCTCAAACGGTGAAGGAAAACATCGTGTAGAAACCCGATGACTTCGGCTTTTAACTATTACTAGACTAGGCTGAGAAGATGGTATAGGTACTCCAGAGCAAGCCTCCATCTAAAAATAAGTGTCCCAGTTCAGTGTATTGTAATGGGTAATAATTCTTTTTTCGCAAAAATGAACAAAACCGACTTCAATCGTAACGAGGTATATTTAGTTCCAATTTCACAACTAGATGTCGCTGCATCATCTTGTCGATTTCTAGATCGCGCTATCGAAGCGTTTTGAATGTCACGATCGAAGTTTTAAAACTTAAGTCGGTTTAAATTGATGCATATTGCTGTATAAACAATATATGTAGTAGATTAGAAGCAAAGGCCAACATATGAGTAGAAGAGAATAATAATTTAATCGTTTTCCTCAACATTGTCAATTAACTAGTATTTAAACTACCTTGATGAATGATAATTGATCGAGATTTAATCTACCTACCTGCACTAAAGTGTATGTAACTTGCATGCTTTTAAATACAATTATAGAAGCGTATGCAGGGCCGTCTTTACCCGGGGGTGCAAGGGGTGCGGTGCACCCGGGCGCCTGCCGAGCGCTAATTAATGAATATTTAGATATTTCATTGAACTTAACGCCATTGCACAGTTTCATATACAGGTTACGACAAACACGTATGCGCAAAAAAAAAAAAAAATTGTCATGCCAAAAAGAGTGTTGACCTTTGACACATTGCCGCCCGGTTGCCCGCACTTGAAGCAAAATGATCTCTAAGTCAATAAAGTGTAGTGTAAGTTCATTTAAAATGGGCGCGCGGCGCGGCACCTATGCGTCTGTCATCATAGGCGAGTAATTGCGCCCTTTGACATAGCCGTCTTAGTCCAGTCAAAATAGACATTCCAGCTTGCATTAATTCCCAACAAGCTGGATTTTTGTACAGATCAGATACAGATCATTACAAATGATATGTCAAAAGTCCCCATCGATCCCGCTTGTGCGTTGTTTTTTATTCCAGGTTAAAAGTCATAAATTTGCGTTTTTTGCGTATATCTCTGAAACAACGAGAGCTATCGAAAAATGATTCAGGCAAAATTTGTAAATCGTAAAATTGTCTACAAAAAATACCCCAACACTTTTCTTCTACAAAGAATCGCTTTCGAGATATAGTGACTTTAGACCGCAGGAAAATCGTCGAAGATGCTGCGTTTTTTTCATTTCAGCCGTTTTATCTGCTGCATTGCCACATAACAAACAGTATTTCTTGAAATTTACTGAAAGGGGTGATGGGTTCGATGGGTTAGTCCACCTCGTACTAGAGTACGAGGCTACTGTTTGTTCTGTGGCAATGAAACAGATAAAACGGCTGAAATGAAAAAACGCAGTATCTTCGACGATGTTCCTGCGGTCTAAAGTCACTATATCTCGAAAGCGATGCTTTGTAAAAGAAAAGTGTTGAGGTATTTTTGTAGACAATTTTACGATTACAAACTTTGCCTGAACCACTTTTCGATAGCTCTCGTTGTTTCAGAGATATATGCAAAAAACGCAAATTTATGACCTTTGACCTCGAATAAAAAACAACGCACAAGCGGGATCGATGGGGACTTTTGACATATCATTTGTAATGACGTATTCAAGGCCTGCACAAAAATTCAGCTTGTTGGGAATTAATGCAAACTGGAGTCATAATTTTAGTCTATTTTGACTGGACTATCTGCAGTGTAAAAGAAAACCAGGGCGCAGGCTGAGCCCCGCACCCCGGCGCCGAATAGACTTAAGACGGCACTGAGCGTATGGCCTCGTATTGTACATTAATACATGTATTTGAATTCAGATATTCGTGTTGACCTGGCAAGCAAAACCAGCGAAGCGTCTCGAGTTTGGCCAAAAATGTTATTGATCTTTTTTTGGAGAGGAATAACCAAAGGTTGTTATAGTGTTATCCAGCAAACTTGTCCACAATATCAATATAGTCCCGAACGACTAAAAAAAATACGACTAAATAGCCAATCTCGAAACTGAGACGCTTCGCTCGCTCGTTCAATAGCATGCTCACATTCAAAAACATAACAATGCTATACTAACCAAAAGATAGGCGTCCGTTTATCGTTCTCTCGCTCTAGCCTGGTGAGATAAAAGAAGACAGCGCTACCCATCATGAAAAGAAGAGTGTCCTTGCTTGGAGTCAGTCGGAGCCAACCTTTCATCTCCAAAGTTCTCAGCCAGTATTCAAATACCTGAAATAACCAGATATGATTATTTTTTTTTTTGTTTCGTTATATTTCAAATTTTCAATATAGTCAAAGTATAAATCAAAATTGCTTTATTCAGTAAAATCACAAGGATCATTTAGAATCGTTTTACATACTAGGTGATTCTAGGTGCCAGTTCCACGCGACTAGAGCCTAGAAGAACGGGCAAGCAACTTACTTATTGTAACTTACTTTTAACTAACTTATTGTTTCGTTATATCAGAATATTTTAGGACTGACCCAGATAGCGATGACAAAGAAGAAGAGATTTGTAGAAGTTTAAATATATTTGGCAGATTTTGGAAAAGTTTTGTAGAAAATTTATTTAAAATTGATTGTTATTTATTAAAGGATTTTTAGTTTTTTGGATCTAATTGAGATAAGGATTGAAATGCTATAAAATAAAAAAAATATTAGGCTCTAGCCTACAATGGACATTCTCGGAGATCTTATCTATCAGTATACTACTATTTATTTAAGTAATTTCGATTGTCGTAATCTTGTTTCATGTAATCTGATTATAGATTGAAGAGAATGATAATTTTGTTTTTGTTAATTGTGTTAAAAAGTATATTAAACAATAAATTATATACTTATTTACTGCGTTTAAAAGTTAAAAATAACTGAGACCTATTATAGATCTCTTTTTACAATAAATCTTTTTATATATCTATTGCATAGCTTCTATCTCGGGCCTTGAGCGTGGAGACCGAATCCAGAAATTCCTTAACGAAAATAACCTAACACTGCGCATGCGTAATCCAGCAAAAAATGCTATGCAATAGCTTTACCGCGGCAGTCCCCGAGTGCCACACGTAATTTTTTTTTTCTAGCAACTTACCAAGTTCACAAAGAGGTTGACAACCATAACTCTTCTGTAAGGAGGTTCGAAGTACACAGCTAGGCCGCTAATGGTGCACGGTAGAAGTACTGTAGTGTAGTACGAGAACTGACTGAAGAACAACTTTCTGTGGGCAAAATAATGAAACATATTCATGAACACTAATGTTTGTTCGTCTAAGTGTTACTATGTATTCTACGTGTATGTATTCTACATATTGTTCTTTACATTTATATTAGGAGTAAGTAATTATTTATATTTATTTTTAGGTGTATGTAGGTATATAACATAATTATTTATATTATATTGGTATGTAGGTTTATGTATGTTATATAATTATTAGTAGGTACATATTTAGTTACACATCAATTTTTGTTTATTTAATTTAACATTTTACTAAGCACACTATCAGCCCCATGTTTTGTTCTTTATGATCCTGTCCATACTAGGTTGTCTGGTAGAGATCGCTGTTTAGCGATAAGGCCGCCCATTGTATGTCATACTCTAGTTTTAGTTAATTTTTACATGTTTATTTTTAAGTTGTGGTGTGCAATAAAGTATTTTCTATCTATCTATCTATCTATGTATGACCTGTGAGTCGCGGGTTCAATTCCCATCGAGAACAAATTTGTGTGTGATAAACACTGATGTTCGTTCGGTCTCTGGATGTTACTATGCATTTTATGTATGTTTTACCAAAAAAAAGGATATCAGTAATCTGGATCTCATAGTACAAGCTTTGCTTAGTTTGCGACTACAGTGTGAAATGTCTGTAAATATTTATTATTTATTTTTTTATTCTGTAAAATGTATGTCAGAGTCGTGTGATATAATTCGCCAGAGAGCTTACAACCGTAATGAATGCCACCAGGCAGTGAAGAAATAAAAGAAAGAAAGAAACAACGCTGGTCTTCGGCCAGGGTCGGTGAAGCTCAAATCACTGTGTTCCAGTTCGAAGAGTATTACTGAACAGTTGTATGTCTTGTGAAATATCGACAATCAACCTATAATCAGTCCACTGCTGGACGTAGGTCTCTCCCAAGACGCGCCACTGAGCCCGGTCGGTTTGCGAATTTTCATACATTAGATAGCAAAAACAGTATGATGAAAAATATTACTATACGAACATACCTAATAGATAACTAAACATGTTTATCTGTTGAATGGATTTAGATAGATTTAATTATATCTGTTCAATTTCAACAGCATTTTAGGATTAAAATGTAAAAAACATAAGATTAATAATTGAGTATTAATAGCGGCAAGAAAAGAATTACTTACTATGAAGCTTGTTCTTGGCTGTTATTTTAAATTATGTTTCATTACGTCATTTGGTTTATCGTACTTATCGTAGAATACTGTTACCGTTTTTCGGGAAAATATTGTAATCTTAATTATGAACTAGATTATTTTTATATAACTACATATTAGCGACTACTACTACTTCGCACAGGTCGTACCTACTTTTATTGTTTTTTTTTACACCTTGGGTTACGTTAATCTTTCAAATATGTAAAATTATATGAACAAAACTTTTAGCCACAAAAAACTAGTTGAATAGAGACACTACTTTTTTTTAATAAATAAAATTGAGTAGTAAGTATTGTCACACAAAAGTATATGAAGTATATAAATTAAATTATGTATGAATTACTTGTGAATGAACCATAAAGGTGAATAAACTTATTATTATTCATAAAACTTAAGGAACAACTGGAACAAAAATGGGCTTATTCTGTCTGTATGTATGTACTACTAGATTAGACTGTAGATTATATAATTTCACTAATCAAATCATTATAAACATGGACGTTTGTACATAGGGACTTAAGCGCAGATCTAATTCCACCAACTAGAATTAGATGTATCATGTACATGTACATGCAAATGTTACAGGATAAATTTTAATAAAACTATTTAAAAATATAGCTTCTACATCAGCATATGTATAGGCCATAATTATATTATATTAAATATAAATTAATATTAGATATCTTCTTCTTATCGTTTCGATGCTACAACAGAATATTAGATATAATATATATATATATAGGTAGTTGATATTGTCCAAAATATAAACAATATTAAGAAAAAGAGGGCACTGGCTCGAATATAATATCCATGTCTTGAGCGCAACACTATCTAGTCCCAAACTAAGTTAAGCTTGCACTATGGGTGAGCCTATGTCCAACAGTGGACTGATACAGGTTGATGATGATGGTGATAGGTGGGACAAGTTGGTAGACAAGACTAAATCTTTGAGCGCAATAGAAAAGTTCTGAAAGAAGTCATGCAAATGACTTGTAATAAGAATACTTATATAAATAAATGTTTTTTAAATAAGTAACATACCTGAATATACAATTTAATGTTACAAAAGAACTTCCAACTGTCAATCCGAAGATTCCTGATTTTAAATACAACTTGAATTGTTCTAGCATCTCTTTCTTTCCTAGTTTCTTCCCTTTCATTAGTATTTGTATCTGAAAACAAGACAAGTTAGTTTATATATCTACTATATAAAAATAAGTCGGGTTTTCTTTCCTGACGAAATAACTCCAGAGCGCACGAACCGATTTCCACGGTCCAAGGTCTCCGGCTCTGTGAGGTTTATAGCTAAGAAAATTCTGGAAAAATTCCAACAGAAAAGCAGGAAAATATCCCGTGCAAAGCCGGGACGGGCCGCTTGTTGTTTATAATTTTATCTCAAATATTGAATACATACTAGATTCTTGAGATAGGATGGTAAGGTTAAATGTAATAGTTACAGGAAAACCTTCTTACATAACAATCCATAACTTAAAATAAGAATGAGATACTTAATTATTTTTAATAGATTTATAGACAAATATATTTTTTTTTAAACGATGTTGTCCCACGGCTGGGCAAATGTTTCCCCCAATGCCTTCCACTTATCCCGGTCTTTGGCGACATTCCAATAATCTTTTAACACGTACATCTTTCTAATGAACTCTGACTTAGATAATTTGCCTTGGACATTTTTTTTATAAATGTATTTTTATTACCTATCATTGCTTTTTTACAAAGAACAAAGTCTAGTTGAGTAAGGACAGAACTAATTTGTACAGATATTGCGCTAGTTTTTATAAAGACGGCAAGTGGGGTCCATATTTCCCTATTTTATGCTACAAAATACTCACAAGATACACCATAGCATAGAATTTATATGCGCCTTTCACACAGCTTAGAAGCATTGTAATATTTGCATCAGAACACTTAGCAGTCCATGGATGTATCAGGTCTCGGCAGTCTGATCCACTGCAAGTTCTCTCGAACCACAATTTACTCGCCTCGACCATTTTCAGATCGGTAATTACATACAAAAATGATCTAAAAAATACGCGACAATTGTTTTTACACTAAGAAAAATAAAACTGAAGAAACGAAAGGCAGCGAGCGAAATGAGATGAGATGACGAGATGACCGATAGACGAAGACGAGACGAACGAACGACAATCGAAGTGATGGGTCAACCAACACTGTCGACTCAAACGAAAATAACAAGTAATCGCACACACAAAACTTCAACTCTCGTTTAAGAGGTGCAGGTAATAACCAAACAATCGTCTTGTTTAGACGTAATGATTCTTAGGCAAAAAGCGGATGGAATTACATGGGAACCTGTTGTACCTTGGACATAGTTGTACCTAGGACAATCGTGTTTAAAAAAAAAATGCGTTGGTTTTAGGAAACGTTGTCTATCGTATTTGAGACATCATTGGTCAACAAAAACGTCAAATCAGTTGTGGTTTGCCAGCGCTGATGGTTACAGCGAAAAAAAATAATTTCGTTTTTTCAATTAAAAAGTCAGTTTTTTAGACTTTTGTTTTTGCTATTTTTTTCAAAATGATGCATGTTTAAAAAACGGTTTTATTTAAAAACTAATCTTAGTATATATAGCTATTGGATAACATAAGTCTCAGATCCTACCTCCAATCACAAGTGGGTGTACAAAGCTTGTGAAGTAAAGTAGTCACGATGTTGTACCTTGGCCATCCAAGTTACGTTGTACCTTGGCCACCATCATTTGGTCGGCATTTATATGCATATTTTTTTTTAGTGCTACTTAATTGCAGAAATGGTAAAACTTATGTTAAATGATAAGAAAATAATGAAATAATTAGGTTGCAAGTTAAAATTACGTGATTAGAGACCAAAATAATGTCATCAAAAATTTGCTATAAATCAATTGGCGAAGCTTTTTACAAAAAACAACTTTTTACCTATATATAGTTGTTAATACTTGGAACTTTTGTTAATTGCTAATGCAAATATGATTGAATAATTATTATTTCAACAAAAAATAAATAAATTACGGCTAAAAATATTTTTTTAGCTCGATTTGAACCTACTCTGGCCAAGGTACAACATACACTGTCCAAGGTACATCTGGTATGTTGTACCTTGGACAGTTTTGACTTTTTTTTTCAAATAGCTAGTGGTCACAGGTTTTTGGGAAAATACATAGTTTTATGAATTAATTATGTAGGTAATTTCATGGTCTTAACATACACATACTTTGGACAGATATAGCTAGCACCATTATTCAATTAAAAATCAAAATTCAAAAAACTGTCCTAGGTACAACAGGTTTCCCTACTCATAATGGCTGGACTGGCCATTACATACACAAAAGGCGAACTTAATGCTAAAGCATATTCTACCAGCGCTGAGTAGCGTTGACGCAGGTTTTTCTCTACTTTTGTCCCTTTTTTAAGCATGCACGAATTTCGCCTGATTAATTCCAGGTTTACCTAAAAGGCTTTTCTTATGCGGATTTATATGGTTTTTTTTTGGGTTTTATTATTTGTTTGGGCTTAATTATTACTTACGAGAAGAGCTGCTTGTATCGTTGAGTAGAACTTGAATGACCCTATGGTACAGTTCCATAGCATAGTTTGTAGAGCTTCGGTGCAGCTCTCCGTCCATGGATGTACAAGTGTAGAACAGTGACTTCTACGTAACAAATCGTGCTTATCAACCATAAATTTACTAACTTCAACCATAATTATTAGATACGAAATAAATTTTTCGATAGGTAAATATTAATATTTTATGAGCAGTTTCTAGATCATAAAATCGAACACTTTCAAGTCGTTTATTAAAACAACACTGAAGTTAATTTAGTGTTCTACCTACCTACCTACCTACATTTAAATAAATTGAATTTGTGCAAGTGTATTCACTCATTTGGTAGTATGATTTGGTCGCTATTTAGGTATGTAGTTCCTTAGCCTCATAAATATTACCCCGGCTTAAATTAATGAAGTTAAGTAGGTAGGTAAGTACATATAAATACATAAAGTAGTTACCTAATGTAATGACAGAATTTCGAATGTAGACACGGTTAGGTAGTTATTAAAATAACGTTTTTTTTACGTATTATTCTACAGCTAATAATAGCTTGACTGTTTTTCGATAGATAATCAAATGGCGAACCGTTTAATAAAGCAAAACGTTTTCTTTATAAAACCCGGTGACATTTAGAGATAACAGCCCAAAACGCCAATGCGATAATGATGTTAGGAACTTTAAGTAAGTATAGGTACTTATCAAGTTGTAGAAATAGTACAATGATTAAATATTTATTCCAATTTTGCTGTTGCTATCTAGGTCTAGGGTGGTCTAGGGTGCGCTCTCAGTCTCATTGCTCAGAGCCTTGGCAGGGCCAGCCAGGGTTTTACGGCTCGCAGCCTTCGTGTCAACCTTCATATAGAAGACAGTAATTTTATTTTTTTTAGGCTTTTGTGATTTAATGTCAACGTCAACGTTAACAAATATGATCTTTCAATGTCAATAAACTTTTGACAACCGAAATGCCACACACAGTCCAAAAGTTCCAGAAACTTCCGCAAGTATCGAATCACGAATGTCTCTGCAGTCGGTAAATGGATGGACGGACGGGACGGATTGTGTAGTTGTTTGTCAAGTTTGTGCTTTGCTTTTGTGTGTTTACAGTGATTTTATTCCCCGTTAGTGTTATCCTAGTTGTAGCTAAAAGTTATAAGGAGTAGATGAAGGTAGGTACAATGCTACTGAATATCTAGTTTGATGAATAGAATGTTGGATGTGTGATAGTTTGGCGCTCCGAGTCTCCGTCTCCACTTGGTACTGTACAAGTCGTATCATTTCCTATGTCAGCTGTACACAAAGATGCTACGCATTTACAAGCCAATCGTGGAATTAATGAATTAAATGTGTACTATTTCCATGAAGTTAGCCTTGTTTCGTTATTAAACGCATAATTATACCGTTAATAATTCACATTTCGTGAGTTTCTTTAACGTACGGCTGAGGTTAGAGACCTGTATCTTTATTCTCGAAAAAAGTTAATCGAGGCCCATTATTGTAACACAAATAATGATCCTTAACCGTGTAACAGAGGTACGTTTTGTTTCTTTCATTTCGCCAATCTAGTTCATGTATGAAAACAATCATATCAATGTTTACAATACCTACTTCTGATTGAGCTCTAATCTACGAAATTAGCCACAGTTTCTGAAGTAAAAACATTGCTTATTGCCAAACATTGTGCTCTTATGCACACAATAATCATTGCACACAGTGACTACATAGTTAGCATTAGAAAGGCCCTCTAAATAATGTATTCATCGTACTAGAAGATAAATGATACTGCCCTTCATTTTGTTATTTGTTGAGCTGTAAGATATGTAAACTAGTGTGTGGATAGATATGAGTCAAGGTGAGTCCTTCTTGATTCAACCTTTATCCATACCTAATTCAACTTCTATTTGCTATAAACTGGGTCATACAACTTTTCTTCTTCCATGTAACAAAATGTAAAAATAAGGAGCTTTTTATAGTCAAAGCAACAGCACACTACCTTATCCTACATGTTACAATTTTAGATCTGAATTCAGTTCAGAAACTAACCTAGTTCCATTCTAATTTTGCCATTGTTTGCTATTGTGTTCAGTGAATACATTTATGCATGTCAGCAACAAATAGACACAATATACTTGAATGTAACATTTCAAACCGATTTGCATAGAAAGTATGAGAGATGCTTGATGCTCTCTTCATATGACACTAAATGCAATGTCAAAAAAAAAAAAAAAAATGCAAAGTCAAACTCAAACACAGCGAGTATGTTAGATTATTTTGTTTTAAAAAAAAATTCAGACGAGGATGCATTTCACTTACAGTAATACATTTAAGTCTGGTTTGGAAAAAGCAATAAAGTGTTTGTAATAGTCTTCATTATGTATATAAATATCCATGTATTCATGTGACCTCAAAAATATAACAACTATTCTTTTATAAAAAAAAAAGTAAAAATTGTTTTATTGACAATTATTTTATTATAGCATCTTAGGTATTTCTTTATCATTGACAGTATTTATATTTGCTAAGTTGAGGTCTACAGGGCAATGTGTGAAATGTCTGTGAATATTTATTTATTTAATGATAAATCACATTTCAGGTGACAGTATGTCTCGCAACAAAGACAAGCATGAAGGGTCCAACAATCGTACCTACCATATTATGTCGGAGGCTGAACGGGCATCCGGAAGAAGAGGGGGTTGGACCACTCTTGAGGTATGCTTCATGCTGTAATAGACTTCTGAGTTTGTACTTTCAATTCTTTAAAGGTCCCTTTTACTTTCAATTCTGTAATGGAGGTCCTCTAATGAACTGAAGGTCTAAACTTTCCTTTTCCATATTCAATTCTGTAAAGGTCCCTTTTACTTTCAATTCTGTAATAGGTGTCCTTTAATGAACTGAAAGTCTTTCACTTTCAATTCTTTAAAGGGGGCTCCCCATTAAATAGTAAAGTAAAATGGGCCTCCTTTAAAGAAGTAAAAGTCAACTTTCTGAAACAATCTGTAACCACTACTTGTCATGTATTTTCTTCTTCTTCTTGAAATATATATTTGTACTGTACTAAATTATATGCCTGTATTTATATATTATTGCCTGCATTACCATTCTACCATTCTACACCATCATTATACAAGCCCATTTTCAGTGGGTTAAGACAACTCAAACCGTGTCTTTATGTATAATTTTAAATGCACACTCAAAGTGTCCGTACACATTACAGGTAACAGGAGGTGTGCGCGCCCTAGCGCCTCCCCTGTTCCAACTGGCACATCTAACAGCGTTATATCTGAACGATAACTCGTTGCAGCGACTGCCCCCCGAGATCAGTCAATTGGTCAACTTGCTCAATCTTGACGTGTCTAATAACAAGCTGCGCTCATTGCCCGCTGAGCTTGGCGATCTTATCCAATTAAGGTACTATGATACAATAATACTTTTTATCATTAGGTATAGGCGACCAAGAAATTGGTTTACCACTCTAAGGCTGAATATCATTTGCACATACAAAACATCAAGGGCTATTTTCGCTTGACAGATTAATAACTGCTACGTCAGAATATGTCAATCTGTAATCCTTAGCGAATAATTATGTTACTGGGAGATGTCATCAAAAGTGGCCAATTTCTTGGTCGCCTACACACAAAAACTTAATGCTAAAACAGATAACACTCAGCTTGTGTTGGTGTAGAACGCTTGGGCCTTACACCAGTGCTGGTTTTCAGTGATGATTTTCTCTTCATACTTCAATCTAAATAATATTACAACATTGTAGAAAAACGCTGAAAATAGATGTGATCTTTGTACATTTGTATTGGCAATGCATCTGTCGCAGTCCTAACAGATTTTGACAAATGAGATGTCAAACGACGCGTCTTAACGTCTTAACGTCGTCAGTTTTGGTAGAAAACCGACTGTGTATGAAAGCAGCGTTTTTGAGTTCTTGGGTTACTCTCTACGAACTGCACCAAAACTTGTGTCTGCTGTCGGGTCATTTGTCCTGATCAACACTTAAGATTTTTCTAAAATCTGACCATTAGGGTTACAACAACAATTCATTTTATAGTAACGGAAAATATAGCCATATTAAAATGTAGATATTATATAGAAATAATTGAAATATAAATTTATAATAATTAATACTTAAACTAAGGTATCATTATAAAACGTTTTTTATTCTAACAAAATTATATATTTTCTTTAATTCAACCCAATTACATCCTGTTTACACTTGTTTATTTTTACCGACAAAATTATATTCTACATAATCCCTGTCATTTTACAGAATAAATACAAATAATATAAGCTTTAGCGAAGCGCTTTGCTTTTACTATAATTCGCCCCATCAATGATTTTCGCACCAACCCCTTTATTCATTCTCTGTCGATAAAATATACATATAACTGGCCAAAGTGTGTCCTTTCTGTGTCTATCTTTGTACGGGTTCTGAATCTGCACCCTAAAATCTTAAACATAAAACAAATATTCACGGACATTTTACAGATCACATATCATCGGTCTATCTTATAAAAAGTTAGCGTAGACTTTAAGTACTGATTACCATACGTAAAGATGACTTAAAGTCAACGCTAAAGTCAACGATAGGGGGCATATCTCTAGTCCCGAACTAAGCAAAATTATGGGCACTAGATTGTTGAAAGTCTACTTTTGTAAATACATACATAGAATACATTGTAACACTCAGACCAGGACAACCATTAGTGTTCATCAGAACTTTCGTTCTCAGTAGGGATCGAACCCACGACACGACTTACAGCATGGGAGGCAGATGCCTAGCAAAATGACTTATCAGCATTTAATAAAATATTAAAAATTACTTAATAAAATCTCTACTTCTCTCTACAAACTTGTTACGTAGCTTTTACTTTTATTAAAACAATACTAAAATTTATAGGTAGACTTGAACATCTTGTTTATATATCAAATATTGTCAAAAACATGCTTTAATTTCTTTTTTATGTTATTATTCTGATCTAGATATTACTGGGAAACCAGTCAGAACAGTTGAAACGAGTTTAGAATTGTTTCATTTTGGCAATCTTTAAAAGAGCCCAAAGTTGCAGTTCACTTGTATAGGCTTGTATAATGTTGATGATGATAAAAAGAAAAGTTATAAAGTTAAAAAATCGGCAGGCGTCATATATCTTTTAGTATTAGCTTTACCTTTCATGCCGTGTCGTAGGTTCGATCCCCATTATAATCAAATATTAAGCTTTGTTCTGTGTCTTGGTGATGCTATTTATATTATTTGAAATCATTCCATTTAATAATTTGTTTATAATGAACCTGAAATTTCAGACGACAAATAAATACATAGCATACATTTTTTTGCTGGATTCCTAAGAATAATTATGTAGAGTATTTAAAATTATGCTATACATTCATATATTTATCAATGGAGGAACTCTAAAAACTGACCATACCCACAAATTCTATGAACGCCACAGGGGTGCGCTTGGCACCCTTATGCAAATCCGCACGCTTCATCCATCACTGACACCCTTTAATGTTTAAATGGAATCCAGTTTGTGCACCCTTTCACTGGGCGGTGTAATAGGATTGGTAAAGTCAATCGAGTTTTATTCAATGAAATAAAATAACATGTTGGCAAAATTTGTCATTTTTATATTTGTTGTTTTCTGTTTAATATCTGGTCTGTGCTTAGTATTCATTTATTACTGAACTAGGTGTTACCAAGCGACTTATTATCGATATAACATAAACAATTCGCACAATATCTATTAAATTATAGACACATAGGCTATTCTGATGTAAAAGCCTTATAATTGTAAAGTATCATTCTAATCCATTCAGTAGCTTTTGCGTCAAAGAGTAACAAAGATACATCTATTCATGCTAACAAACTTTCGCGTATATAATATTAGTAAGAATATAAATGGACAAACCGTTAGTTTTTGAGAGATCTTGGGTAATGTAAATAATTTATATATATGTATAGGCGACAATGAAATTGGGTTTCCAGAAACCGGCCGTAAGACTGAATATCATTTGCACGTACAAAACATCAAGGGCTATTTTCGCTTGACAGATTAATAACTGCTACCTCAGAATCTGTCAATCTGTAATCCTTAGCGAATAATTATGTTACTGGGAGATGTCATTAAAACCACTTTCCTTGTCGCCTATACATATTTTGTTTGTTTATATCGTGTATGTTTCTGTCCGTTTTTAAGTTATAAAGTAATGTATTTTCTTTCTTAATTAACTTTATTGAGAATACAAAAATACACGTTTGGGTACGTACAAGCTGTCAAATTATAAACATTTCTTGTTAAGTTTTTAAAGTTCAAATTATAAAAAACAAATGATAATGGTCAGTAGGTTTTTTTTAGTTAGTGTTCAATAGAGTGTAAGTTAATTCAATGTATTTGAATACGTGCTCATACGTCATCCGTCAAAAGAGATTACACAGCTTAGTTTGCTGATCGCAGCGTCACTTACTGACCTCGTCCCATATACTTGAGACTTGAGTCGTCAGTTTTCAAATTGCTTACTATCGACCTTCGATGGTAATGACAGAATTTGTACCTATAACTACGTGGATTGCACGTAGTTTGTTATTGAATAAACAGAAGATTTCGTATTACTCGCTGTGGTAGTCAACTAAGATATATTTTTTTGCAGTTTTACAACAGTCTTAAACTAAAATAGCTTTGTACTAATCTGTGCGAAATAGCCAAGATTTATACCCAAACACGGTACGGTACCAAAATAACCTCCAGATCTCTTGGTACTTAGTATCTAATTTATACCAAAACACGATACGGTACCAAAAGGTCCTCCATATTTAATGGTTACCTGATTTATACTGAAACATATTTGTATTTAGTAGAGGAGAAGGTGGTATCGTGGCCCCCCATTTTGTTTAAGAGGTCTACATTTATTTCTTAACCCTATGGAATCATGTACAGGCTATCAGAGGGCTCTAAATTTAATAAGTAATGATTAAAAAAATTATCATGAATGAAAGTCTTATAGTTTTAGAGAAAAAATATTTATTTTGAAATGATGTATCAATGGCAGACCTTGGTTGCCTGAGGGTAATTTGGCACCCAGGGGTCCATATTAAAAGTATGAAAACAGAAATAATTTATGCCTGTAGATAACGTTCTCTAAAAGTTTATTTAACGACAGAAATCACAAATGTAGTATTCTCCTTCAGGACCAGCACAATCGTGATGAGCCCAGAATCCATATGCCTGGCATTGGATCCTTGTTTCTCCTCGTTTATCATGAGAATAAGAGGCGTCACAAAAGATGCAATTAGCGTCCATGTCTTCGGCTGGCCTCCTATTCATATCATGCTCAGTGGCATCATGGTATCTTTCACCAGTCTTCTTAATGTGGTTCTAGGGGCAGCAAACAGTTTTAGCTGCCTATTTGTATCCCATCGATTTCTTCCTAACAGCTTCCATGGCTTTTTCCATTTGATTTTTACATCCCACGTTCTTCTTTTATGTCCAGGTGACATGGTAGTAGTGCGAGGTATCTAAAACCAATAAAAACTATTAAGTAACTCTTTTTGGAACACCAGCAACAGGACATACTTTTAATATGGCCCCGGGAGCCATATTACAAACAGTGAAGGGGGGCCGCATTGTAAATATCACACTTTGAAGAAAAATAAGCACGAATTAGAATGAATGAGTAAAATCAATGTCTTACCTTCAATTATGCACCACAGAGATGATGTTGGTGATGTTGTGTAGGCTTCTGTTCACAAAACACCTGTATTTCAATTTTTTTTTCTACAAAAGCATAACGGCAAGAAAATTTTACAAGTGACACGCAGCAACTAGTTTGAACCAATCGAAATGCATGGACTTTTCGCGCCAACCAGGTGACGTAAAAGTGAGTCTGTGCAATGACACACGTAGTGCAAAAACAAAAATGAAGATAACGTTAGTGGTTATATTTATTAGAGCAGGGGTCCAATTTAAAAGCAGTGGCCACGATACCACCTTCTCCTCTACCTGATTTATACTGAAACACGGTACCTACGGTACCAAAAGAACTTCCAGATCTTTTGGTACTTTACCTGCTATAGATAGATTATGGTTCTCTAAGGGAGGTAGTCAAAGTCACATCCGTTTGTTACATTTGATACAACACCATTTTGTTGCTATATTTCAAACATTTGCTTTATATTTTTGTATGGTGCTCCTACAATGCTCTGAATTATGTAAGTATATGAATTGTTTTATAGACTTTGTAGGTATTATGCACAATAAACGAATAGTGTAGGTAGTTAAAAGAGAACAAATAGAATGCCTCTAACATTATAATAGTTTTTCATTTGCCCGTGACATTCATAGGTTGTGCGACAGTGCGATCTGTATTCTGTTGGGAAATCTCTTGAAATTGAAACGAACGATGTAGGCTATATTATCTCACGGATTATCTTGTTTTATGGCTGCTCTATGATATATTGTAGAAGTGAGACTAAATACGATAGAATGACCTCTATAACTGCCTAATAAAGACATCTTTCGTTTGTAGAGATCAAATTCTAGACCTTTTTTATATATTTCCTGAAAGTACAACGGTGGCAAGCCTTAGGCGATATTGTTTTAACTCCTTCATTAAATACTTATAAAAAAATTGTGTTATGGGTACTAGAAGACTGACATACTTGATGCAATACATAACATTGATAGATATTTTTTATTTTACCTAAAAAATACCCAAAACACCAGGAGTAAATATTTGCAGATCGTAAAATCACGTATCCTAAGGCGGAAATAGAACTCGCAACCTCCGCGTTGCAGTCGGACCTTCGTCTGCCGCGCCACATCGGTCGTCATAGAACATTATAGTTTAAAAAAACATGAAAATTTGTTGAAAATAGCGGAATAACATTAAATTCCATATGCGGGTTATTTGTTTTGGACGCGAATGTCAAGACGCTAGGTATTATTAAAGGCGTTGACCCCGGGCCTGTTATGATAAGTATGAGAATTGGCATAATGTTTGTAAACCTCGCATATCTTAACCACTAATGAGGTAGAACTTGCTTTAAAAAAAACTATATCACGAATTAAAACTTCGAAAATACATCAGTACTTACAATTTATCGTTTTATAATATAATTCGAATATTAAGTAAATCTATTGTACCTAATAAAAGACTAACGGTCTATCTAAAAAAAATAGCGCAGACTTGAAGTATTGATTACCATACGTAATGATGACGTAAAGTCAACTTTATAAGGCCCCTACCTTATTAAGAAAAAATGATATGTATATTTACAAAATAAAGTGTATTTATTCTATCAGCAGTTTTGTCCGCATAGTATAAGCCTTGCTTATTTTGGGACTAGAGCGTGACATGTAAAATATCCATGAATATTTATTTAACTTGAAAATAAACCTTTTTTTGTATTTTCCACTCAACTACTAAAACTAACAAAATATGGAGTCATTGCTCCTAATATTATCTTTAGATTGATAAGATTATGAATTATGTATTTTTGGAAATTTATGTTTCATAGTTTGTGGATTGATAAGAATATTATTCCGCGTAGAGGTGACGAAACCAGTACCTCTACCATGAGTTGTCATAGTAAAATCGCCTGACTGTACTACAGTAGTTACGTCAATATTAGTATTACGAATTTTAGTACCCAACTATCCGCTATAGGCGCTGTACAAATCTTTATACATTTTTTTAACTACAGACGCTAGCTAGTATAGTATATATAGTATAGTAACTCTTAACTCATGGTAGTGCTACAGTGAGGTGAGCATGCAAAAATCTGACAATCGTAAACGTATTTACAGTGACATATTTGACGTACACTGCGCGTCAACATGAATTTTACTGTCGAATGCTGTATTCTGTCTAATTTTGTTAGCAAGCACGTCCTATTGAGGACGTTCACTACGTTTAATAATTGAGCATGATCCGTGATATTTTATTGAAAGAAGAAAGAAAATACGTTTATTCAATCAAAAACAGACACAAAATAAATATATATATAGTTAAAGTAGGAAAAAAAAAACAATTTTTGCAGAAAAAAAAACAGATAGGTTATTGAATTCCCTCTCCCTTCCAGCTACGAGCATATTGTAATGCCCCTTAAACAGGGCCCATATGTGACACCTACCTACATTGTATTACCATGTTATGTACCACCATATGAAATCAATAAATGTATTGAGTATAAAGAAGTTTTGAGTCCATGTGATACCTAAAACTAAAATAAAACCAACGATATTTCTTCATTGTGATTTAAAATAAAATATCTGCTGTTTTTAAAATATGAATACTTAAATATAAATACTAGGTATAGTAAAACATAGCTTCAAATAATACAAAATACCAACATAATTTGCATAAGTAAATAAGTTATCTGTATAAAGGTTATCGAATTCTAACATTGTACTGCATTCGAAATACCATTTTGTTTTGACGTGTACTTGTTGATGTTTTTCGACCAACTTGTTTCATTATTTCTTTTCAACTAGACTTCTAAGTATCTTGGAAAAATATATGTATAGAAAATATACACAACGCTATATAACCCCAAACTAAGCAAAGAAAACTCAAAGTAAACTAAGCAAAGTTCACTATGAGAACTACGTTTGGTTATGACTTATGAGTTTTAAAATGAGCTAACACTAGCTAATGCCCGCGTCTTCGTCTTGCTATCGTAATATTTTCGTCAACTCTCACAATAAGCTTATAAATTATAGCCTATGTTTTATTCGTATGTATAAACTACATTATTGTAAAATTTCATCAAAACTCGTTCATTAGATTTTGCTTGAAAGAGTAACAAATATACATCTATCCAATTTTCGTATTTATAATATTTTAGCTGATATAAGCAACACTAGCACTTAAACATAGAACAATTAAATTCAAAATTCGTTTACCAACACCACTTTAAATAAAAAAAGACGTGGCAATCGGGGACTGCCGCGGTAAATCTATTGTATAGTATTTTTTGCTGGATTACGCATGCGCAGTGTTAGGTTATTTTCTTACGGAATTTCTGGATTCAGTCTCCACGCTCAAGGCCCGCGATAGAAGCTATGCAATAGCTTAAAAATCCAGTCCAATATTGGAGTTTACAACCCCTAACTCCACCATTCTGTTCCAGAGAGCTCCATCTTCACAACAATTATCTCCGAGTACTGCCTTACGAGCTCGGCAAGCTGTTCCATCTGCAGATGCTAGGTCTTCAAGGGAATCCTCTCAGTAAGGAGATGCTATCGATTTACAACGACAACAATGGAACCGCGAAGCTGCTGAGTTATATGCTCGATAACTTGCAAGGTATGTATTTTCATATATTCACGGTCTATCTTATAAAAAGTTAGCGCAGACTTGATGTATTGATTACCATACGTAATGATGACAAGTCAACGCTAAATAAACAAGAAGAAGAACGCTAACTTTTTATATGATAAGGGGTTATTGTATATCAAAATACATATAAAGGCTTGTAACAAAAGTTATGTGTTGGTGTTATTAAAGATTACAAGAGTTTTGCGACCAGCTAACCTTTGGAGCTGTGTAAGAATAAGAAAGGACGAAGTAGTAGATTTTTAAGTAGTTATTTTGCTTACAACAATACGTTATAAGCATTAAATACGCGACAAAAACCCGTGTTATTAATCTCTTTACTAAAAATTCTGATCGCGAAAGTTTAAACATTTTTAAGAAAAGGTTCTTGGCCAGACCTGTTTGAGGAAGTATTATCAGAAAGCATACTACATCAATCAATCAAGAGACAAAGTTTAAACACGTTGCATTATTCTCATTGTTATTCATAGCAACAAAATAATACACGCCTGTTCGGGCTTTACGAATACAATGAATATTGACATACATACATAAGACCTGACAACTAACGTGTATTGAAACTGCCAAATTTTCCATTCGAAGTGTCTTTAAACGTTTATAGAAATGAGCACAATAATTGGCTGCGGCATTAAAATAAACTAGATTGTGGATGACTCAAATCAAGCGTTCAATATTTTCTTGATTATGATGACGCGCCCCCAAGCGAAGCTATTCTTTTGTTTTGATACAGCTAACGCCATCTACATTCTCAGAGCGAAAGTTCGTCTAAAAAGTTCTTTTTCATTCTCGCTAGATGGCGTTACGTATCTTGTTTATTTTTCTGTATACATTGTAGTAACTTGAGGTGGATACTGAAACATTAGACCTAATTTATGTATTTATAAATTGTTGGATAACTAGATCGGTACACAGCATACTTAGTTATGTATCAAATAAACCTTTGCTTGAAAAAGTTTTTAACCAACTTCAAAAAAGAGGAGGTTTCTCAATGGAACTGTATGTAATATTTTTTTTTAAGTATTTTGTTGGTTACGTTTGTATTTAATTTATGATTATATTTTGATGATTCTTTTTAGTTTTTTGTTCAATTAATTATGACCAGTGCCTACATTTTGAGAAATTTTAAAAAATATGTATTGATTTGAAACGTTTGAACACGGTTTTGTTATTTATTGTAATTATTTTTAAAGATGTGATTTGAATCGTCATTCTGATAATGATGAATATGATATGAATACTAGCAGTATTATTAAACCAGCTACAATTTCTCCACCATTAAAAAACATAAACAACAATCTTGTGAAAACAATCGAATGGCAAATAATGCGGAATTGCGTTTCCCAGACTTCTGCATGTATTTTTATTGCGCATCTGAACCGAGAAACTAAAACAATTAATATCATTATTGTTCCGGTCTCTTTCTCACACTTTCCAACGCCATTGTGCAGGAGCGAGACAATAGCATCTATTTATTGTCACGGACCTAATATCACGGGGTTTTGCGAATATCATTTAAGCAAGTGTGATTTCAAATTTGTACCTCAAGTACGAGATTGTGCACACACGCCACATGGATCGCAGAGACGCAATTGCCGAGCACCACCGATTGTGTATGGAAATCCAAGCTTCTCAAGAAATCTGCTAGGGGCGCTGCTTGGATCTCCATACAAAATCGGTGGCGCTCGACGATTGCCTCTCTGTGATCCGTATGTTACCAAACTCGTACTTGGGGTACTGAAGACTTATCCGCCCGTCAGTTTTTTTCTCTGACTTTTTTTTAATGAAAATTGAAACATTTTGTTCCATGTTATTTTTTCTGTAACTCAATAACTAAACTACTTACTTGATGTAAAACTACTACAAGTATGAAAAACTATGCATAGTTTTATTTTTTTTATTTTATTTTATGTAAAGTTAATGAGCTGTATGATGTTATTCATTTATTAATTTATCACACAATTTATTTTGTGTTTCATCATCTTTGGAAGATATAAATTAAGTATTAAATTGACATACAAATATAGCCTTGAAAGCCTTAACATTTGAAACCATTAGTTATCAAATATTTTATTATTTATTAATTCATTATCATATTAGTTAATCAGTTCCATCTAATTTCGAGTATTACTTCGGTTCGATATTTGAAATTAAGATCAAAGAACACAAATAGAGAAAATAGAGAAGAAATTTCGAACTACCCGCTTTTCAAAAAGTTTCTGTCACATTTTTGGAGAATCGAATCATACAACACAGACTACGTAGTGGTATTCGTACTTTCGTTTATTGTTCGTTCGACCTTCAAGGGCAGACCTTCACTTAATAGCCCAGTAATGTTTATGAGGATTAGGGCACAATGAGAGGCGATCGATATGTCTGTCCAAATGACATTCGGCGTCTAGATTACGTGAATCGACTTTATTAATTGTCTACCTTGTTATATCATAACAAATTATGTTTTGTTAGGAGACTATTTGATCATTTTAACGGGAAACTTGTTGTGTAATTGTAGTATTAAGAGACATTGTTTAAGTAGTTTTTAAAAATTATAAAATACAGCCGCTGAAGTTGTATTTATGACTTTGGTACAAGTTTTATTTCATCAAAGCCTTAAGTAAGCTCGCGAGTTTTCAATTCTTTTATTTGTTTATATGTACTTAGTTGTAGCTTTAACTAGCTTTTTTACTTTTGTAACATTTTAATTCTTCCGTTTGAAAACCTCTCAATCAAATGGATTAATGCAATTTGTCAGTCACAGTCTGTAAACCTCACGTATTCGAGTCACACTGCGCGTCAACGAAAGCTCGACCGCCGAACGATGCAGCGTCATCGCACAATGTATCTCGTAAATTCTTTACGACACGTTTACGATTGACACATTTATTCACGTTGGCCCTCAGTACGCTTTAAAATAGATTTAATTTAGCCAAAGGGTAATGACCTAATTTACGCCTGGCGTGGAGTAAATGTGATATATAAAGAGCAGTTGATTTTCCGATTGAAAAGTAATCGTGTCAAGTCTATTCCACGCAGACGTGAACAGAAGATAAATCTATCTAGCACGTGATTGCTGAACTGATCCGTGCCTTGCCCATATACATAGGAAACGGACTGAGCGGTCTCCAATATGAAGGAAATACGAGCGGCATAGCGTGAGAGAGACAAAAGAATCGTGCAGTCAGTTGCTGCCTCTTTCTAGTTGATTGTTATTGTTACAGACCTACAGAAAAGAGACAGTCGCCGCTGTCGTGTTGTCTCTTTCTAGAGTTTTTGTGAGGCTATTCTCTAGCTCATGCTATGTCTATAGACTTACCTTAGCTACGACTTTGTGAGATGGAGATTCAATAGCTGTCAGATGCAACCCACGTGTGCTAGATTGGTTCTACACAGGATTAGTCTGATCGTTGGTTTCTTTTAGAAGTGAGTCCTACTTAGTGTCCCCGCAGACTGCAGACTTTTTATCGGCCGATAGTTTGGTCGGCTTCTTAATCTGTATGAAGACTGAATCACTGTAATGTGCGCATCTGTATACATCTTCATACTGATTAAGAAGCCGACCAAACTATTGGCCGATATAAAAGTCTGCAGTTTTCGGGGCCCTTATTAGACCAAAATTAATGCGCGGAAAATTTACAAATAGCCTATATTTTAATCTTAGTTACAGTACAAAGTATATAACTTCATCTGAATTTCTCAAATTGGAATAGAATTTATTATATCAAACATTTTAGGCAGATGATGTTAGCTAATGGATTTTTCCAGCCGAAAAATTTATGCGGCAGGCTTTTATATAGCTATATAAAATATCGTGAAGGTACTTGCAAGTATTCGAGCAACGGCATACATAATGTATGATCGTGCCATTTACACTCCCAATTGCCTAGGTAATATTTAGGTATACTGCACATCTCTTTAACTTTGCCTAGGCTAGTTAGCTTAGCCTAAACATTAATTTTGGGGACCGCTAAAGAGCGGAATACCTTGCCGGCATCTGTGTTTTTAAATGTCTTTTGACAAGGGGGAATTGTCGACACGAAGAAGAAGAATGCCTGTAATTTGGACGCTTTCAAGAAGAGAGTGTATAGGTTTTATCTCGGCAAACGCGCTACACCGTCGCATTATTACTTAACATCAGGTGAGATTGCGGTCACGTGTTTGCTTATAATGTATATAAAATAGTATATTTAAAACAAGATGGGGTTCCGTCTGAAATATCCTGCCAAATTAATCTTATAAGTATGTATTGCAATCTACTCTTTCATTACCATTTTTGTTTTATAATTTTTTTTTTCTATTTAACCTATTGTGTCCAACTGCAGGGCAAAGGTCTCCCCCAAACTCTTCCATTCATCTCGATCTCCTGCATCCATCCACCACTCCGTCGCGTTTGAGTCGAGATCGTCCCTCCAACGTTACGTTGTTTTATACTTACAACATACATATTCCTTTTCACACAGTTTATCTCGGTCAGTCGAAACGAAATTCGTGATCAGGTTGAAGAATGAGTTACTTAAATAAATTCAGTGTTACTTCGTAGAAAATTCACTACTAACTCTGTTCTACAAATTAGATAGTTCCGGTTTCTCTCAATAAATCCAGTCTGATATAGCGGTTGTTCGATACCCAGCTTCAAACTGAAAGTATCTAAAATACATGCATAAAATTGTAGCGTGTTATTTTGACTTATTTATAAACCGTGGCAAAATGTGTTGCTGATTTAAAGATTCTTTCATATATTCTAACATTTAACATGACAAAGACATCGCAAACTACAAAAATGTACACTCAAGTCGAACGAAGCCATACATTGAACTAATTTATTTCGACCGATTTCCGGCGATCACAAGAATAACAATGACTGACAGCATCTAGAAGAGTTAGTACTGTGTTCAACACAGATTAATATGTTGTCAGTATGGTTAGTATTCCACACAGTTTGCCAAAGAGTTAGTAACACACGTCTCTGTCCGCTAGCGGGCTCGGCTCAGGTGAAAGTGTTCGCGAAAGTGAAGCCGGAACATTGACGTCATGATTTGCGCAAGACCAGCCCATAGACACTACTGCTTATTCTGTCACTGTTGCGAAATGTTATCTTGCATTGTCGATTGAGGATACGGTGTTTATGCTATGGTTGGTGCTGTGCTGACCCCGGTTTTGTAATGTTACGTTTGAGAAATCTGATTTTGAAGTGCATCATTATGGAACTTTCTATTTTGGTCTGATACGATTACGCAATGCGTATTGTGACGACATCGTATCAATATTCCGTGTCATCGTCTAACATCGTATATAGAAACATCAAATTGTTTTATCAAGATACCTTTGAAACACAAAAAGGTTCTACGCTGTATTGGTGCCAGACGGGACGGTATCGGCTCAAAATATACAATTGGGAATCTGCACCGCTTGGAATTCTCCCAAACATACAGTAAACAAGGATCGCCGTATTCCAATACAATCAAGGCAAACACAATTTCCGATACGCAGATTCGGTAGATTGAGCAGATAATTTTGAAATACGGGCTCGAATTCAACTTCAAATAGGCTCTGTTATATGCGGTTTTGAGTAAAACTCTTCTCGTAAAAACCCTTTTCGGAACATGACTTAATGACAGTATTAAATGTCAGGTAATAAATAAAGAGGATTACCGAACTGAGAAAATCCAAAATGTAACGTTTAAACCTAAGTACTTTAATCATATTTTATATCACATCCATCTGAAGGATAAACTGTGACTGAAGATCACAGTGAGAGTATATTTCTCTAGATTTTAAGAGAACATTAAAATAATGTTGGTTAAACGCAAATTGTTCCCACAATTCTCTTCTTTATTTCCACACTATAAATCAAAAAACTCCAACGGAAACGACCAATTCATAACGTAGAAACATTAATTTGTTCGACAAAAAACCTACTTACTAATGTTGGGCACGTATCTAGTTTTTGCTAGTTTCTATGTAAATGAAGCAAGACGTAACCGAAACATGAATATCGCAGTTTATTATTCATCCGGAGTATCATCTAATGTGCTAGTCTCATTAGCGTAGTCTGAGCTTAATGATTTTTACCCAAATTACATGGACAATGACCAAGTAATTGTGACTGAAAATGAACTAGTCTCATCATTTTGGGCATGATCTCAGCTCTACTAATACTGCCTGATGGAGGGTAATCAGTCACACCAACCATCGGTAGATTTTTATTTACAAAAATATATAAATAATATTATGACAATTGATGATGGATGAGATCAAGATGTGGAAAAGTCTTGTAGTGGGGTACGATAGGTTGAATAAAAAACATGATAGCAATAAATTTTGCTGTTTAAAAGTGACATCTAAAATTCAGAGAACGTACTTTCAAAGTAGGCATCGCATTTTTTTACGTAAAATAACCCTCGCCCTACTAACCTACCTAATGTAAAACAGTCAACTTTCGAGGACTGAAAAATTATGAAGAACGAATTTTGCAAACTCAGAATTACCGCTATTCGTCAGTTAAATCTATTCGTCTTTATTTTTGAGAAGTTTAAAGTAGACGCGGATTTATGTAATCTCGCCGATAACGCTATTCAAAGTTGTTATAATCTGCCTTAAACCCAACAGTTCCAACTTCAAGCACTGCTTCATAAGCCGATAAAGATAAAACCCAGCATAAGAGGGTCAGAACAGAACGCCCTTGGCTATCGGCTGCCCTCTGTAAAGTTAGATGTCACAGGATTGATCAGCCAACTTTTATTGATGGCTATAAACGAGTAAACCGAGTACAAAGTTGCGTGGAAGGGACAGAATAAGGGTACATCCGCGACCTCCAGACTGCGCCCCGACAAGGGCGTCGGTGTGCCCTTGCACTGCACCTAGTCACAGGAACAAAAGATCAGCTGGCTTAATCTAAATAAATATTCATGCACATTTCACACATCCCGCTCTAGTCTCGTTTTTTTGTTACTTTTTATTGACGTGACAACGTCTTATAATTCGATAGAGCCGGCTGCACGCACGAAAAAACATGACTCATGCGGCGTTACCTCGCTCTGAGACTCATGCGGCGTTACCTCGCTCTGAGGCGTTCCATGAAGTACAAGCGAGAGCGCGGAACGATTTGACAAAGAAGCACAATCGGCCTTTGCGTTCGTTGTCACGTTCAACTATCGTCAGTAAACCGACTTTACAGACAACCATTTTTTTTATACAGTTTAGCTATTACTCTAATAATAAGATCGTTTAATTATTTTTTTTAGGTTAATTAAATGAATCTTATCTTATCTTAGTCCCAAACTCAGCAAAGTTTCTATATTCCCATATATTATAACTAAATTGCTTATAGAATGCTTAATGTATTTTTTTTCAAGACTGCTTGTATACAAGATTTTATGTTGACGTTACGAACCACGAAGGACACATAAAGTTCTAAAATAAATCAGGTTTTTTACACAAATTTTTGTACTTGAACTAAAGAGTAATTTGTCATGCTAAACACGTAGGGAAGTACGAATACGAAGCTGTCTGTCTATCAAAGCATAACAAATCATCCAGTAGATTGAATTTAAATTGGTTTATTCTGAACTGAACTGACAGAACTATATGACAAACGCTTATCAAAACCAGACCGAAAAGCTCTCATCTTCTCTCATGCTTCTGTCAAGTCAATAAAGCTAAAGGTAAAGCTCTCTGTGTTCTGGCCAGATTTTTATAAAGCTTTATGGAAAAAAACCAGCTGCTGCTTTCAATGAGGTTTATTGGTAAAGCTCTTTCTGTGCTGGTCAGATATTGCTGATAAAGCTGTTAAGAACCAGCTGTTTGTTGAGAGCTGTGACCGCCCTTCGACTGCTACGGGCATAATTGCTTGCAAGTCTAATTTTTTAATATTCATGTTATGAATCAAATGCTTTCATTTGCGTAATTTAACCGGTTTAACAAATGAAGTGTGAAATTAAAATTGAATACGAAAATAAATCAACTGCTTCGTAATTTGTTTTTTTCTTAATAAAGACCCATAAATATAGGCTACATGCGTTGATAACCATTATATTTCACCACTGTTATTAAAATATGTTTTGTGCTGTGGTAGTTTTCCGAAGTAACCTAGTAGAAAACAAACGTTAAATCAGATTTTCATATGGATAGCATGTTCGCCTTATCCATGATAGACTTTTGCAAAGTCAGCTAAAAGGGTGGGCTTGTTGACAATTCCCATCGCCCCCTGCTAATAAATCAGTGCCTACTGTATTATATCCCGCCGTTTTATAGCGAGACCAGAGATAAGAAAGGATGTGTCGAGGCGTCATCTAGGGTAATCTTGCATAGATGACGTCATTCAAAACCTACTGGTTTATCTTACTTGTAGGGGAATCGGATGTTTGCCTAGCTAGACATACAAAATACTGAGCAATTACATAAAAGCAGTCTGTCCAACCACAAAGCTGGTTAGAACTTTGTCACAGTGTGAACAACTACGAATAACAACTTTACTGCCGAACGGTTCACTGCTAACCCATCTATTCAAAGTTGTTTGGTAGAAAACTAAATAATTAATTGGACGGTGGTAGCCAAAACGCTCCGGGCGTTGGCCAAAGCTCAAATGCCTCTTGCTCCCGACCGGATAGATAAACATACTGGTTAGTCGTATAATGCTTCCAAATGTACATTTTAGTCGGGTTTTCGGAGAACTCAAGCTCATTTAGGACTTTTGTTTTCGTTTTAATCCTACCTTACCTGCCCTGCTTTACGAGTATGACATACATCAGAATACCTTCTCGTACAAGCAGACTTGTAAAGTAACCACTTAGGTAAAATTATTCAATTTAACTACTAAATGCTTATGAATATTTCATTACAGTAATAAAAACAAAGTAACATTCGTACTCGGTGATTTATAGTCCGCCTGCCTCAATATATCTGTTTCATAATGACATCTCAGAGATGCAACAACTATCTGCCGATTTACGACTGAATGGAATACAAATGAGGATCCACTGGATAGTTTCTTAATATTGGCCAGTCATAGGCAAGGTTTATTGCCTCGTAAACCTGGCTTGTGCCGAGAAAACGCATAACTTCGCATTATGTTACAATTTCATTGTAGACCTCCTCCATTATATCTAATGCGTAATTCACTTCTTATCGGGAGTTATGACCAGCAATTTGGTCCTTTTGTAAAAGTAGTTTAACCGTTCCTTTCACTCATACATAACGCATTCGGCATCCTCAATGCGGAATTAAAGATTATAAGAAAGGCGTTTTGAATTCTACTCGTCTAATCGTCAAAAGTAAAGGAGAAAGTACGTATCTAATCGATTTGAATCGCAGTCTTTTAGATGTGCGCTCGTCTGCGTAATTTTCAATCGAGAACTTCCGTTGTCGCTTTTCAAGTAAACGTGTCGTTTTGTGTTTAGCAACGGTAAGCGAGAAGAAACCATAACCACGTTCAACGTGTTAGTGAAAGTGCAGGCTTAGAGCGGTGCCAATCAAAATCCCATTAATCCTGCGCGGCGCAAGCGCATCTAAACAGTGCTGCTTTTTGTGCCACGCGCGTCTCATAAGTTTCTTTTATTATATTGATCTAACACAGCATCTTTTACACATACATATGTTGCCTTATTAGTCTAATTTTATAGATGCATCCAGATAAATTGAAATTGTCTTAGTCTAAAACTTTCGCTGTCACCAACAGTAGAACATAAAATGAGTATTTTGTTTTCAAAATGTTGTTGACGTCACCCTTGTCAAAATATTTATTTCAAAATCCTGATTGTCGTCATCCTTGTCAAATTGAATATATTGAATTCTGTACAAATCGTTTTGTTTGTAACCTATTGTAATAGAGTTGTCGCAAGTGCAAGTCCTGTTTGCCGTGCAATTTGCACGCTTCACGCATTAACGGGGCTATTCTTTATTTTTCATCGACCAATGACTCGTAAATACGCGTAAATGTGTACTTACAAGTGCTTATGTTGTCGATACGTTTAGCAAATGAAGCGTAACCGGCAGTTTGCACCATGAAGATTACCGTACACAATAGGTTGTTATCGGTTAAACGGTACGAGCTGCGCCCGCGCATCGGAAGTGCAATTAAGCCTGCATTCACTTGTAACATGTGCAAATAAATGCGTAAAAAGTAGTACATGGAAAATGTATACGGGACGTGGCACAAAAACTGTTTTAATGTCCAGGTGGTAAAGGAGGTTAAAATGTACCTTTCTGCAAATACTAGGGGCTTTTGCTATGTTAATAAGATAAGATATAAGATAATTATTTATTTAAACACACAACACAAAGTTTACAGAAAATAGACCAACCTAAGGGGTAGGTATCGTCATCAACTAGTCTCGCTCTGTGTCGGATGCAGCCAGGTATAATACTTATTGGTATAATATTTAGTGTAGAAACTGACTTTTTTCCATAGATGACTCTGAAAACATGAAACGATACTAAAACCATGCCTGCTTCCAATAGGCAGGTTATTGCGGGTTTATTAACATAAGGCAAACATCAGAGTTATTAAGATCTAGTAGCAGGTTTCATAATTCTGTTAAAGTGCATTACAGAGTGCATTTGGTATTCGATGCATATTTCTCTGTAATATTCCAAGGCTTATCTCTCCCGTCTGGATGTAAGTTATATTTTCCCAGTAGATAATACCCAACACTGACCGTATTATAGCCATGTTAGTATTATTATCCGACACCTTTAAACCTTTGATAGCGGACCGCACGCGTTGACTGAGCTGTTCACGCTTGATATATCGCACCGCGCCGCTCTTGTTTTATTTATTGACTCAAGTGCTGGGGGTTTTATAAGCGGTCTATCGGCTGAAAGACGTTTATATCATCATTAGATGTCCACTCGTAAATATATCTTTGACCTTGTGTAATAAATCTTGTGGCCAAATGACGCCGAAACTATAATAACCATATTAACCAAAAAACTTTTAATTTAATAAGTTGTGCGGCCTCTTTTCCTAGGAAATAATAACGAATGCTAGAAGACCTGCGCAGCTGAGGTTATGAATAACGGGTTACCAGTACCAGCTTTCTATAACCCTTACCTAACATCCTGACACGGCATCCGTCGAGTATTTTGCAAAGATAAAAATCGAAAGGAATGAAAACGGAAAGTGATCGTCAATAAGGATAATTAGCTTGCAAATACTATGTTAGCGCACTTTCGAATTTAAATGGCGTTGTAAATGATTTTTACTTGATGGAGCAAGAACCGAGACGGTAAATGCATTAGCACCTCACGTGTGACGAAGGTCACTGGAATTATCGACTGATTGTCACTATGACACGAAATGCGTAGTCATTATTTGCTGAGTGTTTCTTTGTTGGATAGTAAGCGAAAGTTTGTCACGTAGAAGTACTTTTCAATTGACATTCATTGATTTCCAATTTTCTTTAGAACCGCTTCGAATAGGCATTTGAAAGCCTACTAGCCTTCTTTTTAATGATTATGAAGAAAACTGGCTTAGTTAAGTTGGATTATTATTATTCTTTCATTAACTACTGTATCTGTTTGGAACCTCTTCCTGTAATTAATATCAAGCATGCAGACAGCTTGGCCTTATTGTAGATTAAATAATACAGGCACCTGTATTTTCTGGTCAGTGCCGCCGCGTCTTAGATATAAGTGAAAAGGTTACTTAGGTAACCGTTCTCAACCCTCTTCAGTCCTTGAGATTAGGGTCACGCTTATTTAGCAATAAATAAATTTGCCTAAGTGCGATTCAGAGATCAGTATCCCAACTAGTATAGCCTTTTTTTACATAAAACAAATAATATCTAAACACAGAGAAAGCTCGAGAAAACTGTAACGATCTCTGGCGAATTAAACTTCAAAAGACTGGCGTGAGCATAAATCTTACATGCTTTTAAAATATATAATATCTTGCAAATTATTCGAGATTTGGATGCGAATGCGTCCAAAAGACGCATGAAAATGATCACACGCAAAATAATCATCCCATGTATGATGATGACACGTATGAAGATTGCATGTTGCTGAAGCCATTTAAACACTGCATAAACTATAATGTTCATCGCTCTTGATACTTGTAGATGAGTGAAAGCGCAGACAATGACCCGTGCGGTGCGTCTACTTCGCGTGCCAACTGCTAACACAAAATCAAACCGTCCACTCTCGCTCTCGGATAGATGCGTTAACCGCAGTTATTACGTGCTACTGTTACACTAGGCCGGTTTTATAGACTATCGTTCACTAATTTGTTTGTCCTCCAAAAAATACAGATACTTCTATATTCTGGACCATTCCCTGTGCCAGTTTGTACCAACCACTTTGTACGGCTTTGGGAGACTAAGGGAAAGTCTTGTCTGCTTGTTGATACTTAGTAAATCAATATTTAGTATTGATGCTTCTGGCAGCAACTAAACGCTTCCGTGCTTTTAACTATTAGTCATAGCATAGGTCACTGTTACGAATTTAAGTACTGCGTCGAAAATGCGCATGCAAAACCCGGTCGGCCTAATTGGTCTACTACAGATAAGTGTTACGCGATTACTTTGAAGGGAAAGCCATTACTTCCGAACTGGTTTGGACTGACCATGCGGATGTAGACCGGCGACGCTCCATTAGAAATCTCTTATGTCATCGGTACCAAATTTTGGCGTGAGGTGGCCTGCTTACATAATACAGTATTATTATTATTATTATTGGAACTTTTAACTGCAGACCACGTTTTATGGATGTTTGCTATACAATTATACTTATATTTGCTACGTGTGGACGAAATATATTAATCTTTGCTTCGTGTTCGATTGCTTATTATCTTAGCTAATAGATAGGTTACAAATATTATTTTAAGGAAGAATCAAATATTGATATTTTAAAAGACAGCATTGCGTCTATTTTGCGATTAAAACTAGTAACTTTGTCTTCAAAGTTTCTTTCAATTGATAAGTCATGTTGGCAGTTCTTGTTCTTGTTTTGTGTCTGTACTCCGCCATTGTTCAGAAAAATACAGTCTATACCAACGCTTGGTACTAATTTATTTTCCTTTTCACCCTTCACCCTTAACGAAGGTCGACAGTTGCTCTTGTTTTTATTGGAAATTTTAAACAAGCGCCCTCGTGATGCCGACAATACTGACGATAAAAAATGATTTGTGGTACCATGACTGCTCCATTGACCACTCCAATCAATCACTAGCCAGTTTTTATCTCCATTCGTTTATGTAGAAGCCTAGATATATATCGACTTTTATTGCCTTCGCGTTTCATTATTGTTTACTCGAGTTTATTTCCTAATGCCTTATCTTAGTACTCGTATCGTAACTACGCAAACCATTGACTCTTGTTTAGCCAGTATAGGTATATTTTTTATCGATTCATGTTTATTACTGATGTAATTATGTAATAAGATGTGTTGTTTATGATGTTACACAACCGACAACTGCGCCGCGAACAAACTTTCATGCACGATGAAAGTTTGCTTGTTATATGAATATGCTAAATGAATTCACGTACATTTATCAACACGTGGAATCTTCCAGTCCCTTGCCGTATATTAAACTTTATTGCGAAGCAATACGGTTTACTTGAAAAAAATGGTAGTTAAAGATTTTGGTATGAAACCGCAGACGACACATTTACGAAATCGAAGTGTGTAGAGAGTAGGTGAGTCATCAGGTTCGCTTTCACTCGCCCCCGTACACCGGAAAAGGGCATCGGGGGTTTTTGTTTATGTATCAAGGAATGAGAGGGTTGGCATTGGCAAACAAAAAGGGAGCTTTGCGTACTACAAAAACTGGTAAAACCAAGGGCGTATTCGTAGGTACCTATTCAAATTTGTGAGTGTAACAAGAAGTCCTCACTCGCATGCGGAATTATAGGCTGTAGGATATTTGAGCATTGAGTCGCAACAGGAAAGTTGATTCAAAAATGCCAAGAAGATAATATAATTATTGTTATTCTTTTTAACGTACACAAATCTACCTTTTCGCAATCGTAACTTCTCCTTAGCCTCAAAGGTTTGCTGGAAGAAAACTCTTAGTAGGGTTAAGCTCGCCTTTGTACATTACTTTCATCATCCTAGTTTGTAATTTATATATTTGTACAATAAAGAATTAAAGATATTCTTTATTAGTATCGTTAAGTTATGTAAGTACCTAGTAGTTGTTTTGCGAACAAGTTTTATATTTAATCTAAACTAGCTATATTTTACTTTAGAACTCCATAAAAACATTGTTCACAAAAAACTTTTGAAAAAATACGTGTATGTTTTTATGTATGTTTGTTTTAATAAGTTTCCTCGTGACTGTGAAATACTACGGTATTTGTTCAACTCAATAAACACCCATACACCGCACCAATCTAGTTTTGGAAACATTTTACTGCTCAATAAAAGTCCTTTAATAACCAAGTTCGTATCGCACAATTTATTAGAGGCATATTTAGGGTGCTTTTTATTTAAAGTTTCCGGATATGCCCCGTAGGTGTGGAAGTATTATAAAGAATTTTATTTTGTGTTGCAGGTAAGTTTTTATTGAAGCACCTGTCCTTGTCCTTGGGGGTATGTTTTGGTAAGTCCTTTATCATTTATCATCATAGTAATAGTTTTTTTTTATTGGATGGTCACTATTTTATAACTGAAATTAATTTCTAATAAGTACTTTATAGTCAATCATAATAATTTAGTTCAACGAAACGATTACACATTACGCGCCAGAGCTTTTATCAGTAGACCGCGTGGAAAGTAAATATCGCCGGCCGGTTAATTGTAAAACGATTAGGAGGGTTGTAAAGTTTTCCGGTGCAACGACGCCGAGTGAGCGACAGTCGCGTGTCGGCACTCCCACTCGGCATCGCGGCCGTCGCCGGCTCGCGCCGCACTCATTCACTCCAGTTCTCTGCCGGCTGTCGAGGCGAGCGACCGTGCGCGCACAACACGCGCCTCCGATGTTAGTGTACGATTACGACATCGCGGAACCTTTCGGATTCTTACCGTGACAGTGAATCGAACTTTTTCGAATATGGGTTAAACTCTCCATACAACGTGATGAGTCCGGGCGAGCGCGCCATCCATGGGCGCCGCGAACCCGCTCGCCCCCAATATGCCACCACCGCACCGGGTTTCCCGCCGCCCTACTACCCGTCCTATGGTGTACCGCACAGTGCATGGCTCGGTGCACCGCTAATATCGATGGCGGGTCGGGCTCCTCCGCAAACTCGCAATACGCCTGCATCCAAGCTTGCTATGCACGCACAGGGTGCACCACTTATCATACAAAATCGGCACGATCGAAGAAAATACATCAATGCACCGGAACAGCGCAACAACCGTCCTACTGGTCAAACAGAGGTCGCACCTCGAGACAGGTGCGAACCGCCAGAAGGAAACAGGCCGCGGAATCAGCAACAGCAAACGCGTTTCATTCGAGGCGGACGTAACAACAACACGGATGCGGTCAGTGTCGCGAGCGATGAAAGCTCCGGTTCGACCAACTCCGGTGAGACCATGTTGCCCAGGATTATTAAACCGCGTAAACGTCGCAAAAAAGACAGAAAACCTAATAATATCGTACCGCACGATTTATCAACTTCTCTAGATCTCGGCGATGTCGATCATTGTGCGGTTTCAGGAATTACACCAGCGTCTCACAGTATTTATGAGAATCCATATTGTCGAGAGATGTCTTTGCCTTACCGTTTGGACGGGAAAGCGTTGGAGTATTCGGACCATGCGACTGAATCCTATCGAGTCTCTGCGTTGGGAGAAGCTTTAGAAGCGACTCGTTTCGGTGTAGCGGAGGCTGCATCCCCTGCAGAATCTGCCGTTAGCTCGTGTCAATGTCGGCTATGTGATCCTGTGGGACAAATCTGGGATGTTCATTCCATTGCGAATTTACTCGATGAAAATTCCTGTGGTGATTTCGCACCCACAAAATTGGAAGATTCTATGAAAGTTGTTGGATCCATGGGAAGACGAGGGGCCGATACAACGTTGAGACGTAGCTGGAGTGACCCTTCGTCCCGGGTCCCCGAACGCCGAGAGGCTAACGGTAGTGACGCCTACTCGGCACCAAATCTGTATTCATTATTCCCACCGGCCAGAAGAGCTAGCTCACCGGAACCACGTTCGCCCCTGTCTTTGGAAATATCCTCCGAGATCGTCACTTCAATGAACGGACAACGTGACCTGGAAATAAAGTTGTTTTCAACCTCACCCTCGGCTAGCTCCGAGCGACGCTCCTTTTTCGCCGACAAAAGTGAAAGTGCTGTGAACAAATGCATAATCGCGAGCTATGATCGTAAAGTGCACAGTGCAGTGAACGATAACAAAGCCGAATCTTGTGAAAAAGCGGATGGCAAAAAAAGTGGCGATGTGTCCGATGCGGGGTGTTCGTCGACATTCGTCAACGGCGCACCCTCGCGCAACCTTTGTGATTTAGCCTTAGTTACTGTCTGAGGTACTCGTGATCGAGTTACGCGATAGTAGAACATTAGTGTCGTCGAACAAGTCCAGAGAGCTCTACGCTCGCCATTTGAGCTGGACTCAAATTGTCACAGCGAGGCATAGGCACGGAGCTTCTTAACGACCCACTAAGAAATTGAGATCTCCGATTCGGTTTCCTGTAGTTTCTATATTTAATTTATTAATAACAATAGCGTAGGAAACTGTCGGGGAACTTTATCTGGATGTTTGTATACCATTTCGCCGTTTACCATATATTATTGAAAATTTGGCAAATTGTAAAACGATTCAGTTTATTCAGATTATATTCATTAATTCATCATATCATATTGTAATCTTTCTCTTCTCGCGACCTAAATACTTGCTAGCTTAAAACATATGAAAGCAAAATGTATAAAATATAGAGTCAGTAACGGATATAACATAAATGTGTAGAGAGAAGTGTCTGCAGAGATGTGCAGCGGCGCGATCGCTCGCTGTGTGCAATTAGCGTTTCACACTACTGACACGGTTCTCGCGAGTGGTGGCTGTCGCTGCCTTGCGGTTTCCCGCGGTTTTCACCGCGCGCCGTTCCGGGTGGCGCCTCGTGCGCATCGCACGCGCACCAGTTCATAGCACTAATGACTTTTTTCTCTCCTTATTTCTACTACCATTAGCCCCTCATTATAATTCAACTCTCGAACATAAATTGAAGTGCTGAATCGTCTAGAAAATTATTTTCTCAGAAAATACCGTTACAACATTCATTGCTTTCTATATTCAAAGATTGAAACTAGAGTTCCCGTATATAAGTTCACTTTTATCTTTCGTGCCGCATCAGAAGTTCGTGCATGTATTGGAGCTTATTATAATTTTTATTGAAACTAACGCTATAATGATCATCTCAATTCAATTACATATTTCCACCATTGGTCACGTACGTTGATCCGTTTCTTGGCATTGATCAGAATCACAACTAGGTACGTTATTTTTCAATTGCCTACATTCAAAATTGTTGTAATTAATTAAAATTACGGTAGGTACCTTACGTTTCTGCATGTGCTCTCTCGATTACCTCCAGTCGTGACGGCAGGAGTGTCTATCATCAACCAAGAGGCATTATTATCATTGTTTTACTTTGTTGCATCCATTAACCCAGTTCCTTTTACATTTGCCAAAATCATAATTAACTTAATAACCACACATAAAATGATGCATTTGTAAATTATAGTTGTTTAATGAAAGCATTCATGATTGTCATTAAAAGTTTGTTTGATAAACGGCGAATACGGAGATTTTTGATGTGTCTTTCTTAGGGGTCCAAGGGTTGTGGGTTACACCAGATAAAGTTCCATAATGTAGATATTGTGAATATCTAAGTTATTTGTGTACTGCGCAGGTGTGAGCAGTCTCTATCGTTGGGTTTTACACTCTGCGGGCTGATCCTATCCTAAAGGATTTTTACGTTGTGTTTGCTTATATTGCGGAGCGCGTGCGTGGGCTGACATGATAAATTGGTTTTGCTTCACTATTTTTTTCTCTACGGCAAGCTCGAGAGCGTAGACGAGAAGTTATTACATCGTCTTATCTACTCTTAAGTTCAGATTTCAATGCGTGTCATTCGAAGCTCTGAGATTATTTTCTGTGTAAAATTTTGTTTGTATCTACATCACTAGTTGAAGTTGGGTCGCCTTCATTCAATGTATACTTTTATCGAAAAGGAAGGGGGCAATAGCTTCTTTATGCATGTCGCTAGTTATTAGATGATACCGGGATAAATGTCGAAATCTTCCATTGTTTTGTTTGAAATAAACAAACATGGTTGTTTTCTTGAGCCTGGGCTAGTTGGCAGTATAAAAGGGTGTGGCGCCCGACGCAGTTGTAAAACTCAACGATTCTCTTCACAATTCTAAAGTAGGCTATGTCTATAACTTACGAGTGGTTGCATTTTATAAAATGAAAACTTAGGTTTAAATATTTTGTTTGTGTATGTCGTGAGGCATGTCTTACTTGCTGGCACATTATTTTTTTACAATAAATACCATGTCCTGATATAAATATGTTGTTTCATTAGATACAAAGTCATTTAAGTTATTGCATTATTATTAACGAGTTTTCTGTTGTGTAATCAAATCAGTGAGAGGTTGCAATTAAGAATTCGATTCGAGCAGCAAATTCTGCCTCGAAGTAGAAGGTAACCCATGAAAGTTGTGTAACTTGGCACTTATTAGCGCTTCTGCTGAAGTTACGTAACTCAATTGAATACCGTTGCATATTCATTAGACTGAAATGCCATAAATGTTTAGAAGTTTATAGATGTTCAGACTATTGTGAGGCGCGAAGAAATATTATTAGGAATAACAGTCAAAACGGAGTATGTAAGCTTGTTTTGTAAACATGCCGCAGGCGTTTGCGTAACTCTAAACGCGACTTTCTATTGTGACCGAACAGCTGTTGGTTTGCTTACGCGTGTTCATTGTGCTCTTATTTGCAACGGCCGCCTGTTTTGGTATAAACTTTAAACGTAAAGCGTTTATTTTACAACTATCAGATGGAATAGGTCGGTGGCTCACCTGATTTTATGGAGTAATTAGTCATTGAACTCGTCCACTGAAGACGCGCTATATGCATTGCATCGCGCCCATCTCTCTGAAACATAAAATTTTCAATTTAAAACTATACTTGCAGGTACTAATACTTGGTAAGCTAAAGTTGTAAAGTACTCAAATTGAATGTATAGGAAACGTAAAAGTTAAAACTCATTTGTACAGTCCTATAAATTATTTAAAAGGCGACTTATGAAAGACAATGACAAGACCGTAGGTTCTAAATGATCTTTGGGATTTTACAGAATAAAGTTTAATTTATTTTGCATAGCATAGCCAGAGGACTGATTTGTCTTGTCTGATAATGTGTGTTATTCTATATGTATTGGTATTTCGCTTGCTGCTAATAACTTGTGCTAACCACTTATTGTAAAGCGTTCACGGTGCTGTCTTTATAATGTATGTTGGTTTTCGTTTGCAAGGACAACTTCTTGATCAATGTCGCGTATATTTATATTTAAAAATATTGTTTCAATGAAACTGCTAACCAGATGTATGTTTAATGCTTTTATTATTTATTTCGGATCTGAGAATGATAAAACATAATCTTGATTCTCGTTTTAACTGAGGCCGATGAAATCAATCTTGATATGATTTAGTACCGAAATGCATTTCATATCTTATCTTTAATGAAGATATGGTTGAATAAATAATGAGCTTTATTGAGAACATTTATAAGAACGAAAGTAAATAGATACAGGTATTGTTTTAATCGCGGACGATTTCTAGACAACAGTATAATATACATTTTTATTTTACTAAAAGGATAAAACCACTTAAATCGTCTTCAACAAGTAAGTATACTAAATACACATTTTAAGGATAACTTAAAAAGTACTAGTCAGATTTTTCCTCATTTAAGTCTGTCAAAAATGGCTTAAGCTTATGCGAAGCAGTAGTCGGATTTCAATCTAAAAAAACTATATTTCAATATTATTTCAAGTATTATTCACGCTAATTTTTAAAATTATAGCACAAGAACGAATCTATCAATAACAAATGCGATTGTATGTGGGTAATGTTTTATCTTAGGTAAACATGGGCGGTATCGAGGTCGTAAATCTAGAGCAGTTACAGTATCGGTGGTCGTAAAAAGCCACGAATAAACCGCATTACTGGTTCACCGTCACATGTCACACAGCTTTGTTATGAGACGTATTACTGTTTTGTACGATTTATTGCTTGCCACAATTTCTGGCCTTGGATGTACTGAAGGGATTCAAAATTATGAAATTTTCGAATGTGAAAAGGTTTTGATTTACTGAGAAAATCGACTACGACGTGCGATTTAAATACCTACGCATTATTAACCCTCAACTACTAAAGTACGAATGAAATTCGTCTTCGAAACTGTTATTTGTTTATAACTTCGTTTTGCATGTTATTACGACTTCGTCGTTTTTGGTAACTTCCTAGCTGTCATGAAATCCTAGGGTTAAGGGTACGCATTACAAAGGAGGAACTCCATAAAGTAGGATGGAGATTTTAATTATTTTTACGGGACCGCATAAGCCAGCTTTCAATTAAGTAACCGTGCGAGTGGGACTCACACTAGGCCTTTTTTTAGTATTTGTTGTTATAGCGGCATCAGAAATACACTAGGTATCTTAAAAATTACTACTCTAACTATCACGGCAATTTAATTTTAATTAAAAATGCAATACTCTTTTGTGTGTTTGCAAACTTCCTTTGTGAGACACAATATAAATCTACAAATCTGTATATAGTCAAAAAAATATATGTATAAGAGTGTTGTGACATCAGTGTCGTAGTATCATAATGATCATCGTTAAAAATATACTAAAATGGAGAAACATATTTAAAACGTTATCAAAAAACGTTTATATACAGATTGAGATGCATTTTAATATCATTAAATCTAGTGAAATAATATTCGAGAGATATAAAAAATATCATCAGAACCAAAGATGAAAATCTGTTTTTATGGTTAGTAAAATAGTAGGAAAAAATAAAATTAACATAGCTAATTACCGTAGCTTGTTATTACATAAGGGGTACCTAACTAAATGATTTCATCTTAATAAATTCAATGCTAATATTTTTTTGTTCCTGACAACTTGAGTAGAGCTTCAGTGAGAACACACAGTTTGAAGACACAAAACACCATAACAAATGCTGTTCACACAAAACAATGGCGTGGCACGTGGCGCGAGGCGACCTTGCCAACGGTCGTCCATAGAAACGCGCACGTTCGCGTACGAGCCACAATGTAAAGTAAACATAACAAAACGGACAATGTTGTAATAACGAGCGACCGTGCCAGAGGAACGCGTTGTCATCGCCTTTTATGTTTCCTTGCACCGCAAATATTGATTTATGTTATGCGCAGTTCTGCATTCAAAACCAGCTGCAGTTCCTGAGATCAAAACATATATTCAGAGAATTTACGCTCACGATTTCAGCTGATGTTATACATAATAGCTCGGGCGAAGCCAAATTGTTAATATGCACATAAAATAAACAGTATACCGTTTGCAGTTAAATCTTGAAACCGTCGTAAACGGTAAACTGTCAACGCCCTTATAGTGGTTTAGTATCAAGTTGTTGCGAGCCAGGGTTTCTTGGCGGTGACGTCGGGAGGCGGGGTAGAAAGCCGGCTTCCGTTCGGAAGTTTCACAAGGCTTTCACTAGCCACCCGAGCAGATACAACGCGCTGTCGTCAGCCGCAACGTGCCAACCGCGCCGGATGAATATTATATGCTCGGCTTGATTAAATCGGCTTATAGAAAACCCCACAAAGTTGGAAAATGTTCGCAAGCTGAACTACCATACTCTTCTCGGTTATCGCAAATTTTCATGATGCTATGAAAACGTTCGGCAAATATTGACACAACTTGTTCGGAAGCAATTAGCGTGAAGTACAAATATTTTATCAAAACAATTTGATTTCTTGTTATGTATTGAAATGACAATACTTTTTATTAACCTTAATATCAAAATTATTGTTTGTTCTTTGATATTCTTCACAGCCGAAATAATACACTTGTTCGATGTCGTTGACACTAAAGCTCTAGTAATCTACGAAATTGTTTACACGGGAATTTTCTACTTTAAGACAGCCTCTCTGGACGCTAAGGTCGTTGTACGAAGGACGGTCCCGCAGATCAAATGCAAGTGCCAATAAAAAGAAGTAATCTTATGAACGGCAATTTGTATGGGAGGTGTTTAATCGCGTGTCCTCGTGCGATTAATGTGTAACCTCTGATGATTTATGCTTTAGCCAAATTATTAATTGTGTTATTCCTCGCTGTTCATTTTGAAGAAAAATAAAATCAGGCCAACTTTTTTTGTCATTTATAAAAGTCATTTGATTATACATACATACAGTGCTGTTAGTCGACATCAGTTACTTTTTTCTATTTAATATTCAACAAATAAAGTATACAAGTAAGTATATATTTAAGATAAAGTCACCAAAGCAATATAATCTTTAAATTTATTTTGTAAAACATTTATAATATATTTTAGAACATGGCTGTGAGATAACAATTTATTATTATTGATGAACGAATGCAGTTGCAATGAATATGTTGGACAAGCTATTAAATATAGTTCGAGCGAGAGCCAATCTTTATAAAGTTACTCGGATGATGTGCAAATGCTTTGTAGTAGATTGTAGCTACGTCCGTTTATTTCGTTTAGTCATCTAATGAAGTATTCAGAGCTAACTCTTTATAGCGCAGCATCGCATCTTCTCTTTTGGGTCTGGGTATGAATAAGTTCGGCTCCTCCCACGCTTGAGTGACATAACAGGTGCTTTAAGGTTAAAATAAACCATTGTGAAGTTATCCACTAAGGGAGTTTAAATTGGTGTAAAGTGGCCGAGTCCGATCCAGTCCGGTTTCAACAACAAATCATCTGTTCCAGCGTGCACGGATATATAGAGAATTACTTGCCGTTCTGCCATTAATATTCTGTCATCGTCCACGTTATTCATAAAAGGACGTTGATTGTAATTTATTATTTGTTTATTTACGGCATTCATAATGCTGAAATTCTTGACTAAAATTCCAGTATCATCTGCGTTGTATAAGCAGAGCAATTTGAAGTAGGTAATAAAAATGTACTATTTGAACTGAACACAATTAGTATTTATCACATCACTGTAGGTAGGAAATGATTGTGTTATTTATATAAAATGCTCATAATATGAATTAATATTTTTTACTACGTTTACATAACATGCGCGTGGGCTGGGCATTCATTGTCTCGTGTCGATATGAATTTACATATAACGCTAGCTAAATATAATTAGAATAAAATTTTCAATGCAAATAACACGATCTTCTTTCATGCTATACATTAATAGTCCGTTCAACTTTCAATCATACCAGCGTATAATGTTACCAATAATTATCGGATGAAATCATGCTATGTACATTCAATAACGGCTTCGTAATCATGGTTATTGCAAACTACATAAAATTAGTGTTCAAATTGATAGTCAAATTATTATGTTGATACTACTGAATACTGAAACGAATATCTGTTTAAAATCTGCTAGTGTAGCACAAATTATTACTAAATTCTAATATTGTGTCCAAAATTACACCCGAAAATTTATCCGATTTTATACTCAAAGTAACGGTCCAATTCGTGACGGGTGTCTTCTTTATTAATAATTCTAAAGATGGCATTACATTAGGAATCTGATTGGGATTCGTTATGAAAATTAAACGAATTCTTTGCATAATCTTTAGACGCTTTAATATAATTATGGTTGCCGCAGCTTCCCGTCCACTTTAGATCTCTCTGATATTAAACGTCTGGGTGTGTATGATTTCATAATTTTCTCCGACTGCTCGTTTTCTACCGGCATGAGTCGATACAGCTGTTCGGGCTGTCGAGACTACGAGAGAAAGCCGATATGGTGTTGCGTTTCCCGATGTTCTTGCACCGAGCTAGTACAAAGTTGTAGTTAATAAACTTTTGCGATTATTGATCTCACGATTTGTTTTGAATTCTCTCAGGCTTGTTTTCTACCTACGCCGTATTACACCGACGAGTATGATCATTGGATCTTAGTATATTAATATACAAAGTCTAGTAGGTATATTTATTTAAAAGACCCGAAGTTTACCTCGACGTATCGGTACAATTCCATGTCATAAAGTTTTATTGAGCAACTAGTAAACTCTAAGAAAATCTATACCGTGTACTTTAGAATATAACACAGCCGATTTTCCATGTTCTTTACCATATTATATACTGGTATTTCTTGAAAAAAATACAGTTTGGTCTTATCAGCGCTTACAGTTTAAACCGGCAATCGATAACCATAGTTGTATGTAGCCATACCGGTCGTATTTATCGTTACCAGATCGCCGAGAAAGTTGCTCAGCTCTCACAACTCGATTGATGCAGTCTCCAAGTCTGATCATGCTTACTCTGCAATTTACTCTTAAACATCCTCATTTCGAAGCTCAAGTGCAATGACACTAGAATCAACAATTTGTTTCCTGTCTTGTTCTCAATCACGTGTTCCATCAGCTATAAGACGTACATAATTTTCCCTTCATTACTTCCGAAGGATATACCTTTTCATACAATAGCCAATTGCGCCCACGTTGTATTGGACACCTCTGCAACAAGGTAGCACAATACGTAATAAAGAAACTCCCTTATTAGGATTCCTCGTTGACATAACTGTCGCTTGCTACTTTATATTCCACGTTAAAGCAAGGAAGCGTTTCTGGCGAAGCTTCCTCATAAAGACCGTTATCGTTTTTAAGTGAAAAAGAAATATTGTCAGCACTATCAAATATAGTCAGACGAGGCAGAGATAAGGGTAAAAGCCACGTATGAGTCCAAGATTAAGGCTGTGCCGGCGTAAGATACAACATGTCGATAAGAGACGCGAGGTCATAGTTATCGCCTTCCTTATTTTTATGCCATTATCCTAATTTGAGATCAGCGTTCTTTTTTTACCAAGAAAAGCGGCTATTATCTTTATCATCGCTCTATTACCTCCTGAATTTACATATCGCCATAATCCAAGCCTATATTGCCAATAGGGGATTTTCCTATTTGAAAAACGGCGGATGTTAAGTAAGATCTTTTTTTTATGTGGCAAATATAGCGACCACCAATGAGGCTCCCAAATCCGACCGGAAAGGATGAATAGGGAGTATATAGGTAAGGTTGTAAGGGGTTATATTGCCTCAGGATGAAACCGGTTTAGTAACACGGTATTTTATAAGCATGAACAAATTGAACAGAAACTTAGCGATTTGTATGAAATTGAGAAATATATCAGTGTATTCAGAAATTCAACCCTAACGGCTGGTTTCTCGAACGATGATCAACGAAAAAATCAAACAATTACTATGTGTCAAACTCGGATCAATCGTGATTTGGGTTTCCAGAAACCGGCCGAATGTCGCAAACTTCTGCTTATCGCTGGATGATGGTCGGCGATGGGGGTGTGCAACAAAATAACTTAACGAAATTAACGATTATATCGCCAGTCAGTGGGTCCTCAAAAGGAAATAAGTTCTCAAGAAATCGACCTGAACCAAATATAACCAATTCGACTCCTACAGTTCGTCGAATGCACGTGACTATGTCAGCATACCGCGTGAGGGATCTAGGAATAGAATACGCGTATTTCCTTTTATAGACATGTCAAATAAATCTATGCTTTGGTCTAGCTAGCAGTAAACGTGAGATTAAATGAGTAATTCTATTTTTAATGACTAAATAAGCCATCATTGTAATAAAATATTTCCATAAACTTCTGATTTTGTTGATAGTTTTAAACAATCTTGTTCGAGTATTTCTTTGACATTGTGTAAAATGTCCGTGAATACTTATTTTATTATGATTTATTCCTCTTCTAAGAAGTAGGTGTAGGTTTCTAATCCAATTTTCTCAAAGTCCATTCTAAACTCCCTGAAAGGCAACTAACTGATACTCTTCAATCTGCAACACATCCTAATTAGATGGAATGCTAGGAATCATAATCATGTCTTCATACAGTTGTAGGACGAGCTATAAAAAGCTTTTGTGCCTTACCTTCCATTCCTCAACCTTAACGGGATAGACCATACCGAGTGAGACACATTCGTGCCATGCGGACGCCTTGCGGAATTACCTCTGGCACGTGGTAGGTGGCAAGCTGTACCAACTAATATTTTTTTTATCATAACTACATATATCTTCTAACTTTGTCTTATTATTGTTATTTTAATAATTCACACAATATCTTTATATAGCCTATGTTTTTTTCTGATGTATAAGCTATATTATTGTTAAGTTTAATTAAAATCTATTTAGTAGTTTTTGCGAGAAAGAGTTACAAAAATACATCCATCTACCATAGGCTTTCTTGTCAACCTACATAAAAAAGCAGCTTCTAGATTCGACCTTATGTTTTCTCTTGGTGATTGATAGAACATACTTCAGAGGTCCCATATTTTAATTAAGATCTGACTAGTACTTTTCTTATAAAATATTTCTCTATTTAATATGTCAATGACACTTAAGTCTGTATTGTAAAAAATATATGTATTTAGCTTTCCAAGTCTTTCAATCATAAATTATAAAATCACAAGTCTTGTATGCTACACTCGGTTAAATTTGTGAACAAACCGAGATTACCGGAGGCAGCTGATTCCTTCATACATTGTTCAGAGTGAACAGAATGCACAGACGCTTCATAACGCAAAATTGCAATTCAGCATCCAATCAGTTCTCCGCCGATGAGCATACTGGACTGTTAAATGAGCAAACAGCTCAGTTGTATAAAGTAGGTAAGTATGCTATCACCAGTATTTGTTCGAGCTTTCAACGAAGATCAGAGTTATTCACATTTTTTTTTCATAATTAGCTTTTCATTCCACTTTCAATCTATGAAGCGTTTTATCGCTATCTAAAAGCCCAGTAGTCATAGACACTTTAATAATAATGCACTAAGAAATTGCTTCATTACAATTTATGCTGTCGACTTTCTAAAATTATGACAGGTGCGAATAAGGTGTTTTAATTGAATCGCCTAAGGCCTTGCGTGTTCGGCCCAGAAACTGAGTTTACACTCGACAATAATAAAGCTTGTTTTAAATTTATTGACGTTCTGCTACTGTTGAAATATATTATCTAACGAGATCTCTGGTATCAAAGACTCATTACTGTTAATATGAAGGCGAATTGTGACGTCATTGTGAAGGATGTGTTAGAATATTAACCAACATTATTTTCTAAATTGAAACGTATCAGAAATCCGACTATTAATTTAACATCTAGAATTCGGTCAGATCTAACAAAACTATGTATAATGGTATGAATAAACCCATTAGGTACCTACACAGTTGCGAGAAAGTCCACTGGTGCGTGTGGATGGTAGTATCCCTTACCCCGTAGCTTGATATCAAATGTATTTATGTAACAGTAATACCTACAGATAACGGAAATTTGAACCCTAACTTCACAGATTTTGGAACCATATTTGCTATTTACCTAGTTATTATCGCATTGATTTCAATAGTACTTCGAATGTAATGGTAAGCTCGCGATATCAGTATTATACAAAGCTAGTTTGCATAAAATTAAACGGTAAATATCACATTTCACACACATACAATATTCTAGTATTTTCATGGACATTCGTGTTTTCTAAATTATTATAACGTTAATTTTTTAGGTAAATTGTTGATTTAGTTAAAAATTGTAAAAGGAACGAAATATGAAATGAAATTTGTATGTGGAGCATAGAGTATAGACTCTATAGATGATTCGAATTCAAATAATATCACATCGTTTTAAAATAAGCTTGGAATGGAAGATTTTGATATTACTTACAATAAACATTGTATGACCATCTGCCGTTGTGCTCTTAAATGTTCAAATCGCCCCTGTGCTGTTTTACGACGTAGACCATAAAAGAACCCAGGTAATGCTAAGTAAAAATTTACATTTTGTTCATGTTATTTACAATAACGCTAACTGCTTTTGAACATTTCTTATCTATGACGACGTATTGCTTATCGTTCAATGCTCTGAGATCAAAGATAATGCTGTATATAAAATTTATCCAGAAAAAAATTTGCTTTTACTCCAGAATGTGAATTTTTGAAGTGAAAACTTCTTTAGCGGCGCTGGGTGGGTAAAAACTTTCAAACTCGCGTCAGGGTCACGTGACGTTGATCGAAAGCGTAAGATCGAGGGAAAGGGAGAGGAACTAGTATCTCCCACTCTTTCTACCGTGCCTGAGTGTGCTGACTCTGTTTAGGCGGCACAGGGCGCTTGCGCGAATGTGTCTGTGTCATTGTGATTGTCATTGTCATTATGACCTCTGTGGTTATATTTTTATGTGAAAACTTAGAACTGAAAACACAACGTTAATATTGAAGTTTTCACTTCTGCCGGCACTCCCGGAGTGCTACCTTTTTAGTCCGATTTTCATTAAATTTATATGAGTCTGATCAAAAAACCACCTGAACCATAAAAATCGGTTCATAATTGGCGGAATAATTGTGTTACATACATAGATAAATTACAATTCAATTGGACCCTCCTACTTTTTGAAGTCGGTTAATAAAATGTATTAGATTTTTATGTGGCCACAGGCCGGTAGCGGTTCTGTACATATCGCCCATGCGCTTTGAAACCTGATTTATCGCTTGTTACCAACGCTAGAACTAAATGTTATGAGCGCTCTCTTGCAAAATAATGGCTACCCTCGCTTTCACGCGCACAGATTTATGACTCAAATGTATAAAATATAATCTTGGGCTCCTCTTACACTTACGAGGACAAATTGCACTGTAAATTTAGGCGACACCACATTTTTCTTTGGTAATTTTTTTGACACAAACCAAAAAATCTTTATCAAAGCTCGCAGCATAGATTAATAAAAAATTAAATCATTATTAAACTTGCTTATAATAAGTAGGCACATAGATTTGGTACAGTTAATTAAACACGCAGTTCTTTCGAAGAATTCTGTATTTTTGTCTTCTGTTTGTTTTTTACTATAAATAACATTTTAATAGATCATTAATGTCAAGATTTTATTTCAATGTTCCATAATAATATCCATGTTACGTTTATGTTTCTGCTAATATGAATATAAGGAGTTCATGTTCAAGCCACCTGCTGTGGTTTGGTAAGCTTAATAAATAACCTTTTTCTTACAACTAATTTAAACATAAAACTCCTTAACTCTGTCTAATATTTTTTACATCAATTCATAACAATTCTTCAATCAATACACATATCCACTGATTGAGTATATTTTTAAAACATTGATAGGTGTTTGCCAATTGTGCGTCGATTAGAGATTATAAATTGATTAAAAACTTGATCGATTAAAAATGTTCCTACATGGTTATTTATTAAACCTCCCAATTAAAATAAATTGATAGCAATAATTGCGCGTCTAAATATTGAAATGATTAGTATCTTTCATGTTCCTGCTTAAAATAATATAAATAATCTTATTAAAACATGCTCAAAACGAACATATTCATCATTGGGATGCATAAAACTTTATTCGCAATAAATCAGGCAAGTCTAGATCGGTATACCGCAGGGAATCAATCATCCACATACGCGGCACAAGACACGGTCGGCACTGTCATGTCGCGTGACTCGGCGCGATACCACCTCACGAGGGCCAGGAATTTCTGGAGATGGTCGGAGATATCTCCACTGAAGAGTTGAGGCCTGAAAAGCGGCATACTAAAATATACACTTTATTACACCTTACAAAGGTTCAACGATTTTATATTCATGTACCTTAACTAGAAGGTCAAGTATTAACGTTTTGTTTAGCATTTTGTGATCATACTTTCGAGAAATTCAATGTTCAGTGTTTGTTTACACGAGACGGTTTCTTTTCTGGTATTGTTTTATAGTTCACACTTAAATCATGCGTGATCAGATGAAAGTACGATTGTAGTCTTATCTGGCATCTTCCCACGACGACGGCCTGCGTGCGCCAGCCATTGTTTGTTGATAGCATATCGAAAGAATCCAACAAAAACAATACTAATAGAATGGATCTATTACGACAGTAAATGTGTCAGAACATGCATCATTCATGATTGTAAACGAACCTTAGTCTCATAAATAATATGTTTTAAAACGGAGAAATGTTTAGAATACATAATGAAACGACTGATCGTCCTGTTTATTTAATTTAGGGAAAATACAACTTCTTTGTTTTTTTTAAATAAACGAACAAAAAAGATCTGAATATTTGGTGCCCGCTCTGACACAACCAAATAAAGAAATGCACAACAGTCGCTTCATAAATCAATTTTGTAATCCTGCCATCAGAATTCGACAGGTAATCCTTTGGATGGCTGTTGACGGCGCGACAGGGCCGCCATCCATCGTCCGCGGACCGCTGAGTTTTTCTCTCGGTAACATTCGAGGCATGACATCGATTAACATTCTACATCGTCCGACACCCATTTTTGGGAAGTCAACATATTTTTTATTCTAGACACTTTTTACTGTAAATGTATTCATGAACATTAACAGTTTGTGTCGCAATATCCCATATACCTCAATACGCAATGCGTGACCACCGGACGAACATAATGAACTCTTTGGGTTAATAACCGACAGTACGCGTACTCCGGGATTCTACTATCTACCTAACACAATAACGTTGTTATTAGTTTTACTCCTACTACTAGTTAAGGTACGTTCGTGTCATTAATATGACGTGACCTTTTGATAGCAAATTAATACGGTTAGTCGTAGCTAAGAGGCCATATCCGCATAATATGATTGGCGCTCGGGGCCCGTACATCACGATTTATAGGAAGGCGTGACGCGAAATGTAGTGGAGGGACGCCTGTGCGGCTGCGTCGTTATCTCCTCAGCCAGCTAGCACATTGTGTGGCTTGCCCGGCAGCAGCAATTGCGGCTCGATTCCCCTGCATTTCCCGCAATAACTCGCGCTATTTTCAATTGGCAGTACGTGTTCGCAACGCGTGCCGCCAACCACAGCCATTGACTTTTGCTACCCACAATTTCGATCAAAACCTGTGTTCATCGCTAAGTCTTTTGAACTTTGCGGTCGACTTTCAACAGCAACTAATATTAAAAGTTCTTATCATATCATGATACATAGTATTAAAAGTACAACACATTGTTCCCTAAAGGGGTTATTTTGAATATTAAACCTCCTGAGCCACCCACCAGAGTCAGTTTGATTGATTGCTAATGACTATGGTTACGATGTTACGCAATGCCCCGGGCGTCCCTTGCTGTCCATCCAAACTGACAGCGCATATGACGGCTAGCATTAGTTCAATACTGCAGATCGGTCGAACCGTTTATTTGCGAACAACAATAAGCGGATGTGTGTGTATAGCTTCGGGACTCGAGTTACCAATGGTACTGGACACACACACGGCGACGTTATGATCGAGAACGCAATATACATTGATGCAACTCCTAAGGCCAGGTAATTGTAAATGACAACCGTCTATTTCGTCATATATTTTCCTTCCATCGTCTGATAATCTCACATTGTATAGAGAGAAAGACGTATTTGCTGTGGGCTCTGATTACCCTCTACCGAACCTGATTGATTGCTAATGGATATTGTTACGTGATCGTCTTTATGGGGAGAGATAATATCTCGTTGTAAGCTCTGTAATGTTCTGATTGATTCTGCCGTAAACTCGTACATTTTCACTCGGAATTGCCGCGATACGGTCTGCGAAAACATCACGAGTCTTACCAGAATTGATGTTTTGTTGCTAGGGTTAAGTTATTGCTAATGAAAAGTCCGAGTGTTTATTGTTACTGTAACGCCTCCAGCAATTGAATTCTATTGAATTATCTGTTTCTTAGCTTTACGTGATTGTCTTCGGCGTTACTCTAATTCAGCTACAGTTATTCGATAAGAGTCGGTATGCAAGTTGGTTGCATGCTATTGAAGCCACGAATGCGATAGCACTCGTAATGTTGGCTGGCGCATTATAATTGATTCAAGTTGCACTGCCCAGCGACCCGACAGACCTCGATCTGAATCAGCACGCGGCCGATGCGCTGAACAACGTTACAATCTAGCTGAGTTAAAAACGCACAACCGATGGTTGGTATTATAAGTACTAACAAACAAACTATCTGTAGCGACAGAATACAAAACTTTATGGAAGTGGCCTGAGCGTTTGTATGTTTCTAACATGCTAATGTACTTATAGCGGAGTTTGAACGGATATACTTTTACGTAATTTTCATAGCTGTTCCTGTTTTTTAAACTCGTATATACGGGCACAAAAACAAGATTCTAAACAAGGCGTCTGTGGGTAAAATGAATCAAATTATGCATCCTTACTGTGCATAATTACTGTGCATCCTTTATTCCCATAACCTAAATAAAATAAAATTTGATCTATAAAATAAAATTAGTATTCGATCCTGTTAGAAACGTAACCTATCACATAAGTAGTTAAAACCGATCCAATTTGTTTATATTCTTTTGATGTTGCTTGCCGCCTTGTCTGTGATACAATCGCTGATGCAAAGCCTCTCATTATAACCTTATACGTGGCAATTGTATCCTCTGTGACGTCGATTATCGAACATTTGTCGAGGTCAGATCTCACAAAAAGCCTTTGAATCTATTCACATGTTTAGCTTTAGAACGGTCGCATCGCCCATACCAATATGGCTAACTATTAATATTCAATAGGATATCATTTAGTTCTATAAGGTTGAACAACTATTATCTGAAGGTTATCACTTAGTGCGTAGTGGGTAAACAAAAGCGGCACCAGCAGGGTCAGGGCGGCGGCAGCGTGTCTGAGGGCGATGTGCTCGGCTGATTTATGTTCGGACTTGGGTGGATACCGGAGCTCTTCCGCGATCGCCGCTCATGGTAACCGCAAGGATATCGAACGCGTTCTTTTTGAACTGCGGAAGCGCCGGATGTATCATCGTATAAAGTCTCGGTGTGGCCGTGCGGTGTTATGATGTACAATATTTAATCTGCGATATCATAAGGTAGACCAAATTTTAGATATATAAAAACAGATTTGAATAAAATAAAAAATTGTTAATTTCCTAAACGAACACCCTACAACACTTATTTGAGCACAGTGAATGTCCGCCACATTACAAAATAGCTGCATGTGAAATTGGAGCAAAGTTAAATGACTGATACGAGTACGATCGATCGAACATGTTCTTCGACCACTGCAGGGCGCTGCGGTTTCTACTCGCCCGGTAACATAAGTAGCCCAGGACAGAATTAATTATCAGCGGGTCCGACTCAACAACGGTTTCTCGTGTAAAACGAGACGAGCACCACGATGGGAAAAAGGTTAACTGCCCGTATATACATGCAGGCATTGTCAAAGTGAAATCACTTTGCTCACATACGGTTTTACTTGCAACAAAAGGTAAGCATAAAATCATAGCCAGTCCATAATCCACCTCTTGAACTCCAGTAATCAGACAGTCAGATAAGAGATTACGTAGATGATCTTTGAAAGAAAGAAAGAAAGAAAGAAAGAAAAACCATTTATTCAAACCACCACCGCTTAAAAAATAATAACAAAATAATAAAAATAAAAATAAGTTTCTAAAATAAAATATACAAAATTTGATAAAAAAGGTTCAAAGTAGTGGTGGAGAAAAGGCCTACAGCTCAGCATGTGTTGTCATGTGTTGCCACACAACAACGCTGGTTTTCAGCTGAGACCTGTGTTGACTTCACGGACTTCTTGGTTCCAGTAAGGCCAAACGTACACAACACATTATCAACCAAAAAAACACTGCGAAATATATAAACTAAATGATACATATATTTCTAAGTTTTTAATCTTTGTATATACAATTCAAACAAAACAAAATTTGCACACAGAGAACAATCTTTATATTACTAGTTTATTATATGTGTGTGAGTGAGACCCATAAACAGAACAGTGAGCATAATATTACTTCACACATGTTTCAAGCTTTTAACCTGATCACCTGACTCGATATTAGGATTACCTTTATCTATATAAACACTGCTTGAAGCTTTGCGGTGGGCGCTATCATAGAGTGTTTAAATTCAGTGATTGCAAGAAAGCCTCGTAATCTCCGTATCGCGTGATCAAAGCTCACAATCTTACCCGTCATAAACACTGACCGGTATAATAAGTCTAGTGTCGTCTATGTGGTGTTTTATGAGCTCTTTATTTTCTTCATGGATAATTGTGAATACTTGCTAATTTATCCTTGCCGCCTTTTCATCAAATCTGACATGGTTAAGTTTCACAAATCGATATGATACGCGTTCGTTTGATTTTGTTGGTTACGCATGCATGGTTATCGTAATATTGTTATTATACTCGGTGAAATTGATGCTACTTAATTTTTTAAGCAAAAAACCTTGAATTTGTTTTGCTTATGTATATTAAATTTTTAATGGATGACATCTATGAAATAAGTTAGTACGCCATAAGGTTCCAAGACCGGTGTAGGGTATCATGGTAATAGGATACACGTACTAGCGGTGCCTCGAGGTTCCTGTCTCTGTCTCAAAGTGTAATTTATGTTTGCAACAAATCAGTCATTTTACTTCTTATTTTTTGTTGTTTAGTGTACAATTTCCTATCATTTATACGTATGAAAAATTTTCTAATGAATAAATTTACTTTTAATCTTCCAAAAAATATACACGGTTCGATGTCCGTACACGGTCCTTACACACCTATCAATTATAATCAAAATATTCATAGAACTTCAATTACCACACCGCTTTATAAATTCTCCTGACAGTAAAAAAGCCACATAGACAAAGCCGCCTGAATATTAGTACCTCCACTGAATTTATAGCACCAACAAATTATCAAGTTGGGAGTCAACACAATCTTTATTGTTTATTCTTGTACATACTTTACAAAGCTTCTCCCTCTCCCTTGTCAAGGGGAATTACTATTACTACTTAAGGAAAGTAATAAAAAGTTTTAACTAAGGGTAGAAACTCATAAATTGCTATACCCTTCAGAATTACTTACTTACTAATATTTTGTATTGATGTTTGGCGTCCGTGAGGGAAGCACTCCCGTAGACATGTCTCTTCCGGAGGATTTTATATTTTCGTGAATCCGATCTGCCGGTAGATTACATAAGAGTTACCAAGCGATATTCGTCAATGTCTTCTCGATAAACGAATCGGCAAAACATTACCCTTTGTGTGCCTTTGCCGGTAAAACTGTTCATGATAAATGAGACGACGTCTAACACGAGCGATAAATCAATGTCTTCTTCGGCTAAAAGCTTTCAAGGCAAACCTCTGCCCGGACATGTTTCCGAATTTCTCTTGTCCATTGATGTCTAATTTCTTTTGACAAATGGCATCAGTGTAACTTAACAAGCTTTGAACGTGAAACAAAGCTGTTCAAACTCAAAAGATGATTTATCTGACATTGTTGTCTGTAACAAACAACTTCTGCTTCATAAAATTGACTTGATTTGGGTCATTTGCAGACACTTGACTTTTGCAAACCGTCGTTATCGTTCAAGTCACTGTTCAACTGTAATTTTGGCTGTAAATTCTATATTACTTTGTCTGACTCAAGGATAATAGGCGAGATATTTCAAAACCGCAGATAGTTCAGATAAAGACGCTAAATCAACCTAAAAAATCTGGTCGAGCATTATGCACTCTTGGTTGATGGTTTTCCATCGAATCGCTGTTGACTGAACTGTTTGTTCTCGGAACAGGCAGTTTAACGTCCGATTTTATTGGGTCAAGCGTTTAAATCATTCGTAGTGATTGCATAACTGCCTACGTATTTCGTTCGTATGTTGTGCGCACCGTTAGTCAGCGTGCGCAATAATGCATCCCGCGCATACGCTTATTGGGATTTAGCACCATTACATATGCAAAAATAAAAGGAACGGCTCTGATTCTTGATGTATTTTCGCAAGGTATATAGGGATTTGTTGTACTTAGTGTGCACATGGACTTATCTGGCGAGTAGCGGGGCTTCGTTTCAGTGTATTGCTGTGCTTGTAACTGGACGCTTTGTTTCTCACGCATCGGGTTCCTAATGCGATTAATGTGGCTTTGCTACCAGACGGAAGGAGTGCAGGCAGCGAGCTTTTCGTTGTTATCCCTTGCATTTACAAAGTGCACTGTGCCTTTGAGTTATACACAGTTTATTTTGGATCAATGTAACCATTTTAACAAACGCTAGTTTGAAATGCTTTTAATATATCTTGAAACCGTCTGAATTGTTAAGTAAGAAGTTTAAGGGAATTTTAGAAAGTGTAAAACATTAAGTATTACCAAATATTTGTCCTGTTTAGGAATACTGTAAAGCGTAACGACCTACTTGTCCATTAATACTAGTAATCCACTCAGCATGTCATGACGACTAGCAACACACCCGACGCGACGTTAGCAACCAATGCAAGCATGTCACTGGGTGAGCGAGTGTCGTGCCCGATTGCTCCGAGGCTCTTCCACAAACGTGTTTAATATTTATTTATGTTGTATACCCTCAGTTTTTGTGTTCCTGTAATATCGGTCATCGTGTCGCGTATGTCTAATGAAAGTTTTCTCTGACCTTTGAGTTGCTTTGCAAGCCATTCATCACAGAATTTTATGTATTGACTTGAAACAACTTCTTCTTCTTCTTATCGTGTCGATGCTACAACTGTTTTACATATTTTGTTGTAGCATCGTGTTTTGAAACAACTGACATTCCTAGACGACTTTTTACATTTATTTGAATAATGTCGGTGTGTATTCATTACAAGGCTCACTTTTCTTTTCATCTCGTCGTTCAAGCTGTAGGATTCCTATTGTTTAGATCTTACCTTGACTTCTTGTTTGAAGTCATTCGAGTTGGTGTTATAGTGACGATGTAAAAGCAAGTACTTAAAGATTAACTACTAAAAAATTTGGTACTTAGTTACTAAGCGGTTAAAGAAATTGTAATTAAATTTATATTCCATATAGCTTTTCTTTATTATATAGTAATATTATATGCGTAATAAAAGGATCACGCGGCAGAAACGACTGGCACTAGAACGTGATTTGTCGAAACGGGGTAAAGTAACCACGCTGTTCGCCTCGTGATCTGCGGTTGGTTTTATATGTAGGTCTGCTTGTATTTTATCCATATCCGTATAAATCTCTCGCAGGAACGTGAACGCTGAAGGCACTCGATAAAGCTTACGCTCGATTTCACCGTGAATCCTTTTAACTCCCAAGGTTGTGAGCTATCTCTTAAAGTTTTGCTCCACTTTAAACATCCTACTTTTGATTTCAAATTTGTAATACCAGTTTAACAAGTCCTTGTCAATTTCGATGAAATCCCCGACATAATGCCACTTTAATTGCATGTAAGTCGCTATTAAACTGTCTTGGCTTCCATTAAAAAGTTGTAGACCTGTTCCGGTCTTCGGAGTATTATTTACTTGTTTATTTGTATGTAGATAATTTCAAGCCCATCCTAACATCTAATCGGAGGCTAGTGTTTTATTTGCTTTTATTGTAACTTCTACGTATAGATAATATTATTATATATAGATAATATTAATAGATGATATTATTATGTGACTCGACAATAGCTACCTGTCAGATATTTAAATAGAGCCCTCGTTTTACTATAATTTGTATTTTTTTGTTGTTCGCTTGATGACTTAGCTATAGGACGGTGTGGCAGCTGTCTGTCTAACGACACCCTGTAATCAGCTTACCGCAATGTGTGGTGAGCTGATATAGTTATTCTTTATATCATGTTTATTAGAGAGAAACTACCAAATCTTCAATTTGTAAAGTATGTACAAACTTACTCATATTATTTTTAATAGAACGATAGTAATCTAGAACAAAATAAAATTATCCTTAAATTCATCGGATTACGTAAAGAATATTTTTTTAAGATAAACTAGCCTTACGCTACGTATTACTTACGATTTTCGTAGATTATTTCAAAATCACTTCATCTGAATCTGCTACCAGCTTAACATTATAAAATCATGTTTATTCGAAGAGATGGGTTATATTATAATTACCATTGCAAATATTCTTACTTAAAATGTATTCGTGCTGTTTTGTTTGGCTGGTGGATTGTGGCCCGAGGTAGAGCGGGTGTGTAATGAAATTGAAAATATTATTAACGGAGACTGCAAACCACTTCATCATGAAGAACTTGTCTTGAGCAGCTGCGTAAATTAAGATTTCATTACAATTACATTGCGCTAGTGCTACTCGAGCTCCCTTCCAAAATACTATTTAATGCTTCTCAGAAAGTGACACTTAAAATAAAAAACATGTTTAAAAATTTTGTGTTGGGTTTATTTGACACGAAGAAGAAGATACTTAAAATATAAAAATAATATGCTTACTAATAGTTTATTAATAATAGAAGTAAATCAAATTGTCTTAAACTTTGAGTAGTTTTGAAGCGAAAGCTCTGCCATATGATTTAACTAAAACATGATTGTTAGTTTGTGATGTAATGATGTAGGTTACTGTGAAAAGAATTTCTTCAAATCGAAATCTATTATCTACAATGACTTGTGTATTGATAAAAAAAATAATGATAACTTCTCTTGTGATTCATCCTTGTTAAGTCATATTTTACTAATGCTTCTGCACTAATTCTTTTGTTACTTTACATAGCGTGATTTCTTTGTTAACCTTGTAATCCCAATGAAATGTAATTAGAACAAATTGTTAATGTCACATTGCAGTCACGCAATTCGTTCGTTTGCCTATGGTACTCTAGATATTAATTATTATCTAAAGTAGTAAAAAAATAGTACGAGATTGCTGCTTTAAACAGAAAATGTATTAACATTTTAAAAAAATCATGTTTAATTGACACATCACACCAAACTAAGCAGAGCTTTTATAGGCACTAGATTGCTGATAGAAACTTATTTTATTTTTTTGTAAATACTTACATAGAATACATAGTAACAGCCAGACACAGAAATATTATTTATGTTCATCACACAAACATTTGCTCTGGGTGGGAATGGACCCACGACCCATAGCATGGAAGGCAGAGCTACTACCAACTGAGCTGTGACGCCTGTCAATTTTAGTTCTTTTCCTGATTGGTCTGTCCTTTTTCGTCGCCTTCCTAAAGTTTATCGTATAAAATGTTCTATATTACAATATTAGTATTTGACTCAGGGTTGTTTAGATAATTGGTTTCGTTATTTGACTGCAATAATTTCATCAATGTAACCTTCATGCTAACGGACTTCTGTTTAAATAAAATTTTATTAACCTTCGAATACAGCTTATTATAATTTAACATTTGATATTTCATAAGTTGTCATTAATTACTGAAGATTTAACGCTATAATTTACTAAACTGATTTCAATAATTTGTGAATTCATTACGTCTATAAAATTATAATATTGTTAAATTAAGAATCGGTTATTGTTAGGAGTCTCTCCTAACAACTACTAACTACTTAATTCTAAAACTTCTTAAGACTAGCCACTTAATTCTTAATGTTCGCGTACCAAAATTCATGAATTAAAACTATTTTTATTTTACTTGATGTTACAACAAACAAGTAAGAAATGATTTATGTAAATGAGCAATATTTAATTTGCTTACACAGAAAAATTCAATTCAAATGTAAATAATACCAAATCAAGCTTGTCAAAATAAGATAAATAATCTTCGTCGTTTGTTTGGTTAATTCATCTGTTGAAGTTCTCTTAAATTTTTAACTCGAGGCGAAGTCTTCGAAACCGTTTTATAATTCAATTATCAACAACATTACAACTGAGAGAAATTTTTAGAACTGCTTTTTTCCACAGAAAATCTATTATGGTAAAGTTAAGAGACAGAAATGTATGTAGGTCAAATAAAGGAATAAATATACAATATATATCTATGTAATGTATTATATTAAGTATGTCAGTCTTCTAGTACCCATAACACAAGCTCTGCTTAGCTTGGGGCTAGATGATGTTGTGTGGATTGTCCAGCATTATTTATTTATTTATTATGTGATAAACTCAAAAATTACTAAACGAATCTTCAAGCGGTTTGAGCAACAGTCAAAATGATTAAGTCTCAAAATCCCCATTGAATGATCCCCGTTATCAAGGTTTAAACGCGTAATTTTTTATTAAGGATTTACGGTATTTACGCTTTCTACAATAATACAGAAAAGATGTACCTACTACCTGTCTTCTAAGGGTAGAACCGGGGTGAGTCGCTAGGTTACAAATAAACAAAACATGAAAAAAATAATAAACACTGAGTCTTTATAATTTGTTTGTTGCTGTTTATATTTTATTCATGAATCTCTTCGCCTTAGATAAATGTTTAAGATTACACAAAATGTTTGAGTTTAATTTTAGCTATGTTTATTTCATATTGTCTATATTTACTTATATTGTTATTTATACTTGTATCGGCAATAGATCATTTACATTGTTAGGTACCTAATGGATCTTGGTCGAGAGCCAACATGATAGTGATTGCTTTCTCAATACCGTCGATCGTGATATAAGTCAAGGAGAAGATTCCAAGGATTTCAAAAAAAGGCTTTAAGCATTCTTCAGTCTTGAAATCTATTCTGCAAGAATCAAAATTTGAAAAGAAAAATATTCAACGTAGTCTACGATACTTTCGAAGTTCGTATCTTTTAAAAATACATGTTATATTGTATCGGGTTTTCAAAGAAATTTAAATTATTAAAGTGTTTTTTCTCAAAACGACGAAGTTTCAAAGTACAAGAACATGAATAATATTGAAACTTGCCCTATAAAACGAAGTATCCAATACTTTTTAGCCTCGTATAATTTCTGCCCTCTGAAAGGTCGTACACAAAATGTACTTCACTTTATTGAGGTAATGAACTTTATAGATGTGGCTTTGAACTAATGGAATATGATTGACGTGCGACCATTGTCGCTGCTGGTCCCTGGCCAAGGTCAGTGGGTTCTCACTACGCCCGTCCTATTTGTCAAGTGCTACCGTATTGGTTTGAACCTTGTTAGTCGTAGTCACAAATAATTATTTTTAAATCTAACAACTCTCACATATTATTTCCTCACGACTTTAAAAAACTGAGATGTAGAATAAATGTAGAATGATATTGTAGAGAGGAAAGATTTGGTTCCTTGTTTATTACGACTTACGATTTAGTTGAAACACGAATTGACTGATTTAAAAAAAAACTTTATCATTAAGTTACTTACATCTTTGCTGAGTACGATTGTCAAAGGTAATATTCAGTTTATATTTTTTGTATTAAAACACTAGAGTTACTAAGTAAAGTACAGTTAACGTAAAGTCTACCAAACGTTGCCGTGCTAAAACTTTGCACTCGCACGTGTATCGTTTACAATGCTTTATAGGTACTTTTGTTTACCTTTTTTATATTTTGTAATTGCCATGCAAAAAGAAAAAAAAACACCTTTCCTTGTTATTTGTTGACATATAGTTTTAAGTAACCCTTTAAAGCTAGAGGATAAAGAACAAAGTATAAATAGTCTTTGTCTTTGTTTTACGTGACATATAGACAACCAGAATGTCTTCTAAGCCCGCGCTGGCTTGACAGGAAACTTTGTAGTTCAGCTTTATACTCGACTCTAGGGAATTCTTAAAATAACGCCAATAGCAACGAAAAGTATTTATGTCAATGTGTTTGTTCTCTTTCGAAGTACCTATCTTCTATTTGGGTAAACACTCGCTAAACTTTATCGTCGCAGTACCTTCATTGAGGTCACCACACGGTTTACGATTTCACTCAATACTTCTATCTCAAGCCGAGCCTGCCTTCGATGTTGGTTTTAGAATCCGTTTAATACGCTCATAAAACGCTAGCTGCTTTATTACAGTTTTGCAGTTTCCAGCGATAATTGAAACATCTCTTGATTTTATGAGCTTTTCAACGTGTTATGCAAATTTACGACATGCAAAGTTTTACGCCAAGTGTATATGGATTTTTATTGCTAAAATGATGTAGGACTCATGAACCGCGGTGAATTAAAATAACCTCGGACACCTTGTAAGATTAAGCATTAAATCATAACGCAACGAGCCACCTAATACAATTAGCTGGTACGATATTTCAAATATATAAACTTGAGTTAAATAATCCAATGTTCGCTCGACTGACCTGATTATAACCTCTAAAGATCTTAGTGACTTCCGCCTTTGGTTTCAGTTATCTATGTAAAGTTTTGTTTGACTTTGACTAACCGCCCCAGTAATAACCTCATCATTTTGAAAAGGATTATACTTAAAGACACTTTTCATATTCAACATAAATTGAAATAAGAAATAATAAGGTATTCTTTTATCAACATACATTATCTGCAAGTAATTCGTATTCACTTGGGTGAAAATGTTAACTATTAAATTTTATAAAAAAATATTAAATTTCCATCAAATGCTATCAGAATGTAAAGTGATATAAACTAGGTGGCGATTGTTGCTAGTTAATATTTAATAGCAGCATCGGCATTGATGTCTGGGAGAATGGACTGATCAACATGCTACGGCAGTAGGGTTACTGCATCTTCGATCTGAGAGCTGAGTACAAATATATGTGACAATCGTAAACGTCTCAAGCCATTATTTGAGATACACTGGGCGTCGACATCAGCTTTACTGCCAAACGTTGCAGCGTTAGTGCGCAATGTGCATCACATCATGATTTTATCTCCGGGCGATATTGATCCTACTTCTGATAGTAAAAAATGTTACTATGTATCTTCAACCCACTTGAGCTTTTCGTATTAGGTTTTCTGCGTTTATATGTACTTTGCTCGGTTGAGCCTTTGAGATCCTTGTTTTTTCTATGAAACTTTACACTTCACCGTTTATCTCATCCATATAATTTGCCAACCCTATCGTATCGCCTCGCTATGACGTGCATTCGCACCGTTCATTGCATTCCAATTACCGACCCTTAACTAATACTTGACACTGCACCCGCACCACGTAATTGCATCGCAGTCTAAATTAAATATATCTGCATACTCAGTTTCGATTAACCTTCTATGCAAATTGAATTTAGAATGTGGTTATTGAGTAACATCTATGGTATTTTTTGACCGGCCTTGTGGTTAAGGCGATTATGATATGATATACAATATTATTAAAATCAACATCATTATTTTTATATTTGAAATTAAACCAAGGCCAGTATGGCACACAATACAAAAAGCACTTGCATTACATAGTATGTACTTTTACGCAACAACACAGAACAATATTTTCAATTTATTATGCCATCTGTGTAGTATTTCTATTTTTAGGGATCCGTTAGTATGTAATATGCATCTCAGTTTAGGCAGGGTCTTTTTCGTTCCGGACGTGCCATGATATCTATAACAAACAAAAAGTGGCCTTGCATTGGTTTGGCATTCACGAATCTATTCAGTCAAATGTAATGTAAATCTTAAAGGGCACAGGCGTGGTGTTGCGTACTTGGCTTGGTACTTGGTAAATTTATCTGTAGGCGCAGCAGGTGACCTCTTGGGTGTTGGTTCATGAGCTTAGTTACATATTTATTGCGCCTTATTCAAGCTTTATTGTGAGTTTGTGAGTACATTCATTGTGGGATCTCATTTAAATCATCTGTTACGAAATCTGTTTCCTCTACAACTGTTGAATGTAGTTTATTTATGTCGATCTTTTGTTGTTATCGTGTTTGTATTTGGTATAACAAAGCGGTAAGATTGATGAATGTTATTATTTAAAAATCTAAACTAAATCATAATTGAGGTACTCATTATACATAATTTACATTTTAAAACGATTATAGTTCATGATTGACTTGTACTTGAACAATAACACAACGCTTACGACATGTGATTAGATTTAACTCAATAATTACAGTCAGAACCGAACAATTTGCCGAGCCCGACACAAAGGAGCCTAAAATAATTGGCCAATATGAGTTTAATGATTGCATTGAAACAGCACCTGCTTGTAGATATTTGTATGAAATCCGCGTGGGAAACAGCAGTAGGCCCGAGGCACTGTTGTTGCGCAACTTTGCCAGCTCGCCTCGCCGACCGTGCAACCAGAGTTTCGAAAACTGTTGCACCCGCGCGATGGCTTATACCCATCCACTTGAGAAGTTGAAGACACTAAACAGAAACTAGCAAATGATGTAGATTCAACCATAGAATAAGTTATATCAGTTTTGATATAAAAATATATAACGCACGTTATGAAAGAGGTGATGCAAGTAGTTTTTCTTCCAATTGATTTCTTCCTTCTTTCTAAAACACACTACATTCCAATTCAAAAAAAATAATAATATTTGTATTTAGTTCAGAATGAATCTAGAATCACCTAGTTTATAAGACGATTCTAAATTATATTTGTGATGTTACTGAATACAGTTTTTTTTTGTGATTTTATTGTACAGTTTGGTGCTAATGCGAGGAACAAAGCTATAAATTGTGCATTCCAATATATGAATCAGTAAAAACCTATTTTCGTGCTATATTTATCAGTGATTTCTGAAATGATTCATTCGCAGATGTCAAATATATCGTAAATCTAGTTTCATACAATAATAAGAAACGACAGCTTTCACAGAAAAACAACTTTCTGTTTATTAAGATTATAAACATTTTACAGCCTGCATATGTACAGTTAATATTTTAGCGAATATGTAACTTAAAAACATTTAAAAAATGTGGGTTATCTTCACTGATTAGACGTGTTTTGACTAATATTAAAAAAAACGATAACCTAAATTTGCCTGACTTTGAATTCATATCAATAATTCACTGTTTCGTTATGCATTGTCCTAATTAATCCATACAAAGGTATTGAGCAAACATTGTTTGCTGACGGTGAATGCTTCCTCGACGCTACACCATTGTTTGCACAAATTTGTGACAAACTACTTACTGTGTTGTAGACCTCCGTTTATACTCACGATGGGCTTCTTCTTCTTTTTTTATATGGCTCCTGCATGTCATGCAATTCAGCCAGTGTTAAGTGTTTATTTTGAAATATATAGTCTTGTCACTCGCGATTGTAGTTAATAGGTAAATCTTGTCTTTTATATGCCTCTGTAGACGATAAGAATTATAAGAACACGTTTGTGAGAAGCCACTGGTTCCCGTAACACAGTTTCGTCTAGATAGGGATGGATTCAAAATTTTGCTGCTATTATTTTTATGTGCAATAAATATTTATTTCTTTCTTGTAAATCTTTTAAAACCAATGTAATACCTGTGTATTTTGTGTAGTTTTAAAATGTTGGTTTTGTTCAGTACTTATTATGTTTTCTTTGTCTTATTTTCCGCGTATTGACAGCTTGTTCCGGTTGCATACTAATACATGCTTGTTTATAACTAGTAATTATGCTGTCTCACGCGAATATAAGTAGACAATTTAAATATTAAATTCTGATTAATTATACGTGTGTAGATTTGATAGATTTATGTGTTACTTGGTCGTGATTTATAAATTATTCACAATCTTATAATATAACAAAATTAATTAAGTTTTTAACATATGGCTACTGTGGGAACGAATTACTTTAATTAATACCGACGTACAATGCAGATATTGATCGCAAATTGAAAATGTATCATGATTCATGACGTATGTTTTGCGAAGCTTTGTTCACCGCCCTGCACTTTATAGAAGCTTTAAAATACATCTATCTCTTCGGTCGGCACGCATCGATTGCTTGGTAGAAAGAGACGGAAGTGTGTCAGTGGGCGCAGGTGAACGACCGACATACATTTTCTTATCAGCTGAGCGCGAATAAATGTGACAATCGTAAACGTAATGTATTTAAGACACACTGCGCGCTACCGTTGCAACGTTCGACAGATACACTGATGTTGACGCGCAATGTGTTTCAAAATTTTGTTTCGATACGTGTACGATTGTCGCATTTATTCGTGGTCGCCTCAGCTTTGCAGGCCGGTAGTGCCGTCCCAGCCCTTTAGCACCTGTACATGTCAAACCTGCACATTGCAATTTTTCACCTGAATGTGTTATATTTGTTTTAAGTAACTGTGTTAGATTTTTTCTTATGAAATTTATGTACTTACCTACTAAACCTAATAAAATATTCCAACGGCAAAAACTCTTTAGATCTTAGTTGCATTAAATATGTGGTAGTTTCAAGTGATATTTGAAAACTATACTTACCTTAGTTATTAATAAAAATGTTTATTTTTTCAGGTACTTACTTACGTCATTTATGCTCAGACACCTGAGAACGGTATGTTTTTAACAAGTTTATTTCAATGGTTTTTTAAAGTTTTTTGATTCAAGACATTTAAATGTCAATCTCAATTAGGTAGGATAAAAACACTGCAAAGATAACTACGACAATATATTTTTTTCAACCGCGAGGTGATCTTAGTTAACATACTGTGAATACTGATAAATCACTTATTTTGGCAAAATAAATATCTTATCATAACACTTTGGATTCTGAGGTGACTATCGTAAACGTCGTAAAGTATTTGAGATACACTGCGCGCTAACGCTGCAACGTTCTACAGTAAAGTTCATGTTGACGCGCAGTGTATCATCTCAAATACGTTAATGTTTCGATGCGTTTACAATTGCCACATTAATTCACCCTATGTTATAATCCGTTATAGGTACCTCATACATAAACTTACCAAGCAATCTGCGACATCCCTAGATATAGGATCCTATAAGGCCTAGGTTATTCGCCTTTATAATGAGATTCGGATACCTGAAGTTGGAACCGACACGCTTTGATTTGATTTAAGTAGTCGAAACAGCGTGGGGTCCGCAATATCGACGATTTAGTCGATACAGACATGATTTACTTAACCGTTACTTCTTTATACAAAACTTCGATCTTTTTTTCTTTCGTTCAACATCTTTACTTACCATTACTTTTTATGTCTTTGATTATCTCATCTATGACTTGATTCACATTATCGGAAGTTCGATAAGAGTTTTTTTTCTTTTAAACTAGGTTCGTGACTTCTTCGATTCCGAACATAGCATTACGTTTGGAGTTGCAGTTCAGAGGGCTTAGTCCTATCTTGTATTTGCAAAACTCCCTACTCTCGAGCCGAGAGACGACTGTCGGCTCGAGAGTATTGAGTTTTAAAATGCAACCTCGGACTAAACCCTCAATAATGTCTTACTTGTCGAATAAGATTGCTAATTTACCTACCATGTTACCTTGCGGATTGTAGCTGGCAAATACTGGATGAGAAGAGCCGAAGACCGGTCTCAGTGGCACGTCTTGGGAGAGACCTACGTCCAGCAGTGGACTGATATAGGTTGATGATGATGATTATAATGTTAAAATAGCGGCGTCGACTAAACCAAGGACGAATTTCCGCGGCCGACATTGTTTATTGTTAAAACCTTCACTTGTCCTTTTGTTGTTTGAGATTGAATGACATGTCATGTGTGAGAGGTTACAAAAACCTGGGAAAATACTGCTTATTGTCGATTGTTTTTCTTAGAATGTAACAAATACAACTTTTCGTTTGACTTTATGTAAGACTAGCTAAAGGTATAACTTGTTAGTAAAATACACATAAAGCTAGTGACATCATTTTTCTTATCTAAGTTTAGAATCATTTAAAGTAGTTTAACCTGAACTGGAATCTTGCGATGGTATTTTTTTGTGAATGAATTGTAGAAAAACTAAAAAAACATGTTGGATAATGAATACACAATGTAAAACCACAATTAAATCAACTGACACGATTAATCTATTTTAAAGATAGACTTACGAGCAGTAAATTCAAATCAACGACCCGAATATCAAAATCACAACCAAATAAAAAAAATTAGTTGCATGTGATGTGTACTCCATTAAAATGATGATCACTCACTGAATTGTCTGTGAAGTAAAGCACCCTTCAATAAAAGCCAGCACTCCGAGCATCATGTTTGTGACCCAGATTCACTGCTCTCGAGTTTGTATTGAGTTTGAAATACTAGCGTAAATAATAATAAATAAGTAATAAATATTCATAGACAATTTACAGATCACTCTAGTCTCAAACTAAGCAAAGCTTGAACTACATATTTTATTTCTAAATACATACATAGAATACACCCAAACACAGAACATGGGGATGGGCGAACCTATGACCCACTGCATGGAAGGCAGAACCTGAGCTGTGACGCCTGTCAATATGAGTTTATATAACAGTTGAAATACCTACGGTAATGTTGACATCGCATGTGTCCAATGATGAGGGTAGCCTTGCGTTACGCTGTGCGAACAAACTCACTCGTATACTGAGCAATGCCGAATTGTCACGCAATGCCCTTGAGACCGAAACAAAAGGCCGAAAGAATCTAAAACTAGACAAAGCAAACGACCAAATTAAATTGTAGTATAATGAAATCGGTTGCACAGTTACGAAACTTAACTAAAACTGAACCAACCAGTATCGCAAATTGGATTTTACAACTAAACTGAGATAAAGTATTCATATTTTTTTTTTCTACATTGAGAACAGTATTGATATAAAAACTCGAGACAAAAGCAGCAGCGTGCTTGTAACTAGATAATAAAATACTTGCATATTAATGTTCTTTTCCGTACATAATATCTCTAAAAGCTCTCCAGCTTTTACTGAATGCCAAATTCATATTTCCAGCGGTGCCGTTAGCATTTCAGACTCTACATTTTGAAGTTTACTTATTTCTTTTCGCGAGCTGCTTTTCTATTTGCTTAGGTTGTTTGGACTCTTGCGAAGCGATTCTGAATTTATTGTCTCGACTGACGCAAGATTATTTTAGTTAATTATGCCTTATCTGGCGTTATTGAGCGTTATTTCTATACTCAAAAGGTGTAACGAGTAAAGTTGCAATTTCTGAAATGTTCATGGCTGTCCGTGACACACTTACCTGCCCTTGGGTTGGCCAACTATTTACATGTTGTTCTCACCGATTGTCTTTGGCTTAATCGAGTATTATTTGATATAGATAAGTATGTAAATAGACTAAGGTAAACCCTTTACTAGTTATTTGTTACCAATAATACATTTTTACATTATGTTTTATATAGTACCCGCGAATTCGTCTTGCTATCTTTTTATTTTTGACAATTCGCACAACATACTATTACCATACATCCGTCCATCCACACATCCATACAAACTTCCGCATTTATAATATTTGTAGGATTCGTCGCACGAATCGGCAGTTTTCTCATTAAAATAAACTAATTTAACTTACTTCGTAGTTTAAATCTGTAATGTGGTTATTAGAAATTGCAGTGCCGAGGTCGCTTGTATTTTTTCATTTTATGTTGAAACATCTCGCAATTCCCGCATAGCGTAGCTTCAAGGACATTTTAAATACCAGGCTACACTCATACCGACAATATTTTTAGCAGGAAGTGGTGTCAGATATGCAGACCGGTCTCGTCTACCTACTTATAGCTTAATTGGATGCTTCGCTGAAGGTATTCACCAGTCTGGTTTTTACTGGAGAGTTATGTGTTTGACATCTATGTATGTAGCTCATAAACCATCCAACCGATAATGACTAATGAAGTGACAAAATAACGCGTCTTGACGACAGTATGGATGACTTAGGTTATGTAACATCGTGTGTTTGTTTGCTATGGCAGAAAATAATGCTTATTTTTTAACTCAAATAAAATAAAAATAGGCTTAATATATCGTGTTTTTTAAATAGAGTTTTACTAAACCCCATATATTTGATGATCTTATCATGTCTCGCAGTCTTAGCCCAGTCATATTAGGTAAAAAAAGGGGTCAACCTCGGAATGAAAGATAATAAGCTGCAAATTGGTATGAACCTTCATTTTGTCATTCTAAATGTTGTCTCAAAAGTCACAATCGTTATCGTGTCCGCGTCTCAAGATATTCAAGGTCAAAGGTCACAAAAATCGGTTTTTCGCGAATATCTGGCTTCCTATCGGTTAAATGAGATTTGCATATTATAAAAGTTGTAGGCTATAAAATTCCCTACAACTTTTGTTTAAACTTTTTTTTCATACGACCAACCGTTTTGAAGGTAGAGCGAAAAAACTTACAAACAAAAAAAATGTGGGTAGTTGGTAAAATGAACGCCTTAAAGCAAATGCTGGTCTAAGACAAGCAGATACTGGTCCCGGACATGTGCTTAACTCATTTTGAACAAGTGTGGGTACTTGTAAAGTCAACTAAAAACATCGCCCTTCAAGAATCGAACTGTCCGGGACCAGTATCTGCTTGTCTTAGACCAGCATTTGCTTTAAGGCGTTCATTTTACCAACTACCCACATTTTTTTTGTTTGTAAGTTTTTTCGCTCTACCTTCAAAACGGTTGGTCGTATGAAAAAAAAGTTTAAACAAAAGTTGTAGGGAATTTTATAGCCTACAACTTTTATAATATGCAAATCTCATTTAACCGATAGGAAGCCAGATATTCGCGAAAAACCGATTTTTGTGACCTTTGACCTTGAATATCTTGAGACGCGGACACGATAACGATTGTGACTTTTGAGACAACATTTAGAATGACAAAATGAAGGTTCATACCAATTTGCAGCTTATTATCTTTCATTCCGAGGTGAAAGCCCTAATATGACTGGGCTATCTCTGTTATGTCATTCTTAAACTTATATATTTCCTCCATAACTCGACTTTACACTTTTAAGCTGGCTAATGAAATATTATTCACAAAAATTTAAAAATTCATTACAACCGGTAAATTGCTCGTTCCCCGTAAGTTTGAAGTTCTATCCAACCCATTCGCAATGTACATATTTTAAACATTCCCCTGGTACAAAGCGGTTTCATAAATTGAATCTCCATTTTAATATTACCGTTGACACCGCAGAGTGCAGACTCTTGATATATTGTGATTTAATTATGCGTGTGCATATAATTGTTCGCACGCAAGCTCAATTAAAGTCATTTGGAAATACAGCTATTTCACTATACATAATTTTATCACATGCATTTTTCTACTAAGTACACTAAATTGAACGTTGTTGGGTGTAAGGAGTATTATACGTCCCTTGAACTCCGTAATAGGTACCAATTCAATATGAGAACCGTAGACTTGTTTTGCAAAATAGGGTATTTTTTGCGCTACAAATTATATGAATGAGTTGATTTCAACTTTTATCGAATAAGTATTCGTCGTATGCTCTCGTGACTGTATAATGTGACGTAAACACGTTAGCTATTTTCTCTTGCTTCTTGCATAATAATTAGTTCACGATTATTTTGCACGATTTTACAGCAAAAAAACTTCAGTTCTGCTGCTTAACCAGCCTGAAGTATTACGTAATAGTGGCGCGGTGTTCGTACTTGTACAAAACATGTCTAATTGTCTATTATAATAGTATTTTATGTTCTTTAATATTTACCATGTGTAAATAAATAAATAATGCTGGACAATCCTCACAACATCATCTAGCCCTCTCTTATGTCTAGTCCTCTGTTATGGGTACTAGGAGACTGACATAATATAAATATTGAGATAAATTGCTAAAGATCTAAAGTCGACATATACATACTTTTTTACCTATTCAAAATGTTATGTACTTACATTACAAGGTGCAACACCTCTGTATAGCATGCCACATTAGCAACCCCAACAAATACATATACCAACAGTGAACAAAGAAATTGTAGACCGACAACGGAATGCACTTAACATTCACCCACGTTTACCCTCGCGTGGTGTTTTTAATAATTCAATACGTTTTATCCTTTACGGATTCACTTTTTAGTGTTAAGTATATTCTGGCTGGTGTATTTTAAAAATATGCCTAAATATTCTTTGCATTTTCAATGAAATATTTAATTTCCAATGACAGAAATTCATTATCAAGTTTATACGCGATCAAAACTTAAGCCTTCTACGAGTAAACAAACTTAGATTGCAAATGTAACAAGACAACGAGATATTGTTTTATCACAGTAATCACTAATATCTGCCAGAACGATAAAGAGTTAAAAAACCATGACTAAGGGCGCCTTCAAATTAGCCGCAAATTGTCGCGCGGAGGCAGCGCGGCTGCAGCGCTGCGGCCGCGCTGCTGTAGCTTGGTTTGAGAATCATAGTGTTGTATATTGTTTCACGATGGACTCTGACGAAGAAACACTCCTGTTAGTGTTACTATTAAAAAGAAAAAGGATTTTGGACCGTCACTAGTCGATCGATGAACTGATGCGCGGCTGCAGCGCTGCAGTCGCGCGTTTTAAATTTATATGGATTTAGACAGCAGCGCGGCCGCAGCGCTGCAGCCGCGCTGCCTCCGCGCGACAATTTGCGGCTAATTTGAAGGCGCCCTTAGTGTTCTGCGATATACACGTAACAATATAAAACTGATCTCGCACAAACAATACAAACCGCAAAACGACTACCAAAGTACCCAGCCTTCTCGTGCTGTCAATTGCAATCAAGATGGACGTGTTGCCTAACGTTATTCAAACGACCCCGTTGTACCGCGAAATTGAATCTCCTACGTGATATAATGCTGTGGTATTACCACCAATAGACCAAAGGGGTAAGCACGAATAAATGTGACAATCGTAAACGTATCGAAACAGATATTTGGCGTACACTGCGCGTCAACATCAACTTTATTGTCAAACATAGCAAAGGTACCGCGCAGTGTATTTTAAAAACAAAATTTGCGATTGTCACATTTATTCGTGATCACCTCTCCGAGCTTTTGTACGTTTTCGATTATGCCAAAAGTTGCAATGCAATCGATAAACTAATCTTATGCAACAGTACTGTAACTGGAGGCGCTGTTGAAGGTAGATACGTCAATATGGATTTAGTTATTGGAAAATGGCATCTCAATATATTTTGAATTAGCAGAATTCTGAATACTATAAACCTGCGGCTGAGATTCGTAAAGCAATATGAACCCATATACTTTATATGTGCTATGCTAAGAACATAGATAGAATCCTTATCCAGTATGTCCAATTTCGTCAACATAGAGTCGAAGGTCCAGTATTTCTTGATTTGGTACGGTTATTAACTGAATCCCGCACTGATATTTCTCTGCATCATTTCAATAATCTATACCTAGTACGTATACTAGATACAAAGGTGTTTTAGAATTGTGTTTAATTGCTAGAAATCAATAACATTGAGTTACCGTTTGTGTCAATTAGTCGTAAAAGTTATTGGTTTAACGGTCGTGACTTGTTTATAGATGTCTCCGTTGAGGATTTATTTATTTGATGTTGTATTTCGGCCACCCCGTTACCTAGTATCGACGACTTCACACCGAACTGGTTTAGGACCGTCCAAATTTTACCTAATTATACCTAGGTATGCATACCTACTTACTTCTGACTATAAATCAAGTGAATTAAAACCATTTCGATCTGTTTATTAAGTAGGCATTATATTACTATTCTCTCCATTTTCCTTGAATCCCAATAACGGAAAATCATACTGCATATGATTTATTCATTAGGTCACTGAAAATTTTAAATTCAATTCAATTTACCAAATCATAACGGACTACTGTTGAAATCAGATTTAATTTCAACAGATGCGTGTGTCACTGTTTCCAATGAATAAATAAATAATATTATGGAAGTGGTTGCAAGTCAACGGTTAACAGCTTTAATGTTTATTAACCAGCTTTTATAAAAGGATCTCATTGAGAGATTATAATTTTTATTGAGACGTGACTACTATTGTAAGATCTAACGATAAACATCGAAATATCTATAAACTTGGATTTCTCCAACCGTAATAGTCGACAATCGAATAAGCTTATTCAAAGAAATGCTAAAAATATCCTTAGACATATAAAATGGTCCATTGATCAGGCAACAAGTACGTTGGAAGAAATGTAAAAGGGACCTTTGTATAAAACAGACATTGGTAATGCTGTTCCCGATAAAAATACACCTTAAATCTGTCGATTTAAATTTATTCAAGTACGTGTTTGTATTGAGTGTGAATTCGTTGGATCTAGTGCGGCGACTTACAAAAGATTAAAATGTGGTACACCTTGAAATTTAGTTTTATCGATACGAATACTTAAATATGTGCAATGCGATGTCGTTATAATGTAGTGTTGTTTTGTTATTGACCACAAACTTTTGTTATTAACAACTAGTGTCTGATCTGACTTCGTCTACGGTATTTTCTTTTGCCTTGTGGAAACTTTGATATTTTGGGATGACAAGTAGTTAACTATATTGGTTATGAATTATATACATTCCAAGGTTTTGAATCCGTCCTTTATTATTCGTATTTATTGCAGTGTTCTATATCTTGTTACAGGTGTCATTTAAAAACAAATCAGTATTTGTGTCCAACAAAAAATATGACGACAATTTTATTTTGACTAGCAGTTCTTATCACGTTTTTTTGTCTAGACATATGATACTGTGGATAGCCTTCAATCTGCTTAGTTTTAACATTGAACTTTTTGCTGAAATCGATGCAAAATTACCTATCGAAATGATTTTAATGTAGATTTTGATTTTGTAATCAAATTATTTAAATATGTTAATCATTTTGCGGTTAAGCTGTCACGGTATATTCTCGTTGAGTATAACTTTAAATATCTAGCGACATTTATATATATATTTTTGTATTCTCTAGTCGTCCGTAGAATCAAAAAGTAGGTTCTGGTTTATGTACAGTTTCTAGGAAATTTTCAATGCAGAAGGGAACGAGGATATTCGTTTGTTAAAGGTCACTCGGTTTGAGGAGAGACCGGTCAGCCTTGAGCGTGTAATTCACTTTCGTACTCAACTGTGTGCATGGCCCTTAGCGTGGCCTCATTTCTCAACGTTATTGTTGATTTTGGTTTGGCTTACTTTAAGATCGTTATTTACACTTGTCACTATATTTTCTAATTTACGATGTAGATTATCTGTAGATTCTACATTTATTTTAATTGGAAAATGTTCAACTTGTAAGTGATTTGAGGAAAGCCTCATTGAACACACGAAAGACATAAATTTAATGATCAAGTTTACGATTTTCTTGGAAGGTTCTTGTTCAGGTTTACAATGCAATTCACTTGTTTTATTTTAACCATTGAAGCCCACGTTTTCCGGGTTTCCATTTAATGGAAACCATTGGAAATAGCTTTAGTTTTATTACTCTAGTTTCGATTACCTCCGTCCGTGGATCCTGTGCAATACCGGGAACACGTTTTATATAATCGTGGGCATTCGATTTCGAATCCCATTACATTGATTCAATCTCCATTTTCTGGAAACATATGCGGCAATCGTATGAATAAATGCTACCTTTTTTAACCTTTGCGCGTCGCGTTCATTAATATACTTGAAGTACATTTTTAAAAAGATGGTACATATACACGTATGAACACCGAAAGTGGTTTTACAGTTTTTAGACAAAGTATAAACCAAATCAACTGCATAAAATTGTACAATAGATATTATAAACTATTTAATGAATTCAGGAATTGAGCTTTCACCAAGCCTACGCTTTAGCGTACCGTTTCAAAACAAAACATTGCAACATAAACGAGTGCTTTATCCTAAATGACCATAATAAGCTAATACGGAATACTGAGGAAGTCTCTATTGACTATCAAAGTGTGTTTAGCAGTAACAGTCGAAGATTTTATAGCTTTTAAATGCCCAGCTATTATTATTGCTGCCGAGTTGTTTACAGTACATATACTGTGTCGAGGATGCAAAGTTATTATTTGAACAATATACAAGATATTATGCATCGAACTCTGGTCAACAATACTTACATAAAGTTCCTGCGGATCTTCCATCAGATTTCCTTATGTTCTTTTTACGATCAATTAACCTCACCATGTTATTTTTGTAGAGGTTACAATGGCAAATTGCAACTACATGTGTTGAAATTTTTCTTTTATGAATGTGAAATTATTTATGAAAACATTTATTTTGAGATTTAATAGTTAAATAATAAAATTAAGTGACCCGGATATGCCTTGATCCAGATCGCTCAATTTCTACCTACTTCCATCAATGATTACGTGTCGAACTGAAGTATTTACAAGTAGATATTAATATTATTGGCAAACATACCGTTCTACCCTCTTTCGCTCATTTTTATTACTCATTCAATATTTAACTGGATACTGTAAATCTTTTTAGTACCTCTCTACTTCTCTCTCGACAATTTTAAATATAATAAAATCTTATTTCCTAGCTTCTTATGTTTTAATCCAGTTCAAGTATGCTATTCAATAACACTTACGGCCGGTTTCCCGAACGATGATCAACGAAAAAATCAAATTATTACTATGTGTCAAACTCGGATTAATCGTGATTTGGGTTTCCAGAAACCGGCCGTTAATGATACAGTAGTCCTTTGTGGATATGGTAATGCTTTGTAGGACTGTAGGGCACGGGTCGGTTCGATGCGGCCAAGGATATCGCGGAGAAGGGGCGTTGAGTAACATTCCAATCATTTTGCTGAGTTTGTACGTGTGCTTAATATTACATTGTTGGTATCTAATGGTCGTCTTACAACTTCATTTGAATGGCAGGTGCTTCTAAGTGTTGTTTATTAAATAACTGTCTGTCGTAAACTTTTTTTATACTTTCTAGGCACACGTCTGATCACAATCTCATTTATGTGATGAAACTTACATTGTATTTATTATTTAAAATGTCATATTATGTTTTCATATCATTTTTCATCTAGTTTACTCGAAATAGCCGTTACTAGCTCAGCTATATTTTTTTACGACAGTAATTTCATTATCACAGTATTCGTTTTATGTTCTTATTTTATGGATGGTTCTATCATTGCCTAACATTAACATCTTCGATTAGGTAAGGTCACATCAACTCGACATTTGTGAGTACATAACATACTCTCATTAGTTTAATATGTTACTTGTGACATTTCCATGCAGTACCTGTTTGCTGTATGTTTTGTTATTTTGTTGTGCATTCAAGGTGAAGCATCATGTCATCTCACTTATTATGCAAATGTTCTTCTTAAATGGACGATATCCATTTTCGGATGATTATATGTTTCCTACATAAAACCACTTGTATAATTTCAAAAATGCCATCGTGGTTTTGTGAAACAATTATCATTGAAAGCATCGTTTGCTTTTGCAATACGTATTATTTTGTTGCATTTTTTGCTTCAAGTTTGATTTGGTGCAGATTCGATTAGCCATATAAAAGTCTAATAGAATACGGTTACCAGTAAAACCATACTCAATATACAGCGTCCGTCGTAAAACGAGTGGCACATAAATATCATCCATCTTAATGTTCTCGTATGTTTGTAAATGGAAACTTTTATATAAAGTCTGCGAATTGAGACGTTTCGCGGAAAAGATTTCTAAGAACTCGATATCTATGGATATGATGTCGTTGATGTCGAATATTGGCTTGTCTCGAATGCATTTCTATCCTAAAATAGGCACAGGCTCACACAGCATGTCATGTAATGTAACCAGTGCGGTCACGTTCTAAATAACCTACTTGTATTATGTTTCACAGTGTTTGTGTCGCGATTCGTGACAGCGTTTGTCTTTGTATCATCGTTCACATTGTGCAACGTGATGTGCTGCGTTCTGTGTGCCTGTTCACAGGCGCGGTTACTCAACCAAATGCAGTCTCAGACGATTTCCTAAGCCATTCGAAGCGGTTTTTGCCTATCTTCAAGTTCGCTTTTGCTAGATCACCGATACGATGATACAGTGAAAGTGTGGGTCCTTGCTTACACAACTCTCGTATATCTGATCTTGTTTCTTTTAAACAAAGGCTACAAAAGGTTTAGCATTTCATTGCACGCGTCAGTTAACATTGGTGAAATTCGTGCCCCCCATAAATGGCGTTCCAAAGGGGACATCTGATGAAGCAGGCCCACCGGACCGCATATCCTGTGATATGCCCTCTTTTGGTCCAACTACATGCTTGCAATGCATTTAATGCTAATTGCGCTTTTACATGTTTTACTTTTCATTTGTACGTTGGACTTTCTCTAGTTGCTTGTTTGGGAGTAAAATGAAATTAAACTTGGTTTTTAAAACGATGAATAGCTTGGTTGTGATTTTGTCACTAAATCTTTTTCAATTTATAAATAAAGGGCGTGTCATTATCTTTATTATGACATCAAAATAAAATCTCAAATTACCGACCAATATCCATACTTGCAGTATTCGGAAAAGTTTTTGAAAGACTTATTGCGGAACGGTTAACTTGGCATATTAAACAATATATAACGGATACTCAACATGGCTTCATGTCGTCTCGATCTACGGTTACAAACCTCGCATGCTATACATCTAAGCTAATTACCTCGTATGACAAGTGTATTCCCGTAGATGCAATTTACACTGATTTCTGCAAGGCTTTCGACAAGGTTGACCACTCTATACTACTGATTAAACTATCACAGCTTGGAGTTTCTGGGGCATTATTAAAATGGTTCGGTTCCTACTTGGCCAATAGACCATCCAAGGTTGTAGTTGGAGGTTTTGTTTCGACTTCATTTATCGCTTCTTCAGGTGTCCCCCAAGGTTCGCATTTAGGACCTGTTTTATTTAATATATTTATTAATGATATTGTCGACTGTTTTAAAAGTTCTTCATTCTATCTCTTTGCAGATGATTTAAAAATTTTAAAAGCTATTGAGCAACCCTCCGACTCCATTCTCCTACAAAACGACTTAGATAGTTTAGCAAGTTGGTGTTCGACTAATAAAATGTCCTTAAATACAGATAAATGCTACCACATCCGTTTCAGCTCAAGTAAAAAAGCACAAGTCCAACCATACTTTATCAATAGTAATCAATTAACCAACACGAATCAATTACGCGACTTAGGAGTGCTAATTGATTCTAACCTCAAATTTGACGCTCACATATTTAAGACTGTATCAAAAAGTTTTAAGGTACTAGGTTTCGTAATACGCAATAGTAAAGACTTCAAATCCCCATCAACCAAAATTAAACTCTATGACACACTAGTCCGCCCTATCTTAGAGTACTGTTCAGTAATATGGCACCCTCGATATGATGTTTACTGTAAACGCTTAGAGAGCGTACAAAAAAGATTTTTATATCACCTCGCATATGGTGACCGTCTTGCCAAACGGCTAAACGGGTACAGCAGTCGTCTAAAACATTATAAAATAACATCATTAAAAACACGTAGAAAGATAACGGACATGAAATTCTTACACAAGTTACAGAATGGTAAAATCGACTGCATTGAACTTTCAAACAGCCTCCAATTTAATGCTCCTTCCAGATTACCCAGATCAACAGCCTTTAACTTATTTTCAAATCCGTACTTCAGAACCAATTTAGGTCAAAATTCTGTTTTGCCAAGGCTTTGTAAGCAATTCAATACTCTATCAAAAAACAACCTCCTAGATTTAAGTGATAAACCAAATATATTTCATAAAACTCTTGTCAATTTACTAAATTGATCGCTATTATTAGAATAACGTTAAATATATATTAACGCTTCATAAATATTATCATAATAAAAATCTAATGATACGTTTATCAATGCAACACCTATTTTACCATACATTATATTATTTTAATGTTTAAGTACTTTGTTTTGTACTTTTGCTTTTGTATAATTTCTAACCTAACATTTCATATTGTATCTTTCATTAATTTTGTACTTACTTCTTTTTAACTTTTATCCTAATCTAGTTTCACATAATTTAGTTCCCTAACAATTACATGTTTTTTATTTTTTAACGTTAAAGTAACTGTTTTCTGTACATAGTTTAGTTGAGTTTTAATTATTTGCATGTTGTGGTGTCCTATAATTGGGGAAACACTAGATTTAAGTCCTTTGTTTGTATTTTTGTATGTTTATGTGTTTTTTCCGTTGGATACCCTTAATAAATAAATAAATAAATAAATAAATCACTTTTGCTCCAAATATCAATATTTATATCTGATGGTGATTTTATAGCGATATTAACATACTGGATTATAACACATTTGGTGATTATAGTGTCTATTTCATCATTGAATGGAACCTTATCGTTTTTTCTATCCAATGTAAAATAATCTATTACGTATCTATTAATTGCACACATTCATGAATTTAATGGTTTTGATGATAAGTCATTGCATTAGCTGTTAAAACTATCGTTTAATTTTGAACACGAAAAAACAAGTACACGGGGGGAAATCCGTTTAATATATAAAGACATTTTCCTCCTGCATCTATATTTACTATGTAAACTTTTGATATTCGTAATAATGATTCTGAACAAACGAGATGAATATGATATTTATTTATAAGTACTTAATCGTCTTTCCAACACCTCTTTTTTTCTGTATCACAATACGATTTTCTAGATATAAAAGGCGTGTCTCATACAATTATTCTATCAGGTCTGATGGATTCATAATTTACTATGTCTAGGATGTCTACTGCGGTAAATGTGTGCACGTTCCAAGAATATTCCTGCAAGATACATTTCCCAAAACTTAGAATAGTTTTTGGAGCATTAGATCACTCTAAGTAAACTGAAAAGCAAAATGTAAAACAAACAATTAAAGTTTATTCAGTAAAATCACAAAGACCATTTATATACTAGTCCTAGTATATACTAGGTAATTCTAGGTGCCAGTTCCACGTCTCTTACCGTTTTTTTGTATGATCCTTCTTACAAAGAATGACAATCATATACCAATTGTATACCAGGCGTTTGTTTTAACTGCAGCTTATCTCGCTTTATCTTGTTCATTGAGAGCTGCACTGTCATTAGTTGCTCCACTTCTGGCCATTGTTTGAGATGACACTTTCTAAACTAATCTCTGTTTCATATCTGACTTCGATGACATGTGGAGCGAGCTCTGAACCTGCTAATTAATCTTCTGCTCTGTTTAATGGTTTTACAAAAACCGAGCATTTTATTGTGGTGAATTCAAATAATTAAATGGGATAAAAGTATCCTCAAGCACGGTAGACATAATCTCAAATTCTTTGGTAGTGCCAATGCTAACACAAGATTAGTATGACATGTTTAGCAGTTTTAATACTTAAATTATATGTTTTTTTTATTCCATAAAGGTACACAAGGTTACATTTATCTTGAGATACCCATAGAAAGTATGGGAAATATGCTTGTCCACATGTGTTTGTAAAATTCGTGTGTGCATATATTTGCTGACGTCTGTTTTCGAAGCAGTCGTATTTATAGTGTCAATAACTTCAAGGTCAGGATCATCTATACTTATATTTTTAAGTGTATATTGTTATTCACTGTTAATCATTTACACGTGCTTATTTGCAATCAATTATTATATTATGTGCAGGAAATACACTGTTATCCTTTACAAGTACCAACTTCCTATGCCTTCTTTACTCAACTGAGAGCTGTAACAAATATTGTTAATTTAATTGTATTATCTTTATGTGCATTTTAATATGATATCGTGCATGTATCGTGGATTCATTTGATTTGTTTGTGTTGTTTCTTCCCTAACAAAATACTATTATATTCATGAGTTCATCTAGATATGACAGACATTTCTGATCATCAGATCTTCCCAAAGTAAAGTTTTTAGTAACTAAAATTTTGGAGTAAGTATATCAAATGTAATCTTTATCGTATCAATAATGATTTGAACATAATCGACACATAGACAGTAGTTGATATGAAAATATTAATGACAAGAACATTGAAAAATGATGCCGCTGCGCTATAGCTTAACAATCCAATTTTCGATGATGTTTTTAATTAAAAAGGAGTTCTTTCCGACGGGATACAAACCTGCGTAGTTTCAGATGGGTACTTGATTATTGAACTTAATTGGAGACGTAATTAAATTAACGTGCCTTATGATGCGTTGTACTTCCCTACCTGCATCTTACACCTCTGTTCACTAGAATTTTACGGTTGATTAATATAAAGAAAAATGCATATAAGTTTTCTATCAGCAATCTAGTTCTCATATGACAAACTTTGCTTATTTTGGGACTGGAGTGTGATGTGTGTTATTTTCGTAAATATTTATTTATTTACTTAGTTGGAATAACTGATAATTTCATTGCAAAGTTTGCAGTATTATCAGATAAGCCAGATCTTTTATATCGATTGTATGCGTTATATTTGAAATCGGCATATCAGTGTTATAACTGATTTTTAAGGTGGAATGGTTATTACGTGTGTGCTCTTGATGTAGGTACAAGATTTTCCTTATCCTTTTACCCTTTAAGTCTTAAGATATCCTTTTAGCTGGCTGATAGATGTGTTGATATGTCAGCTGTCACAATAACTGGTGGTTACTGGAACCACTGATAATGCGTCGGTGAGCACCAGCCTAAGTGAGTGGGTGTTCTTGTTCACGAAATATCTCTAGAATAATTACGATCTCCGCTCAGCTCTAATTCGTGAGTCACGGCCGAGTAAAATGGCACGCGGTCGCAGTCGCACTGAGCACGTTGGGACACTTGGCTTGTAGATAGTATTAAAGAGTAGTTAGTATAGAAAGTTTAAGATTCATGCATTAAACCTTGTTAACGAAATTGTAGCAAAGCAGATGTGGGAGTAACATATTATTATTCAATTGCTGAACGTATGTAGACACATTTTTTATTATAGAAACTACACTTTTTGCCGCGGAATAATATCACCTATATATGTTGTAAAGTTTCGCTTTTATTATGTGTAACGCGTAAATTGAATCAGCTATTCAGTAAGCAGCTGTGACGCAGCCCATCACTGCGGCCGCTCCATTCAATTACCCCGCGTGATGTGAATGCTAAATCGTAACAACTGAGGATTTGTCATCACAAACACCGAGCTTTCACCTTCTATCGGTGAAATACCGATTGTTTGATAGCAACGGTGCGGGAAGTCACGAGCGAGGATAATATCTCATCATAGCGATGGCGTTGTCGACAGGTTCAAATAGGCAACATGTCTGTAGGTGGCCTAACAAACACCCAATCATTATATTGTCACAAGCCGACGACTGGTGTGGGCTGGTAACGGTCGTCGGCGCCCGCCGCCGTCATGTCTCAACTGGGCCACATTTACTTTGTAATCCCATTATGAGCTCGTTAACGTAATCCCTCTGGGACCTCGATTCTGTTTAGACAGCAGAACTTTTAATCTCATATTACAAGATTTGTTGTTTACCTTTGTTTGCACAGCTGATTCACTAGCAATGAGCAGTTCTGTAATACAATGTGTCATCAGATAACCTCGATCAAAGTCTATGACATCAATAATGTAGCACGGTCACAGTTCGATACTCGTATAAACAAACAGTGACCATTGTTTTGCTGACTCATAAATTTTGATGGATGACTTGGCCCTTTATTGTTCCTCATATAAATGATACAAATTATCCCGGTACCTCTTGACGATGGACGTATTAACTAAAGGATAAAACGTGACTGTGATCAAACAAGCTAAGTCAAAACGTGAGTGTTCCCTTATGATGTGACCTATGAACATCAGGTCCGTTAAATCACCTGCATCAGTTGACAGCTCAGCAATTTGCAGCGAAGCGAAACTCACTCTGAATAAATGTTTATATTCAGTTTGCTAAGATGGATCTCATTTGTTATACCAACCGCTTCCAAGACATTCCGTGGTCACAAAGACCCAATTCTCCGAGTTGATTGTCGACGATGCGATGCTATCTGCCGTGGGCGGCTCAACAGCGTATCTGTAATGTTAAGCCTCTTTTTTCATCACGATGTACACTACTCACTGGATGCGTGACATTTACAAGAGATGGTTATTTGTGCGTGTAATGGTGATCGTGCACGACGACAACACGTATCCTCGCCGGGTGTGACCGTCGTTAACTGGATTGCTGTAGATTTGTTAACTAGATACGTCTGATACTGCTCACTTGACCCGACTACGACATTTAAAGAAAGGTTTTTTTCCGCGCTCCGGCAATTTACTCTATTAGTAGGTAATTGTTCTCGTTTGAGTAAAGTAATTGCCTATTAGTGCTGGCGGTTTGTTCAACGATGATACGGACAGAAGACATGAGCCGGTATTAATTTCCGGAACTTCTTTAGACAAGCGTTTGTTTGATCGTTTAGCAAATTTAGTGAATATTTAAGGAACATTACCAATTTCAAAAAGCTTATAATTTCTGAAGAAGATTATGTTTAAATTCAAAACAAAATCGAAAATTATTTATTAATAATAATTAAACTAAACAAAAACAATTTTTGAAACGAAAAGCTTAAAACAAGCGAAAAGTAGGTAGATTAAGGATTACCTGAATAGATTACCTGAATAGAATAAGTCATTATAATGTATGTGCAGTCAGATTTATATTGAGAGGAAGTGTTAAATGTTGAATTCTATAAACGAAAAAAAAAAGTCTGCCGATAAAATCCTACATTTTGATATATTTTTTCGTTACTTCAGTACAGAATATTATTTATGGGAATATAATAATTTAACGTTAAAATATTTAAGTACCTTATTCAACGTCAAAGAATCTTGAACCTAAATAAACGTGGCCTCCTTTCTATATAAATCCACGACAAGACGCAATACGTTGTAGGTAGTATTAACATTACCCCAGTAGGTATACGTCTAAGGCATCATTTCGTCAAGGGCCATATGCTCTTAAAAGATATGAAGTGGGTAAGGATTACTTAGGATTAGGACGAAAAGAATTGAGATTACTGGAGTTAAGATGGAGAAAACGAACCTTGTAACTACTTTTTGGTGAAATTAAATTACTGTAGACTTTAATATTTGTAAATATGGTAACTTTATAGACTTATGTAAGTCTACTAAAGATGTATGTAAAGATTTACTCGTACTACAGACATTTTTGAAAACAAAAAATTAATTAAATATGTTACTAGAAAACTAAGAGAGAAATATTGTACAGCGTTTCGGCCTAAAGAAAAAATGATTATGGGTCATGTTCATGATTATTTTTTCATAATTTATGACTAACAAAATTACTAAATACTATTTTTATTTTATAGATATCAAACAGTGTGAAATAAAACTTGTATGAATATATTGTATGGAATGTGTTGTGTATTTTGTATTGACTTCAAACAGCTAAAGGATTGAGACATAAATAAATACCTAGTTTATTTATATGATAGTCATAAATACAAAGAAACGATCTCCATAAAGCACGCTGCACGATTATCATCAGTATCATAAAAATAATTGCACTATTATGCAGTTCAAGCATGTTATAATCAATTATCTTACCTACACTATAATAATTATTTACTTAGAATTCGAATAACATATTAAATTAGCTAGTATGTCTGTACAGTGACACAAAACGTAAATAAAAACGAAGACTAAAACTTATTAAAAAATAACTTAACAATTTTCTACATTTAGAAATGTACCTGTAGTGTCTAATTTAAGGAACAACTTTTTCTATTGATATTCTAAAAGATACGTTATTATCCCTTTTTTATTTAATAAAACCGTTTTATGGCCGACGTAAGCTCACTAAACATTTTTTCGATTCCGGTAACTATAGAAAATCGATTAAAATAGTATTGAAATGAACAAAGTACTTGATATAAATACAAGGTTTAACAAGCATACCTACAACCGCCTGTTCTTAATAGAACAAGTCCCTTCTCTGGCTCACAGCATCCTTGGCCGCATCGACCCTTCTCGACGCTTGCCCTACTAAGTGATTCCGAATTACCATAGCCTAAAGGCATCGGCGGGTCATGCCTACACCTGCCGACATTGACATTATGATAAAAAAATGCTTATATTAAGGTTCAATGAAAAACATGTATCGATATATTATATTTAATTCACACATTATTGGCCATTAAATAATTATTTATATTTTAATTTATTTCTTTGTTTTAAGTAAAACGAGGTTCTATTCGCCGTCGGAATAGTATTCTTTAATGGGAACTAATTGGCTTGTACTAGCTTGTCTAGTATTCCCGGGGTCATTTAAAGGAACATCTGTACAAAATTCATTCTGCTCGGCACAAGTCTGATCTGCTTTGAATATAATTTCGCAAATCTCACGCTGTACTACGTTTTTGGTGGCCTGGCTGTATCTCATCATCTTTGACGCGATGAAGTGCGAGAAATGTTTAATTTCATCTTCGTTATTCTGCGGTGTTGTTGGATTCTGTTGGTCCAGTTCAGTTGCAGCCGGCGCTGGTCTTTTTCTTGGTTTCAAAGTCAGATAATCGTCTTGTTTTGACTTTCGCACGAGCTTGATAGTTCTTACTGGTTTCTCGGTAACTTTTGAGGTCTTGCTTTCATCGCTATCTTCATCTTGGGATTCCTGAAATTAAATAAGTTAACTTTAATATTCCGTGTTTAACGGCTAGTCTGAGAATGTGTACTATGGGTAAGGAATCCTAGCAAGGGTTGCCGTTGATGCAATTACAGGCACACGAAACTTAATCACCTGTCCACAAATGAACACATCAAAAAGTAAAACCCAGTCCACTCTAGATGAAATAAAAAAATCATTTGTATTTTTGTAATTAAATAAATAAACAAATATGCATAGTCGTTTTAATTATTAATTATCTAAAATAATGATAATAATAAATATTGACGGACAATTCACACATCACACTTTAGTTCCAAACTAAGCATAGCTTGAACCTACTTTGGGAACAAGATTGCTGATAGAATACTTATTAACATTTTTTTTGTTAATACGTACATAGAATACATAGTAGGTAACACCCAGACACAGACAAAATATGAATGTTCATCACACAAACATTTGCTCTGGAATGGAAATCGAACCCACGACCCGCGGCATGGAAGGCAGAGCAACTGAGCGCCACAACTCCTGTCAAAATATACCTATCACTTACCTTTGACTCACTTCTCCGATCTTTGTCCCTGTCCAACAAAAATGACATCTCCTTGTACCCAAACCATGGACTACGGTATGGAATATTTGGATCTGTAAAAAATACAATAAAGAACTTTCAATTTGTAATAGTGAAAACATGTTTTTTAATGTGCTACGTCTAAATTAATGAGACTTACCTCTGCCATATTTTATGCCATTAAGTGTTTTGGCTTTCTCCCTTCGAAACGACGACATCAGAATTACCATTTTGTGCCTGCATTCTTCACTAGTAAAATTCAATAGTTTTGCTATCTCTTCCCAAGCGTCTGGTTTCCTTGACTTTTTATAATACAATGGACTCCTCTGATCCCACAATAATGGCCTCTCCTTAAATGCGCGTATGAGCTGCAAACATTTCTCCTCCGTCCAGTCGTCCTGAGCCATTTTTACTGTTTTTGATCTTGTGTTGCAGCCGTTAGTACACACACACGTCGTTCTGAGTTCGCGGCAACGCTACACTGAATGCAAAATGGCGGCCGAACGAAACGACCAGTAACGTTGCAGCAACGCGAAGTGGTTTTGTCTCGTTCGCACCGCCAGCAAGCCTCCAGTTCGTAAATGTGACGGATATATTCCTGTCTGCGTTATTATCGATAAATAGAATCCAAGGTCATGGCTCAAATGCGACTATCGAACGTTACTGCGACAATGCTTATTGATGTGTTGACGTTGATACATATCATTTTGTCAGCAAAATAAATTGATAATTCTACTCGGGATAGGTACTATAACTATGAATTTTCATAGACATCTCGCATTGTGTATGTATGCTATTAGAAAACCTACTATAGTTTGTTGAATGGAGATAAACATCGTGCATCCTGTGACAATCTGACGATAATAGTTGGAGCGCCGTGCGTGCCGTCTCGTCTGTCATTTACACCGCGATGTCTGATTCATGTTATCGACAGCGCTACAACTGCCGCGTGAATGCTAAGAGGGCAGATTAGGCATGCGATGCACTCTTATGCTGTTCACACACGTCTAAATACCAGATACACGAGCGATAAGGGTGACAATGCACGGACCGACAATGTTGCTCCCACTAATGGTTTGAGATTTCTTCGAATGCGACTAGGGATGTTTTGTTTCTTTTTAACAGACTTCAAAAAACGGAAAAGGCTGTTGAGGAGCTGAGTGTTTATTGTATGTGTGCAAGTTTATTTGACGAATTATTTACCAATCTTGATTATTTTTCATTAGTGCACTGAGACTGATCCTAAGACGACATTTAGTTAATTTTATTTATGATAATTTTAACGGAAATCTCGTAAAACTTCCCCCTCCCTATATTCCCTATAAACATCCCTATATTTTTTTACATTTCGTTTTCAAATTATGTTTAATTCCGTCTTACAGCAAGAGCAATTATTAGAATAGAATAACATAAAAAACTTTATTTCAGTACCTTCCTATTTTACTTAATGCTAGAGCTAGAACATATAAAAAGATACAATTATTAATTATCTAAACTGTACCTAGCTACATATTATTGGTTTTTAAACTAATATCACCATTCCTAGCACACGGTTATCCCTGCGATATCGAATGCAATTCCATTTAGCGTTGATCTTGTACCGTGGCAGTATATCTTTCACGAGATAAATCCTCGTTCGGTTCAATTAACACTGCGAACCTGTCACACTGATGTTTCACTTCTATCAATTATTCATGCAAATGATCTCTTTCATAAATATTCATTCATCTAGATCACGTTATTTTAAAAGCGACTCCGTTAAAACATGTCTCGGTTTTTAGAGTTCCGAAGTCAGGTATCTATAGAACCCTAAAGTTTTTTGAATGATCCGTCTGTCAAACTCAAGTTCGAGCAATTTACTCGTAGTCGCCGGTTGAATCAGCAAAATGGTTCTTAACACCAAAACTTTGAAATCATTTTTCATTGTGTCTGTGTCTACCTGGTAAGGTAGGGTGGTGCCCATAGTTTTCAAATGAAAAGGTCTATGGTACAAAAGTTCTAATGTCGTTTAATTGTTGCACTAACCTAAGTGAATTCAAAAAAAGTAATTCCTTATGACTAGTATGTTTTTGAAGTGAAAACTTCTTTAGCGGCGCTGGGTGGGTAAAAACTTTCAAATTCGCGTCAGGGTCACGTGACGTCGAAAAAGCGTAAGATCTTATTTAATTTTTATACATTGCTCGTAAAACAAGAGACGACAAAAGAACACACTTGCGGTCACGCGACGTATGACTCAAACAATTAAATAGTGTTGTGGCGACATCTGACACAGACACATTCGCGCTTGCGCGAATGTGTCTGTGTCATTGTGATTGTCATTGTCATTATGACGACTGTGGTTATATTTTTGACAAGACACATTCGCGCTTGCGCGAATGTGTCTGTGTCATTGTGATTGTCATTGTCATTATGACGTCTGTGGTTATATTTTTGAAGTGAAAACTTAAAAGTGAAAACACAACGTTAATATTGAAGTTTTCACTTCTGCCGGCACTCCCGGAGTGCTATTTTTTTTTACATAAATGACGTCTCGATCTAGAACATTATTGTTTTGTATTTGTTACAAACAGATACTAAATTGTACTGAATCCTAAGCTGCTTGTCTGACACATGCTTTACCATTTTTTCTATTTAAGATATTGTGTGATACTAAATAATCTGTTGGTTTAAAACTGGTTTAACTTCTTTATGTTACTGTTCGATAATATATTAATACGTTACGCTTAATGGTTCCAGATGTTGGTCTTCCGTATTCCACATATTTAATTTTCTGTTTTAAACATCTACAGGTTTTAATATATTGTTATCACAAAGGCAGTTCTCAAATAAAATAACTTACGATTTTTTGGTATATCGAATTAAATTTGGATATCGTTAAATTGGTACACCTTTTATTATCTCTCGTTAATTTCCGTTCTCACGCTACATATAGAAAGAAAAGCAAATCTTTCTCCTCGACATATTTCGAAAAGTTGATACTGTACCGTCTGACTAACAAATTGTATCATTGTTTCGATAGCGTTTAAATAATCTTCCAATTTTCTTTCGTTTGTTTATAAAAATATTTTATTTTTACAGGTAAAGCAATGGCCTAGTGTTTGGGTAAGACTTTTTTTTACTATTATAAAAGTGTCAAAAACTTTTTGGTCAAATATCACGCATCGCGGATAACAGCTAATCGTTTTATAAGTAACCAGAAAAGTACCAGCACTTATTAAATCCACTTACCACACCCATAAATAAGTGTTCATGACCATGTGGCCAACGAGCTGTTAATATTCTCGGAATCATATTTTAGTTTCGTTTTTTAATCCCATTCAATGTATGTATATTTTCATTCTATTTAACTGCATGTATGACGTTTCACGGTATTCAAAACCAGTTTATGGGTTTATTTTTTATTTGGTTAAGTGATGGGACTTATAATGGAGTTTATTTTTATTATGGTTTTGATACGGGCGCTTGGATTATTATGGGATTCCTTATAGATACGTATTACAAATGTTAGTATGACCATGCATGAATAGAACTCTGGTGATGTGAATATAAATCAATTCAATTTGAATAGGAGCCAGCTGTAGTTATAAATTTATATTATTACAAATAAATATGCCTCTGTTTATGGGGCAATTCTTCGGATGTATTAGTTAGCCTGCTGTGCTTATCAAGTATGGTTCCCAGCTGCACTTTAGCAGCAATCATCTTGGCGACAGACTTTCTACTTTACTGCTCAATCGGTTATTTACAACTTGCTTTCCAATAATTCTATGTGAATTGTGCCTCAACTTCTTTTCCAACAATTCGCAAGAACCATTATGTAATGTGTTGAATAAATTGAAACGTGATGAGAATGTTGCCCAAAAAACCCTTTCCCTTATTCAATAACACTCATAATACATGCTAAGCATGTCTCGAGAGTGCCCGAATCCGCATTAAGAATAATGTGTCCTATCATTTGACTTCCTCGAACTACGTGACTATAATAAGGAAGACTATGGTATAACAAACAGTTTTTTATATTTTCAACTAAATATGGGCACTGATCCGAGAATCGCTCAAATGAAGCGTGTTTGTTAGAAGAATTTGTTTCCGTGTAGTGAGCTGAAGAAAACTTGTATCTACCTAACCTATAGAATATAAACCTATTCCAAATAAACATAATATCTATCTGATTTTTAAATTATAAAATCTAAATCGTGTAATAGCTTATTTTGATCAGAATTTATTATCATTGATTTCCTGTGATAGTGATCGGTTTAAATGTATTTGTTGAGTATCATTATCAAGATTTAATACCTATGGTGATTCACGCACGAATGCACTTCAAATTCTTAGAACATTTGTTCGGTATGCGCTTTATACAGGGTGTACAAGAACCCTTATTGAGGGGCTTAATGTCGGGGTGTTCAAGTACTTTATACAAAAAAATAAAAAGCAGCTGTGCCTTACAAAATGAAATATCTACGCGGCTAATTTATAAAACGGCAAGATATTTTATTGAAGACTATTTATTCTCGAGTAGAATGCTGCTTAGATATTGCGATCCACATTACCCTCTCGATATTTTTGAGAGTTTTAATACACCCTGTATTGAGCCCATGTGTATCTTTTGATCACATATCTGTCTCACTTCAAAGAGCGTTAATTTGTCGTTTTTATTTTGATTTCCATCGTTTGTGTCGGCAGAGTCCAGCCAGAATGTTCTTAGTTAATTATTCCTGTGCTATGTATGCAGCTTCGTTTATAAAATCTATAAAACTTTATGTACTTAACGTAGATTTCTACCTACGCTACCTGTCGTAGTCATATATTCTTATATTATTATCACAAGGATCGTTAAGATATGTCAATATAGGCAAATCTAAATGAATAACACTGTTGGTTTGTAATTATGTATAAACATTTAATCTTATTACGTATAATATTGATACAATAGTAAAACTTTTGTATTTTAGGGACAAAAGGACCGAATTTGTGTATTAAGGTCAGTAAACGAAAAAACGGTTGAAAACATGGACTTTCTCTCTTGACCGTGAGAGGTGAAAGTCTGGTTACATGTCCTTGAGTCCCTTGCGTATACAAAAAGCGGACACCGGAACGGTAACCAACTTAAGAGGGGGGCTCTTTTGACCCATAAATGGGTAATTACCTTAATTAGCTCTTTTCCTAAGGAGATCTTAGTCTCTATAACCTACAATCGGGTCCTTAATTACCCTTTTGAGGAAGACCTTACAGAAACTAGTTATTTAAATCAATAGGTAATCGTTGCAATGTTCAGCTTCATCCAGTCAGCGATTATTTATATGTCAATAAGCATAATCTGCTAGTTCCGCTGTTACCTGTACGCTTACTAGAATATGCTACACTAATCATCTGAGGACTTATTTATTTATTAAAACAAATACTGCGTCCATCAGTTTGTTGATGTACAAATATAGGATAAATACTTACGTATATATACAGACGTGTGTACAAGTCCCAAATCGTGCAAAGCTTGTCCATATTATGTTATTTAGGTACCTATCATTCTTATAATAATCTCTCGATAACGCAACACAATTTGATGGTTTGGTCTCTAACCAGGTGTTACGTCCAATGACATCACATAAGCATCTTGCATCAACACCAACAGGTTCATTCACCTAACCTTCAACTCGTCTACATCCTCCATGCAGTTCATCTTAACATGCCTCAGAAACAAGCGTTTCCTTTCTTCTATGCATCAAAACTTTACGCTCCACGTACCCTAAATGGACAGGAAGAATAATTACCATGTCTATTATGGTAATCGACTCTTTTAACCTCGCCGCATAGAATTTGATGCATTCAGATCTGTAGACTAATCTAATGTCAGGCTTCAGAGGCGAACTAAATTAATTGGATCAGATTTATCTTTCTGTGGAATTATTTGATGTGGTGTTGTATAACATCCATATAATAGTCAAAGAATCGTAGTTTTAAATAGAAGCATCATTTACCTAATTGGTTTTTATTGCTGCACACATTCCCCGAGCGGTTTGTGTGATACGCGCTTCGGCTTGTGTAACGAATGGTTTAAACGTTACAATTGTTTTACTAATAATTAAGGGGCCATGGACAATATCCGTCGGTTCGAGTTTAGGTATTTAAAGACGCGCGACGCGGCTCACAGCGCTCGCGACTCGCGAACGTACCGTCCACGCGATATTCAAAGACTTACGAATTTGATATTTTTACACTACTTCATTACTTCCAACATTAAATATCAATGATATTATTCATCGGTATTTAATCTTGGAAGTATGAAATTATGTGTTTAATTGGTTTGCTACATCGTATCAAGAAACAAATATTAAAAAGAAGATAAGATTTCTAAATAGTTTGTACTATTTTCTATCACCTACAAAAGTGTGACTTGTAGCCTCGAAACTAATATTAGATTTCTAAGTAGGAATATTTGTGAATTTGAAAAAAATTGCTAAAACATATCCGTGCGCGCTACTGTTCTTGCTAGAGTGTTTGCCTTAGTTCTAACTTATTTATTACTTTAGCGTATCAGCACTGCTATTCAGCGCGTTGTGTTACGCACTTCTCAATATATTTTTTTTGTGCTGAAAATACAAGACGAAGGTTTATTGATGAATTTAAAATATTTTCCTTAGTTCTAAACATGGCTTCAAAACATTATTTCATTGTCAAAAATCAAATGAAAATTCAGATTTAGTTAGACAATGATTGAGAGAGTCGATTACCAGTTTCAAAATCCTCAGTTTTTATTTTTACTACTTCACCAAGATTATTTTATAATATTTATTTTATTTTTATTCATTTATTATTCCTTGCACTGTTTTCATCACATACATTATATGTATCAGTACCATGCATGGTGCATGGTACTGAAGCCAGTTTTGGTAGGGAATGAGTCTAAAACGGACCTACATGCATAGGCTAAAAGCGACGGCGTGAAGTTTTACCATTTTGAAATCCAAGATGGCGCGCACAAGTTTTGGTCAAATTAGCGATATGGGTGTCATTTTCGGGGTTTTTTGGGATGCTGATTACGAATATGGCAACCATTTTGGAATCCAAGATGGCGCGCACAAGTTTTGGTCAAATTAGCGATATGGGTGTCATTTTCGGGGTCTTTTGGGATGCTGATTACGAATATGGCAACCATTTTAGAATCCAAGATAGCGCGCACAAGTTTTGGTCAAATTAGCGATATGGGTGTCATTTTCGGGGTTTTTTGGGATGCTGATTACGAATATGGCAACCATTTTGGAATCCAAAATGGCGCGCACAAGTTTTGGTCAGATTAGCGATATGGGTGTCATTTTCGGGGTCTTTTGGGATGCTGATTACGAATATGGCAACCATTTTAGAATCCAAGATAGCGCGCACAAGTTTTGGTCAAATTAGCGATATGGGTGTCATTTTCGGGGTTTTTTGGGATGCTGATTACGAATATGGCAACCATTTTGGAATCCAAGATGGCGCGCACAAGTTTTGGTCAAATTAGCGATATGGGTGTCATTTTCAGGGTTTTTTGGGATGTTGATTACGAATATGGCAACCATTTTGGAATCCAAGATAGCGCGCACAAGTTTTGGTCAAATTAGCGATATGGGTGTCATCTTGGATTCCAAAATGGTTGCCATATTCGTAATCAGCATCCCAAAAGACCCCGAAAATGATACCCATATCGCTAATTTGACCAAAACTTGTGCGCGCCATCTCGGATTCCAAAATGGTTGCCATATTCGTAATCAGCATCCCAAAAGACCCCGAAAATGACACCCATGTCGCTAATTTGACCAAAACTTGTGCGCGTCATCTTGGATTCCAAAATGGTTGCCATATTCGTAATCAGCATCCCAAAAGACCCAGAAAATGACACCCATATCGCTAATCTGACCAAAACTTGTGCGCGCCATTTTCGATTCCAAAATGGTTGCCATATTCGTAATCAGCATCCCAAAAAACCCCGAAAATGACACCCATATCGCTAATTTGACCAAAACTTGTGCGCGCCATCTTGGATTCCAAAATGGTTGCCATATTCGTAATCAGCATCCCAAAAAACCCCGAAAATGACACCCATATCGCTAATTTGACCAAAACTTGTGCGCGCCATCTTGGATTCCAAAATGGTTGCCATATTCGTAATCAGCATCCCAAAAGACCCCGAAAATGACACCAATATCGCTAATTTGACCAAAACTTGTGCGCGCGATCTTGGATTCCAAAATGGTTGCCATATTCGTAATCAGCATCCCAAAAGACCCCGAAAATGACACCCATATCGCTAATTTGACCAAAACTTGTGCGCGCCATCTTGGATTCCAAAATGGTTGCCATATTCGTAATCAGCATCCCAAAAGACCCCGAAAATGATACCCATATCGCTAATTTGACCAAAACTTGTGCGCGCCATCTTGGATTCCAAAATGGTTGCCATATTCGTAATCAGCATCCCAAAAGACCCCGAAAATGACACCCATATCGCTAATTTGACCATAACTTGTGCGCGCCATCTTGGATTCCAAAATGGTTGCCATATTCGTAATCAGCATCCCAAAAGACCCCGAAAATGACACCCATATCGCTAATCTGACCAAAACTTGTGCGCGCCATTTTGGATTCCAAAATGGTTGCCATATTCGTAATCAGCATCCCAAAAAACCCCGAAAATGACACCCATATCGCTAATTTGACCAAAACTTGTGCGCGCCATCTTGGATTCCAAAATGGTTGCCATATTCGTAATCAGCATCCCAAAAAACCCCGAAAATGACACCCATATCGCTAATTTGACCAAAACTTGTGCGCGCCATCTTGGATTCCAAAATGGTTGCCATATTCGTAATCAGCATCCCAAAAGACCCCGAAAATGACACCAATATCGCTAATTTGACCAAAACTTGTGCGCGCCATCTTGGATTCCAAAATGGTTGCCATATTCGTAATCAGCATCCCAAAAGACCCCGAAAATGTCACCCATATCACTAATCTGACCAAAACTTGTGCGCGCCATTTTGGATTCCAAAATGGTTGCCATATTCGTAATCAGCATCCCAAAAAACCCCGAAAATGACACCCATATCGCTAATCTGACCAAAACTTGAGCGCGCCATTTTGGATACCAAAATGGTTGCCATATTCGTAATCAGCATCCCAATAAACCCCGAAAAGGACACCCATATCGCTAAATTGACCAAAACCAGTGAGCGCCATCTTGAATTTCAAAGTGGATATCCAATTGGAATATTTATATCCGTATGATCATAAGTATAGAAAAATTCTAAAATCATTTTTGATTTCACAAAGACTCAAATCTATAAAAGTTGCCTTTCAAAGGTTGTTACGAAGAGAACGCTCGTAGCGAAAAGGCCGCCCAATTGTCTGTTACTAACAATAATATGAACTTTGTTCAATACGGAACGTCATTGTGGTATCAATAAAAAAAAACGTTTTTATACTTAGGATCAAAACCACACGGTCCCACTATATTTGATGTCGATTTTGGTTTTATAATTATTTACGTAATATTTGAAGATCGCGACGAAGACCGACATGACCGCTCTCTCTGACCGCTCGAGGCGGACTGATTTACGACGCGGTGCGCTCCACGATTTATAGGTTGTTTTCAAAAAATTGTATAAAAATAAGTAATAGCTACAAGCTTCCAATTTTTTTTTATTATTATTAGAAAAGCCTGAATTTTTATATAGTTGGTATATTTCAGCTGTAGTCTTTATAATCTTCGTAGAAATAACAGTTATATTGAAGGGTAAAATTTTATAATATGCTTTTTTTCATACCGTCTTTTCAATATGACATTGTATGAACGTATGTTAGTTTTTTTTGTAGCTTCTACTCACGGCAAAGTGTTCTTTCATATTTCATTTTTTATATTACTTCATTATTATTATTTTGACCACAATCACCATCGAAAGTACGCTATTTTTGCTAATTTTCGAAAACCTTGTCTACAAATTAATTAATTTCTCAGTTGTTAATTAATAAATCATGTTTTTTTTCAATACATTCTACTTTCGAAGAATCATTCTTTGATATGCATATCTTTTTATAACCGTGAAAAGTTTCAGTTCATAAAAACCTTATTCGAAACCTCGCCAATTTCACAGAGCTCAATGAAGGGACCCTTAAATCTACGGTACTTGTTTCACTTTACCTAATGAAAACTCACTTGGCACTGCAGACAATGCTACTTCCTGTCTCATATTTAACGCTGGCTGAGTAATATGACATCTATACTTATAATAAAACTGTAGAGAGGTCAATTCTGTACATGAAATATATAAAAAAAAAAACTATCAGGGGGTGATTAGTGATCGATACTGATGCCAAAAATGCAATCAGTAAAATTTTTGTCTGTCTGTCTGTCTGTCTGTCTGTCTGTCTGTATGTATGTTCCTTATAGAAACAAAAACTACTGGACGGATTTTAACGAAACTTGGTACAATTGTTCTTCATACTCCTGAGCAACATATAGGATACTTTTCATCACGCTACAATCAATAGGAGCAGAGTAGTGAAGGGAAATGTTGGGAAAACGGGAGAAATTACTGTTAGGAATAGATACTCCTTTAATATCTATCACCAACCTTAGATGTTACCATAGCAACCAAACGTTGTTGATTGTCATCAATGTCACTATCTTCACTCTTGACTAAATATATTCTTTACAGTATACGTTAATAATATTCGTTTATTTATTGTAACCGGTTTTATTCGATCCTACAGTACTTATGTCTACTTTAACATGGTAGCAGAGCGTGGTTAAGGTACCCTGATGGTTCTATTTTACTGCATCATGGAGAAATGCCAAGCAGTGCCAACACCAATTTTAAAAGCAAATAATGCTCAAGATGTTAATGAAGTTTCAATGAACTTCCCGTACCGTGAAGCTGTTGGATCACTAGCTTATTTGATGACAAGCACGAGGCCTGACATAGCCTTTGCTGTCAGTGTTGTATCTCGAAATTTAGATAAACCTACAAGGGAGAACATCATCAATATCAAGAGGATAATGCGTTACTTGAAAGGGACTATAGAAGAAGGCATCGTTTACAAGCCAGGAAATAGTCATAATTTAGAATGTTACAGTGACGCTGACCACGGAGTGATCATGAAACTGGAAGGTCTACCTCAGGCATTCTTTGCATGTATGCTGGAGGTCTAATATCCTGGAAAAGTAAACGCCAGAGCACAGTAGCGATTTCATCCACCGAGGCAGAAATAGTGGCAGCAAGTGAAACTGCTAGAGAAATTATTTGGCTTCGAAAGATCATGAAAGATATCATTGGTGAATGTCCAGCATCCCTATGTGTTGATAACGAATCAGCAATTAAGATGGCTAAGAATCCGCCAGAATTCCACCAAAAGACCAAACACATAAGGATACGATCATTCTTTATACGAGAATGTGTTCAAGATGGAAGCATTACGTTATTGGGTTTTTAGGGTTCGGAAACCAAAGGGTAAAACTAGACCTTTTTACTGAGTGTGGTGATAGGTGTGGTATCTCCACCGAAAAGGGAAGATCTTCCACGCCGAGCGACCTTTGGCTCGGGGTCCGAGGACCGATGGATAGTCATCGGTTCTATTACTTATGTTCAAACTCCGTGATAACTTCGTAAGCGCGATCTAGGATTTTGTCGCCATCTGTTGGTCGGTTTCGTAGACTACGATGTAGTTCACCATGTAGTGATATAGATGGCGCTACATCACTCCCTTTCCAGACCGGAGGTCGATCCGTCGATAGCAGCGTCGATGATGTCCAAGTTGTGCTATGCCCATTGTTTACGGTGAGTCGAGACGTGGAGGGCAGGATGCGATGCAAGCGAGGCGTTTCTTATCTAAGTACGGTGAGTCGAGACGGAACGAGATGCGCTTGTTGTGGCTGCGATCCAGGAGGCGTGAATCTGGCGGGTCTGCGGTGAGTCGAGACAGGTGCTGTGATTCATGTGATGGATGCAACGATGAGAATGTCGCGGTAGCCTGCAGGTCCAGGAAGCTGACAGTTGCGGCTGCGATGGAACTGCGGAGGCTGCTGGCTGATGGATGCTGCTGCTGCTGCTGAATGAAGCTGGGAGGATGAGAGAAGGTAGACGAGATGATGCGTAGCTAGATCGGCTTGATTCTTGAAGAAGGTTGTGCGTGTTCAGGAAACTCCAGTCATCAGGCTTCGGCAGCTGTTCCGAAGCTGTGGACGGCTGGATCACGTCGGTTTGTCACCACTGTGGTGATAGGTGTGGTATCTCCACCGAAAAGGGAAGATCTTCCACGCCGAGCGACCTTTGGCTCGGGGTCCGAGGACCGATGGATAGTCATCGGTTCTATTACTTATGTTCAAACTCCGTGATAACTTCGTAAGCGCGATCTAGGATTTTGTCGCCATCTGTTGGTCGGTTTCGTAGACTACGATGTAGTTCACCATGTAGTGATATAGATGGCGCTACACTGAGTCTTTGATTTTTGTCTATTTTCAATTCTATAACTATCACGAATAATTAATATTAAAGGGGGCTTATACATAAAAACGTGATTTTTATTTATTCGATATTGATAAGGGCAACGGGAGATAGATACGGTACGGAACTCTTCGTGCGCACTTGCCCGGTTTTATTAATAAGTAGGTATAGATACTAAGTTTTCCGTCATAGACTGCTCTTTACCATCAATTTCCCTCATAAGAAGATAGTAATGGGTTATCGCAAAATCTCTTAAAACGGCACGCGGACGAAGTCGCGGCGGGAACAGCTAGTGTCAAAATATAATTTGTGACTCTCCCGACTTTGTCTTTTTGTCTCTGGCAAAAAGGTCATAGCGGACATTTGTATGTGCCAAGTGCACAGCGAGCATAATAAATTCCATAACGCGTTTAATAGCCAGCTAAGTGGCGGCGTGTCTCGACTCCCGAACAGATCTGCTACTGGATTTGACATAATTCCACGTAGCGCGCTGCAGGGAGAGGCGTCTTCACTCACCTGAAGGTAAATGACCACCTGACCCATATCCGCGTCCCGACTTTCACCGGCGGCCGTTCACCCGGGAACCGACACGTAAACACCCGTTCCAATTTCCAAAATGGAATCACTCGGTACGAACGCAGCCCACCATTAATTGGGGCGCATTCCAATTAAGACCTCGTTACGTACGCCTCTTACGCAATTAGCATCGTCCGGCTGAACCATTAACAGTACAGGCGCATCCAATTTTTTAAATGAACTGGATTTTACGGCCGTTGTATTTCATGTTTTGTCCTATAGTTAACTGGCGTTGCGGCTGTCTATAGTGTGAATGCTAGCTTGTTGAGCCGTTACGTTTTGTTGAAACTGTTATAATAAATAAATAAATAATGCTGGACAACCACACAACACATCTAAGCTAAGCAGAACTATTATATTTATTGCGCGTAAATTTACATATTATGTTCAGGAGAGAAATTTGTTTTTGACACAGTGCAAGATCTTCTACATAAATAGGTTTTCCATCATACAAACAATGTACATGTTTATTATTATGGTTCTATCTATTCAGTATTGTAATATTCCACTGATGCGTTATTAAATGATTTAGCGTTTGTTTAATATTCATGATCTGAAACAGATTATGCGTGTTATTGTTTTCCTTGTACAAAGAGATCCTTTTGATGCCGGATCCAGCACAATGATCTGTTATAACCGATTCTTGCCAGTATTGTCCTTGTACCCTACAAGTACTCAGTGTCTTGTACTCTTCAATACAAAGACCTCTTTGCATAAAATTACTATCAGACACATAATTAAGATTCGAACTTTGGTAAGAGCTTCGAATGCCGCCAATAGTCTTACGTCTTTTGTTATCTATCATTACACTATTTACAACTTTACAACACATACAACGTTTGTAGGTAAGCAATAAAATTATCTACAGCAAACCTACTACATACCTACTTAGTCTAATACATTATATGCGTTAACAGAAAAATATAAATAAGAAATCACAAAAGCGACAACAGTAGGTAACAATTAATGAAAAGTCGATTTCAATTCAGGTGCAGCGAAATCGTTTACCGCGCGTAACACGAGTTTGGATAATATAATGGCTATAACACTTTCTAAATCGATTCTTGTTTCTAGTGAAAATTCGCTTTGTGTTTGAATTAGCTCGGCCTACGCTTTCCAGACCAATCGTGCAGTCAATGTTTTATTGTTTGTATAGCCGATGTCAAAACCGCTTGTTATAGCAGACAGGCACCGTAACACCAAGAAATAATTGGCAAGTACTGCGCTATCGGGTCTAAACGAAATATAATAACACGGTATCATGAGAAACTATTCGCCAAGTAACTGGTTTGTGATGTTGCCTTGGTTTTACAGCTCATTGCACCCTTCTTCCGTAGAGCGGAGTGCTTCAAGGCTGGTGTTGTGGTGCAGTGTGGAGCTTGCATCTGTTGAGGTAAACGAGTTATTCAGATCAGAACTGAAAGCTTGACCTTGAATGTACTTCACGGCCGATATGCGATGCCAAACATACCTACTGCTGACAATAGGAATTCCGGAAAAAATGCTTTATTGTGAATAGTTGGACTTAGGACTGTGCAACGGCTTCATTTTTTTACTGGGCATAGTACTCATTGCACTATAAACTTCGAGTTTTGCTGCCATGTGCATTAATTGCTAACACGTTGTGAAGTTTTTGCGCCAGCGAACATTAATCACGCAAAAAGGTTAAACAGAACAAACATAATTGCACTTTGTTTGTTACCGCTCGATTCGTTCCCCCTGCATTACTCATTTTATTTTTACCGTTGATTGTTCTATAGTACCATTCACTATGCTGTATTGTCTAGCTTCGCTTGGGCGTTTTACTGTCATACTCATTTTTTCTATAATAGAAAATGGATAAATATCTCGGTCATCACGAACATGTACTGTTACAATTCGGTCCCAATATTTATTTACTGCAGTATTTAAAAAGAGCTTTGGATATTCAATTCTTATATTAATCTTAATTGGATTATTTTCGTATTTGTACTGTTGTGGATGTTCGTGACTGAACTCATCGAGATCACCGTTTCTCGCTGAGTTTTTGGAATTATTCATTAACCTCTCGCAAATGAAATGCTTAATATTGGACGAATACAGGTTTCGTGGTGAATAAGCCCTGAATAATCCTTCATTGCTCTTGTGTTTAACCTAATCTCTTAAACCGCTTCTAACTACATACTATTACAGAGAATTCTAAATGATCATTACTTTAAACAGTGGATTTTAATGACTTAACAATTAATATTTTGATTGGATTCTTCAGTTAGTAAGAGTTCAAGTCAGCCTTGTCTGGGCGGGTCTGAACCGAACCATCATGTTTAGAAAGTTGACCATACTTGACGGTTCATTAATTCTCATCAATTACTCCATCAGTGCATGCGAGTGTATGCTGTTGTGTAACAGTGTTGCAACGTTCGGTACTGTGGCGCCGGCCGGGGGCGTCGACCAGTGAAAGTGTGAAAGTGACGCGAATGCGCTTGCGCAGCCAGCGCCATCTGTGTCTCTGTGACGTGCGAACCGTTGCATGCGCTGCACATTTCTATTTTACTATTGTATTTCTAAGCTTTGATTAATTTATTCGTGGTGCTAATTACGTATGTTTTATGATTTACTGGTTTGTTTCATGATGATGTATACACTATATTAATGTGTATAAAGAAAAAAAATATTTAAGTAAACATAATCTTGTTGTGTGAAATGACAATGAACTAAGAAAAAGTGATCAGCGAGGTTTTATTGGATAAACGCTATTTCGAGTTTCAATTGTTTCTTCGAATGCCGCCTAATGTCCGGTAGACATATAACAGAACAAAAAGTCACGATGCTCTCTAACGAGGGGAGATAAAAAATTAACGAGCTCCGCAATAAATGTGGATCTAGACGAATGTGATCAACAACTTGTTTCCGTATTCATTTCTTATTTGGTTAACTGGATATTAGAACGTAGTGATACGCTAGACAGGTTATACGTATAGTACTACTTATTCTACTTTCATGGTGTTGCACCAAAAATGGAGGCTATATTTTTGTGTTTGCCTTTACATTTTCGTTTCGTTTGCTGTCAATACGATAGATAATTCTGCCAGAGTCATTTATTTTATATTATTTACATTTTGTACTTACATTTATTTCGTAAATTTATTAAATAACTCTAGTCAAGTCAGTCAATCGTCAAGTAATTAAGTTCCTAGAAGTAATGTTTGACAACAACAAGAAAGCATTATAGCATTAGTGAAAGCTTTTATATCTACGTAAAGTATAAAACGTATATCCATAATTTAAGCCTATTTGAATAGTACTAGTCCTTCTTATATTCATGTTATTTCTCCGCATAATTACTGTGTAAGTAGACAAGTAGATTACATACCTCGTTCTTTACAAAGTTGTACGATTTTCTCGCGCAAATCAACACAAGTCGATTCAATGGCCGCAATTAATTGTTATTACCTACCTTTGGACCTCTAATTGATGTACTTATTGGCTAATTTTGAAACGCGTGAGGACATCCATGCTTTCAAAATAGTTTACGGCTTTCACTATGGCACAAGAGAAGACTTGTCGAAATCAACATTTTTGTTGTTGTGGATCGAGCCGGGTCGAAACTACTTGTCTGCGATAGCCAAAGCAGAGGTGTTTTTAACTTTAATCTAGGAATTACAATAACATAGAAAAAAACTTAGTTGAAACGGTAATCTCTACCAGAACTGATAAATTCTAAAATACCAACTTCATATTAATTGAACAAGTTAAATGAAAGATGAAATGTGTATGAATGTAATTGCGTGGCCCACATTGTGCTTTCACAAGCTCTTGTTCCACTCTATATCACCAATTCCTTGACCTGACGTTAGTTGAGAAAACTATTTGCCATGTTGAACCAACGAATCCCATAGGTACACACATTAAAGCTATTTACACAAGCTAAGCCAGCACGCGATTGCGCCCTGGTGGAATCGTCACGACATTGAATCGCATCAAAATTTAACACATACTTAAATTTATAATTTACCACAAATTGCGTGTCCAAACGCCTGTACAAAGTTTAAAACTAACGCACGCGCGAATAAATGAGTCTATATTAATCAAATTGATCACGTACACAAATATGTGCCATGACAACAGCCGGCGAGACATACATTTCTACGTACAAGAGTAATGATGGTGAATTATCGACACCGTGTCATGTAATTGTACCTATGTAGCTCACACTACACAATACTATATACACTATCTATATACAACTCTTATACATGGATAAAATGATGTGATAAAATAAAAAAGTAATAGGGCTTATATCAACAGGCAAATTTTATTAGCATAACCACAAACCCTTCAGCAATATGACTGGTTCTTTATAGTCCTAAGCCTTCTGTTCACTGTCGCTATTGTGCCTCGTGACATATGACAAGGCTTTGTAAACATCCTTCCATTGCAGATCAGAACTTTTTGTAGTTTTTCTTATCCAACCGCTTTGAGTTCGCTCCCGAGCATTTACTAATGTCCTCTGTCAGTCAGATAATATCGGGGCCCTCGTTAGTGGCATTGTAGCGCCCACGCCAAGTTCAGCGCGCAGTCTTAATGGACTGTCAGGATTGCCTATGACTGCTTTGATCAAACATTTACTGCGAAGAAATCACCTGATCATTTATAACAGAGCCTCTTCAGCGTTTTGACGCTGTAGGTACTCTGAAGAACGTGCTATTTCCAAGGCTTCATGATTCACCAGTGTCAAACGTCAATATGCGTGGGTGTGTGACACAACACGAATGTTGGAGGGCGTGTGAACATTGTCGGTAAACCGCGATAGATCGGACTCACGCGCTCCCGATAATATCGCATACTGCGTTCCGGCTACGTTGGCTAATCATTGATCTCTGTGAAGGCTAATGAAAAACATCATAGAAATCACAAGGATGCTTATTTTATTGTGCCGCACTTTTCTGTAGACTTGCTTTTACTCTTGGGCTTGAATGCAAAATGCTCGTCATTGTCTCATGCGCGCTCTCGTGAGCACGTTATCTAACACTCAGGCCACAACAGAACTGAATGCTGTAGCACAGCTTCCGTCGGCATCAGTTCCGCTCTCGTGAATTGGGTAAGTGGTGCATTTGACGAAACTTCACTTTTTCACCGACCTACTTATGCCCGCTGTTCAATTTTCCAATAGACTCGGAAGCATTTGTTTGCTGACGATTATGGACGGGTTAATCCGTAAAAGTAGATTTTCACGGCATTTCGAAGGTCCATTAGCGCACAGCGGATTGGTTCCGCGGGATTCACGCGATCTTTCGCACGACAATCGGGAGCGAGACGAACCAACTGGAGCGACTAATATTCAAATGGACCGGTTTTAAATCATCTAATGTCAACCGGTGACGCTCGGAAGCTATTCTGCATGTACTACTGGTTATCTAGTTCATTAAAAAGTCACCCAAGTTTCGCGGTCTCTTCTGCTACAAACTGACGAACGAGACTGTATTATTGCTTTTTTATTCAGTAAAGCTTCGAATTTAAATGGTTAATGATCAAAGTAATGATTACTAGAAATTAATGCAGCTATGTAGGCCGGTCTACCTCACCGGTACACTTTCGTTAGCGATATGCAAATCAGACCGTGAGCAATCGGCGCCTACGCTGGATGTAAAATTGTCTATTAGGTACCATTGCGGGCCGACTTCAATTTGTATGTGCATTGTAGTTGTTATCGTTTCTACCATCTGCCAATGTTGTCTAACAAGTTTAACGCTTCCTTTTATATGCAAGTAAAGATGTATGTTTGAACTTTATTTGTCGTTAGCAAAAAAGTGAGATAAATGCTCCGTTCAATTTAATATTTTTGCTCTTACAAAGACGTGAAACCTCTGAAAAAAGAGAACATAGTGTGTGATGGAATAACATCCACATCTATTCTTGGAAAATATTTTCGAAGCTCAGCCGGAGGTTGCAGGTCGATGACCTGATCGTGGAACTGCGATGTCTTCATTTTATATCCCTATTTTAGGAATAGTCAGATTCATTAAAATAGCCATGTCATAGAACTTGAGAACGGTCTGTTGGCTTGATATATCTTCGTAGCACGAATAAGAGTACTTTTCTCTACGTTGGTGACCATTTTTGTTTAGTTTGTTCTTTGATTTAAAAACCACAGGTACTACGTGTTTTTCGTTGAATGGCTTAACTAATCAGATCAATCTATTCTGATAATCATATTATAATCTATGCTACTCATTGATAAACAAATTAATTATTATTATTAATATTTCAATTGTGTGCTGGCAATTTCAATAGTTTGAAGTGTAAATTGTTGAATCCCAAAACTTCCCAATATTACATATAGACAGACATAAATTTCTTTATAAACGGTCAACTGCGCCGAAATATCGGGAAATAATCAAACTCACAAAACATGGTAAATATCCCGTTTATAAAGAAAACTATGTTCAAAACCGTGCTAGTTTCAAATATTATATTGTTAGACTAGTTTAGTAAGTGCAAAATTTACATTAAAAAATATGATTCAAAGTAGCATACATATTAATTAATATTTTAGCGAAGTTTACTCCTTGCCGTTACACGAAGGCCTAGATGGTAACGCGGGTGGAAAGGTACATTTATTATCTGGTATTTGGCACAATACCGCTGTTCAGTGCGCAATTACATTCTCTCTTGATGAGCCCATTATATTTGTACATGGAACTTAAACGTCGCGAGTACGTGCATCACGGTTTTGCCTGACTCCATTAGATTGAGCAAGCCCGTTCAGCTATTCTGCCTCGTTTCGCCAGGAATTTGTGCATTAACCTAAATTGTACAACAATACTCGTATGGAACTATTTACAGGCCAGGTGACGGTAGCATTCCACCACCATGTACTGAACAATGGATACTCTACCTGGGTTAGTTTTGTTGATTTCCATATAAACACTTGTATGGAATATCTTAAATTGTATGACTTACAGTCTGGTTTCTAAAGTCTCGGAAAAAAAGTTAAATGGCTGAAAGCATTTAGACCAAAACGTATTTGATAAATGACTAAACAATAGAGTACAGAACTCCACGCCTTTGTATTTGCATTATAATTAAAGGCACATAATGACAGGATAATCTAATGCAGTTAATATGGATAGACATACTGAATGAGTCATTCATATAATGTGATCGCGACCGCGTACTCTGTAATTTCGTTTAAGATTTACGACTGATTACCGACGGCAAATGATTATGGTAATTTCCTAGCTGTTGCCAAAATAGAGAGGTAACATCAAGTGTAGTTGCACGGATGTTGTAGTTACGTATGTATTTCAGCAATATGTTACTGAGACGGCTGGTACCGCTCCTGAATGTTTCCTGACTGTAAATTTATTACAGTCTCGCTTGACTGAGGAATGAATTCTAACTGTCTGTCTTGTCTGTGACTATTTCTATGTTACTATTATTTCTACCGCTTTGCTTAAATATTAATAAAAAATGAAAAACCTAAGACAGCCGCAATATTTTTTGTACTCATCGATGGTAATTATCGGTCCATAAAAATATATCTAAACCGGTTTGTCAGTAGTTTATAGCTTGAAATCACTCGTTATATGATCAACAGAACCCGGCGAATCTTCACTTCCGTGCGGTTCTCACTTAAAGGTTCTTTTTTTTTAATAACTTGAACTCGTAGTTTTTATATCTTTACAGTCTAATAAAAACATACACCGTTCACAGTGCTCGCTTAAAAATTTAGATAATCATAAGCTTTCAACTGGCTTTCAAAACGATTTTGCATGTTTAATTTTTTACCAACTATTACCGACAGTTTTTCACTAGTCACGAGTTCAGTCAGTTCATTGGTATTCTAGTTAAGTTTTTTGACGATGTTGACTTGCAATCATTTATGGTTTTATTTCCTGGACACACCTGCGGCGATGGTATTCTTCATCAGTCGCCGCGGGGTCGGTAATCAATGTCGGTCGATTAATTGAGAAACGATAAAAAAATGCCGCCATAACTGCCTTAACAGTGTTTTGTAGGCATTTTCGTTTTATTTACGTTTCCTCTCAAGCTACGCAATGATACGACTCTTAATAAAAACTCGAGCCCTATTTTGTGTCAATTACTTCGTTTGACTTAATTCTTGGGTCTAATTACGTAGAAAGTAAATGCTTTTAGATAGCATGCTTAAATAAAATGGCAACAAAAATACTTGAAAGCCGTCTTTCAAACGTCTTTCAAATATTTTTGTAACCATTTAATTACTTTCACATTAAAATTTCTGGTTCTGACGACAAAAACGATAAAATTACATATAGCAATACACAGAGCAATAGTTAGCTCCATTAATTGCTTAATCTCTAGTCCGTACATTGCCCAGCTGTGCTTCTAGTAAAAATTGCACGTGTGGGAGCATGTTGGAGTGAATGTCCAGACTAAATCTGCTATCCCATTCTCATCGTCTATTCTCTCAAGAGTAAAAGTTTAAATAGCTTTAGCAACGGACCCTGCTGGTAAATCCGTTTGCTAGAAGTCAACATACGATACACAGATTACTCAAGTCAACGCACTTCAGTATTTTCTTGGAGTGTTGAATCAAAGCTATCATCTGGCGATGAACTCACAATCTCGAGATAGTGGCAATGCCGACGTCTTTACTGTTCTGGCGACGTTTGCCAAAACCTCACTTGAAACGATACCATTACTATTGCTCAATTTCACTTGCAATCTTGCCTTTCGATATATCCGTAATGGTTTCCACATTACTTTTCATTTCCCATCGCTTTTTATTTCTGCTGCTTTGTGGGTTTGACTCTACAAAATATCCACTTTTTTTCTTATCGGTCACGCCCCAGGTTGTTGTGTATGTGTGAGCAATCCAAAAATCCCCCAGAATCTTATCTAGCGCTGCGTTCAGAAATGCTTGTTTTACTTAGTTTTTGTAGTTGGTTGACGTTTGATAATACGTTTTTTTTTTATAATTAACTTATATCTATATTTTATTTGTTTCATAATATTTTCATAAAATTCCATAACAATATTATGCTAATTTAGCCTCTCTCAACAATTTGTTCCTATGAGTTATGAACAATGCTCTATCATGTGTATGTGTCAAGAAAGCTTACGCCTCATTAGCGATAAAGTAGAGTGGACAAACAGGACGAATGTTTACGACGTTGCTACAATAATGATGTCACACGTCTAATATACTGTGTCCACTGCAGATAACGAGACCACAGGTTGTTCACCTCGCGTTGTAATAGAAGCATCGCATGACTTCGTACAATGAGTTTATTTACTATTGTCTAATTTGCGAACCAAAAGTAGGTATAATCGAGCGGCTCATAAAAGCTTTTGTGTCTGATAGATTTATGAGTTGGAAACCTCAATACACGGTCGACTGAGCTATAATGTACCGAGTATTTAGGAATGCGTTTGTTGGCAATTGTCCACTGTATGCAAATATTCCAACTTGGATATATTACAGAGACATGATTTGGTTCAGATATTCGAGACATTCTTAGCTGGTGTTTTATGCTCGTAACAATAAATCACTATTATATTTATGAGAAATTCAATTTTTTAGGTTTATTTATCAAAGTCAAAGAGATTTTCAGCAGCTTTATTCGTATTATGTGATGTATTATTCAAGTAACAAGCAGTTGCTTAGTTAAAATTACGACCTTTGTCATCAAAATTGCAAAAGTTAATTACGCTTTAGAACGCTAGTCGCATTTCCACATTTCCCACACAAATTAGGTGTAGGAGGACGTTTTCTAAATACACGTCGACGAGCCGCAACGAAATAATTAATGGTATTATGAACGTAATTTATTAATGCTGGCTTCAAATTAAGTTCTCTTATTCTACAGATTGCGAATCGAGAAACTTTGTACAATAACAAACATTGGCTAAATAAACCTTTTTAGATAAATGTACGTCAAGGCATAACAGTTCACGAAACAACCGGCCTAAATCAACATAAAAGTTATTGTTTTCGCCACTTGAAAATATGAAATTTACAATTTTATTTTGCTCTGATGTATAAAAGTGGAAATTTTCTTCAAAGGCCGGCGTTATTTATTACATTCTTCTGATGCTTACAGACTACTATAAAAGGTATATTTCCCTTGAGAATCAAACCCTGTAACGTGTAATGACAGGCGATAAATCCTCACAACAAATTTTTTACAAAATTGACATTGACTAAATATAAAACTTTCGGTTAAATACTTATTGTTTTGGATAACTTTTATACTAAAGAGCAGATGTATTTAATAAATAAAACAAAATACGATATTCTACCATTGTTGTGGTTCACTTTCACCAACAAACAACTCTTGATCGACAATTATACATGCATTAAATTGAAATTAAAAAATCACATACGTTTTAAAAATACATATACAATACGACTCTACGTTTGTGAGTCAGTCTTCGTCATGAGGTGACTGTCTGATTTTTTACAGAATTCTTCTGTGGTTTGTCAACATGCAAGCTCCTAAAAAAATAAAGCTTAACTAGGGTCTTTGCTCTTGACATCCTAACTTATTCTTTTGTCTACGAAGATATTCAATTGAAACCTCACGTCGTCAGACAAATAGATGTTGATCTTTCAAGGGTCTTTGCTCTCAGTCACGCTACATTGTAACCAGAAATTATGTACTAGCTGTTTAATTGCATAAGATCGTCTCCCGCAGTTTTCATCTACACTGCTCGGGTCAAAACCTTGTCTATAAGCTGATGTTCGAACTTTGCCACCGATGAACTCTGCACCTACGGACTTTCACACGCGAGGTCGATGCACCTATTCTGCATTGCAGTTTATATACTTTCTATTATATACTAGTTTTATTATTGCACTGTCTACGTAATATTAGTTCAAGCGAATTATTGCCTTTAACCTTACCCTTTACCGTTCATATTCATTTAATATCAACTTTTATAGTTTTCATTTACATTTCGTACAGTTTAATAATATTGATCATTACAGCAACTAGCATCTATTAAATCTGCAGTTATTATATCACTCCCCGGCGGCAACTCTCTAAAGTGCTCGTATTAAATATCAAGTCAATCAAAGTACTTTCACATTATACGACCATATTAGCTTAGTGATGCAGCTCATCAGATCACTTTCCCCTTTCGTGGTCACGACCGGGTATAGTTCACGTCTTCGGTCCCACTCTCGCTGCACTGCCAGCATTGCCACTACCACATTGCTATGGTTGCAGTGCACTAAACTCTTAGACAGGAAAGTTATCTTATACAATGTTGTAGTTTACATGTGTCCAATACGATTTCATTTTAGATTATCATCACGTATCGATGTGTCCAGTCTCGACTTAATGTACGACATATGGTATCTTTATAATTTATTAGCATATTGCTACTTTATTGGGGTTATAATATTGAAATGTCTTTCTGTTCATCTTCATCTTTTTTATTTTTTTTCATCTATATGCTGTTCGTTTCTGTAAATACATTCAAGTAAAATCGTTTTCAATCTATCATACATTTTCTAATTTCACTATAATAGTAGTGTCATTCGATAGAAACTTCGATATTTCAAACAATTTCACGAATCGGAATACAGTCGCTCACCGCTTTCTATTCGTCAAAGTAATTCAAGCTGTCATTATTATCGCCACTCGAATTTTTATCCGCTGACAATGGCTTAAGAGATTTGGTAAAGTAAAAGTCGCAAACGCATACTAATGTCCCATTGTTACTTTCATTGAAATTATTTTAATCTGTCGACATAAAATAATATTTGAGGTCGGATTGGTTCTACTTTTGATAGACCGTGAACGAGAAACCTTTCTCATATTTACTTTCCTATGTGAATGTTGGTCAAAGTGTTTTATTGTAATCAGTGTACCCGGTCAGTACTCCACCAGGTTACCTTAAACACTACCATTTACCAGTTTTATGGTTGCACTTTAGAATTTAAATTGTTAATTGTACTCATTAAGACTATTTAAATTTAGAACTGTCCTGGATTTCAGTTTCACCTGAACTTAATTACCTTGAGAAAGTTTTCGAAAATTGTTTTACTTGATACGGTTAATGTTTACTAATGTCATATTATGTGCCCTGTTCTATCATTCAAATGTCTGTTTATGCAGTTGACGTCCTTTTAAGCGAATGCAAAGTAATACAATACGAAGGCAAGCATCAAGTTGGACATATTGGTCCCCAGATAGCGTCGTAAGTACGCTGGGCTAGGGCCTCGTGGCGTGCGCGATTGCGATCTGACGCAGCCGGAGCAATTGCCTTGTTTGTCCTACCTTTCCTACTCGACACATGACGCTACCCTGTCACACTACTAAAACCTGGAGGTGGCATTTTCTTATCGAAAGAGACATGGAAAATGTTTGGAGGAAAATATTACACGTTTCATTTGAAGCGTTTATTTTTTATTCGTCTTTAAGTTTTAAAATGGACTGATTAATGTAACTGTCATATCGCTAACTTATGCAGCCTTGCAATGGATTTATCTACTGCTGTCAAGGATAGACAGCACAGTGGTACCGCCTCCGGATGAAACGCTCTCCCAATACATTACTATACATTAAGAGTGAAGTTCTTACCATTCAGTTCATAAAGACTGTATTGTTGATCTATTTATTTCCGACCATATAAAAAGCTCCGCCTATCCATTGTGTTTGTTGGGGTTCCTGGCTCGTAGTGCCTTCAACAAGGTGGGTAGGTAATGCACGGTTGAGCGTAACATCGTTGGAATGACATGACTTAACCGTTCCCTGTTGGGCCCCACGTTTGCGCATCGACGTCGCCATTCCTGACATTTGATGCCAGATTGCTCCGCATACAACTCGCTAAGCAAGAGCCCTCGTACAAACCTGCGTATGTTTATGTCAGTTATCCTGTGCGTACATCTAAACTGCTGCTTCGTTTAGGTCATGACTCTGTTTCGAGTCGTTTCTACAAAAGGCACAGATAAACTTTCTACAACAGACATAATTGGCCGTAATGAAAGATGAACTATTACTGATAAACTATGTATGACGCAAAGTATGTTTAGACTAAACGATAAATCAAGTTTGTTTACTTAATAGCTAGTTGGTTCATTCACCTCTCCTTTCAAGGTCTTGTGTTCAGCATTATTTTAGCGTCGAAGTCTACCCACACGCACTACGATGCACATTTCCAAGTACGATGCGCTAGGTTGGAAGAATGGGAGCGCGTGACGTGAATGTCAACGGATTATCTTTGATGTCGGATAACATCAACAATGTCGACGTATAAACGCTCACAAAAGCCACCACACCCTCGTGAAATGGAGCGAACAAATTGAATTTCCTGTAACAAGGCCGTGTAATCAGTTTTGAAACTAGTATTCACAAAGGACCGGGCTCGCCGTAATTCAGTACCGACGCTAGTAGAAAATAACGATGCGCTTGCTGGCGTGGAGCGAATCCGCTAACTAATTGTGGATGTCAAATGACTGGTACCGGTTAGGAAATACCGTCAAGATCCATTTCATTTTCGTGCTCAGACTACGTTTGTCTATTGAACAATTCTGTGAATCTGGAATGATTTCAGTATTTCAACATGCTCTTGATATACGGGGACAAACTGTGGATATAGGTTTCTTCTGTCCCGAAATGACCTATTTCCTGGAAAGTTGTTGCTGCGTATGTATTCCTTCAAATAACGCAAGGTTATATTTTAGTATTAGTACAACATTTTGTCTTATTGTAACGGTATAATGCCTTAAAATAATTAATTTTGAAAGATTATAAGGTTATCTGGCGAGAAATGTAACATATCTGTCGATGCATTCGATAAAAAAATAAATGTTCTGTTTGTAATCTAGTTCTGCTACATAAATAATTTCCCAAATTTTTTTGGTCGTTCGACTACAAAAACTATCAAACTATACATTTCATTTAGATTTACCAGCGTAGTTATTTTCCAAACCATTAAACCCTGTCAGAGTGCTACATAAAGACCCCCACGTGGGCATGCGCGAGCGCAGTTTTTTGTTCGGTAGCACATCATTCGTCATCACGACTCACGTTCATTATCCGTTTGGCCTTGGCCGTGAACGGTCGCGAGGGAGGACACTCAGCGTGTGGACAGTCATGATTATCTCTTGATGTTGATTTATGTGTTCTTGCACAAAAACATTGCAATTGTCTTCGTTACCTTAACACGCACATCAAATTAAGGCTTTGCGAGACACAAACTGGCAGGTTCTGGATGGCGAAAGAATCGCCTCTTAACTTACGCAAAAACACAACATTCGTTTAAAAAAGCGTGCTGGAGAATAAAGCTGAGGTATAATTTCTATGAAAATCCATGACTTTTTAACAGGGTTCACCACGAATTATGAATGCTCCGAATTGCAAAAGTGACCATCAAAATAAGCCTTCAAATGTCTGAGTGATAGAAGATAAGTTGACCGTTCCTCAATAAATACTTTACTAACAAATACCTGCGAAAGCACAAACCCAATCAGCAAATCTTAACAAACGAATTCTGTATAATTTTAATGTAAGCGGAACAACTTTTGACATCATGTGTTTTGCGAAGTCAGAACAGCGTGTGGGCAGTAAATGCCCCCCACTGCGCCTAACTACAGAGTCTTTCATTCGACGCATAGCGTTTTAAGTTTATATTTAAACGTTAGGTGCAATAATGATGATATCATATTTGCAATATTACATTGAAACGCAGTGTTTAATAAACCTATCAGTCACCAATTTCGGAATAAACCTGTCTATGTAAATTTAATATTTCGGATTTAATAATAAGAAGAAAATTTTAAAACCCACAATTTTTTAACAAGATAATTTGTTGTTAAAATCTTATCAATAATCGATATTGCTATGAAGGTTTATGGGTTAATCCATTAATTAATAAGATAATTTGAATGTATTTTGAATATTTAATCTTAGGAATAAAAAAAAACTGTATTCTATAATATGAGTATCGAATCTCATCATCATTCATAGGAATATCTTAGAATATGAGCTTCCTTAGATATTTAATCAGAATTCATTCTATATCGTAATATGCACGACCATAAACTAAATTACTATCTATTTCTGTATTTTTAAATGCAATTCAATCGTTTTATTTCTATTGGAAAAGTTGAGAGAGGTTTCTCTGTCCGCAAGTGTCCTTCGTCGCTGAGCTATTAAAAGTTCTAGATTGGCTATTACTGTTTTATGAGCAAGTGTGTAGCCGGTGTCCGTTCTTAGATGTTTTTTATAGTAGATACGTTACCAGCGCGATCTATTATTGCAACAAGCGGCGTCACTGCTACACATGGCTTAAAGTGGACATTATACTGTACAATTTGAAGCGAAATTAGAGCGCTAACTTGTGCACTACATGAGTTAGCGTGGTACCCGCATTATATTGCTTAATGTCACTTGTGTGTGCTTATTCAAGGGTAATATCGATTTAAATCCATATTAACTACATATCTCAAAACTTAGCACACTAGTTCACCTAGACCTCTGCAATTTGCATCTCTTTCAAAAGTTACCTATGTCTATTTAAATTGTATCTAGTAAAGAATTTAAAAGGATGATCGTTGAGATTTTCTTATTTGTTGAAATTTTACTAGTTTGTTTCATGTCCGCGTATAGCGCGTCTAGTTAACAAATGTCGACGTGTTCATTTGGGTCAATTGCATCAATCGACTAGAGTTGCATGCACCGCCTACTACCTCTGTGTCGGTGACCGGTGCAACTACCTAATTTAGACACTTTGACCGCACATCCGTCGGGCAAATACCGGAATTCTGTATCCTACCGTCAGATTATTAGAACTATTTATTTATTTCTTGGAAAACATACAGTACTACAAACACAATAAATATGCTATGCTATCATGCTACTATTGCATCACTTAATTAATAAACTATTAGCTTTTAATTTATGATACGAACGACGATCTGCGGAATTTCGCTGGCAAACAATGGATGAGAACAGCCGAATACCGGGCTCAGTGGCGCGTCTTGGGAGAGACCTAGGACAAATATAGGTTGATGATGATGATATAACATAAGTAATTAAAAATACGTTGTGAAACAACCAACTACATAATTTTATTATAAATCATTCTTGTTGTGTACAGGATTATCTACTGCGTAATAAAAAGGTTCTAATTAACATGACATTTTAATGGTTATCGTGAGCTCCTTATGAGAAATTATACACTTGAAAATGTCATTTGCTTTGTGATTAAATCACCGCTTCAGGTCATCGCACCATCTAATACATTATTCCAAAGGTATTTTATATCCTTTTTTGTAATGTTTTTTTTCGGAATTTAATTACATCACAGTAAATACAAAAATAAGCCACTCCTGGAATCTATGGTATGTCATGATGGTTGTGTTTATTCAAATAAATAAAATTGGACCAGAGCACCGATGGTCTAGTAGAAGTGACCCTAGTTATACATCTTGCGGAGATGGGCTTCTTCTTCTTCTTATCGTGTCGATGCTACAACTGTATTTTGTTGTAGCATCGTGTTGGAAAGATTAGCCAGACTAGACTAGACACTTCAGATGCGGAGATGGGCTTGCAACCTTTCACGTATAGAACTACTGCAAAATGTGGACTTCTGTCAAATGTAATGTTTCAACGTGCCTTTGACTCACCATCACCAGAGGGATAAATGTGGATGTGGTAATCATAAACGTTTTCAGATACACTGATCGCTAGTGCTGCAACGTTCGAAAGTAAAGCTAATCGACGAATAGTGTATCGTATATACGTCGCTGTTTCGATACGTTTACGATCGTCACATAATTGAGGTGCTAGGATATCTAGGAGAATATTTACCGTGCCCAGAGTAAGTCGTGATCCTATTTCATTCAATGTGTTGTGTAAATACTTAGTTTTGTTTAATAATAAGCAGCTGATTGAAGGCAGGTCGGTCAGTTGCAAATAAAACCTTAACAGATCTAACGTATCGTGGTTTTTCTATCAGCATAATCCCGCAAGCTAAACTGAACCTTACGTGCATCAACACTATGTTAAAGTATTGTGATGACAAACAGGGAATTCATGCGAAATCAAACATTTAGTTGTACGTTTTTTGCCTAACGTGTTCCGTCAATTCAACTAAACAAACTCAAAAGGTTAAGTTCACAAAAACAAAATGAAAATAGAGATAAGATCATAATACTCGTACAAAGATGTATGTCAAGTCTGTCAAGAGCTCATCGATAGAGCAAAAAGCTTGTGTTTCTAGGAATTTGAGACGTTAATTTTAAGAAATTTTAACATTAATTCCATACCTGTGCTAATTATAAATTGTTTCATTATATTATTCGGTATTCGGTACAGTGCAATCATTATAAAATTATGCACACTAATATATCGCTATTTTATAGGGTTTTAAAGTTATTTTAGAAGAATAAACTCAGTTTTAATCGTTATACTAAACATAAAAAATAAATCGCTAATCCTTAAATTATAGTGGACTATAAACTACAACAGTTATGAGAAAACCTTTAGTAACTGATTAATAAAACCATGGTTTTACCATATAACCAGAGATAAAATATCAATATCGTACCGCAGCATAATCAATTTCATGTAGAACGTACATCTCATCTCTCCGCTAGACGTCGGGGAGCCGATTAAGAAAAACCTGTACCTGCGCCTGTTGCATCATATGAACGTATCTAGATAACATTCAAACTGTATTTTAATCGAACTTGTTCGGACTATCTTTGTACTAAACTGAATACCTCTCAGTTAAACGATCTAGCTCTAGGCTCTGTTAAAACGTTGCACTTTTAGTGGTATTATTTTATACCGCACCATGCTTGCCGGGCATAATCGACGCTTTTCTAAACAGTCTTTAATTATTTATTTATTTATACCATTGATTTATATGGCTAGTTACGTCATCTATCCAAAAATGTATTTTATTTCTAATAATATATCAAATGAATGTATCTATTAAAATGTATAGTGAACTTATCTGATAAACTCAGGTGCTTCACAGCCTGAGCCACCGGTAAATAAATAATAAATACAAAAATAAATACGAGTGTGACAAATAAATGATCTGTTTTGTGCATTCGACGGGCGTGCACTGCTCGCGCATTGCATAAATTCGAGCCATCAATATTGTGTTTAGGAGTTGTTTTATTGTTTGTAAATCGATTTTATAATAAATTCAGCTATTTCAAAAACAAAGCATTACGTATTCTGTAAGGATAAAGGTTAACTAGATAGATATCTCGCTGCATCTTAGTAAATTTGCATTTAGTCATGCAGACATATTATTTTCGTTGAATAGAGGTCGGTTTTTTAAACTTATAAATGATAACGTAAATACTTACATGTTTTATTGCATAGTTATATTGCTTCGCTTTGAAGATAGCTGCAACGTTTTATTTTGTTTGTGTACGCTCAAAATGCTGTTTACAACTTATCATGAATTTTAAACGTACGAACTAGCGCGTGCTGAAAATTTTATGTCAATTTAGCCGTTCCGTACGACTTGGTATTCCAAAATTGTAGACATTTCGTCGATTTTAGCTGCGATAAAAGAAGCTCCTGTTTTGCAAAATGTCAAGACGTATTATCCGAGGGGCGTTCTCACGGTAGCTCTCGAGAGACGAACGGAGAAAGCTTTATCTCATGTATCGGAGCGCGAACAATGTGAAGAGCGTGTCGATGCCTATCGCAGTGAGCCTATCTAGTGGTTCTAGTGCTCATTGGACTTTCACTCGCCGCCGCCGCACTCCTGTGTCGTTCCTAACACCGCACCGCCTTGTTTACGCCCGTCTTGTCTTGCTAACGAAGTGACAGCAGCAAGAAGTTCAATGACTGCGTAAATGTATCAGCACTGCAGGCACTGAACTCTTTGATGGAACATAAGATACAGTCTACATTGTTAGGTGGAGTTGTAGTGCTGAAACTATTTGAGAAACCACTAAAGTGGCCGTAACATTCAAGGATACAAAAAGCTAATGTTGAAGGAAATAAGAATCAGGCATATTCTCTCTTCGTGCAACATACTTGATAATTATCACACCCATTTCTAATGATGTGGCCTTTGATCTTATTCCGAACTGCATCGACGATACTAATCCAGAACACATCAACACAGTGTGCTCTAGCTTAAACTGCATCGTACAAAGCCGTTGCAAGTACGCAGCCCACGATCCTAATTACAAATTGTAATGAGTATCAGCAGACACTCTGCTCATAAACCTGACGCCTTCGGAGACAACGTGGTGAACTGACACAACTATTGTTGCCGACGGAGCCTTCATCACGAATGTTCTTACAGTATTGTTTTGCACCTCTGTAAGAGTTCCGTTATTTCTTGAACGTTGTATGATAATACATTGAATAAGATGTGGTAATAGATATTGTGCAATATTTAGCGATCCTTTATTGCAGGCAGACAATGTTGATGCTGTCGTGTGTGCTCAAATTGTGAATAGATTGTATAATACACCAACGTGCAACTGATTTCAATTTATCTATTAAACACCACGTAAAGATTCCGACGTAGCTCCCTTACCTCTCAGTAACGAACGGCACAATCTAATCTCAGCATCTGATCGCGACTAGCCTCTTAAATCACTGGGAGTGTCTTCAAATTAATAAGTTTGATGCAAAAGTTCCTCTTTCCTCAATAGATATGCATCTTTGCATTATCGGAAAGCTAATATACAAAGTTGCCAGATTTATAATTGTATATTACAACGATATAAACTCATTCGTTTTATTATATGAACATGTAAATGTTTGCAAATATAAATACAAGATTATTTGAGGCACTGAAAAACAAACTCAGATGAATTATTAGATAAGATAGAGATTAAAAATGAACATATTTATAATTTTATTTTGATTTACGCACGAGTGCTCACTTCCATTCGCCGTCATCGCAAAAACTATGCAAAAAAACCGACATTTAACCGACTCATATTTTGGGTAAATGCCTGAGCCAATGTATTTTTTGCTCACGTAAAAGAGAAAATTTAATGTTAACCAATAGATATAATATCCATGTAACTACTTACTTTCCAGTTTAACTGTTTAATGTTAGTCAAAATTCTAGTTGTACTCTGTTTTTTACTACCAATAATTCGTTTATATAAAAAAAGCAGGGCAATTTTAAAACCATTATACGCTAACTTTTTTAATACCTTAGACAGTGTACTATTTCATTATTTATGCACATATAATCGATCAAAAGTTAATGAAAAAGATAACTATCAGTATTGTAACAAGCAAAGTCTTGTCAGTGGTTCATCGCATCATTTTGTCAGAAGATGAAACATTTTTTTTTTGTTCAGTTTTATATTAGATCTGTTGATCGTTGAACCAAAAAATGGAAATTATTCAATATTTTCATTTCAAAATTGATTTTTCCAATTAGATTTTACTTCGTCGATTTTTCTCCTCTTCATTAAAATAAATAAATATTCTAAGACCTAGTCCTCAACTTTTTATGTTAATATTTTATAATTAATAAAGATCTTTTAAACGGTCCCAAACTAACATTGGATTTTGTTAGTTAAAAAGTTCCACACTTGTCCAGTATACAAACTATTAATTAATTGCATATTATATTGACTAGACAAATTTTATTTTATTCATTTAATAAAATCCACAGTTCATAAAAATAAATACTTACATCAAAGTTATGAATTAAATTTAAAGCCAATAAATATTACTTTAATAAATTTTACACCGGACCAATTGCAAGACTTGTCGCACAGACTTGTCGATCAATTCACTCAACAGTATTAATATTATGCTAATTCAATTACTCGAGTTGTTTTCTTGCGCTTTTTTTCAAAGACAATTAGTTTTACAAGTCGCCCTGTCCATACTAATGTATCAATTTATCTTCATCTTTGATACATCGACTGAAAAAACTGACTCAGTAATAAATGCGAATTATTTTTCATGTCATCAACCTATGCTTTAGTTTTGATCTTTTTAAAAGTCTGAGATAAGCTGTTTTTCAAACGTCTAGATTGAAGTTTTTATTATACTTTTACATTATTTCAAAATTGCGATTCAGATACCGTTAAGCAATCTATCGAATATTATTCATTCAATTTCACGTTACATTTTGCATATTTCTCTAACGCTTTGTTCTCTTGTTTCAGTTTCTGCTACACTACCACCACAGAGGCCTTGGATTCCACTAACACGACCCAACAGGAGTCGGCCGACATGTGAGTACTAGCGATTAGTTATTGCTTCCGTCCTAACTTTCAGAATAATTACTAATATTTTCTGAAGTATTCGAAGGTTTTCTGTATTGGTTTCTTATCCCGCTTGCTCGCATGCTGCACTTTGAAACATCGATCTTATTACAAATGTAATAAATTTAATCTTCAATAATAATTAACGCAAGAGTTTCATTATGTCAAATGAACCTTGCATATCAATTATAATATTCTAATTAAAATAACACGAGTTTGTGGTGTTACCGCCGCGAACATTAATTCTGCCGATTGTATCGTCTCACCTTTTTGTTCGGTAATACGATTCGTAGCCGGGAACGGAGCGAGATATTAAACATCAGATAACAAAAACCCTCCCAACGAGTTCGTCATTAATACAGTGTCATAGTGGCACGTATGGGCGAGGCGCACGCGGCCCGTCTCATAAATAACAGAGTTGGAACCGCCCCGCGAACCATCGCTATGGTAATGCAACTATTGCCTGTTGTGCAGCTCCTTTAGACAAATGTCTCTTCTATCGCTACGACCAAGACGAGACTGACTACTCTACTCTACCTGCTTACCTGCGGCACTGAAATCGCCGTCACATTATTGTCGTTATGTAGCTAACGCTAACAAAATGATGGACTTTTGTCTACACACCTCACTCGTGAGAGACTTTAGCTGCTCCAGTCACTAGTCTGTCTCCCTGCTGACGTATTTCATCCGGTCCCGTTATTCTCCTGTTTTGACGTTTGAATATTTTCTTGTGGTAAAGCGGTCCCACGACCGGCTATAGATAAGTCAGTCAATGTTGTGATTGTTGATCTCACATTATAATAGTAACGCCTCTGATTGTGCCGATGAAAAGGCGTTCTTCTAAACCTTGCTTTAAAAACTCCGAAGGGCAAACGAGTCGAGGTGACTTTAAACGATACAAAGACTTTATTTTCATCTTATTAGAATATTAAAATAAAAACAAGTACTTACAGTTCAGCAGTATCATCGTGAATCTTTATTTTATTTCAAGATTTTCTTATTATTTACAAGATGGTAAAATTAAGTTGTATTTTATTATTCTCTTCACTAAATAACACACATACTACATAATATTATTATAGTGAAATACTTAAAAGCCCTTATTACAAGTAAAAGACGTATCTGCCTATGAATTCAGTTTGTATCTATGCATATTTCAGTTTAAATTCATAGAGCGTTTTACATTGCCATCCAATGAATTAGCTGTGAATTAGCATTAAATGTCTGATCAGCAGGCATTCCTCACGGGACGCGACCACTCCCATACATTTGCAATTTACATAAATCAAGTGGAACTACAGTACAGCGAGCCAATCGCTCTGCAGGACCTTACACCTATTGGTAAATAAATTAATGTACTAGAGCCCGCTACGTCCTCGTTGCGTTTAAGTTATTCGCATCTAACTTTATGAGCCAATCAGAGTCTCTAAGACCATGAGAAACTGGCCTTAAAATCGCACCCTTATAACACCTCAGAATAAAACATCCTGTACATAGCACAAAGTATTGTATGTCGACAAAATAAACAGGAGTTTCTCTCCAGATAAAAATCTACGCAGTGACTGTGACTAACATCTTTACGTAAAAGGGATCTCTAATAGTCACTTCTGTGGATAGGATCTGGCTCGTTTAAACTTTGTTCTTGTGATCATTATCTACGCTTGAAGGAGTCTTTTAAGGAAGTGAGTATTGTTGGATTGTCGAACAATTAATTCGATCTTGGCTTATCGCACTCACGGTTGCGGCCTAGCGGAGGTAGCCAGGGAAAGAGGAAATGCCCTTCGACGCGCCATCTGCGGCCCGAGAACAATGAGACGGCTGGCGACCTCCTCGCATCCGTGAACATGGACGTTCGCAAGCTTAGCACCCAAAATAACTTTTTTATGTAATGTTTTATACTTGACAGTGTTTCTTTCAATACCAGTTGGTATTTTAATTATGGTTGCCTAACATTTTCCCAGATTAGACTGCAGTGGAACCACTATTGCGCAACAATATCAAGTTCCAAGTGTCACCGAATGGGTTTAATCCACAGTAGCCCGTTACTCATCGAACGTATCACTCAAGTAAAATTGATTCAATTTGGAACGGAATGCATCGCCTACATGCTGACACCGTTGCTGTAGATATATCCAGTTCACTTGGCTAAACTAATCCGAAATCATCGGACAGCTACCACGCACAGTCGAGGGTATTATCAGCTCTGCGTCAGTGAACCGTTTGATTTATTACACTCGGTAACTTGAACTAGAAAAATGTACCATGACTGTCTGTAACATAGTAGCAGTTGTCTATCTGTTCCTGGTCTTGGAGAGCATATGTAGTTCCATCCACGTTCTCGGGTATTTCTAGAAAGTCAACTTTATTATTAAGTAAAGTAGGATGGGTGCAGTCACTTTGTTATAGTCCTTTTTATGCTTCGGAATTTGATTTCATTTTCTGGTTTGTTTGATTTAATAACTTAATAATAAGTTAACATAAACCCATATGAATCTCACGAACATACAGCACCCAATTTAATACTGTTGCCTACGGGCGAATACTAAAAGCACCAGGCAAATATATAAACATGGCACATCCATGAGCCAATAAACCTGCCGATTGGTTCGCACTCGTAAAAACGCCGGCTCCATATAAAAAGTTAATCGATGCTCGCATTGCCTCTTGCCGATGATGTCAAAGAACACACACATCACGTCCAGATAAGTGTTTATCCGACGATATACAAACATTACTCTGTCGCTTGCATTACAAGAATTACACACATTCTCTGAGGGATAATGTCTCGCTTTGCGAAACATACTGTAAGAACGAGATTTATGTGCGCTACCACTAGAGGATTCGATCCCGGTCGATTTTTTCTAATCCCGGGATTCGGGATTTTCAACAGTTAATACCGGGATCCCGGGATAATCCCGGGATTGTATTGGTAATAGACAGTGGTAGCAAAATAAAAGTAAAACATATCACAATCAAACTTTTATTTTATATCTTTACTTAAATCTTCAAAACAAAACAAAATTATAATTTCTTCTAATAAAATTGACAAAGTAGGCTCTTATAAAATAGTTTAGTGAATTATTGCAAATTTAGTTTATTTTATTATACAATAAACTTAAAAAAAAGCAACTTCTTAAAATTTGTCTAAAGAGATTAATGTTAATAGGACTCATATTTTAAATAAAAAAGACTACAAACTATTATTCACTTATGTAAGCCACGAAAATAAAATCTACTAGCTGACTCGCGCCCACTTCGTTGGACATAATTCGACCGTTTTTTCTCCGATTCACTTTTCAAAACGGATTAAGCCTAAAGCCTTTTTATTTTTCGTTTTTTTATATAATCTACGACACTTAGCAATGATGTCACTTTCTATTGGTGAAAGAATTTTTAAAATCAGTTCAGTAGATCCCGAGATTACCCCTTACAATTTAACAAATACACAAACTTTACCTCTTTATAATATTAGTATAGACTAGTATAGATGAAATAACAACGCATCCAACGTCTCATCCGAAAGCAAACTTCTTAATGTATTGCACAAATATGACTTTTAACGTCAAATGAAAGTATGTAAGTGCGTTTTGTTTCACGCACATTTTTGTTGATTTTATTAAAAAATATATTAATCCCGAAAATCCCGGGATTCATTGAATTAACTCCCGGGATTTTCGGGACTAAAATATGACCGGGATCCCGGGATCCCGGTTTTCGGGATCCCGAGATCGCATCCTCTAGCTACCACACAGGCGGCCGTGTGAATAGGGATTACACAAATAACTAAATTCATATAGTAGGTAGATATATTATCTAGATTATTTCTATTAAGCGTAATGAAAATGTAGAGTCCGTGCACGCACAATCTGTCGCATTAAGCAAAGGGTAATATTTCAGTGGTCTCAATCTGCCTGCATGCTATTTAAAGTAGTTTGAGTAGTACTCTCAGCCGCAATACAAAATGCCCACGTAATGACACGACATTGCCAATATACAGACGCAGTGCTGCACCTCCCTCCATTATATTCAGATGAGACTCAATAGCACCACAGTTTATTTCTTATTTTACAACTCCCATAGTGAAATAATAACCCCAATGAAACGTGTAGTTCTTTCCAGTAATACTAATAGTTGACATTAGACTAGCTGTTACCTATTACTTCATTCTCATAATTCATGTAAGATACGGCACTGTAATCGGTGGAATACAGTAGTTTTTTTTTTTCTCACTACTAAGCGCACTAAGTACCTTACTCGCTCTGAAAAGTATTTTTGTAGTGTCTAAAATCTATCTATGTAGCTTGTCCACTGTTGGGTATAAGCCTGCTCTTAATCACGACATTCTTTCTGATATTGCGCCCTTCAACTTCAATGCGCTCCTAAGTGACTTGTACAGTGTACAATATCGTCCCTCTGGCTAGTGGTCTGGCTTGGCTGGTCACTAATCTAGCGACATTAGTTCAAAGTTCACAATCAGATACTTTTTCGTATTTATTAGTGAGACTGCAAAGTGGGGGTTAAAATATCACAAGATCTGCCTATTTTCTTGCACGCCTACGCGTCAGCGACAGGTCCACGACAGCTATCGTAGCTAGCGACAGCATCGCAGTCGCGCTCGTTTGAGTGCAGCTTTATGATGCATTAAACTCCTGTCAGTTGATTAATGTAGATTCATGAATGTTGCAATTACATATGCGGAAGAAACACGACGGCTTTTCAAAACTAGTTCTCCAGCCGGAGATAGTAAGCTGTACCTTAGTTTATTATCTGGTAAAATTAATATATTTAGTCATTAATAGATTTAGTCATTAGGCTGTTTACGAAAGCAATTTCTAAATTATTGCTTTATTAATTGACTCATTATCGTTACTATCGTCAATGTTATATAAGTTTTTGTGAACTTCAGATAAGCTAATTGCGTTATAATCAAAAAATAAACCTCATTATAGTACACCTTATTGCTTGTTTATAAAACGTTGAAGTATAAAGAGGACAGATGGCGACTCTCACAAAACCTCCACCATATGGTGAACTCTCCATGTTCAATATAATGAGTGGATCCACAATTATCGCGGTATCGACTTTCTTCTTACACAATTTTTGTCGACTAATAAGGTATCGAACCTTTACATATGCCATTTACCGCTAAACGTCCTGTTATATTAGTTCATGTTATCTTCAGATTATAATTTGATTGCAGCAAAAACAAAACCGTAGACAAAACTGTTCTGTTATTTGCTTAACAGCTCAATTAGCGGTCGGGTTGAATCGCATGACACGCTCCTATTAACCGGCGGTAATATCTATGGAGCCGTGCGGTGGGCATCAAACTAGACCATGCCTATTCACTGACATCTTATTAACACCTCTTCTCTTCAGACATTACGTCATACTGTCTTGTCCAAATTGTCCATTTAATGATGCTATGACCCATCATAATCTTAGGAAGTTCTTTAAAGCTACAATTCGAATAAAAATCTTAGCAACTCAAGTCGATTTTAATGAGTTTCGTTTGAGCACAAAAACGCTTCAATCTCTCCACGGCAGATATTTTATTTTGCATGTTTGACCGGTCACCTTGATAGCCGATGCTTAAACATAATTTGGCTCCTGCTTGTCTGGGAAAATTGCAAGTTACTGAATCTGTAATTATTTACTTTTTGTCTAGTTCGAGTATCAAATAAGCACGTCAGTTTTATTTATTTTTTAGATTGTACTACATATTATAAATGACAAAGTAAAATTTACTTTGCCATTTATATTCGTCACATTTTATTTCGATGTAAAATGATATTTAAACAGTGAGAGACTTTGTATGTTGCGGGACTGTACGATCGATGCAGATGGCAGGTCTTTATCGTAGTGCCATGCTAGCCTCCGACATGTACGGATGTAGTCGCCACGCCTTTTCCGATTGCATCTTTTTGTGGATCGTACACGAGTTTTCTAGGCCTACATTACATATGACATTACTTGATATATCGTCCCACGCGATGCAGCATTTTAATACAATAAAATGATTTCTATATAATAAATGTTACGGCTTCATGTATCTCCTTTTCCATTGTTTGCATGGGCACATTGGGCACGTACTATTTCATCATCGTCGTCGATTTATTTGAAATGAAGACACGCGTCCACATGTTCGACAACATTACCATTTATTATAGTCGGTGTGTGCAGCTTTCGTTTCGGTCGTAGTTCCTTAAACAACGAACGATTACCGATGCGAGTATTGTTTTGCGACATTGAGCATGTGGGTCGCGTCCTGGCGCGTCGCATTGGGCATACAATGGACGTATTTGAAGCACGTGCTGCGGTCGCATCGATTGTCGAGTGTCGCCAGGTGACTTTGACTCGATGAAGATTAGCATGATCGAGCCTGCCGGCGCACTCCTTGCAGCGTGATCTTTATCAATTTGTCCGCTGTGCACTTTTGCATTCGAACTCTCGATATTGTCTTGTCCTTCCAGTTGTCGACCGGGCATCAACGTCGTTTTTGTAACCTACACGCTCCACTCTCGGCTCTTTGTTGGGTGATTGATGGAGCTTTGCTCGATTAAATCAAGTTAATTGCATCGCCAAGGTCTTCCGCGAACTCGACAATTACTCGAGCGGCGGCCGTCATCGCTAGCTCGATGTGCGGCTGTGCGCGCCTTTTGATCCGCGTAATGAGACGGGTGCGAAGGCCCGCGTCCGCATAAATCTGAGATAATGGCGTAGAGCGTGAGAGAGCGCAGTCGTGCCACCTTAGTTTACGTAATAAGTAGATACTTCGAAATGACTCCGTCGCTGTTCGCGATCCACACTCTACCACCGTGCTGCCCAATTTCCTTATCCTTAACGAGACCGGAAATGCTGTTTTCTTAGTATTCCGTCTCACCTGCGGCTGCGGCCAGATTGTTATGTCTCTATTTAGTAATTCTGCAATAGGAACCGATGGTAGGTGTTTTCGCTCGTAAACGCTAACGCTTATGCAGTTTTCTCGTCGTCAACTTTAATCTTTATACACCCGACACGATTGACTTGAGGCAATTTAGCGTGATTGTTGGGGCGTCTGCTCAACCGCTCACATCCATTCATGGCAGTAAACTGCGCGCGAAAACGACGTCGTTGGCTGCACCAACTACTCTTACTCTATACGCTTAGCTGAACCCAATCTGAACCGGGTGATTCCTGGACTTTGCGTAAATCGTCGAGATGCAAGTCGCGTGTTGAGCACACGCAGGGCGTAATAAGTAGACAATGAACACGAATATCATTAACGGACATTTCGATTTCCTCTCGATACGTTCATAGCACATTTTTATTCGAAGCTAGTGATAATAAGCATGTGATACGCGCCCAACACGGTATCACGAGTTATACGACATTTCTTTATGGAGTCGTGTGCGAATGTGATTACCTTAATGGTGTATGGTTTGTTGCAGGTATCTTCACCGTGATGTGTTACAACGTGCTGTGCGACAAGTACGCGACGCGACAGATGTACGGCTACTGTCCCAGCTGGGCGCTCGACTGGGACTATAGGAAGAAGGGTATTTTGGACGAAATTAGACATTACTCCGCAGACATCATTAGCTTACAGGCTAGTAACTTAGTACTCCTTAGTTATTTTAATAGCACGAGCACTGTATTATATTGTTACGTAAAACAAATTGCAATCACCGAATAATTTATCTTTTACACATTAATATGTACCTATACTTTTGAAAAGTATTTGTGCTGGTATTGGTATCTCATAGAACACGTCCATTTTCATGTCATACTTCCGCACATTTTCTGTACTGAATGTAACATAACTGTAGTTAATGCTTTGATCTAAAGTACCTAAGCATTTGAATAATTACCTAATTAGATTATCAAACTCAGTTGTTACTTTTATACAACATGTACTTAAACAATTGATAATGAACACCAAAATTCATATCATGTAAGTTGGTTTATGTAAGCGAATAAATTGTAAGGTTGAGTCAAGGGCAGTTATTTTAAACACCGCCACTCAAACTTGATTGAACTTGAGGATTATGTCATCAACAGAGGTTTCCTTAAAAGGTCGTCCTTAAGACACTCCATATCTTTCGTTACCTAACTACTATATCATTCAAACAAATTAATATTGTTAGAAGTTACTTTCTATAGACAAAGATACACACTACACATCTTTGAAAGATCTAACTAAATTGAGCGAATCAGAATTAAGGTGATGCCAAATAAACAAAGTAACTTGACAGTTGGTTTTTAAACTTAATATGACAATACATAGTTCTTATAGTAATATGGTTTACAGGAGGTGGAGACAGACCAGTTCTACAACTACTTCCTCCCAGAGCTGAAGAAGGACGGATACGATGGCATCTTCTCACCGAAGTCACGAGCGAAGACTATGGGCGAATCGGAGAGAAAATACGTTGACGGATGCGCTATATTCTTTAGATCTGCCAAGTGAGTTTATACTAGTGGACCATTCTTTAAATTTCATTTGATCACAAACACAATTATAATTTCAGCAATCATAAAGATAAAAAGAACATTATGTTACCCTCCATATTTCTAGAATCAGCGGTTGAAGTTTACTCCTCGACAACAGTTGCGTGCGGATTACTCATCGCAGTCCAAGAGTTATCACCATCTTCTTCAGCAAATCATCAGTGTATTGTATCCACAGGTTTGCGTTAGTCAAAGAGCACCTTATAGAGTTCAACCAACTTGCAATGGCGAACAGCGAAGGGTCGGACAACATGTTAAATCGGGTTATGCCTAAGGACAACATTGGGTTAGCTGCATTATTGAAAACCAAGGAAGCTGCTTGGGAGAATGGTAAGTATATATTACTTTTCCAGCTGTAGCTATAACTATAAAGATCTGGAAAAGAAGACGGGGGAAACAGTAGGTACCTAATAACTTATCATAAGGCGTATGGGCCTTCATAAGTCTTTGTTCTTAAGATGAACGCCCTTGGAAGATGATTCACTCACTGTACGGTAAATTCTTAAATTTTATGACGAACTGTCAGTTTCACAAAAGTATGGTTTGAGACACAACTGTTAAAATTAAAAAAAAACATTTATCCAGGTATACCAACCGACTCGACGATGCTAAGCCAGCCAATACTGGTATGCACAGCGCACATCCACTGGGATCCTGAGTTTTGCGACGTGAAGCTGATCCAAACGATGATGCTTAGCAACGAATTGAAGACCATTGTAGAAGACTCTGCGAGGACCATGCGGTTAGCGGGGCAAAGGGAAAATATTCAGCTGCTTTTGTGTGGAGATTTTAACTCGCTGCCGGACAGTGGTAAGTTAGCTTAGTAGTATCATCTGATGGAAGAACAAGGTCTTTAGAAGTTTATTCAAGAGGTCCTGCCTCTTGCCAGAACCTATTGGACCAGCTGTTATGACTGAAGAAATTATGATTTATGGTCGTTTGTTGGGTTTGGCATACATAGCATGTGTGCTATAGCTTTTCCGCCTATCAAAGATATTGTGGATCACCGCTGATAAGAACCTTTATTTTTCCAGGTGTAATTGAATTCCTCTCAGCGGGCCGAGTACCGTCTGAGCATCGGGACTTCAAGGAGCTCGGCTATGCATCTTCTCTTCGACGTATGCCGGGTTCAGAGCACGAGTTCACGCACAATTTTAAACTGGCTTCGGCGTACAGTGAGGATATCATGCCTTACACCAATTACACGTAAGTTCTCTTTATTATTGGCTTGAAAAACTTTTCACTAACATTTCATTAACATTATATTGATCTGTAATCTTCTTCTTCTTCTTATCTTATCTTATCTTATCTTATCTTATCTTATATACTATAAAGAGGTAAAGTTTGTATGTTTGTATATTTGTTCAATTGTAAGGGGTAATCTCGGGATCTACTGAACCGATTTTAAAAACTCTTTCACCAATAGAAAGCCACATTATCGCTGAGTGTCATAGGCTATATTATATTTTCAAAAAAATTAGGGATCCTTACTAAAACTTCGATTATGTAACCCAAGGTGTAAAAAAAATACCTAAGAAATTGCTTACATCGCGTGCGCTGCGAAAACTATTGATGATAGAGAGAAATCATGTACTACAATTTTGTAGAACACATCATCATCCACAAAAAAGTCAGCGACAGCATATGTCTAACTATTACAGATATGTCACTATAAGTGTTTTAATATCGAAAAAATATAATTAAAATGACGCCGCTAGAAAACGTCCTTTATTTGTGCTTTGGTATTCATCCTTATCTAAATAAATTACTACATAATTAAGATTGTTTCAATACCTTTATATGACTTTTTAAATTATTCAATTTGGATATTCCATTCAAAAGATATCACGAGTTCGAAAATGTATGTATTAGAAAAATGTCAGCGGAATAATGCAGGTGCCGGTCACGGGAGTTTATGCGGGTTCTATTGTTTAGTTACGTGGATTCGAATTATGCCCAACGAAGTGGGCACGGGTCAGCTAGTCTACTATAAACAGAGTCCTCTCTCATACATTCCCAGTTTTCTTGCAGGCCACCATAAGCTTGACTTTCTTACTTATACTCATATCTATCTTACTAAGATTGTATTGTATGTAAATGTTTCAGATACGACTTCAAAGGGATCATTGACTACATATTCTACAGTAAACAAACTATGACACCTCTCGGGCTGCTCGGACCTCTCTCTCAGGATTGGTTCCGCGAGCACAAGGTCGTCGGATGTCCACATCCACATGTTCCATCAGGTAAAAACTTTTTCAACCAACATCTCTTCTGAGAAAAATTAAACTACTTATAAATCCTTGAGCTTCCAGTCTTAAAAAGTTTCTTAACGGATCATATTAGTAATGCTTTCGATCTCTGTTCTACCACCAAGATGGTTTGTGTTTAGTAGAGTCATAAAAAGCACTCTTGTAAGTCGAATGAGAGTATATATTCTTGTTTTAGTATAATAAAATATCAAAATACTAACATTTCCATTCCAGATCACTTCCCCCTCCTAGTGGAACTAGAGATGTGTCCAGGTGCCAGCAACTCGAACGGACTAATCGGCCGCCGGTAGCACACGTCACCGCGCGACCGACGCCGCGCCGCGCGACATCTCGCGAAACGCGTCTGAACTGCACATCTACCCCCTAGCTTACACTGTGTGTCAACTTTATGTACAGTGGTGCCGTGACCAGGATTACTCATTAACACAATATGGACGCTCATCGATTAAGATTTAGATTAAGATCATAGATAAGAAGGCAAAAATATACAGAGAATATGGAGCTGAATACAACCAACGGGACATGCTCATTAGGACAAAAGGATCTACGCGAGACCTGAATACTCATCAATTAAGCGAAAAATGTAAACAACGGAAGGACAAACTATGGTATAAAGGCGGAATATGTGTGGCGGAAGGTGAATTGCACGAGACATTATGAACATTATTTCATTCTTATCGACATATTTTATAAGAGTTTGGCCAGTAAACATAAGCAACAACACGAAAAAAGTACATTACTGAATGAAGCAACATGCCCGGGAATATGCGACGCTCATTCATATTTTAATCATTATACTAAGGAATAAATCATCTGAAAGCTCAGACCACGTGATCAACATCAGAACAGAAACCCTTTTCAATGTAACGTGAATTTCTCTTATTAAACACTAACATCGGTGACTACAATAACGTAATACAAAAGTGAATAATTAGTGATTGGTCTTCCATCTCTTAAATTCCACGTAAAATAAGTTCCTAAGAGATCGGTATTATCAAAAAAATCGCGTCACGTGATTAAACAAGCTTTGTTACCCCGAACGGTCTTTGCGAATTTAAGAGAATGCCGTTCGGGCTGACAAAAGCCCCTAAGTGCGATAGTTCGTATAAATTATATTCTTTTAAATGGAAATCAAAGTAAATAAGGTTCTTAAGTGAGATTAACGTTTTTATTGTTAAGGCGATTCAATCAATTCTTGAACTTCGTAAAGTAATTCGAAATGTCAGGTTGTGACGCAAAACGTATTTATAAAATAATTGTTGATATTGAATTTTCACGCATGACTGGAGATTCAGCGTTGTTTTATAAAGCCTACATCATCTGTGCATTTAGAATCATTTTGACTATTCTGTGCCACCAGCATTACAAAATAACTGTAATAAACCGATCCGATTTGTCTACATCTTGTTCGTTTAGTGTCTCATATCGAGATGGTGTAAAAAAGTTTCGGTTTTATTGTTGGTTACTTTCATTTAAAATATAACAAACTTTATCGAACCATTAAATATCCTTAATATTAAAAAATTATTGGTCATACAAATTTTCAACATACAATAACAACAGTCTTCCTAATGCGTTGTTTGCAGAATTAAAAAAATTATATTGAGATTGAGGGTAGTTTAGTTCACTGTCGCTAACGGGCTTAGATGACATTCGGACCTTTCGTTCTCGTTTTTTGTTCACCATGTGTGAAAGAGAGATCCGATACTTGGTTTTCAATATCGCATGAAACGGTTATCTCGTGTCTAAGTGCTGCTAATATATCAATGTTACAACAAGTTCATTCACCATTATCAAACTTGTTGCTTCGTAATAAGAATTCATTTTGTACAATTATTATAATCAACTTGACGCGATCTGAAAGTAGGTTTTTGTAATACAAACTTGTATTATGTAGTGATAGCAATTTATGAAACTTGATTCTGTTCTACGCTTTAAATTTAAATGAATATTATGATGAATTTTACTAAATGTACTAACGGTATAATATAAAGGTATATTTTTTGTAATAGAATACTGCGAATTATATTATTATACAGTCGAGGAATGGTACAAATGTATGTTTAAATGAGAAAAAAATAAAAAACCTAAGCATGTAAGTTATATCTTTGCTGAGTTTGGGACTAGATGGCGTTGTTTGTAATGTCCAGGTATATGATGTAAGTATATAAGTTTTTTTTTTTATGAATGCTGTAGTATGAGATGAAAGGTTTTTTATTTTTTTATAGTTTTTTTCTCATAATGTGTGTCGAAATTTATTATTTGTGTGTCAAACGTCCAATCGAACAATTTGTGATTTAAAAAAATTCCTCCGCTGTATATTATTTTGTTTAAAATTGGGATAATGCAATGGTGAAGCAGTTGAGAAAAAAAAAACATTTTTGACTTAACTGCTGATATTATAATCTGTAGACCCGCTGTTTTTCCAATTATTGAAATCTGATTAATAAATATACAATTTACCTATCAATAGCTATCATAACTTTATTTATGGCTTGTATTGCGATCTTAGTTCTTTTTGTCGCAAACATTACAATTAAAACACTCGCTTCAAGATGTTTTTACTAATGTTTTAATTCATTAGACAAACGGCCGTTGTAGATACAAATCGCTAAAAAAATACGTTGACAGGGTGATAGAAGACCAGATAGTGATAGAAGTCCGGAACCAAGCTATGATATATCGTCCCTTAGCTAACAACACCGAATAAGTCATTTTTAACAACTTTACAGGAGACAAAAAAGACTGTCTATTTTAAAAAATCGGATTTTTCTGTTGTTATTTAATAAACACCCTAGGTAGTATTAGTAATGTTGTTAAAAATGACTTATGCGGTGTTGTTAGCTAAGGGACGATATGCAGTACACTAGATGAGTTAGCATGCTACTTTAGTGCGGTGTAGCGGCCCATATCACCATACAAAACTAGCAAACTAACTCATCTTGCTTATTGCATCTAGGACGCGCCTTCATATTTTTATAAATAAAATCTACAATGCTATCTTTATCAACGAAAACAGTACTATGACGTATTTGTTTTTAAATACTTACTATCTTATAAAAAGTTAGCGCAGACTTGATGTATTGATTACCATACGTAATGATGACGAAAAGTCAACGCTAACTTTTTATAACATAAAGGGTTAGACAGTAATGTTTAGCTTGGCGACAACCCGAGTTTTTTTTAGCGATTCGTTTTTACTCGATTCAATTTATGTATATTAAGTTTTTATATTCATATAAGCTCGATGTAGATAGTATTTTAGCAGTCCAATTTGTAAGATAGCTTATTAAAATCTAAATAAAATAAAATTATTTTTGATACTTACAAAATAGTCAATAACAGTACATTTTTATAATTGCAGTATCACTATAACTGTTGAGTGCAATCGAATTAATGAAACATAGCAAAATTATATACAAAAATAGTGCTTAGTCAATCTGTGTGTATATTCTATGCTCGCTTAGAATGTTATGTATAGACGAAAATATATATTTCCCTAGACAAATGGCAAAAACGTATATGCGTGTATTTTTCGCTGGATTCGTTGAAACCTTCTTACATAGTAGATTTCACTAATATTGATATAAAATTCACTTTATGAATGTATTGTTCAGTAGATCCGTTGATATCTAACTAGTTAACTAGTTTCAAGATTATTCGCACTGCCTTATAAATATATAGAAATATATTATGTGTTATATCTCTGGTGACATTAGATCGGTCTTGTTTAAATATTGATACTTCACGACTATATTTATAATACTTTCCAAGCCAGTGGTACAGTACTTATTGACTTATTGACTTATCAGGCTCGAATGTGACTTTTTGCTTCCTTAAGCAAAGGCGTTGAGGTTTTGGGTGCCCAACTTGCATACAAATAAAATTATAGCAAAAAAATCAAAATAAATAGCATTATTTTGCGCGGCGCTATAATAATAAATTAAAATTCCAGTAAGTATTTTGCAAAATATTGAATGCCGCTGATTTTATTTCTATTACTTGCTAAAATCTTTTAATATTTTCAACAGTAAAAATTTATTAATTTATTCATTTTTAATACTCATGTATAGAGCCCAGGCTTCATAGCCTGGGCTCCATTCAATCTTACCCCAAAACCCTTAATTTCTTATAACAAAGCAAAATAAGCCTGTCAAGTTTATGTCCACTGATGTCGCAAAATATGTAGTACAAAATTGTCCGTGAAATGTCAATAGATATCACTAGATTAGTCCAACTTCTGTATCGGTATGTCGTTGGTAATGCCTGGATGGGTAGAGTGTAGTCAGCGTTGTAGTGAGGTGCCTCTTGATTAAGTAACTTGCGACAGGTTTGTGGCAGACTTTAGAGCAACATAAACAACACTTAAACGAAAAATTAAGATAAATTACAAACACAAAAAAGGCAATCTAACAAACGATAAACTCTCGATTTTGAACATAGGTTGTTATTTTTCTTATATTTATCACTTGTTCTGAAATGTTTTGGCTTTCAAAGATCTTACATAATATGTAATAGATATTTTGAAAGATCTTTTGTAACCAAGATTGTGTTAGGAGCAAATCTATCCCAGGTTTCAATTAAAAATCGTCTCAATTTAAAAAAATATCGTATATAATTAGCGATTAATTACGGAGAGTTTAATTACGTCGCAAACCTCTCGCAAAATACGTAATCAAAGGGCAACCGGTGTGCAGGCTAGAACAATTTGTCGATGTATGTCGATATATGCCTTAGGTTAGTGTTGTGTGTTACAAACTATTCAGCGAGATATCTTTCCGTATCTTTATCACTATACTATTTGGCGAATACTACACGTGTTTATTATATATAATATAAGATATACAAATTGAATACAGTTATTAACTCACACACTATAAGTACTTAGTTAGATCAAAACATAGTTCAGTATTCATTTTAAGATTGGAAATATTGGTTGCATTTTAGATTGGATATTTTTTTAGTGATACATACTTCGTCTGTAACATTTTTGTTTTATTTTTATTGCGTCACTTTCAAAATACAGGGTGTTACATTAAAATGTGTCAAGTGGGAGTCTGAAGGAGTTACTTACACACTATTAAGACACAAGTATGTTCAGACTTATGAAACAAAATAAAAAATCTGACTGACGTTGTAATGAGACATTTTTTTTTGATCATAACTGAATAATTAGTATCTCTTTACCCCTCGAAGTGAAACAAGTTTCAAATTCCCTCATGACATTATTTATTCAGACACCCTGTATATAACATGTATTAGTCTAGATTCAGGAAAAAGTATATTGGAATGTTGTTGGTTATCTTGTCAAATAACTTTAATCGTTGACAACTAAATAGTTATTCGTATATAACTCGATGTTTTGATAACTGCTTCGTCTATTTGCTCGTTGTAAGCGTTATTTGTATGATCGAAATTAGTTACTAATAAAATGCCACTGTAGTGTTATTAACAGTTACTAACATTGCTTAAGTGTATCTTAGTTCATTACTTTTTTATATAATTTTGAATACTTTTTGTTCAATAATTATCATTGAAACTAGGTGCTGATTTTATTGTAACGCGTTTGTGATGGGGATTTTGTCTCTCTTATAATGTAATTGGTTATATAGTAAGCTACACCAATGTTGGCATTTTAAACTCAAATAAATTAATAAAGAGATTTCAGTCTTTATTAATATACACATTTTCTATTAAAAGCTAGATAATTAATCAGATTTAAAAACCGCTACTAGATTTTATCAATGAGATTTTAATACGCTGATTGATAATTATCCAGCTTTTTAGTCGCTGGAGGATTAACTTTCAGATTTTTAGCACATAACTTGTCTAATTGGTGAAGCTCATTATGTAATCGAACTACGGACCATTTTTCGTGCCACGGATAATTGTTGTGTTGTGTAAGCTTTATTTGGCTAATAGATCACAATGTAGCTTTTTCTGTCACTATTGTAATATTTCTAATGGAAATTTTAATTTAGGTCTAAGAATCATAAATTCGAATCCCTCAATGTACCTATTTTGAGAAAAATAAGCCAAATCATGATGAAACGGGTACATAACTACTGGATTCATTAACTTATAGGGTAAATTTTCACGTTTTTACACAAATCAAATTTAGCTACATACATTATATAATTTTTCTTAAGTACACATAGATTTTAACGTCATATCATGGTAATAATGCTCTAATCGTGTTAATCTTAACATAAGGATGTTGTGATAACTGTCATTAAGTGTTTCTAGTGCAGAGAGGTGAACACGGATAATTGTGACCATTGTAAACGTATCAAGACACACTGCGCCGTGACGCTGCAACGTTCGGTAGTCGAGCTGGCGCCAACGCGTAGTGTAGCTAATAGTTTTGATACTTTTACGATTGTCACATTTATTCGTGCACAGGCCTCTGGACTAACAGATTATATACTTAAAAATATTTGATCCATCTGTCTACGATAGCAATCACAGCAATAGCTCTCAAGTAGTATATCTCAGTCATACTACTTTTCAACTGTGTGTGCGAGCAAGATGCAATATAAAAAGCTTTAATGCAGAATCAAATCTTATTAGAAACAATTAATTCTATTTATCGGATCAGATATTTTAAAATATCTAATAAATAATGAGCACAAAAGGAAGAATTTCCCTTTCGGGTTTTATAACCTTTTAAATGTGATTGAAATATTTTAAATTGTCTGCGCTTTATAATAATTGATGATAGTTTCATTTTATTGTAATATAAAGTCATGCAAGCATAATACACTGTCATTGTTACACTGTCAGACCTTTGTCTATTGCATGGTTAATCTTTTTAAACATAAATGACTTTAAATTGAGGTATTTCAGGAGACACGAGGCAGTCCTCGTGTCTCCTGAAATACCTCAATTTAAAGTCATTTATGTTTAAAAAGATTAACCATGCAATAGACAAAGGTCTGACAGGTACTTTACGATTGTCACATTTATTCGTCCTCATCCCTCAGTAGGGATGAGGACGAATAAATGTGACAATCGTAAAGTAAAAGTAACGTATTCGATTCACGCTGCGTGTCAAACACCAGTACCCCAAGTGCGAGTTTGTGCACACACGGATCGCAGAGACGTGATCGCCAAGCGCCGCCAATTTTGTATGGAAATCCAAGCTTCTCAAGAAATCTGCTAGAGGCGCTGCTCGGATTTCCATACAAAATTGGCGGCGCTTGGCGATCACGTCTCTGCGATCCGTGTGTGCACAAACTCGTACTTGGGGTACAGCTCAACAACCAAACGTTGCAGCTAACTCGTGTGTGAATCTTAAACGCTGTGTCACGTTAACTTTACGATGGTTACATTTATTGCTTCTAGCCCTTCTGTATTTTAAAACTAAACGAAAATGCGCATTTAGTTCGTATATACTTTAACACATGTACAAGACTCTTAAATTAATTTGTTTGTATACACGAATGTATGTACACGAATTCCATATTTTTACATAAATTAAGAATAGTATCTTGAATGTATTTGAATCCGATATTACCGATTTGCAGTATTGAAAGGGGCAAATACAAAATGACTCGCCGGTGTCGCGATATGAATAACTAAGAGCTTTATTACATCATGTTAAATTATTTGTAGTAGAACAATATGATCTCTTATTTTATAATAAAATTTTCATGGACATTTACTTAATAGATTTTAGCTGTGTGTAGTTGTAATAGGATTCAGAACCGCACATTAGGTACATTTCGTTGTATTTCACTTTGTATTAACATTACTTGAAAGTGATGCCATCCAAAATTGTGACGTTCATTGTGGCACCGTTGATTCTTCCTCAGAACGTATAATTTAGTTTTTGATATTTGTATTTACATGATTCGTTTCCTGTGATCACCAAATATTCCATAAGGAATATACATTTTATTTGTACATATTTGTATTATACTTCCCTTTTATATTTTGTTGGTATTCGTAATGTAATGCTTATCAGGGAAGTTTCAACTGTGTTATTAAGCTTTAAAGTTTTGGATAGTAGAATTCGAATTTACCACAAGCCTTTTGTCTGTTTATTAATTTGTAAATATGTGATTTCGATTATCAATTAATGCTTAGCAACGAGCGATTGGTCGCTTATTGTCAGCCGGACTTCTGCGCATCTTGAGGCATATTGGAGTGTGCGACCAATAACAAAAGAGAATGGTTTATTCTACATTCCACTGACACCATCGAATTAGCTCAATACGAAAGACTGTTCGAGACTTTAAAATAATATCAATGATAGTTAAAAATATTTTCTGAGGCACATTAACGACTTTACTAAACGTGTTATACAGTGATGTAATGAATAAGAGCGAAATATTAACTGACTCACTAGAATTTAAGAACAAAATACAGTCTTGTGATACAGAACCATTCGAGAGAGACACCATTGTCCTATTTAAGAGTTAAAACTATCAATACGAGGAATGCTATTTTATTATCAGTTGTAAGTGCTTGCGCTGCTCCGTCTTGTGATATTCCTATTTTATATGATTGTATCATTGCACCTAATGAAGCAATAAACCGATGGCCTTATCAAACGAATGTTTAATGCATAGACATTGCGAGTTGGAGCAGTGGAAGTACGATACGTGTAAAAGTACAAAGTTATGTCTTGTGCAGAAGTTCGCGGCTCGGCTGCGATCGAGCCGAGCTGTGTGTAGTGTGATGTGATGTGATGTGACATGAGCGTATGGTGTGGTCTCGCTGTTTGTTTGTTGACACATTATGTATATTTGAATGAATCAAATTATAAAATAATATGAATTTTATTAATTGTTTCTATTGTCCCAACCACCTTACTTTAGGGTATACTTTGCTTATCAATAAATAGTTATTATTATTACCATACAGGCTAATCTGCTCAAGTTACCGTAACTTTGACTAGTCCTTCTGTACCTCTACCATGAGTTGTCACAGTAAAATCGCCTGACTTTACTACAGTAGTTACGTAAATATTAGTATTACGAATTTTAGTACCAACTATCCCGCTAGAGGGGCTGTACAAATCTTCATACATTTTTTAAACTACAGACGCTACGCTAGCGAGTATAGTAAGTATGTATAGTAAAAACTCATGATAGAGCTACTTGTCTAAAAAGTAAATACTCATTATTTATGATTTATTTGGTCTTACAACTAGGGCATAATAACAATAAAAAACACATATTTACACCTATTTATTTCTATAAATAATAAGTACTAAAACAAATCAACAATCTAAATATACTTGAATACAACATCTTTGAAGCTATCAACGGTCTGCAGTTCGAGGGTAACTGGACACTGCAGCCAATTAGCGAGGAATTCTTCTGTGTAGCCGAGGAGGAAATACATTTTGGTGGGTGAAACCGCGCGTCGGATTATAGCGGCTACGCGGATGTGATTGAACTGACGTTTGATGATTACCTGATGGTCAGAACACATTCAATTGTAATTTTGGGTATAAGATGCAAAAATCATAAAATATAGTTGCACAATATGCATTGTATCAGATCAATAAATAGTGCAATGGAACAAATTCCTGAAACTGCCTTAAATAAGTGAATAATAAATAAATATTCACAGACATTTCACACATTACATAAGTCCCAAACTAAGTAAAGCTTGTACTATGGGAACTAGTCTGCTGATAGAATGCTTTTAGCAATAAGGCAACTTGTTGAACCTACTTACTAGATATTAACTAAGGTACTTTTTCATGTTTTTTTCTTGTGACATGCAATACAGAATATTCTTTTCTATGTAGTTGATGGCTTGGAGAGCTTTGGAGCTCCTTAGAACTCACCTCGCTGCAAACAAGGCCATGCCAAGTCCCAGTCATGAATCTTCTAATGAATTCATCTTCTACAACCGTTTCTGATCTTCGAAGACCATCTTTCAAGCTCGCTGGAAAGAAAAGTTGGTTTGTTAGTTATACTACATCTATATACAGAGGGTGCAAAGCGCCTGCATAATTATTCACTAGTCAAAGTCAGACCCTAATAATTTACATAACAGACTAAGCTGTTAGGTATTACAGTAGAACCTCGATAAGTTAAAGTCCAAGGGAAACACAAAAAAATATTTTAAGTTATAGAGGTTTTAAGTTGTCTAGGGTGGTTTTGGGCTCTGATGGGAAAGGAACACGTAATTTTTTGATGTTATAGAGGTTTTTTTAGTTACCGAGGTTTGAGTTATTGAGGTTCTACTGTATAAGTACTTTGAGGTAATATTAGTAGGTGTAGTGGTAATAAAGATAGTAAACCCACAAGTATTCCAAGAGTTCCATGACTTTCGATGAGCGATGTAGTGAGGTCCGTTAGCCATTTCATAGGTCAGCGGCCGGTCACGTTTCTTCGTGATTCTGTACTTCCCTGCTACTACTCTGCATAGAGGAGCTGATGTATGCAACTGTGATGACAATACAGGCGCCCATGACGATAAAGTCCCACTTAGTCCTACGCCAGACTGAAATAAAGAAGGTTTTATACTATTTTTACTTTTTAACTTATAACTGAATGATTATAAATAGATGTGTCTTACCTGTGCTAGTTTTAGTATTGTTTGATTCATTGAGCTACTTATTTGACTTGGATTTATACAAATAAATAATTTGTACAATAAAATGTAACTCGTTTTGTTTGTTATGATTTTTTTGAGGTTAGGTTTATTAGAAGATGGGTATGTCAAAATAGACAACTCAAATCAAATGTCAATGTCAATTACTATTGTGAAAATTGGTTCTAGTATCAGTGAGGAATGAGACGGGTAAGAACATTTATGATGTCATTAAATTCTTTAGCATCTAATATAATACGAATTATTTTTTAATAAAAATAATAAAAAAAGGCATATTACAAAATATTATTAACGTTGACAAAAAAGACGTTAACGCAGTTCATAGGTATTAATTTAAATTAAGTATTGCATTCATTCTTCTATTAACGATATCATAAATGCAGAGATTAATTTAACGCAGCATTCCTTATCTCTACACTTTTATTAAACTCTTATAACAACGCAAAAAATATGGCACGATATTTCTTCGTTCTTCTCATTTTATGTTTTTATTTTTTATTGTTTCTTTGCTCTGGTAAACTTTGTTTTATTGCGTATTGAATTTGTATTAAAGTTACAAAACTAAAATAAAGTGAATACCTATGATTTTTATTTTTTGCAGCTGAGAATATCAATTTCAAGTCGAAATCATCCCTTGTCAATGGAATACTACAAAAAGTGCTTAATCTCTCTGTATCGTCCTTCGCGCATACTCCTGTCGAAGAAAGAGAAAAAATGATGGTAAAAATAGAAGAAAAGTTGAATAAATCGGCGCAGTTTCTGGGTCCTAAGAGTGGAAAATATGTGAGACTTATCATGGAAGGAGTTAAATCAATAGCTATTAATAAACATGCATTAAAAAGTAATAATGATGTTCAGACCGACAGCAGTAGTGAAGAAATAGATTACGATGAAATGTACAGTACTGAAGAGCAGTTGCAAAAAGGAAGTACAAAAGTTTTGGACACAAATATAAAGAAAACTGGTAAAATCAAATCAAATGACGAATCTTTGAAACAATATAAACATTTCGAAACAAACCAAAACGATAAAAGTGATATTGAAAAGAATACTATATTAAATAACAACCAAGGTTTACTAAATATAGCTATCGCATCACAAAATGTTAAGACTACGAAAGATACAGATAATACCGAGGACAACGAAGCAAGAAGGATGGAGTTTGAATTCACTGATAATATAGATGTAAATAAAAATCTTAACAGTCCGAATATGCGAAGTCGAAGCAAAGAAATGTTAAGCAACAACAACAAAGATGGTGATAACAAGAAACCTTATTATTTAAATGTAACAATTAAATTACCATGCGAAGACAAAAATTCAATAACATGCGCTCAGATAAGAAAACTAAGAACTATTAAATGTAGCAGCAAAACTTTATCTATACAAAAATTATGTGATGGTGTCGATGACTGCTTTGACTACTCAGATGAACGAGATTGTGCAAAACAAGGTAGATCTTTTAGAAACTGATATACTACTATAACTGTACCATTTATTCGTCACACTTGCCATAAGTTCTACATAAGTTATACTTAATTAATCAAAAGAAATTTTTTTTAGGAGTAAATAAAGTTCGTAACGCGAGTCAGTTAATTTCGGATATAGAACATTCTCTTAAAAATAAATGCATCACAGGCCGTATTGATGAATCACTCATAAGGAAACAAAATGAAATATTGCGCACTGTTCTTCAAACACAGCTTAAATTCATACAGAAGTACGCGACTGTTGGTATAGCAAATTCTCCGCAAACTAACTTTAGAAAACTGTATACTGAACCAGAAGATGTAAGACAAACTGTGAATGAAGTAGCAGATGTTATTATGACTTTTTCTATTGCTCTCGAGCGCACTCTCTGCTCAGATACAGTTGAAGAAGAAACACGTAAATTCAGCGACTTAAATGAAATTGAAGAAATCTTCGAACGTGAAACTTTAAAATCTATTTCATGGTCTCCGAGCTCTTGTCAATGCATCGAAGATGTCTGCGTTGGGAAATGTGTAGAAGATTGTGAATATGTATGTTTACAAAAATATCAGATACGCAGATGGCAATGTCAAGCTGTTAACGATGAGAAATCTGTATCGTTAGATTTAGTATGCGATGGTAAACTCGACTGCTACGATGAAGCCGACGAAAATGGTTGTCATACAGGTAGTGATTCTTTTACTTATGCTGCAGATTTTTAGAATCATCCATATGTTACAATCATTATGTAGTTTCAGGTTTATCAAAATTCGAAGCTAATAACTTGTACAATGTAATCCTTGACATGATAAAAACAAAATCAAAGTTGGTAAACGACAAAGAAGTCAGGTTCTCGTTGATTTACTTACAAATGTTGGTGGAGAAGCTTCAGCAGTTGACTACGAAACGAGATCCAGATGTTATGGGAGTGAAAATTCTTAGGGACCAATGCTTTTCGAAGATGATGACGATTTACGATCAGGCAGGGCAAAATCAGGTGTCAATGGCCGTTATGGATGATATCTACGTATTCTTGATGACTCTGAATGATAAGCTGGTGAACGCAATGAAGCGATCTCACATGGGGAATGAAAAGTTAATTTCACCCGATGGTTGTTTCTGTAGAAATAATAAATGTGCTTTACTGAAATGCTCAGCTGCATGCATACGGGCATGTCCCACTGAACCGAAACTTACTAGATACTTTTGTGGTGGGTCCTCAGAGATGAATCAGTCAATACCTATAGAGGCAATATGTAATGGAAAAGACGACTGTCCCGAGAAAGATGATGAGAATAACTGCAGTGAAGGTATTGACAATAACCCTTAATAACTTAATAGACTAAGCTCGTAAATAAATATTTTCTACATTATTGCCTTAATTTCAGAAATATGCAGAAACCATCACTTGGTTCTTTTACGCCACAACATCAACCAGTTCGATGAAGGGAACAAAGCTACATCTATTGGAGAAGCGTTAAAGGCTTGGAAAACAAAGGTAAATCTATATAGGCTACTTTTTCTTATAGTTAGGTACTTCAATATGAGATAAGGAACTAAGCAGCAGGTAAGTATAGTAACTATCAAGCCCTCTCCATAAAATGTTCCAGGCTCTACGGCGTCCGTATATCGGGAATGGGAAAAAAATGGCCCGTAGCGCTGTATAAATGACTACATGGTTTTATTAAATCTATTCGTATGTAACATTTCGTGTAATATTGGTAAAAAATCACTAAGGGTAAGGTCTTATACCCATCAATCATCTAGATGAGATGCATACAAAATAAATTGTCTCCTGCAGGTATCAGCGACGCTTAAGGTGGCAGAGTCCAATGATCGCCTCACGCCTCAGATACTCCGTGACATCGCAACCGACATGCTGCACGATCTTGTGATGTCGTACGCATCACTCACCAGCTCCAGACGAGACAGTGATCGGGTCATCGGCCAATTTTACAAGATGGCGCTCATTGTTATGGATTCTTTGAAAAGCTGCTCCAAATAAATGAATTTGAAAAACATGTCTATATCTCCTACAGGAAAAGTTTCATTTACTTAGGTACGTTATTTACACTAGATAGCTACTCATACACGTAATTTGTTATTTGTATCATTTAGGTATTCTTGAAATATCATAATCTGATTTATGAGAAGTCAATAGGTACCTACCTATCTATACTTAGTAGAAAAGTACTGAATTTTAAAATAGGCATTCCTAAAATCCAAATATATATAAAGAAAATTGACAAATTATTCAAATACTTGCTGATAAAATGCTGTCTCATGTACTACCACGTTAGTAGGTAGGTAGGTACACTTGTAAAAAATGCCCCACACTACGCAGAGGCAGAGGGCAAAGGAAGATATGGCATGTAGTTGTTAAAATTAGGTAAGGTCAGTGTGGGTAAGTCCGTCTAGGCCCTAAGTCCGTCTAGTGGCAATAACTTCCGTTTTTGAATAGCTAGAGCCATATAACTCGGTTGGTAAAACAGTATCATTGAGTTTGTTCGAACTAGGGATAATAGATGTCGCTAACATCTTAATGTTGGAAAAAATTTGACAACCAATTTTTTCCGCGAATTTAACTTGAAGTTGAAGTTTGACGTCTCGTCGAAAAATGAAAAAAAAAGGTGTGAAATCTAAGGAGTTTTCTGAGTATCTGTGATAACGTAGGCCATTTACAGATTCGGGAATGTATATCTGGTGTCCGATTCAAAAATAACGCATTAGTTTCGTAATTATAACAAATAGAAAAAATGCAAGCTTCGAATGTTATAGTTGGGAAGTCCGTCTACTATACATAAGGCAAGTCCGTCATATGCCGGTCTTGCCTTAATTCCAGATATTGTCAACCTTTTTAGTAGTTCAAATTTTATAATTATTTTATACTGTTTATTCAACTTGTAAGTTTTATTCGCCTGTCTACGAAAGTGAACTCTTTTCAGGGTTAAGCTTGCCTCTGTAAATCTAATCTATTTACGTTTATTTTTCTGTATTTACTTTGTGTATAATAAATAATTACGTGAAAGATGCACTGGTATGTTTGCAAGAGGACTAGCATCACCTATAAGTATTCTTTAAAAGTTTATAAATTGTGAATACATATTTTGAAAGCATGGAACTATCCAACCTTTTTTTTAGTTTCTGATTTTTTATACCTGACTCATGTAGCATGGCACATCATGTCGGACTTTGTGAACATTTATCGTTTTAACAAAGATCTGATTTATAAAATTATCCCATACTCATTTACTTCGTACTGACAGAAAGTGTTATAAATGTAGCTACAGATCCGGCAATAGTTTGCCGCACCATTTCTAAATTCATACATTACATTATTAACGATTACTTGTTTACAAATAAAATAAAATAAAATAATAAGATTCTTGTGTATTGATTTGTATGTTATTGACAAAATAAAATCGTAAGTGGGTACTTTGTGAAAATGTTTACAACCACTGAAAGTACATCATCAGCAAAGATATGCCGGACTTGCCCTTGATTTTAATAATTTTATTTTTCTTTAAAAGTATACCTTATAGTCACACGTTTAAAACACTTATTTCAACGGCAGCTTTTCATCATTTATCGTTAAGGTTTTCATTCATATTGGCTCACTAGGTACGATTTTATTGCTACTAGACGGACTTGCCTCAAACTGGTTGGGAAGTCCGTCTAAATGCCTACTTTACAAAAAAATGCTATAAATCTGAAGACAATTACAATTAACCCTATTTTTAGATAGATATAGAAAGACAAATGTACTACCAATATTTTCCGACTACTTAAAGTAACATTTAAATTTTATTTCGATTTTTAAAGTTCAATTGAAATTCAATTTAAGAAAACTATGCCGGACTTGCCCACACTGACCTTACTTATAAGAATAGAAAACATGGTAAGCAGAAGTAAAATATTCAAAAACAAACATCATAATATTGCAAAAACTATAGGCCTGCTAATTACCTTGTTACTTTCCAACAAAATCATTAATAGGATATTAGATAGGCCAAGTATAATTTAGTATATTAGTCACCGTCTTATCAGTTGGCAAACTTGACACAATTGTGAAATATATATCGTTGCATTTCGTTCTTGTCAGTTTCATTTGTTCCACCGACGTCGAGCAACATGGCAGGTATGTGATAACGGGTGATTGTGATAAGGTGGTGGCTCATCAATTTTTTTTATTTAAAAATTCGTGAATTTCATCCGACATTACTGCGTTTTAAAAGTGAGAATCTTATGGTAAGTTCGATTGTTTTCCGTTTTATGTAAATATATCTACCTATAGCAAAGAGAAATTTATAATTTTTCATTTTTGATGTCATTTGTAAATAGATAATTCTGGATAAGTAACGTTCGATAAAATTACTTACAAGATCTTATCATACAACATAATAATCAGTCCTTTTGGTGTTCGTAAATCTTTACAAGAATTAAATTTTAATATTTTTGCAAATACATAAGTATACCTACCTATACTTGTTACTTTAAATCTATATTCCTTTCAATTTTAATTTCATAACGTACTTTCATTGTTAAAGGACTTGTTTAGCAAATACCTATAAGTACATCGTACTACTTAATCTAGGGCAGCTACTCTAGAAAATCACGATCTCATTCTCTTGAGAAAACAAATCCACATGTAGGTAGGTACCTAAGGATTTTGACGACACAGCATACATGTTTGCATATAGGTATGTTTGTATGATCTTGTATTTATATACCTAGAACTAAAACACTAGAATGCTTAAATTTTCAAGACGACAGGTATTCGATTCTGAACTTTATCATTTCGAATTATTTAGATATATTATCTGCTTATCCATTAGGTATTGTTCAAGAAAGAGCTGATAAACTAGGTAGACTACCTCCTATCTATTGATGATAACAATGACTCTCCTAGAGTAAATACACATGTTAGTGTCACAAGTGTTTTGAGAAAAACATGATTGAGAACACAGTTGTACCTACAACAATGCGTCGATATTATAACTTCTCTAAGATATTCTCTAAGATATTACATTCTTACGAGTATCTTCCTACCAACATTAAACCTATTTTCGTTATCCTACTTGTTTATAAATTTTATCATGAAAAAAAGGATAGCGAAGCATTTTTTGAACGTAGAGTGCGTACCTATACTATAGCTCTATCAAATTGAAAAAAAAAACTTATAAATAAGTTTTTTTTTAGAATAATCTAACAAAACATAAAAGTTTCTATCGAAATTATTGTAATTGTTCGTTAATTGTTTTTTCCACCATTATCGATCGTAAATTTATAAAACAATTTGAAAACTATTATGATCAGGTTATTTGAAACCACATACATTTTTAATAACTATTAATTTCTAATCAATACATGTTCAACCACAGAACGTTTACCTTGAACAATTCCTCAAATAATTATAAAAAATCGCTGTTCAGGACGTCATCCGTACCACGGCTATGGTGCTCCTCCACCTCATTTCCCCCCCGGCCCCCCTGGTCCCCCCGGTCACCCTGGTCAACCCCACATGTACCCCGGGGTAATGTACTATCCCGTGCACCCTGCCTACTTCTACCCCTACCCCGCCCCGCCAGACAACTCGGTCCAAGTCGTGGAGGAAGCTGAACCGGAGAGCAGTGAACCAGAACTGCCCGGGGAAACTGTTGAGCTGCCGTGGAGTAAGTGATCAATGGACCCATCACAGTTAGGAAATGACACCTTCATTCCCTGGGACTTTGGGTTGAAATTCGGCAGAAGTACCTACTGAAAATCGGCCGGAAAAAACTGAACGAAGTTCAAACGGGCGTTACGAACTTTGACCAAATTGACAGAAAAGGCAGAACTTTGGAATATAATCATCATTACAAAAAATAATCACTGATAATGCTACCTATCAATAGTTCCAAGATTTCCAAGTATCTTTAATTTAAAAAATACTTTCCAGCTTAATCTTATCCACAGCTTGGTATTTTGATAAAAAATGATAAATACTTGGATTTAGGTGAAGTACGTGGAAGCATGAATGCTCATTTATTTTCTGCAATATTGAATCACTGATTTCAAATAATTGATTAATGATTCAAGTCTTTGCAGGTTTTTTATTAATATTTTTTGACGGGCAAGATAACTGCAAAAAAGTCCGCTGAAAAACTTTCCAATGTTTTTATAAGTAGTTCTGGGGTCTAAATATCCTGATAGGTTTTTAAGGTTCTTGAGCTGATAGGGTATTTGAGGGTGTCATTTCTCCTGCAGCTTGATTGTTCGTTCGCCGATGTTGGGCCAATCCTCTCTATGGTTCCTCTCCCTCCTCTCTCACCGTCTTTGTGGTAAGATGTTGATATCGATTCAAAAATTCGAAAATATCTCACAATCCATACAGAGTTTTGGCCGTAGCTTACTGTGTTTTTCTCGTCTGTGTTTTTTTTTAATTTGTGTTTCTCATTTTTTTTTTTTTATTTTATAAAATATAATCGTCATTCGTTTTACCACAAAGACCATTCCCTCTTTTACACCAATATACTGCTTATTACTGCAAATACTGTCTTTTTTTTGAAACGTTATTTTCGCCTACACGGTAAGTAGGTACAACCACTTGGGATTACTGAGTAGGTACGGAGGTACGGATATTTTTTTCATACGAAGTGGAACAAATGAGGTCAAGATATCATAAACGCCCTGCTTCTTCTGCTTTTTCTTCTTCTTGCGTGTTTATATATATTAATTGGTACACGATAACAACTTCAAACCAAGTTCGAATAGAAACGCCCTGCTTCAATATATCCATTCCCATATTCAAAAAAGGTTAATAAACAATTTGTAACTTTCCAGGCACATACAAGTGGGTCCCAGCATGTCTGAGCCAACGCAGCATTCCCCCCGGAGCTCTGCGCGTGGGCACCGACGTTGACGGCGACGAGATCTACGCCGGTAGAGCACCCCATGAGGGTGACATTCTCCCCGCCAAGGTTATCCCCTCCAAAAACGCATGCTACATCTGCTACGGGGGAGAGGAGATCCTGAAAGACCAGTTTGAGGTTAGTGTTGCATACGGCTGCATGGGTAGATGTATAATTTATTTGTAGCCAGGAAAAAACATAAACTTTACTACTCATCACCACACCACTTCTATAGATGCCAATAATTATGGTTGGTGATGTTTGGTGATGGTAAACCTCATCACTTCACCACACAATTATAACCAAGTGTTTTGATATTTATCCTATCATTGTCAATTCACTCGCACCAACTTCTAAAGACCTATTTTCATGAGATCTCATAATTTGTAACTTCAAGCTGTCAAAGTATCTACCAAGTAGTACCAGGAGCGACTATCAAAATGCTAGTGAAAATGACTTGTTTATTTCCATTCCAGGTGTTGGTTCCTGCGATGTTCTCCTGGCAGTTCTCGACAGGCGGCGCCGTGCCCCCGGGCGCCGTGGAGGCCGGCCTCACGGCTGATGGAGAGAAACTCTTCTACGGCAGGGTGAACCATGATGGCTGCACTACTCCTGGCAAGGTAGATAAATATGTTTATGAAGTGTTTATTTTTGACTCTCAAACATACAGTGCTTAATCTAATTAGCCTACGTATCAGTAGCAACATACAGCTTAGATAGATCACTATTGTTTACCACAATATTGGTAATTATTCGTATACTCAGTTAATTTGTTTGTTCATGTTTTTGATCTGCAATGAGTTGGTGTACTGCCTAGTAAACTTAAAGAACCTTTTCATGTAAAAAGCATAGAACAAGCTTATGACCCAATTGATTGTAAGCAGTTATCTATTACACAGATTTATTATTTCATAGATCATATTCATTTTACAGAAGGAAAGTATATAGGTATGCATAGCTTCTATCGCGGGCCTTGAGCATGGAAACCGTATCCGGAAATTCCGTAACGAAAATACCGAACCAAAATAACCTAACACTGCGCTTGCGTAGTCCAGCAAAAAGTGCTATGCAATAGCTTTACCGCGGCAGTCCCCAAATGCCACACGTCTTTTTTTTAAAAAGATCAGATAATTCAGCTAATAAGCTCCATAAAAACGCAGCCTACTTGATTCTACAGAGCAAAGAGTTTTCAACTCGCAAACGAATTTACTAAAATGATCTTAACTTTCAGATTCAATCGAGCCACGAGTGTTGCTACTACCCCTTCGACGGAGAAGAGAAGAGCTCAGCTGAATACGAAGTACTTGTACTTCTGTAAGACACGTCGAGGTCACCAACAACAAATGACAATCAACACACCAACCTCAAACATGTGACGACAAAATATAAACCACATAAATTGATCCTAAAGGTTTTTACGAACCAACAAATATAAATATGCAAATTTAAATGTATATTATATACCATTCAGCACCATTTTGCTCTAGTTTCTGGCCCTAACAACTGTGTATGTAAAGTAGAATAAATTATGCTAATGCCAATGTATTTGAATTTATTCGAACAAGTATGTATAGACTGTTATAGAAAGTATCGTAAATAAATGTATTTTTGTACGAATTTCATGTCTTTTTATTGCATCAGATTGTAAGTGAAGTTTAACAATAGCAAGTTAAGTCTCTCCATTTTCTTTCACTCCTTCGTTTTCTTTTCCTGATTCTGCAGTCAGAAATCAGAAATATTTTATTGTTTAACTGTTGTACATAAAAGATCTTAATTAGAAGTGGTACAAGTTTATACAGTTTGTCCAATCCGGACGTACAATAAGAGGGCAATGAACAGAGCCATACCCAATAAATGAAGTCAATACATACATTACTGAGGGATTATTAATACATTTAAATACCTGTATAGAATCGTATGTCTATCTATTGTTTGCGATTTACTACCCTTCTTGCTGTTCTCACATTTATGTGGGATCATCCCTCGCTTTAAATTCTCTAGCTTAATATTATAAAAGCCTTATTCGCCTCAGCTTTATTGTCACAACCATATTTAAAAAAACTCTAATAAATCCCTGCTATAAAAACGTACAAAGTGTATGCAGACCGCTACCTTGGCGCAAGATGAGCATTACAACGAGGTTCGCAGCCGCAGACGCGCGTATCGCAACTCATTTTACTTGCAAACCAGTGGTTTTAGCGATTGGTTCACTATGAAGGCAGTGTTGTGTTTTATCGTGCTCTGTAAGTAAACAGTCCTATACATTTTACTATATATAAAAATGAAATCCGTTTTCCGTTGTCACGACATAGCATGAATACGGCATGACCGTTTTTGGCTGATTTTTTTTTTGTAGTTTTCTAATACTCTGTACAAGGTTCTTACGGATTTTTTTTAAGAAAATCTCTCAATAAAAAAAAATCTCTAAGGCGGTACGAAGTTCGCCGGGACAGCTAGTCCTATATATTTTACTATACATACTAAGTATATACTGACTATAGAAATTCGTTAAATTTGAATGTTACCATGACGAAACCTTAAAAACTATTAGCTACGTCTATCAAATAATCATGTGCAGACTTGACAGTTAACACTCGGTTAAAATTATCAAATAAATAAACTCTTGCTCAGGTAATTGCTGAATTAGCTTTGGTTATTTTATTTCTTTAACTAAGTACTACTACTACATTTTGATACTAAGAGTTATGAGTTTAACAGATACATATGTTAAACTCTTAATTAGTAAAATATTGCAAAAAAAAATCCGACAACCACATCACTTTTGCCTATACGTCGGCAAATTAAAAATATTCTGGATCAAATTCCTTAGAACCGTAACAAATACTAAGTAGTTATTAGTAATACTAGTTATTAATATTATAGGGGAAACTTGCGTCACCGAATATCCTTCAGTTGCAGATCAGTTTTCGATGATTTTACTATAGTAACTCATCAGAATTCCGTGGCATTTTTGTGGACTGACGTGACTGAGCTTTATAAAATTATGGTGACTTTTGATCTCTCTACCATCTCTCTTTCTTTCTACTCTAACAAATTAAAACAACTCTTTAAAGACATTTATTATTTTTGCCGTTAGTAATTATAATTAGATAATTAATAATGTTAGGTACTTACTTAAATTTTGTATTATTTAGCGATTTAGGTAATTGAACTTTTTGTGATTGTTTCACCAACGACCGGATATCATTGGTTATTATGACTCAAAAGGAAAATAAACTGCTTATGTAACTGCCTGTTATAAATATCAGTGGGGCTATCCAGCAAGGGGAAACTTGCGTGACCGAATATCCTTTCAGTTGCAGATCAGTTTTCGATGATTTTACTATAGTAACTCATCAGAATTCCGTGGCATTTTTGTGGTTTCTGTTAAAAATGACGTCAATGCCGCGGTTTGAGCATGGCCTACCTGATTTAAGCATGACCTACCAGATTTGAGCATGGCCTACCTGATTTTTCGTTAATTCTATCAAACGGTATGTAAATCGATCATTCAAAATATCAATAAAAGACGAAGAAGAAAACTGAACTGCTATTTGATCAAATATCAGTTCAAAAACATTTCAGTTGTCAGAATACCCCCCCAGTTACCTTAGTTCTGACCTAGGTATTAGTTATATACTTTACCGCATAACTTGCATTAATACTAAGGTTTATTTATATTACCTAGGTATCGCACACTACATAAGTGTGCGTATGTTTACTGGCTGTTGGTGGCACTTAGTTACGGTCCGTAACTAAGTTCCGTAACTTACGAAAACTGAAAGAAAGTAATACATACAGAGGATTTTTTTTTGCCAAAATTTAGGAAACTTTGTTGGTTTTGTAGTCAAAAGTGTAAGACTGCTTGTATTTCAATATTAAAGAACATGACTTATTCCCCCCACTTATGGGAACGTTTCAATATTGCATGCACTTTACTACATATTAATAATAAACGCTCGTTTTCGTTACTTTTAATTTTATATCATGTTTACTAAATATATTTTAATATAATATATTTACGGACATTTTACACATCACACTTGAGTCCTAAACTAAGCAAAGCTTGTACTATGGATACTAGACTGCTGATATAATACTTATATATTATATACTTATATAATACTTATATATATATATATATATATATATACATACATAAACATAGTAATTTTATTATTTAAACAACGCGGATTTTTCTTTGTGTTTTAATAAAATATAAAAACCCCTTGATTTCAGTGTTCGGTGCCGTGGTGACCGACATGGCTGGAGAATGCTTCATGGCTGGGTTCTACTTAGAGCTGGGCTGCACTCCCGTACAGCCTGATGATAACTCCACCTGTCCTGTCGCGTTCACCTGCCCAGACCTGCACCCTGACCCGTCTATGTGCTATTATAGGTAGGCAAATTGGTAGCGTGAGATACTGTGATCGACTAGACTAGACGACTAGATGTGATCACCTACACGAGGTTTTTTTTATTTGAGTAATTGATGGAACAAGTAAATGTCCTGATGATGTTAAATGATAACTTCTAACAGTGCATTGCCTCATCGAGCACAGATATTAAGGATGTACCCTGTAAGGCATCTCGCTGCTTCTCAGCAATGCGAGTACACTGCTTATATTATAACGTTTTAGACTGAAATCGAAAAGTCAAAAAGCTCAGTGAAATTTTCAGTGAGCTTTTCACCTGGGTGTTACTATTAATGTATTTACAAAAAAAAAGTATTCTACACTGGCCTGCAAAACTAAGTATCACACTTTTTAAATTGCGATAACTTTTTAAGTAAACAAGACATACTTTGATCTCAACCCAATTGAGCACGCCTGGGACGAGCTAGGAAGGCTTTTCAGAAACCGCAGACCATCTCCTACCACCCTCAGGGCACTAAAACAGGCCCTGTTAGAAGAGAATAGGTCCCCAAAATCGGCTCCGAATTCTCCTGTTCAGTATGCCAAGCCGGCTTAAAGCTCTAATCAGAGTCCGAGGAGGGAAAACCAGTTATTAAAAATGAAGTAACATGTAAAACATACTTAGAAAATGTTAGATGAGTTTTTAGACACTAAGCTAAGAATACAAGCTTTGCTTAGTTTGGTACTAGACACACTCTTGTACTTATGTGTGAAATGTCCGTGAATATTTATTTGGACTTGTGTGTGATAGTGCGATGTAGAATAGAATAATGTAAAGTTATCAGTTGGCTAGTTATATCATTAGTGACAGATGGATAACCTTGTCCTTGCACCGACGAACCTTCCGTGAAGTCACAGAGCCGAAGCACTGCAAAAACGGAGGCTGTGACGTCTGACCTCTCAAGATTGGGAAATACCTACTAATGACCTTCCTCAGCGTTTTCTTATGAAATTATTTATTTATTATTCCACTGCAGCGTAGGAGCAAATATTGACCATGAGCGAACTGATGTTTTTAATGCATTTCCATACTTTATATACATACTTATATGATTTATATGTGTCAAGGTATATGTGTGAAGCTATATTTGTAAGGAACCAATAAACGCCGTGAAAGGTAAATAAGGTCTTGGTCGTTTCTCGTTCTTCTCAGCCACCTAAAAGTCCTAAAAGTCATTGGAACAAAATAAGACCTCACAAATACTTTTGTATGTATTGTAGAAATAGTATTTGACGACCGATGTGGCGCGGTGGGCGATGGTCCGCCTGCGACGCGGAAGGTTGCGGGTTCGATTCCCGCCTTGGGATAAATGTTTGTATGTTCTGCAAATATTTATTCCGGGTGTTCTGGGTATTATATGTATAATAAAAAATATCTATCTATGTAATATATTGTATTAAGTATGTCAGTCTTCTAGTACTCATAACACAAGCTCTGCTTAGCTTGGGGCTAGATGATGTTGTGTGGATTGTCCAGCATTATAAAAAAAAAAGTATCGGAACATAAACCTAAGTATACAAAAAAATAAATATTTACGGACATTTCACACATCACACTCCAGCCCCAATCTAAGCAAAACTTGTACTATGGGAACTACATGTAGATTGCCGAGGATACTTATATATACATTTTATATGATCAGCAAGCGCTTTAAATTTCAGAGGATCAGCGTACAACGACCGTGCTCCGATCCCCCAGAACGTAATCCTGGCATCATGCTCCCAAGCCTGCAGTTGCAGCGTCAGAGGCGTGCCGAGGATCGATTGCGCGTCCGTCGACTGCGTGACAACATTCAACAGTGACGAGCGCCAGCAATGTATCAGCACTTATGAAATGGACTCCTGCTGCAGCACTGCTAACGTGTGTGGTAAGTCTACAATGCTGCCTAGGAAGTCAAAAGGCTGGTTACGGTTACTGTTTGGGGCAAACGTAATAAGTGAAAAGAGTGACCAGTTCGGCTGGTTTAGGTAACAAAATACTTTTAGAAATAATATTGTGGTGCCCCAGCGGGATCAGGTTCGGCTCTAAACTTAATTTAAGACAATTGTAACCAACATGTTGCAATAAATGAATCTATTTATCTATCACGGTGTAAATTACACATATAATAAATAATATACTATGTACACAGTACAGCATCAAATACCATCGATAATAGGTAGTATCCCTAAATAGCATCATGGAGCATTGTAAAATGTTTTTAAGTATCTTAATGTGCTGTATCAATGCAATACCTGTCAACCAATGACCTATTGTTGCTTTTATTGAAGGACCCACCATTAACATCTATGATTTCATATAATTATTTTTGTCATGATCTTAATATAGCGCGTGATGATATTTTTGACTCACATTTCTATGTGACTAAACCATAACACTAAACTAGTGTAAAGTATGCCGCATATGGTATCTAGTGTCATCTAGAATTGCGACATTTTATAAAAGTCATCTTCTCTCAATTAAAGAGTTATAATAAACAAATGTTTTGATTAAATTACTTAATTATAACTTTATATTCTGTAAATATTAAAGGAGGTGTCCAGCCACGGTTACTTTTGTATTTGTATAATAGTCTTTATTTTAATATTTCTATTAATATATATTATTATAATAATATTATTATTTCCAGGAAAAGACGCAATAGCAGAACTAAAAACATGCGAAGTCGACGGTAAATCCTATTACGAGGGCGAACAGTTCGAGCCAGCCAATACAGGCAAAGTGTGCGTCTGTTCTGCGAACTGGGACGGGGACATGAACAATACTTTTTGTAAAGACATCAACTGTGGACTCGAGCTTCACCATCAAGATGAGATTATGGGAAAATGTGCGCCTGTCTTTTATGGAAACAAGATTTGCCCCACTGAGTTTCAATGCCGTAAGTATTTCCTACCTTGTGAAGAGATATCATCATCATCATTTCAGCCCGTTGGCACCCACTGAGTTAAAGCCTCCTCTTTACTTGGCATAGTAAAGAGGAGGCTTTTACTTAGTAGTGGGTTCTTTCCAGTCCCTTGCGTGCGACTCTCATCCACTGATTCCCGGCTCGTTCCGTAATGTCTTTGGACCATCGGGATACAAAACTTTGGAACAGATATAAACAGAAATAAGAATTTTATTGGTAATTAGAATGAAAATGTTTACCTACTTGTGAGGTGTAATAACTACTAGGAACTTCTAGGTCTTTACGCCGTACGCTATCTTATCGTACTTTATAATGAGGAAATGAATTAACTAACTGTAGGCAAAAACATTATTTTTGCCTACAATTTTCAGGAAAAATGTTTTTGAATTCTTTTGATTAAGTACTTACCTATCTTCACACAGATGGGCCGTTTAGGTGGAAAAGTGATCTTTCGATTTTCGAAGCATATTCGTATTCGTTAGTAAACATTGTTGATAAACTGTTTATGACTAGCTTAGAGATTGTTTATAAACTAGCTAGATGTTTCGTCTTGCTCTCCACTCGTAGTGGGGAGCATGTATCGTAACGGCAACATGTATCGTAAACAATGTTTTATCACCTATGTTTATGAACTGTTTATAAACTGTTACAGAGATGATGAAACATTGTTTATGAACAGTTTATAATCAGTGTTTATTATCAAAATGTTTACTAATGAATACGTGGCTTTATTTTACGCAATTTGAAAATGCCACAGTTGTTTTTTTTTAATTTCAGCTACTGAAACGTCAAAGGTGATCCGTGGTTTGAACATACGCAACAACGTCGCTCAATGTGCGTTCGGTAACTACACTCTGACGGTCGGCGACGAAGTATCTGTCGATGATAAATGTATGCTGTGTTCATGTAAAATGCCTCCATTTGTGTCTTGCAGTAGGAATAATGATTGTAGTAATTAGGATATTGAGATAATACCTAGAATATATAGATACTTATTAAATAAACTAAATATAACTTTGTTAACTTACTTTTGAAGCATAAAATAAATGTTCCAAAAGTACCTAATACATATTTGATCATCATACATGCAGTGGATGTGTCTAGATATATTTTGACAAAAAAAATAATTTGCGTTTTTATTGATTTGACAGTGTAGTTATATCGAGAATTATTGAAATTATGTTATCATCGCAATCATGTTACTTCAAGATATCTCTTTATGTATTCAAAACTTCTCATTTTTTATTCAAAAACTTGTTTTTTATTTGGGATATTAATTAATCTTTTTTAATTTTGATTCATGTAATATTTTTTTTATGAAATTTAAATTGGTAAAAAATAAAACATATCTAAACATTAATTTATGAGATATAATCTTGTCTTAAAATATAAAGTTAAATATAATTACAGTTTAAAAATCATTATTATTTAATTAAGTATTGAACACTGACTATTACGTATTTTATAAGTTACCTACTCTCAACTTAATCTTATCTTACAGGAATACATTTGATTGTAAAATCACAAAGTGTCTTTGCTAAATGTACTTAACTTACTTAATCGAATTACAAACGTATAAAGATAATTATTTACATTATGTACACAAAGCCTTGGGACTTTTATAAATTAATTAAAAATTGTGACGACTTTATATTAAAATTTTAAAAATCTACTTAAATATCTAACTTATTCAGTAAGTAAACCTAATTAGTCGATAATAGGAATAAAAATAAATGCATTAAATTGAAAGTTATTACAATATTGTTTTTAACGTTTACGTATAAGATAGCTTAACAAATACTGATAAGGTACAAAAGCTTCAAACAAACTTAAAATATTAATTGAGTAAAATAAAAGTTAAAAAATGAAGGTTTTGTCAAAAATTTACCTACCTAGGTAAGAAAATAATCTAATGAAATTCTTTTTAGGTAGCTTAACGTTTATATATTTATATAATCTATCTATATAATTACGATGTACGAGAATATATATCTACTGTCAAAAAATCATAAAAAAAACCTTTCAATTACCTGAGTTTTAAATAAAACCGCTTTAAATAAGGAACTTATCATTAATCAAATATAATCCACTATAAAGGAGAATGGGCGATTCTGTATGGAGCGTGGGCCACGACTAAAAAACTCGTCCCTCAGGGTTGCCACATAATATGTTTAAAAGGGCTTTTAGAGGCCTACCTTTTACTATTTTTATTTAAAAAATCGATCCCATGGAAATCGATATATTTTGAAAAACAGTTTTTTATTTTGACATCGTATTACTCCGAATTCTGAAGGCCCACAAAAACGACTGCAGTTGCGTTGAAAAGGGCATGAAACGCGCTTTATTTGTCTTTAGATTGTTTGAAAATCCAACCTGTGGGATTCGAGATATTTCCAAAAAACTGTATATATTTTTTGCAATACTACAGTTTTTCAGGAATAACTCAATTTCCACAGGTTGGATTTTTAAACAATCTGAGAAATAATCAAAGCCCTGTTAATGTTCTTTTAAACGCCATCACAGTTATTCTTGTGGGCCTTTAGGATTCGAAGTTACATGATGTTAAATGAAAAGCAATTTCATCGAAATATCTCGATTTCCATGGGACGGATTTTTTCCGTAATTATATTAAAATATTGGCTTATAAAAGCCCTTTTTAACGTACTATGTGGCAACCTTGAGGGACAATTTTTTTAGTCGTGGCCCAAAGTGCCCATTCTCCTTTTCTGATCTTAATACTGCTGAATTCATCATAGGATCTGATCCGTCTTGTGTTAAAAGAATTTAAGAAAATAAATTTAAAAATATTCATACGGCTAAGCTAATATAACTTACATCCCAAGTTTCAACCAATCAGAGACTGTAGAAAACACGATCACTTTGAATGAAGGCCTCTGATTGGCTAGTAGGATCTGAGCTATATCAGCTTAGCCAGTACCTTGAGGGTTAAAAAAGGTATAACTTCTTTAAATGAAGCGTAAAATAGGTTCTATATCTTAGATATATAACAAAGGTTCTATATTTAAGGATATAGAACCCTTTTTTACTTTTTAAGGTATCGATATAGAACCTTTGTTGATGTTTACCAAGTGTGCACACCTTTAAAAAGGTTACATGCGAGTTTGTATGCAAAAGAGGTTGTATGTCCTTATTTTATCTGAAGCAGGCGAGTCCCATTTCAATCCTGAACAACTGGTTTTGCCTGCCGCCATCTCTGACGGCCACGTCAAGGAGCGGCAATCGACCTGCTTTGTCTGTCTCGTACTCCACCACCGTTTGTGCCCAGTTAGGACTCTTGTGCTGAGGAATTATATTTTATGAGACAAAGCTTTTTTTACTGTTTTTTTGGTTATTGACTGATGTAGGGATGTTAAGTATACTAAATCAAGCTTTTGCGTAATGTTCATATAATCTTTTGAAAAATGAAAAGAAAATCTCTTGTTTAAAAGGAACTCGTTTGCCTCTTTTTTTTAATTACATACATAGAATATGTACTTAATAAAACCCAGACACAGAACAAATATTAATTTATCATCACAAAAGCATTTGCGCTGGGTGGCAATCGAACCCACAAACCACAGCATAGAAGGCAGAGCTACTACCACACAGTTGTGACGTTTGTCTCAGCTATACATAGTAAAAACAATTAGTACCAACCTGACAATCGTCCACCAAAGCTTTATAACGTAGCCTGTTGTTAGCCATGGGCAGAATCTCTGCATCATTGTAGGCGAGTAGTTTGATGCCGCTTCGGTAGTTGTTGGCCTGAGGGTCGAAGTATCCGACGGTGTTGCGACAATGGAAAGTGACCTTTTGGACTGCCTTTGAGGACATCAGTTGGAGGTAGGTTAACTGAGTGTGGTCCGCTTTGTAGGTGATCTGTAAGTTGGAATTGAAAAGTTGGTCTGAGATTTTTGAATTAATGTTATATCTCAAGAACCCGCATCTAAGTAAGTAAGTATATAAACTTGCATTGAATCCTTAGTTCGATGTTAAAAGAAGTTCTGTAGAAGAAATATTTTTACAACTATAAAGAAAACCCGACAAATAATACACATTTTTAAGGTTAAATCCAGTTGGTACGAAAACATCCTAATGAACACCGAAGTACACGTATAATCAGTTGGCTGGTCTCATCTTAATCAAAACCGAAGTCTGATTTACCAAACAAAAGACTGACAGAATCATTAAAATCGATTCATACCAAACGGAATGTTCGCGTAACATAATAGATATGTAGATCTACATACAAAACATTTTATATTCTACACTCAGCTGAAGTTCCGTCTCTTTCGCACATATGAGGCACATACCGTAAATCCATCTTCCATCTCGCTCAGCCAAGCTTCCTTCTCTTTCCCTGTGTATGCTATATCCTGGGATTGCATCGGCTTGGGGTAGATACAGCTGCTACCACTACTCATGTCGCAGTGGACTAGGATCGCGTCGTTCATGTCTCCGCCATTAGGGTCTATCCAGTATTGACCTGGAGAATACTAGCAATGTATGAAATGTTGATGATCTCTGACGCCTGACTGAGTTAGTGGTAAGCTTACATACAGTGCCAGTATCTTCTACCTACATCTCTCTTCTTCTTGTGTCGTTGATAAACCATTTTATGAAAATGGATTTATTTGTTTTATCTAATTAAGACCTCTTTTGACAGTGACTGCGTTGGTCGAACATTACATGAGTTATTATAATAATTTATTGAAGACTAGTTACTGAGTTATGTTGCTAAAGTTTTAGTAAGGAACCCTAATATTTATAGCAATAAATATAGCCTATGTTACTCAGGGTGAATGTATCTTTATAATGGTGAAAGAAATTTGAAAATCGGCGCAGTAGTTTTTGAGTTTATTCATTACAAACATACACACAAAAAATCAAATCTTCCCTTTTTATAATAATAGTGTAGATGGTCAAAGAATCTCTCAAAATATAGGTAATCATCTTCTTGATGGTGATTTTTCAAAATATAATGTAAGGTAAATTTACTCACCACTCTTAAATTCAGGATGGTGGTCCTTAATATCCCCGCAGGTCTTCGCAGGAGCTTCCTTAGAGCCGTCAGGTTTGAGGAACTTGTCGAGGGAGATCTTCAGTCTTTCGTATGCCTTCATCACGATTTCCTTGCGCTCTGCCGCGCTCATGTCGTCTTTGAAGAAACGTGGGGGCAGGGAGTTGGGGTCGTCACCCAACGGATCCGGTCCTTTTACCGAACCTGAGGAAATAAACTAAGAGTGTTATTAAGTTTTTTATTATTAAGCTGCATAGCTTCTATCGTGGGCCTTGAGCGTGGAGACCGAATCCTGAAATTCCGTAACGAAAATAACCTAGCACTGCGCATGCGTAAGCCAGCATAAAATGCTTGCATTAGTTTTACACCGGCAGTCCCCGAGTGCCACACGTCTTTTTTTTTCTAGGACAGTTACAGAAACACGTGCATTGCATCTGATGGCATTATCGTATTTCACGAAAATAGAGATTTCAAGTGGTTCACAATTTAGCAAAAAAAAACATAAATTCCATAAATATGTTTCTATCTTCTTTAAACTTTAAACAAATAAGCTAAAGAAGAAAAACAAAACAAAATCCAAACAATTAAGAAGGTTCATGTGTGTATTACAACAGCAACATACCTTGCTGTAACATAGCAGCAATAGCAGCAGCGTCATAAGCCAGTCCTTCGCCAGGGGGCCCGGGAGGTCCGGGGGGGCCTGATGTCCCGGGGGGTCCGTGGCGACCCGCCTCGCCTGCCGGCCCGCGACCCCCTTGGGGCCCGGCTGGTCCTTGCGGTCCAGGGCTACCGTCACGGCCAGGAGTACCTGGGAGTATGGGACAAATATTTTGATAGACAGTGTGTAGGATTTTGTAACGGCAACAGCGTTATTAGCTTTTGTTGGCTCCATGCGCTAACAAAGGACGACGCTTAGACGATACTTTATTGAAAAAAAAGTGGATAAAGAATTCTCAAAACTGTTATAAGAAAATCGAACAATATGAAAATCAGGTGATGCTAAGTCTGCAAGACTTTTTGTATTTGTATCAACTAATACTAAATTATCCTTTTAAACTGACCTCTAGGTCCAACTTCGCCATCTTTCCCCGGTGGCCCCATAGCTCCCGGCAGGCCCCTTTCCCCTAGTCTCCCCGGAGCGCCCACCATTCCAGGCAAGCCAGGCAACCCTGCGTGTCCTTTCGGCCCGTCCATTCCTGAGTCACCCCGGTCACCCTTGGCCCCGTCCAGGCCAGGCGGGCCTTGTTTGCCCGAAGGCCCCTGAGGTCCGTCGACGCCCGAAGGTCCCGTTTCACCCCGTGGTCCCCGTTCACCGGCCGGACCGGATGGACCCGATTGACCTTGCGGACCCTACAACCAGAAAGATAGTATGGGTACAAGGGTCATTCTTGTTTTAATTTACGATAATTTACTGAACTTCTTGGGATTAAACTCGATTAGTTATTGAATTAAGTAAAATAAATTACTAAACAATACGCACAATTGTTACACGGCTTCATCCGTGTTACAAACTTAGTAATATATTTTTCATAGACATTTTTATAAATAGATAGTCATTTAAGTCCGTTTCTTTTATAATATGATCAGTCTATATTACCTGCATTCCAGGTGGTCCCGCAGGCCCCGCGGCTCCCGGCTGTCCCGTGGGTCCCTTGTCCCCCGGCCGGCCAGATATCCCCGCCTGTCCCTGCTTCCCTGGCCGACCTTCAGGTCCTTGTTCGCCCATCTGTCCAGGTGGACCTTGAAGTCCGGGACTACCGATAGGACCAGGTGCACCGTCAGAACCTGGTTTTCCTGCAACTCCAGTTTCACCCTGCAAAGCACGTATGATAAAGTCAGTTTGGAATTGATAAGACGATTTGAACCTTCAGAACTGTCAGTCAAACAGATACTTTCAGGTAATTAAATCAGAGTTTAAACAGTTATTTTGTATTTTAAGTATTTAAAGGAAATCTAAAAACAATTATTTACAGGTTCCATTTATCTCGAGAGTTAGAGAGAGAAAATTATTAACTAACCTGCGTGCCTCGTAGACCTTGGGGTCCAGGCGGTCCGACCATACCCGGCATTCCATTCAACCCTCTCTCTCCAGGAGGGCCCAAGGGTCCCGATTGGCCCTGAGGTCCAGTTTCCCCTTCACTACCTCGCTCGCCTTTAGGACCTTCAGATCCCGGTGCACCAGTTAGGCCAATAGGGCCGGAGGGGCCAGGTCGGCCGGAGTCCCCGGTCGCTCCTTTAGCACCCGTGATGCCTGGAGCACCGGCTGGGCCTGTGTTTCCTTGAGGACCCTTTAAAACAATAAATATACTTAAAAAAGACATAACATGTCTAAGAAGCCTAATGCCTGTGTCTGAAATACGAAAGTATAAAGTATACATATGACTCCAAAAGAAAAGAAAAGCAAAATTCTGAAATGTCCGAAAATAACTGTACATTTATAAGATGAAAAAACATTCAAATCTTTAAAAAGCTGACTTAAATTAAGTGACCAAAAAAAACTGATAATTATTACCGGAGGTCCTAAATCACCGGGCCGCCCAGTTAGTCCAGTATGTCCTGCTTCCCCTTTGTGTCCCTGTTCACCGCGACCTCCCTTCGATCCAGCTATACCAGGTAATCCTCGTAGACCAGTTTCTCCAGGGGAACCTTTAGAATAATGCAATATTATTATTATTATGTGGTATTTTGACACCTTAAATTCCACGAGCTGAGACTTAAAGCAACTTAAATCAATAGTTAAACACTCAATTTTAAAAATTCGAGGCTACGAGGACATCTTTTTCAGACGTATTAAATCTTTGTTCTGAACTAAAAAAGTCTGAAATACGGCTGGAAGCTTTTTAAGTCAATATTTCAACTAAATCTTACCCGGGCTGCCTGTAGATCCTTGTTGTCCCTTAGCGCCTGCATATCCCCTGTCTCCTTTGACCCCCGGCATGCCAGTCAGACCCGGTGGCCCCGCCAGGCCCGAGGAGCCCTGGAACCCAGGCTGTCCACGTTCTCCTGGGGCCCCCGTGGCTCCAGCTTCTCCGGGTACACCGGGGGCACCAGTTTCACCTCTTTCAGCTGGCTCACCGGGAGGACCGGAAGGTCCTACTGGTCCTTGGGGTCCTTGCTCGCCTTGACGACCTGTATAATTGATTAAAATATTTAAATTGCGGACTATTTGAACAAAATAAACATGAAAAGTACCAGGCCATGCAGTTTTGTCATTAATATAGCTGTCTAAGGTATAATACGCCTTTTTTATAAGATTATTTTTAATGTATGTTTTAAATTTTCTAACTGAGAGTTTTGTTGCATTTTCGGGGAGCTTATTATAAAAACGCACGGCACCCCCTACAAACGACCAGTACGAATTTTAAGTGTTTACTTCTGCTTTTAAAAGAAATTTAACACTGACGTTTATAATTCCAATTGCAAAATACATTATATTAAAAAAACTACCTAAATAATAAAAAATTACATAAATACAACATAGTAAAATGACTAGATACCTGCAGGTCCATCGTTTCCAGGTGGTCCGGCTGATCCTCTTTCTCCCTTTTCTCCGGAGTGTCCACTGAAGCCTCGTGGTCCGGGCAGACCCATTACGCCTATAGGACCAGGGTGACCTTTGCTGCCTCTTTGACCTTCCGGACCCTTGAACACAATTTATAAAATTATTTGGAGATAACATCTGATCACGACGTATAGAAGACTCGAGCAACGCTCGAAAGCACCAATATGAATTACATACTAAGTCTAAATATATCTATTTATTTCTCTTTCAATCCGTTAGTATGACGCATCTCTTTTCCCGAACAAACTATTTCAGAACTTCTAATAGTTTTCCAAAAACTGTGATGAACTTAAAATTAGAATTTGTAGTTTCTTGTAAACTGACCGGAGGTCCATCTGGTCCCTGCGCTCCAGACTCGCCCTTCTCGCCAGATGCACCGGTTAACCCCGGCACTCCCCTTTCCCCCTGGAAACCTCTCTCTCCACGAGGTCCCGATGGACCAGCAGGTCCAGATGGTCCTGCGATACCTGGCTCACCTTCCTTGCCAGGTGAACCGGGTAATCCTGCTGCTCCGGGCATACCCTGGAAATTGTAATTTATATTGAAATCTTCTCCAAAGATCTTAAATTATACTTCTGATACTAGAATAAGATTGGGGTTGGTTAAAATAAAGTATTAATTACATAATTGGTTCATAAGTTTGTGACGTCTTATTCCTCATCAGCGATATATAAATGAATATGCAAAATAAAACATGGCTAGTAGTATAATTAGCTTACGGGAAAACCAGTTGGTCCCGCTTGTCCAGCATGGCCCCTTTCCCCAGAAGGTCCGGGAAGACCTTGAGGTCCTTGAACTCCTGGGTTTCCATCTCGACCAGCGTCGCCTTTAGGACCATGGGGACCTGCTTGACCTAGGTCACCGTCTTTTCCTGCTTCTCCCTGAAATCAAGATGCCATGAGTAAAATTAAACTTTAAAGTTGTATCTGACATTTACGTAAAAATGTAAAGTAAAAATCTACCGTTTATCAAACTTACCTGTAAACCTCGTTCCCCTGGACTGCCCATCAAACCAGGTGGACCTTGTAATCCTTGAGCACCTTGTTCCCCAGGTCTGCCATCCGCACCAGGTATTCCTCTCTCTCCTTGCGGACCGGTTTTTCCAGGAATGCCTGGCCTTCCAACTGATCCTCTTGTGCCCTGCAGGCCTTGGGGTCCTGGTCTACCTGGGTCACCTGAGCTGCCCTTGGTTCCCGGTAGACCAATGCCACCACGTTCACCAAGTTGACCCTTCAGGCCCATAGGACCATCAGCCCCAGGAAGACCTCTCATTCCATTTAACCCGCGTTCGCCCGTAGGTCCAACGCTACCCGCAGGTCCCCTGAGGCCTCTTTTCCCTCGCTTGCCTTCCGGTCCAAATGCGCCCGGAAGACCTCTGGGTCCGGGACCACCCGATTCTCCTCTTATACCCGCGTCACCTTTGTTTCCTCTTTCACCAGGTACTCCCTAAAAAATTCAGTTTGTTATATTATATTGTAAGAAAATTGGTTAATTCATTCTATAAAATACATTTTTCTCTACTCACCGGCATTCCTTTAGATCCAGGTGTGCCAGAGTCCCCTGCAATTCCCGGCGTGCCTCGTGGCCCGGGGAAGCCCTGCGGTCCAGTCGGTCCAGGTTGCCCTTGTACACCCTTTTCTCCATTAACCCCATCCCTGCCAGCCAGTCCTGGTGGTCCCACTTCTCCTGGTTGTCCCGGTCGGCCGGCCTCACCCCGGGGCCCTTGCATGCCTTGACCGCCCTTCGGACCAGCAGCGCCTAGTTCGCCTTTCAGGCCGGGAGCGCCAGGAAAACCTGGTGCACCAGTTTTACCTGTGTTTCCCTGAAAGATTACAAACACTACAATTACAGACTAGAACCCTCAATTTTTCTAACGGTTTTAAATAGTTTATTTTGTACACATACCATAAGACCCGGCGGACCGGCCGCTCCATCAACTCCTCGAATACCGGGTGGACCCGACGGGCCTTCGCGTCCGCGCTCTCCTCTAGATCCAACTGGACCCTAAAACCCAAACAAATATTTATAACCAAAACTTCACAATTCATCATACTTTTAATTCGAATGTGCTTTGATACCAGATCTTACCACTGGTCCGACGGGTCCCATTTGTCCTGGCAAGCCAGTGGGACCTTTCTCTCCAACTAGCCCCTGCTCGCCTTTAGCGCCGTCCTTCCCGTCGTACCCTCGGTATCCCTTCAGACCCTGTATGCCTGGCACGCCCGGGGTGCCACGGGCTCCAGGTTGGCCTACTGCCCCTGATGGACCCGGCTCACCGTCTTCTCCTGGTGACCCCTAAAAAACAAACACACTCTAGCAAAAACCATCGTTTTATCACCACATAACTTATTCAAAGCCTTGTTGGTATAGCTAGAAAATGCAGACCAAACACTTACGTCTTTACCAGGTGCTCCTTGCGGCCCTCTTTCCCCTGGGGTCCCTTGGAGTCCTGGCAAGCCAGGTTCACCGGGTTCACCTCTTGGTCCTTGGAAACCTTGCGGACCGGGTGGGCCTTGCGGTCCTGTCAAAATGGATAAACTCTTCAGAATAAGAGATGTCAATGATAATAATAGGATTAAGATTTTTGAAATAAAGAGTAGAAATTTCAATTTATTGATTTTTGAAATAAATGTCTTACCAGTTATTCCTCTAACTCCAGGTGCACCCACAGAAGCCTGCATGTACTGATACGGGTCGAAAGCCGGTCCTTTGTCGCCTCCAGCTGTCGCTGCTAGCTGCGCTAAGTATGCGTTCACCTGTTGATATACAGATCATATTCATCGTCACGAAAGAGTTTTGATGTCATGAATACCAATATCTCTTGACCTCTTGTACGACTAATCAGCAGCAACATTATAATCACTCAAATTAACTATTGTAAAATCGCGGATTTGTAGTCTAAAATCGATAATTATTTTTATGAAGTTTACAGTTTAGCGATGTTATGAAAGAACTGATTGTTCGTCCACTTGTTCCAACATACATCAGGCATGGGACCGACTGGGCCGGGTATTCCAGGAGCGCCGGGGATGCCGTTGACTCCCGGCGAGCCGGGGGGCCCGGACGCGCCCTCGTCCCCGGGACGGCCTTGCACCCCGCGCTCGGTAGGCAAAGGCAGCGCCGATGCACTATATGCTGGACGACCTGGGATCGATACTGGAAATCAATAATGTGCTGAATCGTAGTTTGTTTAAGGCGGCCCCTAGACCTACAATAACAAAAAAGCAAATTGAAAAAAGCAATTACACTGCACAATACTGACCCTAAACGTTCAATTATATTGCACAATTCGCAATATTGTGCAATATAATTGACCGTCTAGGGGCCGCCTAATACGTCTATTTCCAATGGATTCATGATCTAGCATTCGGCCCAAATAATCACAGCTAAGTAGATTAGAGGCTTAGAGTGTGCTAGCTGGGTCATGGTCGCATAAGTTTTCTAAAGTTGCTAGAGAACAGAAGCTTATGGTACTAGTAAAACGATTGTTCGTTAGATTGTCTCTCTTACGTCTCATTTAAGACATAGAAATATCAACTTAGTTGCGGCTACTTAGCTTAAAGTACCTTGCACGCGCCTTAAAGAAATGCAGTTCAGCTTTCGTGAAACTTGAGTCCCTAATACTTGTTTCTAGAGATATATTTATTTTGTGAAAATACCTGTGCATCCTGCTAAAAGAGAGCAGTTGATATGTCCCCCGTAGCACTGGCAAAGCGTGCAGTTGTCTCGTTTCCAGCTTTCACCTTCCGACCACGCGCGCCCGATGTCGATGCACCGGTTTGGAGCTGAAATCAAAAAACTTGAGCTGGCGACGCAGTCGGGTATACTAGCAAAGATTTATTGGCAGATATTGAGTTGTAATAAGGGTGTGTATGCGGTTTGACCGTACACAAACCAACACATGGTCTATAGCGATCTGAACTGCAGCCATATTTTGTTTAACAAAATTAATTAAACAATTTATCAATTAAAATAAATGAAAAATTTTACAATCTTCTTCGTCTTCGTGTTGGTGATGCTCTCAAACATTATTTTCTCGAAACTTGGCCAATTCTATGGCGTTTAACAAATTTTACAATTATGTAAATTAAATTAATATATTTTTTTCTATACAAAAGACATTAACGCAATATTGAAATAAGTACTTACCTCTTGTAGGGTTTTGCGGGGGTGGTACAGTAGGCCTTCTGAAACCGGGTTGTTCTAAAAACAAAATACACATATATAATTTAGGAAATTAAAAATTAAATATAGTGCAAAAGTCTGTAAAAAACTTACCGGTTGATTGCGATTGCGCACTGAAGTCCCGTTCAGCGAGAACAGCTGAAAAGTAATATTAAAAAAATACTTAATATTTGCAAGAAATTAATTACCTGGACGCCCAGGAAAAAGATTAGTGGAATGTAATATTTTAAGACTTTCGAAAACAAATAAAGCCTGAGAAAATCTATCATGGATACCTACAGCCTGTTATTTCAGACTTAGGGTCCCCGCAGACTGCAGACTTTAAATCGGTCAGTAGTTTGGTCAGCTTCTTAATCAGTATGAAGAAGTATGCAGATGCGCACATTACAGTGATTCAGTCTTCATACTGATTAAGAAGCCGACCAAATTATCGGCCGATAAAAAGTCTGCAGTCTGCGGGGACTCTTAAACTTACCAAAACCTCACGGTCGTCAGACACTTCTGCCAGGGGACGCGAGTGCGCGTTTGCATTCTTCCGCGATCCGCGATAAAGCAGTAAAAAACAGTTTTCAGTATATATAAGTACCATTATCATCGTAAGGGTTGTAGTCATCGTAGTGAGCAAAGTCCGGTTGTTGTGCCTGCGGCAGTTCCAGGTCCAAATCCTTGGCGGCCGCTGGAAGCGCCAGCAGCGCCAAACCAGCTGCTGTCACCCACCACATACCTGCTTTAAAGAGTAACGAATAAAAAAAACGGAAGGACAAGACACGATGTTTTTTATAGGGTTCCGTATCTTAATGGTAAAACGGGACCCAGTTTCTGAGACTTTGCTGTCCGTGTGTCACAAATAGTGTATTTCTGTTGCCGTTATTACAAAAAATAAGTAGTAAAAAACAGAATACAATTCATTTTCATACAAAAACGTGCGCCATTTTTATTCGTGCGCCAGTCCGCACTTGTCCGGTTTTATTTTTCCTTTTGCATTTCTTTGTTGTGTTTGTTTATATGATCTTCATCTATACTAATATTATAAAGAGGTAATGTTTGTATATTTGTTCAATTGTAAGGGGTAATCCCGGGATCTACAGAACCGATTTTAAAAATTCTTTCACCAATAGAAAGCCACATTATTGCTGAGTGTCATAGGCTATATTATATTTTCAAAAAAAATAGGGATCCTTACTAAAACTTCAATTATGCCCAACGAAGTGGTCACAGGTCAGCTAGTCTATCAATAAAGCTTGAGTTAGATATAAAGTATGAGCGTAACAATAAGATTTAAATTGAGAAAGAGTAATTATTAATGGCCGCCAAATACGAATAACTCTCAATCAACATTCATCAATTTATTAACTCGAGGAATAGGAATCTGTGTTGGTACCTAATGGTTGAAACTATTGGCAATCATTTGAAAGACTTCGAGTTGGAATGGACCACACAAGGTTTTTTTTTTAAGGAGTAAGACCTAAGTATACACAAAACAAAATCATCTAAGTATGCGATACAATCGTAGTCGGCTTGGCTACTTCTGTTGTGTACGTAAGACATGGAATTATTTTTTGAAGTGAAAACTTCTTTAGCGGCGCTGGGTGGGTAAAAACTTTCAAACTCGCGTCAGGGTCACGTGACGTTGATCGAAGCGTAAGATCGAGGGAAAGGGAGAGGAACTAGTATCTCCCACTCTTTCTACCGTGCCTGAGTGTGCTGACTCTGTTTAGGCGGCACAGGGCGCTTGCGCGAATGTGTCTGTGTCATTGTGATTGTCATTGTCATTATGACGTCTGTGGTTATATTTTTATGTGAAAACTTAGAAGTGAAAACACAACGTTAATATTGAAGTTTTCACTTCTGCCGGCACTCCCGGAGTGCTACCTTTTTTTTTAATTCTTTAATATCAGCCAAGATTATGACAATCGTATTTTTGCGCAATATATTTGACGCAGAAAATATATTGTTGGGACAAAATATTTCTCTTTTTAAATTTGAGAAGAACGTTAAATCAGTAAAATAAAACTGAACACGAATGATCATTCACTCGAGTGAACAGATCCAACACCGTTGTATCGGTCCACTTGAATAAGTGATGTTCGATGTTAAAATATGTCACTTGAATAAAAGATGCAAAATGAAAGGCGAAAAGGTTCAAAAAAAGACCCACCTGATCTCACCTAAACTGCCAATGCGCTCAGGGGTACTTATACGCTTCAAGACCAACTTTCCATTATCAACGACATTTCTAAACCAGAGTGCACTTCACCTCTGCAGAACCGCTGACATCTGATGCCATCGGTCTAATAGCCTATGTCCCACTGACCCCAACCGGCGGTTTCATATGAAGACGACAGTAGGTAGGTATATAGTAGTCAGTATAATTATTTTAGCGATGCAAGTGTGAGCGAAACAATTTGTTTAAATTAGCGATGTGTACTGGTTATTGTAGCTATTGACTATGGGGTCGACGACCACTTTCGCTTTATTTCGGCGTTTGAATTTTTATTAGGTTTTTGTGCCTAATATTAGTGATGTCACGTACCAATATGGAGGGTGACGTGTAGGTATTACGAGGACCTAATACTGGACTTTGTGCAAAATCAAGATGTTGGCAGACCTAAGTTGAAAGAGGGTTCTTTCATTTTGTGATGAAACATAGCATTTTATTATTATTTTTCTAATGTAACTTTATTTTTCATATGTTTCTAATGTTTTGGTGGAATTTTAAACATCATACACCTAAAGTATGGCATAATATATAATCATATCAGAATTTAACGGAATTCATTTAGAAACCTATCGCAGGATATGAAGAGAAAACTCTCCACCATTTTTCCAAAATAAACAGTCGACTTGACGATTGACCGAATTATTTAGAGAATAATTATAAAGAGATTCTGGGTTATATAGACAGAGGACACGACATCTTTATAAATTTTACTATTCGTGAAAACCTTATAATGGCCTTATTTAGGCCTATTTTGTTCTGTCTCATTCTGTATTGTTTGTGCTGTTGGTAAATAAATAAATAGATAACCCACCCGATGTTAGATATGTGGTAACCTCACCACATAACATCAGAAATATGTTTTCAATAAAGCAATTAACTTAGTTTTCACCAAATTACAAGTTCATTTTAATTTCCGGCCGCAGCCCAAAGAAGTTTGTTCCATAAATTACTTAACTGCTGATAAAATGCTGAACATTTTATCCGCTTTAAGCCGAAGTTAATTAACTTTTTTCGATAATTCGAGAGATGTCGGTTTTTAAATATTTTCAGCGAAGTTTCAGGGACTTTCATTTTAAATGAATTAATCCGCTAGCGGTCTAATAACAGAAATATGAGCCTACTTTGTTATTAGTAAAGGGCAATGTTTGTAGGGCAGTGTGACAGTGGACAATTAGCTTGGTTCAATTCTAAAATTAGGTATGCTATCATGAGATAAACTTCTAGGCAGATCTAGATTTCTATAAGAAATTGATTGGAAACTCAATTTTCGTAACACCAATGCAGTCAATATCTTGGTGACGTAATTTGGATCAGTTGAGCTATCTATAGGTCGTTTGCATCGGCCTGCAGATAGAGTCTGTCAAGCGAAAGATGGCCCTGATAAATCGCGGCAAATTCAAAAACTATTAGTATGGCAATAGTATATCATCTACTTATTCATAATCATCATCAAAAATTATGTAAGTATATTTATTTAGAATAATATCAAAGTATCAAATTATGTAATTCCAAGTTATCCTATTATTTAATGTATTGCCATACTAATAGTTTTTGAATTTGCCGCGATTTATCAGGGCCATCTTTCGCTTGACAGACTCTAGCTCAACTTATTCATGTGCTTTTTTGGGTTGCACAGCCAAAGGGGAAAAGTGAACCCTAATAGGTACTGAGACTATTAATTATAATTATAATGATTGCAACACCCAAACTTGGGTACATACTTACATTATATCCTATAGAACTGTGTACATAATGTTGTCAATAAACTACTGTCCGTCTGTCTGTCTGTCCGACTGTCAACTGTCAACTGTCAACAGGCTGTATCTCATGAATCGTAGTATACGCACATTGCCGGTAATTGTAATTGTCTTTATTAATACTTAAATGAAATATCTAAAACAGTTGGGTATAAAATAATTTTCACGACAAGTTTTCCGCCAAATTGTTATAACTTGGAGAAAAAAATACGTTATTTACAAATTGTAATTATAATGAGTCAAGTTAGAAAATTCGTAAGTATACATTAGGGTCAAAGTTTTCGTCCGCGCGATTATCGCCTGGACAAATGGAAAAATTCTCCGCGATTTCAAGTTTCTAATTCGTTATGTAAACTTCAATCAATCTGTAACATTTTTGATTTTAAAATTTTACGACAACGTTATTGGTTGGCTAGTGGCTACTAGCAAACCAAAGCATGTATGGTTTTCGATTTTCAAATTTGACATGAATCTACGTTTTTTATTGGCTACGCAAACTATAGCTAGGCTAACGGCCGGTTTCTCGAACGATGATCAACGAAAAAATCAAATAATTACTATGTGTCAAACTCGGATCAATCGTGATTTGGGTTTCCAGAAACCGGCCGTAAGTTTGGAAATCAAACCTATTTTACAACAACCTTTTTATTGGTATAAAAATATAGTTGGACTCACCTTATGTGTTCCGAGGGGGTAGCGCGGCCGCCCGCGCCGCGAGAATGTGCGTCCTCCTTCAGGAATACCAATAAATATGCGTGTGCGCATGACCCGTACTCTCTAGGAATGCAGGAGTCGCCAACGGTTTTACTAGGAAGCCTACCAGAACATCACATCACATCTCTGTCAATTTACACACAAGATTTAACATTTTCTGAGGAAATAAAGCGTGGTTTTTTAAAGGCATTTTTATATAAGTATTTTTTATGGGCCAATATTTGAGTCTCAGAACAGTGACATTATCGACTGAGTAGTCTACTTCATCAAAAATCTTACTTTTAACAAAACCTTCCTTTTCTGATAAAGGGTAGTTTTAATATCCTGCATCAAAGATAGTCTGTACAGCGGGTACGATAAGAGTCTAGTTACTATCACCCTATCTTATAAAAAGTTAACGTTGACTTTATGACATCATTACGTATGGTAATCAATACTTCAAGTCTGCGCTAACTTTTTATAAGATAGACCGTATAATTATAAAAGTTGTGCACCCCTATTTTCAGGCAATAAGTAGGCCAATCTAATGTGTATTTAGTGTGGTATAGCAATCGCGATCATAACGCACCAATTCGTAAAATAAACGAACACTTTTTAATGGTTCGGGTCAACAGGCACACGCAGTCGCCTAGCGCCATTTGATTCAATGGGTCATTGTTTTGGTTGCCAATAAATAGTTGTACAGCAAGCAGTGTTAAATGGTTTGGGCACACGACAAAGTTGCAGATTTTAAAACATGGGATCGTAAATGATGACTACTTCTTCTAAGATGATGACCAGATATACACCACATGGCTATTAAAATACACAATAAATTAACTCAACACATAGAAACAAATGAGAAAAAATCCATATTTTACTTACCTAATCTTAAAAAAGTTCTAAATTCGAAATTAAAAATCAATCTTCGAACAGTTTATTTCCAAGTCTCAGATATGGATTGACACTGTTTGTATTGCCAGTCATGTCACGTAGCCAGTGTTGCCAGTGATAAATGACCTAAGTTATCCAATTACGCCAATAATAGTAATAGTTTATCCACTTATCTAGATGGATGCCACTTTCTTCTTACCCTTCCATTACTCGCATCGCCAAGTTAATTAATTTAATTGAGGATATAGATCAATGGTGTAACAACCACATTTTATGTTGTTTGGTGAAAATCGATACAGTAATCGAGCATATAGATTTTCCACCCTTTTCCTTATTTAGAAAGCAATTTTAGGACTTTTTCATAATTTTTCAGTCGTTCGCTTTATTCGTGGTCGCCTAGCCGTTGCGTTTGTTAACGTTATAATTCTAAGCGCTATTTTCATTTTTTAGGGTACTAGTTTGTCCCGTCTCTTTACAAAATATGATCAAAGCAATAAAATCATAAGTAGTTCATTCAAATGATATGGACCATATGAATGGGGACGTCCTTCGAAGGGCACTGTAATTGCCCTGAATGCGTTTCGACGAACCAATTCAGTTCACTATCAACGACGCTGATTTGATAACCATACTCATGTAGGAATCTGAAATCTAGATTCTACCGACTAACGCGAGCATGGGAGGGGTTCAATTCAAACCCATTTTTTTAAACTTAAATATAAAATGTACCTAGCTCAGCTGCTTACGCCTGTAATGGTGAAACACACCGTTTTAAATTGTAATAAAAGTATACTTATACTACCTATGTGTGAATATACCGTTGTTGTAACATAAATAAAAATAATACCTAAGTTTATAAAAATAAAAATCCATTTCGCCAACACCTAACCGGAAAGTATTAATGCTATATAATAATACTTAAAAGGGTTTGTTATGTTTCCATAATATGAAACTATGAAACTCGTTTGAAACTCAATTTACAGTAACTATAAAAATATCTTATCAAAATTTTTTACTAAGTAATCTGACGAAGAGCTCACTCCTTTTTATCAATTTATACTTACATTTTTTATTATAATTAAGTGTTACACGTCTTACGAGGACGCTTTGTGAGGCTATCACTGCGATTTTCACAATTAAAATCTAAAAATGTCGATTACACTTGATGCTAACTGATACTCAATACATAATTTGTTCCGCCATTTTAATTAATTTACGTAAAATATTAATTAAATTAGCTAAAGCCTACTTACATAAGCTTAGTGTAAAGCATCTAGAATACTTACCCGGTTATACTCTTAAGAAAACCGAAGTTTCAAAGCTTAGAACTTACCCCTTCAGAAATGTTCGTAATTCTATTGTAAGTAAACAGCTGTGGCTTTTTCGCTTATTACCTAAATTCTGTGGTAGTGACGGCAAGAAGATAGATTATAGTATAGATAATCTATCTGACATGATAAAATTAATTTTATCATGCAGTATGTCGTCTTTAGAAAAATAACACTCTTTTTTCTGTTAAAAAATATATAAATAAATAAAAAATCTTTACTATAATAAGACTTTAACAACAACGCGGGTTTATTAGTTTTTAAATAATATTTTGCTACGACAAACAAAAAAAAAACTATTCTGAAATGGCCAATTTATCTCAAAATAAATCTTATTAGAAAACCTTTTGCCTGTGAAAGGAAAAATGCACTATTTGTATAAGTATTTGTATTTTTAAATGATGTTATGATATATGTTGTCTATAAAATCAAGTAATAGTAGGGGAGCCCACGATGCTAAGTGTGGATTTACTCGAGCGTCATGGAGACCTATTGGGTTGCAAAGCTTAGATGATAAGAAGAAAAAAATGTTATATAACATATATCTTTCATCGGTGGAGGAAGCGGCTATAGATTTATAAATATGTAAAAAAAAACTGCCGCATGGACATTCTCGAGCGCGTCAGACATTGATACCATCAATTCCCTACGTAGTTTTAATAACGTACTATGTTAATCTGATCGTTTGCATGGTGGGGGTGGCTGTACTTAAGGGTTGAAAATGAAAAAAAAATAAAAGTTATCGAGCGCGTCAGATTTTTTAAAGGAGTGTTAAGTGCACCACAACAAAGCTCTAGTTCACTAATCTGACGATTTCGATGTGACGCAAACTCGTGGCCATTATTTTAATGTGCAAAAAAAAATCGCTGATTTGACATACTCGAGCGCGTCAGATTAAGATATATATAGTTCATCTTTATGTTCTAAGCGTACTGTCTCTTAATCTGACGATTATCTAGAGGGATTGCCTGATCTGACAAATTTTTTTTTTTTTTTAAATTTCTTTATTAAATATTCACGGACATTTCACACATCACACTCTAGTCCCAAACTAAGCAAAGCTTGTACTATGGAAACTGATTGCTGATAGAATACTTACATAATTTTTTTTTGTAATTACATATGTACATAGTAACACCCATATATGAGCACTTCATATATGGGTTCACCTCACAAGACAACGTGACGCAGAAAAATCTATCATTTCAAAAGCGTAGGTCTTGTGGTCTTTATCGACGGATTTTTCTTACTTCGGCTTGCGGAAATCGTCAGATTATATATTTTTCGTTATCCTTGAATTATATCCTTCAAAATAAAAAAAAATTTAGCTACGCTCGAGAATGTCGCGGACATACATATGGAGCTCATATTTGGTGGAGGTACTTAACCGGGTAAAAGGTACCCCCTGTATTTTAATCTGCCGCGCTCGAGTAAATCCCGAAATCCCCTCTTGGGCTCCCCTACTATAATTATTTATTCATTATTTGTTATACCGTTTAGATTTATGACTGTTACCAAAGATATATTACTAAGTAAGTGAATTATTACTTAGTTTAGGTACTTTAGGGAGTGAGAGTGGAATAATAAGCAGGATCCAGAGTAGAAGTACCTAACCGTTACTTCCCTTATCCGTTCAGTACTAGCGCGAAAGCCTTACAGCCTCAACGTGAAGGTCGCGGTCGTGCATTGAAACTCTTTGGAAAAACTTATTTGTAATTTGTGAATGAAAACTTTTTGTTGATAACTTCACAATGTACGGTTGGCTGTTGGAGAGCGTTCAGCATTTTATTGTGGTAAGTATTTGTTCGTAAATATTAAAAAAAAAATAACTTATATTTTTTTAATATGGCGTAGTATTTGTAAGGATTTGATAATACTACTACTATTATTTTCACAAATTTCCACAAATCTAGAATTTAGTTCCGTGTAATTTTAGTTAATATAAGTTAAAAAAAAACAAAAGAACTTTATCCAATGTAAAAAATTATTCATGTGCAAAGCAGTAAAAAAAGAAAAATAATATTTAAGTACAAAACAATCCAAAAAAGTAGAGCATACTAAATTATTTCACTCGAAGAATGGTTTATCTCTACCTAGACAAGAAGGTTAGGTTTGTTTTTATTTATGTAAATAAGTTGGACGACCGATGTGGCGCGGTGGACGAAGGTCCGCTTGCGATGCAAAGGTTGCGGGTTCGATTCCCGCCTTGGGATTGTAAATACTAATTCCGGGTGTTCTGGGTATTTTATATGTATAATAATATCTATTTATGTAATGTATTATGTATGTCAGTCTTCTAGTACCCATAACACAAGCTCTGCTTAGCTTGGGGCTAGATGATGTTGTGTGGATTGTCCAGCATTATTTATTTATAATTATGCCTATAACTTAAACCAGCTACTTCTAAGTGCATATCCATAAAGGACGTACCCTGTAAGGTAACTTACTGCGTCTATGACTTTCACACTATGTTTAATATAGTGTGCTAGGAGATTAGTCGCGATCCTTTTAGCATTCCCTGGAAAAAAACATAAAACATTTTCTAGACAATCTCTGTTGAGATCGTAAAACTAAAGTATAATAAAATCTTTCGCCGCTGTAGTGTTACATGTACTTTTATGTTAGTTAATTTTCCACGCCATTTTCTTACAGAATAATCTAGATGATTTACACAACCAAGAGACCACCTATAACCCGGAAAACCGGACTCTGTAGAAACCGTGATATCTTTTAAATGGAGTAGAGTAGTAAAAATGACACATAAGTGTTTCGCGGATTTCCTTGTGATGTTTTCTTTTACCATTTGAAAGCTTTGCATACATTTTCAAAATAGACAAACCATACAAAATCTTTTACCATTAGAAAGCATACATTTTTATAAATTTATATCTATACGATCGAACTTGAAGATCGAAAAGCTTGCTTCCACAACTACCTGTGTTCTTCACCTAGACTTAGGTATACCTAAAAAACTGTAATAAGTCGGTTTAAAGTATTGTTTTTAAACGATTGCCCAGATATTAGGTATAAGCTGCTTTACAATAATATGTCCTGATTATTTTTTGCGTGCACCAACATCCTGTCTACTGCCGATATAAATGGGCACTATTCATCTCTCTAATGTAATGCAACCTCCGCTACTCCCCGATGATCTACACTTTTTATGAACACAAAGAATAATGGATGACAAGCGAAGGGCGGACCTGTTCTACAGACTCTTATCAATAATTATAATAGACAAGCGCCAACGCTCAGTTGATAGTAGCTCTGTTTTCCTGTGGGTCGTGGGTTCGATTCCTACCCAGAGCAAATGACGCGACGAGCATAAATATTCGTTCTGTGTCTGGGTGTTAGTATATATTCTTTAATGTATTTAAAAAAAAAGTTCCCATAGTAAATGCTTTGCTTAGTTTGTTTCTAACTGTATCGCTTCCATCTTATTTCTATCTCTTGTATTTCATCTTCTATCATTAAACATATCTATCTTTTTCCGCTGTTTCATATCTGTCGCTCCCGCCTTAGCTGCCTATTAGTCCAGTCAAAATAGACTAAAATTATGACTTCAGTTTGCATTAATTCCCAACAAGCTGGATTTTTGTGCAGGCCTTGAATACGTCATTACAAATGATATGTCAAAAGTCCCCATCGATCCCGCTTGTGCGTTGTTTTTTATTCGAGGTCAAAGGTCATAAATTTGCATTTTTTGCGTATATCTCTGAAACAACGAGAGCTATTGAAAAGTGGTTCAGGCAAAGTTTGTACATCGTAAAATTGTCTACAAAAATACTTCAACACTTTTCTTCTACAAAGCATCGTTTTCGAGATATAGTGACTTTAGACCGCAGGAAAATCGTCGAAGATGCTGCGTTTTTTTCATTTCAGCCGTTTTATTTGCTTCATTGCCACAGAACAAACAGTATTTCTTAAAATTTACTGAAAGGGGTGATGGGTTCGATGGGTTAGTCCTCCTCCGAGGTAATGAATCGTCTTTTTGTTTCAAGAAATACTGTTCTTTCTATGGCAATGTAGCAGATAAAACGTCTGAAATGAAAAAAACGCAGCATTTTAGTCGATTTTCCTGCGGTCTAAAGTCACTATATCTCGAAAGCAATGCTTTTTAGAAGAAAAGTATTGAGATATTTTTGTAGACAATTTTACGATCTACAAACTTTGTTGGAACTATTTTTCAATAGCTCTCGTTTATGACTTTTAAACGCAAATTTATGACTTTAACCTGGGTATTTGCGTTTTTCGCGTATATCTCTGAAACAACGAGAGCTATCGAAAAATGGTTCAGACAAAGTTTGTAGATCGTAAAATTGTCTACAAAAATATCTCAATATTTTTCTTCTAAAAAGCATCGCTTTTGAGATATAGTGACTTTAGACCGCAGGAAAATCGACTAAAATGCTGCGTTTTTTTCATTTCAGCCGTTTCATCTGCTTCGTTGCCATAGAACGAACAGTATTTCTTGAAACAAAAAGACGATTCATTACCTCGGAGGAGGACTAACCCATCGAACCCATCACCCCTTTCAGTAAATTTTAAGAAATACTGTTTGTTCTGTGGCAATGAAGCAGATAAAACGGCTGAAATGAAAAAAACGCAGCATCTTCGACGATTTTCCTGCGGTCTAAAGTCACTATATCTCGAAAACGATGCTTTGTAGAAGAAAAGTGTTGAAGTATTTTTGTAGACAATTTTACGATGTACAAACTTTGCCTGAACCACTTTTCAATAGCTCTCGTTGTTTCAGAGATATACGCAAAAAATGCAAATTTATGACCTTTGACCTCGAATAAAAAACAACGCACAAGCGGGATCGATAGGGACTTTTGGCATATCATTTGTAATGACGTATTAAAGGCCTGTACAAAAATCCAGCTTGTTGGGAATTAATGCAAACTGGAATGTCTATTTTGACTGGACTATATCTGAAGTAAGGAACATATCAACCTACACTTTGCTTAGTTTGGGGCTAGAGTGTAATGTGTGAAATGTCCGTGAATATTTATTATTTATTTAATAATCTAGCAGCACGATAATACAATGGAGGCAGTTTTGTAGCACGTTCTAATTAATTCCGATGTTTGCACAACAATAAAGTTTTGGCTGGTCACGTCTCAAACTGCAATACAATCCTTGAGACATTGAATACAAATCATGTAGCATTCTGTGATCAGAAAAAACAGCGATTACTGACGCATTATTTTTAAGATTGAGTAGATGGACTAGTGTTTATCAATTTGTTGGTCACGGGGACAAGGGGATTGGTTATTCAAGTTCTAACATGACCAACCTAATTCTATAACTTTGTAACTTTCGTTTTTGAACTTGTTCTATGTATTTCACTCTCAATTTTCTTTTGCGAATATTTTGTTCATTCAAATAATGGTCGGGGTCTTGATTCAAAATTGTAGTAGTCGCACAAGGAATGCTCCCCAGAACATTGTTGGGAGCGATAAAGTTGAATGATGTAGGTATCGGGATGAAAACTTTGATCAGTGTAGTAATTCAATTGCTTCAAGGGTCCAAAGCAATTTGCTCTTGGTAAAACAAGTCACTTTGATTTGTTTTGCATTTATTTGTTAAACAATAACAAGCTCTATGATATTCCATTATAGTCTAGACTCGGCAACTCAGTTTTTATAACAATCACATAAGTGTAATTATGGTTGGTACGTATAAAGTTACACAGTCATTAGGTTGAGTATGTCATTCTCATCAGCCAGTAGTTAAAGGTCACGGACATCCAGTTAATTATATATTTTTGATTACAGCAAGAATTTGGGGAAGAAATATGGGAGACGATTTTACGGGAGGCTGGTGCACGGAACACGGTCTTCAGTGCTACACAGGTAAGATCGTACCTTATTTCGATATACCAGTAGGGACAGTGGAGTACTGTATGTTTCTGTTAGTGAAGAATAAGCCTTGTATTTTTGCAGCAATACCCAGATGCTCTCATGCTGCGATTGGCTATCGCTCTTTCTCGGTTTATCAACCGTGACATCAACAGCCCGTCGACGTCTAAACCTAGCAGCCCAGCTCCAAGAAAAACCTCGTTGAAGTCCAAACCGAGTTGGCGCAGCGCATCAGTCCACGCCGATAATAGGACTCAAGGATACAAGTGTCCTTTCACAGCCACCAGAGCCCTGACGGCTGCCACGAAGAAGGAAATTGAAGCCTACACGTCATCTGAAGAGATCCAATCCCTGTCAACAGAACGTCTCAATCTAGGTCTCAATGATGGAACTGATATCGTCAAAGGTGGTTGCCGACGACGGAGTGTGGCACATAGGGCGGACGATCACCAAACGACAGAAATCGATCACGCTATTCCAGAAGCGGAAAAGATTGAAGAAGCAAATCCTGAAACAGAAACTGAGGAAGCTTTTGAAACACAACCTTTGAATTCTCCGAAAGAACTCCCATCTTCCCCAGAGGCTGAATCTAAGAAGACGATCCTTAAGCCGACTCGAAAAACTAGTTGCACAGTGGCTTTGGATGTTTACAAACGGCGAGGATCGATAATCCCAGATAGATCTAGACAGAACAGCCTCAGCATCATTCATCAATGTCAACTTGTCTCCATGGACAAGTTGAACTTGATGAAGGAGAAATTTGGCACTCCTGAGAAAGCCATGCATTTTTTTGGACGATGCTTTGTGAAGTTTTTCAGCAACTACGGGTAGGTATCTAGTTATTTGGATAAAATTCCTTTGAGTTTATAAATTGGCACGCGACAACATTGAAACGAATGAAGCTATTAATATCAATTTTGAGACAATCTACATATCACACTATGAAATTGGCGGCCTAAATAGTTTATATCTGATTCTTATTATATCCCCTATTACTTTATAGCGAATGACCATTGTTTTTAGGCTTGGTGGTTCCTAGATTGGCACCGCGGTAGCAATGTTATTGAACTATACACTACAACATTATAAGCAGCTATTCAACCTTTGTTTTCAATCGTCTAGTTATGATACCATGATCCGGGCGACCGGGCGTTACTTCTGCACGTTCCTCCAGTCCGTGGACAACATCCACCAACGCATGCGGTTCACGTTTCCACGCATGAGATCTCCGAGCATGCAGCTGACGCGTGCGCATATCCATGGAGCTGAGCTTGTCTACAGCAGCGGCAGAACTGGTTTTACGCACTACCTCATGGGTCAGTAACATATTCCATAGCCTAGTAATATCGTAGTGCCCCAGCGAGGTATTGTAAAGGCCTGATTGTAACCAAAACGAACCAATCGCTGTTGTTCAAAATTCCCTTGAAAAGTATCAAAGGTAGCCTCAAATAGGATATTTTATGACGTCACTCTGATTTGAAGTGATTATTGACTACTACTACTATCTATCACTACACGTCCCGAAACTTTTTAAGAATGTTAAGTTGAACACATTCTGATAAAAGTCAAAAAAAAAGTCAAAAATTACTTTATTCAGTAAAATCACAAGGATCATTTAGAATCGTCTTACATACTAGGTGATTCTAGGTGCCAGTTCCACGCGACCAGAGCCTAGAAGAACGGGCAAGAAACTTACGGCTTGGTTCCTACCGTTTTTTTATATGATCCTTCTTACAAAGAATTACAATTAAACTAAATTAAGTACTGAAGTTTCAGTGCGGTGTCAATTTAACTTAGTAATGATACACTAATGAGTTTAAAAAAAAGAAGTACACACTCCGTCCTTTGGGATTTTTAAATGAGGTTATTAATTACGATAAGACTGGATGAGTATGAACCATAGTTATTCTACAGGTCAGCTGTACGAGATCGCAGAAGACATCTTCTCACTAAAACTCAAGGTATCAGTGGTGAAAGAGAGCATGGAAGGAAGTTATTATGTCGCAGTTTTACGGCTGGAGTTCGACAACAGCGATTATGTAAGTGGACTTTTTGTACCCCTAACTACAACGAACTAATCATAAGCCACTGAAAACGTGTTAGAGGTACACATTATGTTAAAGGTACTCTTATAAATTTTTTTTTTTTTACAAGTAATAGGCAAGCGTTAGACTGTGATCTCACCTGATGTTAAGTTACATTACCTCACTCAACACATTCACTGAAAACTTGCTCAGTGAAACAATTAACCATGCCCATACCTAAATCCGACAGGCGTCACAGCTCAGTTGGTAGTAGCTCTGCCCTCCATACTGTAGGTCGTGGGTTCGATCCCCACTGAAAGCAAATGCTCGTGTGACGAGCATAAATATTTGTTCTGGTCTGGGAGTCATTATGTAGATCTATGTATGTATTTACAAAAAAAATGTTTATGAGTATTCTATCAGTAATCTAGTTTCAATATTACAAGCTTTGCTTAGTTATTAGACTAGAGCGCGATGTGCGTGATATCCATGAATAAGTATTTATTTATTTAATCTGAGACATAAAGTCCCATATGCCTGTAATTGTTTCTTCTATCGTGATATTTTTTTTTCTTTTATTTACACCGTTTTAGTTGTACATATTTTGCTTTCTAAAAGTAAATGGTAATCATTGTTACAAGATAAACTTATGATTGATTACACTGTTATATCCTCCCCCGCTGCGCCATTGACCCAAATCTTCCCTCAAACATAGGGTTGTTTAGATAACCGATATAGATTTTTGTTGTTCGTTCAACACCAAATGAGAAAAGTAACGACCTCGGTTATCCAGAAAATTGCGTATAAATATCGTAAAGAAAGGCCCAAATAACTGACCTGTAAATACTTGGAATCTCTTCGCTAAAAACGTTTAAAAGGAATTGAATTTCGATAGAAATTGACCGTTTCAGTGGTAGTTGAAAGGTATCTATTAGATATTCATTGTTCTCAGATCTTTTTTGTTCTTAGATTATTTCTAGTTACATTCTCTCATCATAAATTCCGTCTTGGATCTTGGTAGTTTTATGAAAAACGAATCAAGTGATTTTTTTCTTGATTTGTAATTCCATTATTACATTTTTAATACGTACTTATTATAAGTCATATTCAAATCACCTTATATTTCTTATTGACTTTTACTTAATCAACTTATGTTATGTACCTACCTATCATAAGTTGGTACCTACCAATAGTTTAGAAACTTGTACTTTTTTTCTAGACTTTGCTAAGTGGACCTAAAATAACTTGGGGTTTTCAGATTATCTCATTGAAACTACGTAAATCTATTGTCTACGCTAGTGCTACGATTGTGCTACGCAAATCTTGTTTTGATTTGATCGTAAGCAGTTATCGCTCCCATTATATATATTTTAAGCATCTATCAAATTGTCCATACCAAAACAGTAGCTTGAGTGTTTATTGTGTGGTTCTTAATGTGCCATCAGCCCTGACCTTTAAGGCAATAGGATAGTCAGAAGCACACGGGTACATTACCTAATGTAGACAGTAGTTGTACATTAGGTACAGTCGATGACAAAAGTAAATACAAATTCAGAATACAAGTAAATGCAGATTTTGAACATAGAATATATTTTTTTTAATGTACCTTCGTCTTTATGAATCAAAATGTGGCTTTTTTATATTTACACGCTGAAAGCATAACTTATCAGTTGAACCTAAATTAATACATAAAGCATATCTACCTATCTGAAGTATTTTTAAGCTTCGCTATATTTACTATGGAAAGAGTTTGGGCTGTCAAAGTTTAAATCAAATTATTTAGACTATAGCTATATTTTGTCACTGACTGTACTTTATTCGAGCACTTGCTAGCGTTCAGTGGCGCGCAAGGCGATTACTGGGCAACTTGGATAATATGATATTCGCGATAAGAAGGGAAAGTTTGGGCAACTTAATTAGCTGTACGAAAATAACGTAGGCTTTACAAAATACTTGGCTTTAGCAAAATAGTCTTCACCAACGTAAATTTAGTGCGAGCCATTTTGTTTCATATAAAATGTTTTCCCTAGCGGACTATGCTACGGCTAATTACATTATAGTAAAGAATAGCCTAGATACAGGCAAAATAGTGGCTAATGAGTAATTTGATAATTAATCTGAATGTGCACAGTAACGTAGTCTATATTTAAAGTGTAATACGTTGTTGATGTTTTTATAAGCAGCACTTATTTATACTTAGGTCTATTTACCATATACAATAATTACACTCAAAAATGTTAGAATTATGACGACCGATGTGGCGCGGCGGGCAAAGGTCCGCCTGCGACGCGGAGTTTGCGGGTTCGATTCCAGCCTTGGGATAAATGTTTGTAAAATCTGCAAATATTTATTCCGGGTGTTCTGGGTATATTAAGTATATGTATAATAAAAAATATCGATCTATGTAATGTATTGAATTAAGTATGTCAGTCTTCTAGTAGGTAGGTACCTACCCATAACACAAGCTCTGCTTAGCTTGGGGCTAGATGATGTTGTGTGGATTGTCCAGCATTTCTATTTATTTATTATGTAGAAAATTCTCACCAGTAATCAAAATGTTCCAGGTGCAATCCCTGATGATGCGTAAGAATCTACCGTGTCCTCTGCCGGCGGTGCCCGTATCGCTTCTGCTCCAGCTGTTCCCATTTGGCGTGCTGCTAGACAGGAGAATGAAGGTTATGAGGGCAGGAGAAAAGGTACAAATCCTTTTAGCTTTAAGCTCTCTTTTTGTACGAACTTTTTTTAGGTCAAGAAAGTTACCATAGGTACATTCTTATTATTCTTATTATTATTTGCATGTTGTGGTGTCCTTTAATTGGGATAACACTTAGATTTAAGTCCTTTGTTTGTATTATTGTATTTTTATGTGTTTATTCTATTGGATACCCTTAATAAATAAATAAATAGGTACATCAATAAATGAGGAATTACTTTTGTACAAATTCTATTAGACATAAAATTGTAAGAAACTTGGAAGTAAACACCAAAATTTTGTTCTAAAGTCAAAGTCAATTACTTAATCTATGTATATTTTGTAAAAACACAAAGATCCTTTAGAATCTGATATACTTACTAGGTGATTCTAGGTACCTACCAATTCCACGCGACCAGAGCCTAGAAGAACGGACAAGAAAAAAAAATACTAAAGCTTCTAGACTTTACATAAAGTGCCATATTCTTATAAAACAAGCAATAAATATTTGTCTCGTGTATCTTATCTTTATCTTTGAGTCCACTACTAGACACAGTTTATCAGGAGATTAATTTAGTGACGGCGGTCCATCGAAAGCCGTTCTACGTTTCGTCCTCCGATTTATTTCCTCCAGAACCTTTGTTTCGAAAAAGTATTTTCAAGAGACGTTTTTTTTATTTCAGTTGGTTGCCGCGTGGGGCGGTTCGTACAATCGCATTGAGAAAACGCCTATCAGCGAGATTCTGCGTCTCAGGAAACCCAAAGTCTCGTTTACTTGGGATAAGGTAACGAGTAAAACAATATTTCAGGCTTTATCAGCGTTGTTTTCATTATAAACGGGATATTTACCATAATTTGTGAGTTTGATTATTTCGACCCGTGATCATGGCGCATGCAACTGTGCCGAAATATCGGGAAATCAAACTCACAAATCATGGTATATATCCCGTTTATAATGAAAACTATGTTCAAACCCATGATAGATTCAAATATTTTATCAGCGTTCTTGCAACTTTGCGGGTGCTTTTATTATATCAACATAAATACCTACTGTTAGGTAACCTAAGTTTCACGTTTTGTTATTTATTTCAGAGCATACTAAGTAGTATTTTATTTGAGTTGACTGAAAGCTTTGCAGATCTTTACTTAACCTTGTCGTCTGCTTATAGATAAGTAGACTGAAAGTAAAATTACTTAAGTATCTACTTAGGTTTTGTAAAACTCTAAATTGCTCTTGGCTTAAGTAAGGATATATCCATGTCCAAGTTAGTAAAGTAACTTGGACATGGATATATGTCATGTCCAAGTTAGTTAATGTTATCGTTCTTTTTATGTGTCTGCCTAGCACCTGTATAGGTACTCTGTTAAACCTACTTTGTATATTAAAATAATTGCTGTGTATTAAATATAATAAAAAATGGTTGTCTGTAAAGTCTGTTTACTGACGATAGTTGAACGTGACAACGTCACTTCATGGAACGCCTCAGAACGCCTCACAACGCCTCAGAACGCCTCATGAGTCATGTCTTTTCGTGCGTGCAGCCGGCTCTATCGAATTATAAGACGTTGTCACGTCAAAAATATCTATCTATGTAATTTATTGTATTAAGTATGTCAGTCTTCTAGTACCCATAACACGAGCTCTGCTTAGCTTGGGGCTAGATGATGTTGTGTGGATTGTCCAACATTATTTATTTATATAGACGTGACAACGTCTTATAATTCGATAGAGCCGGCTGCACGCACGAAAAAACATGACTCATGAGGTGTTCTGAGGCGTTCTGAGGCGTTCTGAGGCGTTCCATGAAGTGACGTTGTCACGTTCAACTATCGTCAGTAAACCGACTTTACAGGCAACCATTTTTTTTAGGTACAAATAAACATTGATCTATATTCCAGGTGGTATGCATGCAGACGATGATATTTGAGCTGGAGCTGATGCGTTGGCGGCCGAAGTGTGCGAGCGACGCGCGCCGCGGCTCTCAGGGCACGCGCTCCATCCTGCTGCGAGGACCCATCAACTTCCTTGAAGAGATCGATGCTCTGATCTTTCTATGCAGTCCTGTGTAAGCAGATATCTACATAGGGCCCATAGGGACCATCTGTACCTCTACCATGAGATGTCACAGTAAAATCGCCGGACTTTACTACAGTAGTTTCGTCAATATTAGTGTATTACGAATTTTAGTACCCAACTATCCGCTAGAGGCGCTGTACAACTCTTCATACATTTTTTTTAACTACAGATGCTAGCTAGTGTAGTATATATAGTAAGTACTTATAGTAAAAACTCATGGTAGAGCTACTGCCGCTACTGGTCTCCAGGAGGAGAGAGGTTAAGAAAATCTTATTGTCTTATTTTGTGTACAATAAAGAATAAAAAAAAAACTGTCTGGCCCTTAACTGGGGGCCCAATTCTTAGGTAATATTTTGTAAGTAAAAATATAGGTAAGTGTTGAAGTAAACAGGCTTACAAATTGATCTAAGCGCAAAATTACTTATTTACTTTTTACTTAAAATATCTTTCTGTGTCCAAAATATATTCAGACAAGAACAACATTGTAAAAAAATATGTCAATTTTGTTCTGCTATTTCTTCATATTTTCGAATTACCTACATACTTACATTAATTAAAAGCGAAAGTTGTAATATAATAATTTAGACAATCATAATAGTGTTATTAGCGTTGGAAGGATGATCTGGACGCCCAAGAAACGGATTGGTGGAGTGTCGCCAAAGACCGGGGTAAGTGGAAGGCTTTGGGGATGACCTTTGCCCAGCAGTGGGACAGTATACGATAAGGAAAAAATAATAAGTTGTGAAAGGATAAAAGCTTTAGAACATCGTTATAAACTTTCAGTTTCAACGACATTGAAGAGCTTCGTCAAGCAGATCTTTTCTTGGCTGATTTGAACGGACACGGACTATCCAAGGAGATGCTGCTGCGAGGCTGGCACCACCTCTCCCGACTGGAACTGCTGTTTGAGAAAGCGGAGACCAGGAGCACATCCTTGGAGAAATCTATAAGGTAATATAAGTTTCATATTATGTCTGTGTATGATCTGTAACTTACCAAGTGGGTTTGTTTACTTGTAGACAGACAGGTTCTTATAACTCAGATCTTTTATTATAGCAACAGTTTATAGAGCTTTAGGTAAGGTTATATAACAAGTCGAAATCATATGTAGGTTGCTGGACCAGTGGAAGAAGCGTGGAGACCAGCTGCTGTACTCCATGATACCGAAGGCAGTAGCGGACCATTTGAGGGCTGGGAAGGATCCTATGGCCGCTTGCTTGGTAACCTAGTTCACATTATATCAGTACCTCTACCATGAGTTGTCACAGTAAAATCGCCTGACTTTACTACAATAGTTACGTAAATATTAGTACAGTGCAAACTCTTTATAAGTCTTTATAATCCTTTATAACGATAAACTCCGTATAACGTTGGTTTTCCCAAAGCGATTAGTGTTGACAAAAATTTGGTTGTTATTTTGTTCACTCCATATACTCTCTATAACGACAAAACATGCTCAGTCCCTTGAGTTTCGTTATAAAGAGTTTACACTGTATTACGAATTTTAGTACCCAACTATCCGCTAGAGGCGCTGTACAAATCTTTCTAACATTTTTATTTGATTTAGTTTTTTTTCTTGCACAACAATCATGATACGGTTTTTATGTTTCAGGCGTTTGATAGTGTCACTATAATATTCTGCGGCCTGAAGATAGTAGAGGCTGGCTCCAGAGCTGACGTGATGCAAACCGTGGCGTACATGAACGACGTCTACTCGAGGATCGACCGACTCTTGGACACGCATCGGGTTTATAAAGTAAGCACCTTTATTAGCCAACTTCGTGTGTTCACACCCTTCAAATTGAAATAGCAATGCGAGCACCACTGATTTGCGATATAAGCTAGCTGAACGCGACTTCTTCTTACATATAATAAATAATTATTCTAAACTATCTAAACTAATATTATAAAGAGGAAAGATGTGATTGTTTGTTTGTTTGTTTGTTTGCATCGAATAGGCCCCGAAACCACTGGACCGATTTAAAAAACTCTTTCACCGTTGTCAAGCTACACTATCTGCGATGAACTGCTATATGTATTATATTTTCAAAAAAAATAGGGATCCTTACTGAAACTTAATTATGTAACCCAAGGTGTAAAAAAAATACCTAAGAAATTCTTTACCCGCTACCCGTGCGAAGCCGGGGCGTACTACTAGTAATAAATAATCCTGGACAATCCACACAACATCATCTAGCCCCAAGTTAAGCGGAACTTGTGTTATGGGGGTACATTACATAGATAGATATTTTTTATTATGTTGTGTGGATTGTCCAGCATTATGGATTTTAAATATATTTTTGTGCACTATAACAGTAAATATACTAGACTGTCTACTTGTAGGTGGAAACAGTCGGTACAGTATACATGTTGGTGTCCGGAGCCCCGGAGAGACGGCGCGCTCATGCCGCGTCGGCCGCGAGCGCCGCCCTCGCCATCTCCCGAGCCCTACCTTGTCTCACTATCGGTAACTAATGACATTCACACTGTTTAGACCAGGGGTGGCCAACAGATCGATCGACTGTTAGTCCAGTCGATCGTGGTAAGGCAAAAAATGTAAATACCTGACTATTCTATAGTCTTTTGTTTTCGGCTTGCGATGACTAATACTATAAGATTGATTTTCTACTGAATTTCAATAAGTATGTAATTGGTATGTGGATCGCACAGGGTTTAGTTAGTAAACAGGAGTCCTAAACAATGCTTTTCTTCGATAAGGCTCAGGTAAGGGCAAAGAGAGTATACCTACCTAAGTACCTGTTCTATCAGCAATCTAGCTTCAACAGCACCTACATAAGCTTTGCTTAGTTCGGGACTAGAATGTGATGTGTGAAATGTCCTAGAATATTTATTTATTATTATTATTTAATTAAGTTGCACAGTTTGAGTTAGGTAAACAGTTTCAAGCAACATACTTAGTCTTAACCTAGGTGCGTAGGCACGTATAACTGTGGAAATTTGTTTTCAGGAATACATTCAGGGCCATGCGTAGCTGGTGTGTTAGGACTTCGCCTTCCGCGGTACTGCATGGTCGGAGACACGGTCAACACGGCCAGTCGGATGCAGACCACTTCTGAAGTGAGTGTTGCCTTTCCTATATTTATTTATTTATTTTATGATTGGGATACCCAACACAGGTTAACACTTTGCATTTTTAAATACTAAGCATGGAATTTTGACAGAGTGTTCCCGTAATTACAGGGCACCACAGCAAGCACATTAGAGCAGACAACAAATTAATTATTAAAAGAAGACATACATAATACACATGAATGTGTATAATCAATATACTCTATGGTGTTGCCCACAAAAATCTTTCGACGGTAGTCTGATCTTCTCAGAAGAAAGTATAATTTTTTTTATTGAAAATAGAAGTTTTGTATGTCACCTTGCGTGTAAATCGAGAGCTATTTCTTTTGGTGTAAGCTTTAAACGGTTGGTAATCTAATGATTTCAATTTCAATAGTTGAGACATTTTTCGTAAATAAAACACTTTTCACGATAGGTGAATCGAGAACTATTACTTTCTATGTTAATCGTAAATTCGGACCTCAATTTTAGAAAATAAAACTTCTAAGATCATTTTAGATTACTCTAGCTAGAGGAAGTCAACACTTTCAAATAATATTACCTACATTAGGCACAGGCACAGCACGTCCAATGTTTTGTGATATAAAACGATCAAGTGAGATTCTAATGCCACATTCTCCATTACTTACATTCTAGATGCAGACCACGAAATATAGCATTACTTAAGTAGGTACTGTAAAGTCCATTAAACAATCGTAATTTCTTTCAGCGCGGTCGTGTTCAGATATCTTCAGCAACTGCTTCTCAACTGCCGTCGGGCAGGTTCCGGCTGCGGCAGCGAGGACTCATCAAGGTGAAGGGCAAGGGTATGATGGAAACCTTTTGGCTGGAAGGAGAAGTTGAAGAGGAATATCAGCATGAGGCCCTGCAACTCTTCTCATCCCTTTGTGGTGAAAACTAACTAAAGTAGATATTCATACGATTTGGGTATTATAAGCAACGGCAGATCCAGGGGGGGACATGGGATCATGACCCCCCCCCTGAACTGGTTCCAGGACGACTTAATTGGACCCCCCCCTGGCGCCAAAGCTGGATCGTGACCCCCCCTGACGCCAAAGCTGGATCATGAACCCCCCCCCTGGCGTCAAAGCTGGATCGTGACCCCCCCTGGCGCCAAAGCTGGTTCCGCCCTTGATTATAAGTTTAAACTACCATTAGGGCAGGTTATAACGGTTAAAGCTTAGAGGCGTTGGCTCCCCTATTCGCTCCCCTAGGAAACATGCAAACTCTTTGAGACATTGCCCCCCCGGAGCGATGGAGCCTACATTTTTATCAATTTCTGATAGATCCAAGTAAAACTGCAACTAAAGCACCAACTAGATACATGTTAAGAACAAAACCACAATAACATTCATTCACAAGATCATTAAAATATTGTCTAGCGAAACGAAACGTCATATTATTGTTAAGGCTTGTTTCATTACATAAGTGACTAATTTTTACCTAAACAATGAGCACGCGGCATGTCTGTCGTCTTGTCTTACTAGAAAATAACAATTTTTGGACTTAGTGAATCTGCATATTTACTATTTCCATCTTTAAAGTTTTGGCTCTTTTTAATTAAAATAAATTTATATTATAAAATATACATGAACAATACCTGTAAGTGTGAACTTTGATTAAGTAATTAATAAAACGAAAGATTTAGATAGATTATTAAATATAAGTGGTGGACGCAGTGCATTGTGAACACGAACACGGCACGTCCTCTATTTATATGAGATGATGCTTTTTATAGAAATCCTCTGAAATTTAGACGGGATATTGCATTACATTTCGTCTAAATTCTTCTTACAGAGACAACTTATTTTTGTCAAAAAATAAATAGATTTCATACAGATGGCTAACTTATTCAGAGTGAATAAGTTAGAGTTAAATATTGGACACAAAAATATATCAGCTAGGAGGGAACATAATAAAACATCAAAGATTAAATACTCATAATTTAATATCAACAGACGAATTAAATTCGTGCTATTTTTTTTTGTTTTCGTGCTAAATATACTTACATTTTGACAGTATGTTATAATACGTTCTTATAATTGTATTTTACTTTAAATAAGTAGTGGAATGTGGAAACTAGTCTTACATCGATTATAATATACTAGAATATAATTTAAACGTATATTTCTACTCTTAATAACAATACATTTGTAGTAGGTTATAATATACAGTAACCTACTAACTTAGAAGAAAAATCATGTGACGTATTCAAATTATAATTTTTAGTGTGATGCTATTTTGGGACTATAATTTTGTGATAAAATTATTTAATATTGATTCCAAAAAATCCGATGTACCTTAGTTATGTAGTTAAAACACAAGGATCTATATGGCTATGTATAAGTTTATCGCAGACTTTGCAAAATTTATTATAGGTATAAATAAATAAAATAAACAAGTAAATATTCACAGACAATTCACATATCACAATCTCGTCCCAAACTAAGCAAAGCTTGTTCCACGGGAACTAGATTGCTGATAGAATACATATTTTTTTTTTATTGGAACCAAACTATGACTTTATTTTTGAATTTGCAACTAAAAATTCAACATTGCCATACAGATTTTATTACAAAACAATTTTACTGTACATGTCTGTATCGCAATCGGTACTTTCTATTAAAAATGTAGGTTTTCATTTGTTTAATTTTAAAATGTAAAACATCATTGGCACTCATGTTTTATGAGGGACGGTCTAATTATCATATAATTATGATTTTTGATGGTTTGTACATATGAATCTCAGATTATAAGTCCTGAATGTGAGCCTAGGTTTAGTATTGTTTGTATAATGTAGAATTGTACACTTAGATTCTCTAATAAGATGTGTATTTTAAGAATTATATTTACGTTAGCTCTACTATGAATAAATAGTAGATACAAAATGTGTTGAACTTATTTCTATTTTAACATTCCTCGATTTTATTTAAACTTCAATAACACAAGGCACAGTATGACTTAGTATGTCTTTCATAAGATAAAACAATCAACTTTTTTTATAAATTTTGGTTCTAAATAATAAAAACAAGCATAGCAACCTAAATCACATTTCATTTAAATAAATATTATTACAACCATATGGAAAACAGCCAAAAACGATAACAGTTATCACGGGAATACTTGATATATAGCTTAAAACATGTACAAATCTTAAAATTAAAAAAAAGCTAGCACTCCGGGAGTGCCGGCAGAAGTGAAAACTTTAATATTAACGTTGTGTTTTCACTTTTAAGTTTTCACTTCAAAAATATAACCACAGTCGTGATTGTGTCATGTCATTGTGTCACATTCGCGCAAGCGCGAATGTGACACAACGACGAAGACAACGAAGACACAGACACATTCGCGCAAGCGCGAATGTGTCTGTGTCTTCGTTGGCTTCGTCGTCATCGTCACGTCACGTCATGTCGCCACGTCATCGTCACGTCATCGCGCAAGCGCGAATGTGTCTGTGTCTTCGTTGGCTTCGTCGTCATCGTCACGTCACGTCATGTCGCCACGTCATCGTCACGTCATGTCGCCACAACACTATTTAATTGTTTGAGTCATACGTCGCGTGACCGCAAGTGTGTTCTTTTGTCGTCTCTTGTTTTACGAGCAATGTATAAAAATTTAATAAGATCTTACGCTTTTTCGACGTCACGTGACCCTGACGCGAGTTTGAAAGTTTTTACCCACCCAGCGCCGCTAAAGAAGTTTTCACTTCAAAAAATATCTTAGAATTGGTTTCACAACAATATGGTTATTATTATTAACAATAAATAAAATAAAACTTTTCTTCAACTACCTTCATATTTCCATAGAACATATCGCCGTTCGTCCAAACTCTTACTAAAGAATTCAGAAATATTATAGTAGGTATAAACTAAGACTTTCAATAAATACCAACAATAGAGAGATTATAGACAATTCTCTAAATCATGCAACATTACATTACCCCCGTCTTATAATATCCAACGGTGTATAATAATATAAGTACATAGTTATAATATCATGAAGGTAGATGTTCAACTACAAGGTGTTCAGTCTTCCTAATTCTACATAATATGGTTCAAACACTTACGAAGTTAGAGGTAACAAATGTATCAAAAAGATTTGAAATTAACTCTCGTTTTATGATAAGACTACAGCCTTTTAAGACTATAAGCCTTTTAAGACTATAGCGTTTTATGAACTATATACCGACGAATTTTTTTTCAGAATTTGTCTACCCAACAATAATTATAATTAATTTGTTATATAAACAATATTGGAATGCATTACAATCTTACAAGACTAATAGAGATCTTAACCTAATAAAACTACTTTTTAAAGAGAGCTGTGACTTCTTCAATTGTTTTATTCTTAGTTTCAGGCAGTTTAAAGTACGTGTATATGAAGAATAATATTAGCAGCACAGTGTAGGGCAAGAACACGTAATCTTTGAGCGCCTCCGACATAGGAATAAAAGTGAGACCGACGATGAAGTTCGCAAGCCAGTTGACAAGTGCCCCCACACTAACGGCGGCACTTCTCGCACCCTGACCGAACATCTCCGACAAAATCATCCACGGAATAGAGCTCGGACCCACTCCGAAGAACCCGACGTATAGGAACGTGAAAATAACCGCAAACAAACTCATCGTACTGTTATTTTCGTACGTCAAGAATGCTACAGTCATGAGGATGGAGAACACAGTCATACCCCCGAGACCGCACAGCTGTAGAGTACGTCTACCGAGGCGGTCCATGAGAGGAATCGAGATCAGCGCCATCACGAACAGAACGCTGCCGACACCGATAGCCGCCAGTCTGGCTGTCTCCTCGTCTATACCAGCACGAACGAAAATCGTCACCGAGTAGTAGAGAACAGCGTTAATACCGCCCAGCTGTTGGGACAGATGCATAACGATCCCAATGAAGAGCGGCGTTCGCAGCGCCTTTATCCTGAACAAATCCAAGATTGTAAATTTCTCCTCCAGTCGCGCCGCTCGGTCTTCTTCCAACATATCGTTGATCTCGTTTTCTATTTCCGCGCCTCCGCGGATTTTAGACAAAATTGCTCTAGCATTTTCTTCGTCGCGCTTTACAAGAAGCAGGTATCTCGGAGATTCAGGGGCGAAGGGTAGCATCACGCACTGTACAGCGGCTGGGACCACAGCTAATCCAAGAAGCCAGGGCCAGCCTTGCGCACTGCCGAGGATGACATCGATGCCTAAGATTTGTGCGCCGACGAGGCCAAAAGCGACGGCAAGCTGGTTGACCGTCCCGAACGCACCGCGCATGTTCACCGGTGCCACTTCTGACACGTACGTCGGCGAGGCTGTAGTCGCAAACCCGCAGTTGATACCGATCAAGAACCTACCGATGATGAGCATTGCTACCGAATTCGCGGACGCACTGAAGCCCATGAACGTAGCACCGATGATTCCGAACAGCGCATTGAATAGCAGAGCGTTTTTTCGTCCGTATCTCTCGGTCATCCAGCTAGCGAGAGGGCAGCCGATCATACCGCCGATTGCGAATATAGAAACGACGACGCCAAAGACGAATGAGGGGGATCCGTACCCGTTCTCAGTGATGAAGGCCTCGATGAAGGCGCGCGGGGCGTTGATGACTCCTGTGTTGAAGCCGAACTGTAACATGCCCAGAACTGCGGCCCCCACTGCGTACAGAAGAGCCCCCGTTGTTCCAGACCCCGCCATCTTCGCTTCTGGAAAGAGGAGACATAAACAATACTAATAATGTTCTATACGACAAACAAGTACTTAATTGGTATTTGAAATAGCATTCGGACTTCGATCTTTATTGTCAAAATAGAAAAGATATAGTGATTATAAAGTAGATTTCCGCTTGAAACGCTTTATGTAATAATTCTTTTTGATAAGCCACAAACGAATCAATAACATTTCAAGACGTCTGATTGTAAGATCAGAATTGTGAGAATTGCAATGATAACAGGTTATATATTTTTTCTAGAACTGTGTCTAATAATATATACCTACCTAAATGCTTAAAATATGTATTTTTTCAAATAAGATGTTTTAATATCTTCTCATTTTTCTAATATTAGGTATAATATATACACCACCTCAATAATTTAGCATAAACATATTCAGACTTCAATAAGATTTTATGCTACTAAGAACTTTAAACACAGATTTACATAAATTAAAATAGTTTTCTAAATTATTTACACTGATACTGATCTTTTGCAAATTAGTTCTGTATATAACTCTGTTAATAATCATGTTAGAAAAAGAATAATTAACTGTTGTCAAAAACTTTCCAAAACTCACTTCTAGGATCTTCCATTTTGAGACGTCTAACCGATACGAAACAAACACAAGTAATATATCAAATGAGATTCGTTTGTTATCTATTTTCGCAAGATAATAAACCTGATTGAATTCAAGATATATAAGATGGCTTATTTTTTTCGCAGATATCTAATGTGACAACAAAACCAAGTAAATCTTACAACAGTTCAAGAAATATGTCAATGACAAAACGTTTAAACTATTGAACAAAGTTCAAAATAAGTATAATCTATTACTTTGTTATCTTAAGTAGTCGTATACAACAAGTTGAAACTGTGTTTCGGGAACCAGTGGATAAACTTTGCCCTTCCAGTCTAAACTCATAACAAAAATAAAAAATCACAACTTAATCCTATTTACGTTAAGTACAACATGTTCTTCATTTACCAGTTTATAACTAAGGAAAACTGGTCATATATTTTTTTTTACATAAACTCGACAAACAATGACTCGTAAAACAGAACGTTACAAATATAGCAGCTATTGTAATACAAATTTGATGCATGCACAATTTATTTGCCAAGCTTGTAACATGCATGGATTCTGCTTTCAGTCATAGTATAGGATTATCGAGGTATCATAGTTATATCTAAGTAAATAGTATAATAGAGCCAAGCCAAGATAAAAAAGACATATTCGGTAGTATTACTTCAGCACATATTTTGGTCGAATAGAATTACCGAGCTGTACATGATAGATACATCTTATCTACAGCTTTTTTATTCAATATTTGTGTTTAGAAATATTCTAAGAACTTTTAAGAAAACTCGCTGACCGGTAAATACTCAACAAAATAGGCCTGAATACAATTCCTTGGGATTGGGATTAGGACCCTTTGAGCGCAAAGAATGTCAATGTCAATTATTCTTTATTCTGTAAAATCACAACGATCATTAAGAATCGTCTTTTATATTAGGTGATTCTAGGTGTCTGTTCTACGCGACCAGAGTCTAGAAGAACGGGCAAGAAACTACGGCCTGGTTTCTATCTGGTGTGTTGTGTATTTGAATCAAGTATTTTCGTGGGTTTGTGTCACAAAAATGAGCGAAATAAATAAATGAAATTGAAGAAAACGGAACGGAACGGTGGTTTGTACAGACAACCACCAAAAATAAAGTGCGCGAAATTGTCATACAGTTCATGATTTTCCTTATTCACAATCGCATTTTTAGAATCAGCAAGGTCATAGTTATAAAACGAGTGAGAGTTTTGTTTCATTAACATATTCAAAGAAGTCATTAGGTAAATTTATAAAAAAAAAATATGGTAGAACCTGCACTAGATACATTCTACCCTAGACCGTTTGAAAATATAAATCTCAGAATAATAAATCCAGCAAGAAACTAACCGGGCAAGATACCTTGAATGGTTAAGTTTAAGATTTACAAATGGATCTAAATCTTATCACGAAGGCGTTGATAACTTGCACTTGAGCGTAGTTTACAAACAAAAATAACCACTTTCACTTACATATCTAAGGTTATATTCGTGTAAATGTACGTAGATGTTTCTGTAGACGCAACAAATTGGTGCTTATTATAACAATCACTTAAACTGACATTTTACGCAATGTCATTGATAATCGAGGTATTAATTAAACAAAAATAGCATTAACAGAAGCAACAGAATAAATGTGAAAAATAGCAACATACCGAGAACTTTCTAGAACTGCCGCAATCAGTCAAATCGAGAGGTCACTTTTATCACGGAATGAATAAAAACAAACGTCGTCGTCAAGGGAAATCGTTTGGAAACTTGCGATGAAGGCAGCGGAGCGCAACGCACTGCCTGCTGCGAGGTTGTACACAATTCTGTTGGAAGCGTAAAGTGTAGCTCACAATGACGACCAAAGACACATAATATGTTATTCAGTAAAAAAGCAAGGTCGTAGTCTTCGTTTAGTAATCACAAGTACAATTGTGAATCGTCTTTAGTTCTAAGTGCGTATTTCTCGCGACCAATAGCAAATGCCTTGATCACACGTACCGAGTAAACCGGCGAGACAGTGACGTATTTAAGATACACTGCGCGCTAACGCTGCAACGTTCAACAGTAAAACTGATGTCGACGCGCAGTGTATCTCAAATACGTCACAATCTCGCCGGTTTACTCGGTACGTGTGATCAAGGCATTAATTAGCTAGAAGAACGAGCAAGTAAGCGTCCTACCGTCTTTCAACCGACGAAAACAGATCCTCATCTGTTTTCGTCGCTAAAGTTTATCTAAAGTCAACGCGTTTTTTTTTAACACCAAATATATACAGATCTCTGTCTGTGATAGTAGTGGTAAATAAAAAACCAAAAAGCAAGGCGAGTTGGGATTTAACTGAATAAAATTACATTGAAGTATCCTAGAAAGTCCGTAAAATGCAACTAAAATTTAACACAAAAATATAGTAAGTAATAGTGTAAACTAATGGTATAGCTTGTCAGTGTCTGTGACATGTTAAAATCGCAAAATAAAATTAATTTTAATATCATTCACAAAAAAAGGCATGCAGTATGCATCCGCCTTTACAACATTAAGCAGACTAGTCAAGCAACTTAAAATGTAAATAAATAACTCCATACTATAACAAGTAATCACACTCGTGTCTGTTACTCAATAACAAGATGAATAGTATAAAATTAGCTTTGATGTAAGCTACACAACCCAGGACCTGAAATTACGGATTCACTTTTTTATATCATGTAAAACCCGCCATAAATATAATCCTACTTTCTACTAATTTTATAACCAAGTAATGGTGGCCTAGGGAAACAAAAGAGGTCTTGGCAGACCTTCAGCCAGATGTATGAATGAATTCTTTGCCGTACAGGGTAAGAACAGGATGCAAAAAACCCATGTAAGAAGAGAGTGGTGGCTTGAGTAGTGGGCTGATACGGGCTGCCTATGATGATGATGATCATGAATCCTACTAATATCCTATTCTACGCATCCTACTTCCTATTCTACTTTTAAGAGGGTCCTACTAAGCTGGTGTTTCGTAACGTAACCAATATAAATTAATCACACATTTGTATTTTGACACACTAAACTTTAGTAATGAGGTTTTATAATTAGCCTCTTTGACAAATCAGTTAGGTCAAGTTCATTGCGGTCAGGTGACTAGACGAGACGAATGATTTATATTTTCTGACGCACGTCATATTTACACCGCATGTGAACCCAGACTAAGATATAAACAACATGATACATATTTTCCAATACATAGGGGTACTTACTAAAACGTCATCATCATCATCTCCTTCCTACTCATGTCACGCTATGTGGTGTCAGTACAACACGTCTTCTTCTTCCACTCTTCTCTATCAGCCGTCATTTCAGTGCTTATTCCTTTCTCACTCATGTCATCATTCACACAGTCGCTCCATCTTTTCTTTGCTCTACTTCTACATCCATCTAGTCAGATCTAACACTATCCTTGCAATATTTCTTTCTTTTCATGACATGCCCAATTTAATAGAAATTTACTTAACACACTTACATCGTACAAAAATTCTACCTTCCTACATAACTTCAACCTTACAACAATAAAATGTATAATTAATAAAATATGACAAAGAGGGTGATTCTGACAATGGTAATAACGGTGAGTTAGTGAACTTCCTGCTGTTTCAACGTGGCTTGGTTTTCCCAGGACGATGACAAAGAAGGCAACCGCGTTTTTATACGAAATCCATACATAAAATAGATGGTATAAAAAAAACTAAAAAAAATTAGAATAACAATTTAACAACTCTGCTTTTAAATCATCCGAATGTACAGCTGAGCCACAATGAAGTGGCTCATCAACCTATCATCATCAGTCCACTGCTGGACGTAGGTCACTCCCAAGACGCGCCACTGAGCCCGTTCTTGGACTCTTCTCATGTTGTGTTTGCCAGCTACATTCCTCAAATCGTCGCTCCATCTCGCCGGAGGGCGTTCTACACTACGCTTGCATAAACGCGGTCTCCACTCCAGTACCTAACCGTTAGCTCCAACGATTGTCGATTATTCGGCAAACATTTCGGCTGGCCCATTGCCACTTCAGCGAGCTAATTCTTTGATCTATGTCGAAAACTTTATAATTATTATTTGACTAGTATTATTTATTATAATTTAAAGATAAGCGTATTTTGCGTATAAACGATTCATTTGTTGATAACGTTCCAATAGATTAAATATGTAGATACTAATTGATTTGTCGGTTTTCCCTTTGATACCAATCTTTATCAATAGTGTTTAAAAATTCATTGGCTCTCTGGCTCTACGGGCAAGTAGCGGCTATATCTAGCTTTCTTTAGAAATCCAAAATCTTGCTAATAATATAAATGTGAAAGTTTTGATTTTTTTAAGTTGCTGTATCAATCATGACGTAACCAGTGAGCGCTGATTTAGATTAAACTTCAAAAATATACATTTAGTATTGAATTAATAGATACGCTAAAATGAATTAGCTACATATCACATGGCTAATATAAATTCGCTGTGGTAGACTAGAAAGAAAGTTTGTATAAACTGATTTGCGAAACACCGATTAAAACTAACGGCCGGTTTCTCAAACGATGATCAACGAAAAAATCAAACAATTACTATGTGTCTAACTCGGATCAATCGTGATTTGGGTTTCCAGAAACCGGCCGTAAAAGTCGCTTACGGTACAACTCGTCCTCTTGATCAGTCATTTGCATTTAGCAGTCATAAACCTACTTTATTATTTGTATTAAATTGTGCTACACGATAAAAGTTATTTCGTATTTCATCCACGCTGATTTTACTATTTTTGCACATAGTGTTATACAAACTAGTCCATACTTTTAACATTTTAGTCCTTCAATAAGTACATATGTCCTACCGGTCTATCTTATATATAGTTAGCGCAGACTTGATGTATTGATAACCATACGTAATGATGACATAAAGTCAATGCTATCTTTTTATAAGATAGAGGTTAGTCTATAAACACACACTAGAGTATTTCAGATAAAGAACAATATTAGAGCATAGATTTGCTCCAATACCATCAATTTGGTAGAGAATAAAATTACAAAGTTGGTGTGGTTATGCCTAAATATGAGTGGGCAACACACCCCACTTCCAATTACATCATGAAGACGTCATAATCTTCAAAATTAAGGGCATTGCGACCTCGGCGACGTCATTTTATGTAATACATATTCGTGTCGCGTGATATCAAAAATACCTACTTAAGGCGACGGGTAGGGTGAAATTTTTCATAATAAATAAAAATGTCAATAACTTCCAAGTTTATTATTTATTTATTATATCTATACACACGTTAAACTTGTAACACGGCATAGTTTTTGCCGTGGTGGTTAAACTCTAGACAGTCAGCGTGGCAACGTCACAATTTCAATTTCAACAAAAATGCTGACAACGGCGCAAAACACATAATGAGCCGCGCACAGTTCGGATAGTCAAACTCTAAAGCAGTGCCTTATGTATATTTGCGAGCACACAGCAATCAAACACTTATAATTCCTAAGGCGCTACTCTTCTTCTTCTTTAAACACCTTAATGTAGAAATGTTTTCTTTAGAATCACAAGATACGAACCATAAGAATAGCTGTGCTGAGTTTGGTACCAAACAAATCTGCCAAACCCATAAAAAATGGGATCTTAAACCACACTTTTGCAAAAGGTGTTGGTACTAAACTTACATTTAAAAGTAAACTATATCCAAGAGCACAAATTTTGAGTAACAATACACTAGTTCAATATATGTGTTATAGGAAATAATAAGTTTCACAACTCCACATGCTATCACTTTTTCTGAAAACAGTTTTCGGTTTCCCCAAAAACACGCATTTGGCTATACCCGTCACCTTAATAAAATATTCACTGATGGAAAACTTTTGTAGGTACTTAATATTTTTTAAGGGATGTCATAAAATCTTTGCAATATACATAGTTATAATTATGGTATGTTCACAAGCCAACCTACTAGATGAAAACTATCGTCAATTATCAAAAATCGGAAAATTATAATTAGTATTTAAATATTGCATAAGTTTTTTTTTAAGTATGCAAATTATCTAGGAACATCGAAAAAACTATACAATTTCACAATAATGTGAAAATATGCAAGATTTTGGTATTAGAGCGGCATGGAAGTTTATTTTTAAAAAGCCTTTATTAATATGTACTAGAACAAAGTTTTGAATATTATTTCCTGCAGAAAAATCTAAACTATATGTAATCAATTATAAGCATTTACATATCTTTATTTATTTGAATAAGTAAATATAAATATATAAATTATTTTAGTATCTAGCAGGCTCAGTATATTTTTTAGTCATTTTGAATTAATTATTACAGTAATAAAAACTTGTTAGTTGAGTTAGTTTTTTCAATATAATTTAAATAACGTTATGTTACAATTTAAAAATAGAAATATTACATCTCAGTCCGGTTATTTTTTTACATAATTATGTAGTATTTTAAATGTTTAGTCAAGGAAATAAATAACTTAAAAACTGACCTTTTTTCTGAAGTAGCCATGTTGTTTCTCTTATCATTTTGAACTGACTGAGGTTTGGGCAAGTCTTAGTGTTGTTCAAAAGAACTGGTTATGTCAAAACTTGTTTTTATCTTATTGCCCGTTATGCTATGTATTTGACACTCAAGACTGGAATTGATAAAATGTATATTTATATTTCCAATTGTCACAGTTATTAATTGAATGTTCTGTTATCATATAATATACAAATTTCTTGCAGGGCAACGTTTGCTTATAATTGGTACTTGATTCTAAGATTAAAATACTACCTAATTAAAAAAAAATTAAAAGTACTAAGTTTGTAGAAATTTTTTATTTATTTATTTATTATAAAATAACAATAATTGTATTATTTTGGTTTTCAAACAATGTTGTACTTATGTAGACTATACATAATACCTATTAAATGATTTAATTGTTCTTATTTCAAAACTTACGTTCCTTATTTGGTATGCCGTCTGAGTAAGTATGCAGGTTACTAGGTAGAGTAGAATAATCATATTGAAATCAGAAAAATCACAAGGATCGTGTAAGGACTACAATCAACTTTCAGAAACATGACATGTATTTTAAATTAGCAGCTTAGGTAATATTATTTAGAATTGGTAGGAAATCATTACAAAACTATATACAAACTATATATATAAAACTATAAATATACACGAAAATAGGCACTAAGAACGTAATTTTAGTAAGTACATACCTTTGAATTTCGACGATTAGCCAAGCTTGAAAAACTACATAACTTTTTAGTAGGTACCTCGAAAATACTTCGATCTAAACATAATTTTGAGCTCTCACACCCCACACAACCATGGCTCTTATATCATTTTTTTGTTTATAACCAAATCAAATCGCCATCATTCGTTTATATTTTATGCCCAAGGAAGGGTGGCTGGCGTGATTACACAACCATGGAAAACACAGCCACGGAATGCACAGCCCGGAATTGGTGACCATTTTGGCATCCAATTCCATGGTTGTGCATTCCGTGCCTGTGTTTTCCATGGTTGTACATTCCCGACACGTGTTGGGAATTTGATGCAAATGACGTCATAGCATATGCCTCGTTTGCACTTACTCTTGTACAAGTAGCTAACTATGCCACTGTCAAAATATTATTTTTAAACTTATTTTTTTTCACGTGTGATGCGTCACAGTAGGTGTGAGGAGCGAAGCGACGAGCGTTAGTTTGATATAGAAAACCGCGCCAGAACCTACATGCGTTTAACCATTTGCCAGACAACAATTATTGAATTGGATTGTTTTCTTTTCATATTATAATCTGTGCAGTTTATCTTTATCAAAATGGGATAGTAACATTTTAATCTTTGGTTTCATCTAAACTAAGCACAGGCTAGGCTTTCGACCAATCAGAGCAATGGTCGCCAATTCCATGGTCGTGTTTTCCACGGCTGTACATTCCGTGGTTATACATTCCCAACACGTGTCAGGAATACGCAGCCAGGAATTGATGACCATTTTGGCTTCCAATTCCATGGTCGTGTTTTCCACGGCTGTACATTCCGTGGTTGGACATTCCGGGTCGTGCTTTCCATGGTTGTACATTAACCGGACCCCCCAAGGAAAGTAAGGTCCGAGAGACGACTGTCGGCTCGAGAGAGGTGATAGAATACCTCTCGCTCGCTCTTGCGGGATTTGTAATCCTGTATCAATTTTTGAGATTGGTTCTTTATACTTTCTTACTTTCTTAATAATTATAAAACTGTTTTAGACAGTTTTATAATTAAGTAAGTTAAGATAAAGAAGAACGCAATAAAAAAAAACCCCTAAAAAAATAGAATTTCCCGCTAGAGCGAGAGGTATAATGCATCCTCGGACTAAGCCCTCTGTCCTTTCCCTTTTTTTTCGCCATTGGCCTGTCAGTATTGTCAATGTCAACATAATGCGTTGCATTCTAAACTAGTCTGTGCAGTTAAGACTCAATGAGAGTCATGCTGGCCTTTCGCCATCACCAAGATGGCGGAAGGACGTTGTAAATATAATACGAAAGAAAAAAAATAACAAAAATACCGTCCAACGTTGCCCATAAACTTAAAATACGAAAAAAAAGAAAAAAAATTAACAATTTACCGTCCAACGTTGCCCACAAACATAAACAAGCCTTGCAACGTGACATTGGCGAAATTGGCTAACCCCCAGACGCCATTAAATAAAAATTGAATTGAATTGAATTGAGTCATGCTTGGTATTTTAGCGGACTTACTCATAACCATTGCAGCTGGAGGAGACCTAAAAGACGCAGCAATGCGCGGCCTTATCGCCATACAAGAGAGTCAGTATGGGCAACCGTAACGAACTGCGGAACCCACGCTGGATACTTAGAGTTGATATTTATATTGACCTCTCTTGCTCTTTACCTTTTCTTCCCAATAATGAAGCCACCGCAGCCGTAATTGCCGGCAGCGTAAAGCCACTGAGAGGCGAATAACTGCTACTCGTGGCAAAACCCAGTGACTCGGAAACCAAGTTTTCGAAGTTGAGGCCAGAGAAAAGAACTTACAGTTCGACTCTTACCTGCACCTCTTACCATAGACTGATAGAGTCTTGGTAGAGTAGAGGTGTTGATGACCCGGATATATAGTCTGTGCAGTGCACAAAAATAAAGAAGAAGAAAAATATCAGCTGTCTTTCGGTAAGTTTTTGTTTATTGCGCAATAAAAATAAAAATACAAACTGTTCCGTCAATATAGTAAAACTCACATTTACAGCTATAATTACAATTATTAAATCTTCAAGTAAAAAAAATGGAAAATCTTACGTTTATGGATAAAATTCGATCATTTCTCGGGGTACGCCATGAGCCGCCTAGAAACGACTTTCGGAATCCTATCTGGAGTTCAGAAGACGAAGACGATGATGACGAGCTCTACACCAGGCAGAAGATAAACGTGTACACGGACCCCGTGGAATTACATCAAGAGTTTGCCAGTCAAATGCAAGATATGTTCAAATCATTTGGCAGTATATTTGGAGATATGAAATCATTTTTTCAAGATGATCACTTTGATACTATTGGTACCAACACAGATGACCGTGACGCAATAGAACCTGAGCACTTTCAAGGCAACATTAGGGATTACTATCTGAAGCCTGGCTTCCACGGTAGTAAATATGAGCAGCCCAAAGAAGATATCAATTTAGACGGCAAGATCTCATCACATGAAATGTCGGGCTTGTTGAAACGGAAAGAAGATGGTCATAGTGCTGATCGTATACCTTTCAGTGGCAACATGGTGCCGGGAAGGTCATTCTGCCAAACCATCATCACAACTAGTGTAAAAAAGTCCGATGGCTCAGTGGAAACAAGGAGGATCATCAAAAATGGTAATGAAGTTGTTGAAGAAACCACAACTTCATCAATTCCTGATGTTAATGGGCCTGTTTCCCATAACATGGACCCTATGGCCTCCGTTACAAACTCTGGCATCATATACAATCACATAATTTCAGATCTCGCTTCATTATTCAAAAATGTCTACTAGCAGGAATTTGTTTTTTCTAATATTAACGAGATTTTAGTGATTCTTAGATTTTTAAGATTTGCATTGCAAAATAATTTAATTACCTATTCTATAATTATGTTTAAATTGCATGGGTTAGAAAAGTTATTATATTCATAAACAAGTTGTTGTTTAAGAAACTAGACATGTCTATATTAATCCATATTCTAGGATTTATCTGTATCTACTTAATATTATGCATTGAATTCTAGCACAAAATCTAGAATATTCCTTGTTTTCTCAACCTCCTAGTTTTATTATAACTAGACAAACCAAGGAGGTTATATTACTTTAGATCTTAATCCCTCAATTAGAAAAAGTCTCGGGAACTTGCAAATGTGTATAAAAAATTTCAAAAATCTCTTATACTTGCCATGTTTTACTTGTAGGGTTTAATATTGTATTGATTAATCACATAATTTTATATTCTTCAATATTAGCTATATAGTTACATTTAACTAGGCTTCTTAAGGCCTGCGCAGACCGGGTCGGCATGGCAAGGGATTTTAATTTTTACTACTGGACATTCAACCATACTGTTACAGAAATACGACATAAATTGCTATGCTTTAATTTAAAATGATGCCGTGGCATTGAACGTGAACGGAACGGCATATTTTAAAGCATAGCAATTTATGTCGTATTTCTGTAATAGTATGGTTGAATGTCCAGTAGTAAAAATTAAAATCCCTTGCCATGCCGTCCCGGTCTACGCAGGCCCTTATCAGTAGTATACTTATATTTTCTGCATTCTCATATTCATAATATTTCAGTCAATAAATAAACCAGAAACATTAATTAACTTTTATTTATCTGTCTAATTATATTATTTACCCAGTTATATTTAAAATAAAAAGAATATTAGCTTCAGATTAATAATTTATTACAATCTTCTATACTTATAATAAAACTGTAGAGAGGTCAATTCTGTACATTAAATATATTTTCAAAAAAACTATCAGGGGGTGATTAGTGATCGATACTGATGCCAAAAATGCAATCAGTAAAATTTTTGTCTGTCTTTCTGTCTGTCTGTCTGTCTGTCTGTATGTATGTTCCGTATAGAAACAAAAACTACTCGACGGATTTTAACGAAACTTGGTATAATTATTCTTCATACTCCTGAGCAACTTATAGGATACTTTTCATCACGCTACAATCAATAGGAGCGGAGTAGTGAAGGGAAATGTTGGGAAAACGGGAGAAGTTACTGTTAGGAATAGATACTCCTTTAATATCTATCACCAACCTTAATGTTACCATAGCAACCAAACGTTGGTGATTGTCATCAATGTCAATGTCTTCACTTGACAAAATATATTCTTTGCAGTTTAAGCTATTAATATTCGTTTATTTATTGTAACTGGTTTTACCCTATCCTACAGTACTTATATCGACTTTAACATGGTAGCAGAGCGTGGTTAAGGTACCCTGATGGTTCTATTTTACTGCATCAGAAATCGTACATCGCTCGCATATTGCAAAGGATTGGCATGGAGAAATGTAAGCCAGTGCCAACATCAATTTTAAAAGCAAATAATGCTCAACATGTTAATGAAGTTTCAATGAACTTCCCGTACCGTGAAGCTGTTGGATCACTAGCTTATTTGATGACAAGCACGAGGCCTGACATAGCCTTTGCTGTCAGTGTTGTATCTCGAAATTTAGATAAACCCACAAGGGAGAACATCATCAATATCAAGAGGATAATGCGTTACTTGAAAGGGACTATAGAAGAAGGCATCGTTTACAAGCCAGGAAATAGTCATAATTTAGAATGTTACAGTGACGCTGACCACGGAGGTGATCATGAAACTGGAAAGTCTACCTCAGGCATTCTTTGCATGTATGCTGGAGGTCTAATATCCTGGAATAGTAAACGCCACAGCACAGTAGCGATTTCATCCATCGAGGCAGAAATAGTGGCAGCAAGTGAAACTGCTAGAGAAATTATTTGGTTTCGAAAGGTCATGAAAGATATCATTGGTGAATTAGTCCAGCATCCCTATGTGTTGATAACGAAATTATTATTAAATTTAGGGTAAAACTAGACCTTATTACTGAGTTTTTGATTTCTGTCTATTTTCAATTCTATAACTATCACGAATAATTAATATTAAAGGGGGCTTATACACAAACGTGATTTTTATTTATTCGATATTGATAAGGGCAACGGGAGATAGATACGGTACGGAACTCTTCGTGCGCACTTGCCCGGTTTTATTAATAAGTAGGTATAGATACTAAGTTTTCCTTCTTAGACTGCTCTTTTTTCTCTTTCTCTCATAAGAAGATAGTAATGGGTTATAGCAAAATCTCTTAAAACGGCACGCGGACGAAGTCGCGGCGGGAACAGCTAGTTAATAATAAAACCTTAGGTATGTAAGTACCTATGTTAATTATCTACCTCTAAATTCTTATAGCTCACCGTAAGTTATATACAAAACAAGTATGTATGGAGTATCTACATAGTTAAGTATGTAATTGTATTCATGTAAGAAAATTAAGTAAGTATATACTTACTAAGTACAGTACTGAAATCTCCCACAGTGTGCTATAAAAAAAGAAAAGTAATAAATAGTAATAATAATAAATTCTTTATTGAGGACTATTAAATTGAGTTACAACTGTTAAAATTAGCCCTACAATAGGCGGTCTTATCGCATGAAGCGATTTCTTCCAGAACCTTTATTCTAACTTATTATTATTAAAGTAGATATCTATAGGTACCTATAGATATCTACTTTTCTTTTGTATATACATATACAAAATACACAGTGATATTACTTCAGATAGGTACATTACTTCTTTTTATCTATGTCATCTATTTAATTTTGAACCTTTAGGTAAGTAACATAAGCATTACACAGGTTTTTACACTTATCAGTTAGGTACATACACATTTTTCCAGAGCAGATAAGATAAATTTATCTAACTACAGGTGCAAGCATCTTTAGTATTGCTCTTCAACCATGTCAAGTAGCGGTTGACTCTGGTATAAACTCCTGGACGGTCAGGTCGAGCACAACCTTCACCCCATGACACCACACCTGAAACCAGTATTTGGAAAGATTAATGTTCGGAAAAATGAGATTCAAGGCTTAGGGTTCTGTACCCAAAGCATACAACGAGACCTTATTACCTACTAAGACTCCGCTGTAGGTACGTCTGTTACCACCACCACTGTCACCAGGCTTTATCTCATGAACCGTGAGAGCGTTTTCATATTATCCGATCCGATATCGATGTCGGACGCCGATCCGATATCGGGGTAAGTAAAATGTATGAAATATGTATCTCTGATATCCGATATCGGGCCGGACTAATATATGAAAGACAGGTACATATTTCATACATTTTACTTACCGCGATATCGGATCGGCGTCCGACACCGATATCGGATCGGATAATGTGAAAACGCTCTGATAGAGCCGACATTTTCACACATGATGCATATAAAAGACATGTACAGAAATCTGTTTTTTTTTGGTATGGAACATTTCGTACACCTTGCAATATCCTTTTTGTTAGCATAAAGCTGACTAGCTCGAGCTGGATTAACCGATTCAGTGCGGATGGCACCGCAGAGGCGCCATGGATATATTTTGCGTATGGCGGGTGGCACCCGAGAGGAGCCAAAATTTGAACCCGTAAAAATCGAATAAATTGGAAAATCGAATAAAAAGGAAAAGGAAAAAGGAACAGCTCGTCATGATCGTAGAACAAAGACGGATGTGATTTTTGGCCATTTTTTTATTTAACTAATTAACCTATTATTTATTTTGTATGCAACTTAAATTTGTATTAAATTGTAAAGGCCTATACACATATAGCAACTTGTCTTTTCACGTTGACAGGCGTAACTGTTCTAAAGTTATGTATGACATAAAATGCAAACCTGCAGTTTTGCACATCCGTCTATGTTCTACGATTATGACGAGCTATCCACACAAAGATTGTCTACTTATTCTAGGTACTAACCGACTTCATGGAAACTAGAGGTTTCATTGTTCAAGATATGCAAAGGTCCCCCGGAGTCGCCCTGGCAGGCGTCCTTGCCGCCGTCAGCCTCTCCCGCGCACATCATATTGTCCGTGATACGTCGGCCGTACGCTGTCTTTCTGCAATCCGTGTTTGATATGATGGGCACGTTCACCTGAAAACAGTTTAATAATAAATAAATAATGCTGGACAATCCACACAACATCATCTAGCCCCAAGCTAAGCAGAGCTTGTGTTATACTAGAAGACTGACATACTTAATACAATACATTACATAAATAGATATATTTTATTATACATATAAAATACCCAGAACACCCGGAATAAATATTTGCAGATCGTACAAATTTATCCCAATGTGGGAATCGAACCCGCAACATCCGCGTCGCAGGCAGATCTTCGTCCGCCACGCCACATCAGTCGTCAGGAAACAGAAAAGGTAAAACTAATTTAAATTCGTTTTGAATGAGAGACTCATCAAGGACCCGGCCGGGCTTGAAATTTACCTCCTGTAAAGTATTGGAGACTGAACCACCTTCCTCTGTAGTGCCCCACCCAGCCACTACGCCGTTGTCGCCTGCGTATGACATTCCACTCTCAGGTAAGCACACGGGCCTAATACCTCCATTGTTTATTGCATCTTCATCGTCGTTTCTACTGAACTTAAGTGCGTTGCTGAGATCAATCTGGAATTATAAATAAAGGCTCCATGAGTTGTTCTGTCGGATCCTAATAATAGGTCTCAGAGAATAGGTAGGTATTAGGTATTTTTGAGTATCCTTGTAGAAGTGACGTTCGTTATAAAATAGTATAGTATAGTAACGGGCTAAGTAAGTATACCTACGTCTTTTACCTACAGCAGGAACCGTGTCCTTGGATGACCTTGGATTTGGTTGTTACCTAAGTTGGTCATCCAAGGACCCGATTAGTTGACAAAACGATTCAGAATCATTGATATCTCCCATTTCAGAAATTAAACTCACTCTTTCGTCCATTCTCAATAAAGCAATGTCGTTATCGTATGTGGAAGGGTTGTAGCGAAGATGGCGGATGATTGCAGATACGCGTCGGTCAATGGTCTTCGTCTCGTTGGGACTTGAGCGGTCGTGCTCCAAGAACCTTACTGACATTTTCTCTTTGCGGAACCTAGAAGATGAAAGACGTTATTCATGCAGCACTACCCCAAGTAAGAGTTTGTGCACAAACGGAAGCTTCTCAAGCAGAGGCGTCTTTACCTATAGTGCAGGGTGTGCGGCGCACACGGGCGCCGGGTCTAAGGGGGCGCCGAGCGCCCTGTACCTTCTAAGTAATTGTATCTTCCATGGCGTCAAAGGCGGATCCAGTTTTGGCGCCAGGGGGGGTCACGATCTAGCTTTAGCGCCAGGGGGGTCACATAGTTGTGGTCAAGTCAATAACTTATAATTTATTTTTGATAATATAATTCCCAAACGTTTGCCATCATACATAGTTATTATATTAAATTAACTAAATATTGAAGGTATGTACCTGGTTACATTAAATCTGTATGGTAACCAAATATATAGCATATATGTAGCTACACCGCGGGCATGTCATACCCGATTCGGACGACGAGGGATACGTGCAGCTAGCTACACCGCGGGCATGACATACCCGAATCAGATGACGAGGTATACGTGCAGGTAACTACACCGCGTGCACCACATACCCGACTCGGACGACGAGGGATACGTGCAGGTAGCTACACCGCGTGCATCACATACCCGAATCAGATGACGAGGTATACGTGCAGGTATCTACACCGCGTGCACCACATACCCGACTCGGACGACGAGGGATACGTGCAGGTAGCTACACCGCGTGCATCACATACCCGAATCAGATGACGAGGTATACGTGCAGGTAACTACACCGCGTGCACCACATACCCGACTCGGACGACGAGGGATACGTGCAGGTAGCTACACCGCGTGCATCACATACCCGAATCAGATGACGAGGTATACGTGCAGGTAACTACACCGCGTGCACCACATACCCGACTCGGACGACGAGGGATACGTGCAGGTAGCTACACCGCGTGCATCACATACCCGAATCAGATGACGAGGTATACGTGCAGGTAACTACACCGCGTGCACCACATACCCGACTCGGACGACGAGGGATACGTGCAGGTAGCTACACCGCGGGCATGACATACCCGAATCAGATGACGAGGTATACGTGCAGGTAACTACACCGCGTGCACCACATACCCGACTCGGACGTCGGACGACGAGGCATACGTGCAGGTAGCTACACCGCGTGCATCACATACCCGACTCGGACGACGAGGGATACGTGCAGGTAGCTACACCGCGGGCATGACATACCCGACTCGGACGACGAGGCATACGTGCAGGTAGCTACACCGCGGGCATGACATACCCGACTTACGGCCGGTTTCTGGAAACCCAAATCACGATTGAAGCGAGTTTGACACATAGTAATTATTTGATTTTTTCGTTGATCATCGTTCGAGAAACCGGCCGTTAGTCTACGAGGTATACGTGTAGGTAACTACACCGCGGGCACCACATACCCGACTCGGACAACGAGGGATACGTGCAGGTAGCTACACCGCGGGCATGACATACCCGAATCAGATGACGAGGTATACGTGCAAGTAAGGTAACTACACCGCGGGCACCAGATACCCGACTTGGACGACGAGGGATACGTGCAAGTAACTACACCGCGGGCACCACATACCCGACTCGGACGACGAGGGATACGTGCAAGTAAGGTAACTACACCGCGGGCACCACATACCCGACTTGGACGACGAGGGATACGTGCAAGTAACTACACCGCGGGCACCACATACCCGACTCGGACGACGAGGTCAAAGTTATTATATTAAATTAACTAAATATTGAAGGTATTTCATTAAATCTGTATGGTGGTTAATATATAAATAAAATAATTATACTCAATTAGTGGTCCTAAGTCCTGGAACCAGCTCAAAGGGGGGTCATGACCCCCATGACCCCCCCCCCCTGGATTCGCCGTTGCATGGCGTTCAGTTGCAGAGAGACTTGCCAGCGTAACAACTTAAAATTAACTTAACTAAATCAAGTATTAAGTGTTGGCACTTAATGCAGCATCTTTAACAATAACTGTTAGTATTCCATTTTGACCCCGCGCCTACTAGACTAGAGGGCGCCAGAGTACTGGTTGCACACGGGCGCCACAAGGGCTAAAGACGCCTCTGTTCTCAAGAAATCTGCTAGGATGCTGCTTGGATCTCCATACAAAATCGGTGGCGTTCGGCGATTGCGACTCTACGATCCGTGTGTGCACAAACTCGAAAGTACTTGGGGTACCGTTACCTAATTAGCTACCCATGTTGTTTTACGGTTTTGAACTATTTTTAGCATGTTCAGATCAGTTTGTGGAGGTCCTCTTCAAATTGGTTTGCCACCATAAAATCGATCCCTAGATACTCTCTGTTGCAATTTCCGAATTATATAGGTATTATGGAATTTTCCAAGAGTTCATCATAATCATACATCATCGTCATCAGGATAATGTTACCTGGCCTTGCACTAAGTTGGTATTTGTTACGATGATGGTAGATAATGGCTGCCCCACTCTACTTGGCGTTCACGTCCACGTGATGTAGGTACGAAAGTACGGGTCTGATTACAAATTACCTATTCGCGATTATGCAGTAAACAAAACCTACTTTGTATAAGCAGAATTATTTATTGATAGATCTAACAGTAAACGGGTTGCTTGTCTTCTTTCTTTTATATTACTGGGACGGATTTTTGAAACCGACCTTTCTATGATTCTATGAAAAGCTAAAATGTTATGGATCATGCAGCTTACCAATAATAAGAATGAATTAACTAACAACAGCAGACCTAAGAATGCTCGATCTTACTTTCTAAGCAGTGTTTTGGGAGCAGAAGTAACTTCTTGCTATATTGAACTCACCCAGCAGTACAATGTGCAGCAGTCATTACATACAGGTCGTTGATTAGCGAACCTCCACAGTAGAACCTGTTGTTGTAGAGCAATACTGCCATCCATGGGAACTCTAACTCCTTGGTCTCGAAGCCGCCGACTATACGACGTCGAGTGCGCGGAATACCACATTCTTAAAAAGATACAAGCAAGTTTTTAAATCAAGTAATCAAACAAACAAAAAGTGTGAGAATATGACGACCGATGCGATGAGGCGCGGCGGGCGAAGGTCCGCCTGCGACGCGGAGGTTGCGGGCTCGATTCCCGCCTTTGGATAAATGTTTGTACGATCTGCAAATATTTATTTTGGGTGCTCTGGGTATTTTATATGTAAGTAGGTACTTATTATAAAAAAAAAATCTACCATGTAATGTATTGTATTAAGTATGTCAGTCTTACACAAGCTCTGCTTAGCTTGGGGCTAGATAATTGTGTGGATTGTCCAGTATTCTTTTTTTATTTATGATCTTACGAAGGTCTTACGAAAACAACCATTATAGAACTATGGTACCCCTACCTATAGATCGGCTTGAATCAAATTTAATTTCGCAAGAGAAAGCAATTGTAAACCTTCGTGTTCAAGTGAAACATCACAATCACAGCGTTAGAATGTCTAAGCTTCTCTTGAGAGATGTGGGCTTATTTGTTAGGCTTGTAAAATGCTTACGACAAGCTGGGCAGTTCTCTGGTGGGTCTTCGATAGGTCTCAAAGTGGTGGTTGTAGTGGAGCCTCCTATCAGATTAGTGATCCAGTCGATGAAATCCTTTTGTTTGATCCCGGGAGCTTTAGGCTGCAACCTCTGACAGTATATTGCGCCAAATAAACATACCAGCAGTAAAAGTCTCATTGTGATAGCTGAAACAAATATTTTGATCTCAAAACGCTATGAAAATATAAACCATTAATACGTAGATATATGAAGAGGCAATAAACGATGTCATTATATTTCCAAAAGTGTGGACATTGTTGACGAAACTTAACAGGTACCTACCTACATACTACAAACCGCAAAGAAGTAGAATTCGTAAATCAGTTCGAACTTGTACCAAAGTATAGGCAAAATTAAGGACAAAAGGTCAAAAAACCCGCTTTACGTTCGCAAAATATGTACCGCTATTCTGATCACTCATCTTATTCAATTTACATATTCACGCAACGCATATTTTTAAGAGAAAAGTTTACCGGAGTCAGGATATTTAAGGCTGTAGATTGTAGTAATCAAGGTAAAGTGTAAACTAGTCTGAATCTAGACTAGAGTCTAGATCTACATCGATATAGTTCAATGCTTTTCGTCCTACTTAAAACTCAATGGCATTTGTTTTAAATAAGTAGGTACTTTCGTACTTGGTAAAACAATTTGTAACATAATACTTTTGGCGATTTTAAGAAGTCAAGACAGTAGCAGCCACTGTAAACAAAACTCAGTTACTTCCCTACAATTATCCTTATCGACATTCATAAAACTCATCACATAATCACTAAAACGGTGCTCAATGTTTATTGAAATTGACGCAATTTATGTAATCGTATTTCCCGATTTGTATGCGTGCCCCGTCGTCCCTTACGGTATGACTCGTTTGTGTGAGAGTTTCCTGTTCCAGACTTCGCAACTAGAAAGTAGATATGTTGATTTTCCATCAACATATTTGCCTACGCCAATTTATCAAATAGACGAGCAATGCTTCCAAGAGTTAAAGGGAGAGTTCGTGGGCAGCAACACTCTTGTCTCTTAGACCGGTGCCAGAGTTCATTATTATATGCTCTCAGGGGGTCATGGCCACCGCCGATTTAAAAGCAAAAATGGTAATCGAACACAAAGGTTCAGTCGGTAAAGTAAAAAAGAAGAAGAAAGAAGGTAAAGGATGGTCTTACCTTTTAACGACCGGACCAGACCGGACTATGATAAAATAATGTTAACTCCTTCCAAAGTTCCTAAAACTTTAAAAAGTAGACCTACTACACTCCTTTAATAGGATTTGAAGTGTTTCGTTTATACCACAAGTTGCAAAAGCTATGGGACTCTTCACACGCCTATCAACCACACTACGCACCACAAAAAATTTGAAACTAATTCAAACTCACAAGGAGACGGCCACTAAGGATGGCTAGTGTCGACTCACAAGCCTCCGTGATTGAACTGCTGATCGGAGAGAGAGAGATGTATCACTTTCACCCTTGCTTCTATCCTTTCACTCGCTCCAGCACTGCTCCACTTAGTCCTGGCAGCTTACTGCGCGTCCTGTGAAAACGCTCCTCCGTTATATTACCCCGCATCGCCATCATAAATTCCATAATGTGCTGTAATTTTTTTGCGGAATTATTATCTGACTAATAGGGTAATTTGCGATTTACCTTTATGTGGGATTGTTTAGCTGGCACGCTACCTATGTTTGTAATGCCTTGCTAATGGATTTATGCTATTTAGATATCTAAGTACGTTCATCATAGCTCTCTTTGTCAGTGTCTGTTCGTATTGAGATTGGGAAAAATACCCAATTTAGTAAGTAATAAATAAATAATGCTGGACAATTCACACAACATCATCTAGCCCCAAGCTAAGCAGAGCTTGTGTTATGGGTAGGTACTAGAAGACTGACATACTTAATACAATACATTACATAGATAGATTTTTTTTTATTGTTGGTAAGTACATATAAGATACCCAGAGCACCCGGAATAAATATTTGCAGATTGTAAAATATTTATCACAAGGCGGGAATCGAACCCGCAACCTCCGCGTCGCAGGCGAACCTTCGCCCGCCGCGCCACATCGGTCGTCGTCAGAGCATAAGGCTAGGAACAGATGACCGCGCGTAGCCGCGCGATCATCTGTTCCTAGCCTTAGTGTTTTGGCAGTCTGGAGGATATCATATCCCAAAATGGTTTCGGTGCTGCTTTTTAATTGTTATAAATGTGTGAGTTTATTAGCCATGTCTTTTAAACGGCACTATTACATATAAACAATCCTGTGTGTCTTTACCCAATCATTAATGTAAGACCCCTACATTTTTAATCTTAGCAATGGTTTCAGAGTTTGCAATATTAAATGTTTCAGGCGTTATAAAACGACCTTCGTGGTGAAGAGTGCTAGTATTCGATAAAAATGCGGGTTTGATTTGAATGTCATTTCACTGCTAGTTGCATTTGATAACTAAATAAATAAAAATAAATAATTCATTCAGTAAAACTAAAAGGATCATTAAAAATCTGATAGGTTACTCGTAGTGCCACTTTTTTGTGGCTTCTACCTTTTTATATTATCATCGTAGTATAACTAACTGCTAAAAAATTTAACGTTAACAATTTCTTAATTAACTCATATTTTCAATTATCCAATTGAATATGAAATCTTCCACAAAGCATTTGACAGATGCCAAGTAGCATGTTGACTGAGGTGACACACCCACAAAGCCCATATCATCCGTCCATTTCTAATTAATTTGACAATGATATCAAGAAAACTAGGACAATGCTATGCAGGTCCACGTGGTACAATCAGGTCATTGTCACGACATATCTCGCACACTGATGCATTTACATAGTGCATTCGGAAAAAAACACTGCTTTTTTTATCGATGGTTGGAGTAAGAGGAAAATCTATTTTCTTAGTAGAATACGTTTTTAATTACATATTTATACAGGGTGTTTGGAAGGGAGCTGTACATACGCCTAGGGTAGAAACTAGGGATAGTCTGCTACCTACCCCCGCCCATTATATTGACCTTGGCCTCAAGGTTTTTTTTTAATTTATTATTATTTTTTATTTGACTTTTTTATGATTTTTTGACTAAAACTACCTGTAGCTCAAAATCTATCCATGGGACCGGTCGGCTAATGGTCTTGTTTTAATCGTTAGAGTCTTAGGGTCCTGCAAAAAATTATTTTACACCAGAAAATTGTGGAGAAGAAAAGTTATGGGGCCTGAAGTACCGTAGTAAGGTAAAGAAATAATTTTAAGGGCAACTTTCTATGGGGTTTAAAAAAAAACTAACAGGGTTGGAGTTCTTCTGATTTTTTTAAAACATCCTCAGTCCATGCCCTTTCTAACGATATGCTAAAAGTGTATTTATCACTTTTAGTTTTAAAGTTATTAATTAATTTCCGCAACTAGGGCACTTCAAGCAAAAATTTCAACTAATGAAAATTAAATGTGTTCGATCGTAAAAGGATGGCAAATGAAACAAAAAATTTGGTAATGACTAATGTCATTAAATTACAAATTTTAATTAATTACTAATTTTAATTACATTTAATTTTCATTAGTTGAAATTTTTGCTTGAAGTGCCCTAGTTGCGGAAATTAATTAATAACTTTAAAACTAAAAGTGATAAATACACTTTTAGCATATCGTTAGAAAGGGCATGGACTGAGGATGTTTTAAAAAAATCAGAAGAACTCCAACCCTGTTAGTTTTTTTTTAAACCCCATAGAAAGTTGCCCTTAAAATTATTTCTTTACCTTACTACGGTACTTCAGGCCCCATAACTTTTCTTCTCCACAATTTTCTGGTGTAAAATAATTTTTTGCAGGACCCTAAGACTCTAACGATTAAAACAAGACCATTAGCCGACCGGTCCCATGGATAGATTTTGAGCTACAGGTAGTTTTAGTCAAAAAATCATAAAAAAGTCAAATAAAAAATAATAATAAATTAAAAAAAAACCTTGAGGCCAAGGTCAATATAATGGGCGGGGGTAGGTAGCAGACTATCCCTAGTTTCTACCCTAGGCGTATGTACAGCTCCCTTCCAAACACCCTGTATATCTATAAAAATATAATATGCATGAGACTAGTTTATCAACATCATAAAGCAAAAGATCTCTAATAGCAACGGCGGATCCAGGGGGGGGGTCATGGGGGTCATGACCCCCCCCCCCCCCTGAGCTGCTTCCAGGACTTAGGTGGCCCAACAATTGAACATAAAATTATAAGTTCTTGACTTGACCACGACTATGTGACCCCGCCCCTGGCGCCAAAGCTGGATCCGCCCTTGCCTAATAGTCATAGGTAAATGTAAATAAATGATGTAATCCATCACCTGCCTAGTTGGTATAAATATCATACCTAGATGACACCTAATGTGTTTGGGGTCACACCTTTTTAGTATGCAGAACCCTTAAGGTCACACAGTGTCTGACCAAGACAGCAATAATGTCTCACACAGATGACCCCACACATTCAAGGTAGTAGTACTCCTACGCCTTAGCAAATCGATAAAGTCTCGCAACTCGAAACAAAACTTTCAAAATATAATTCCATAGTAGATAATGCATTAATATCACAAGTTGATAAAATGGAGGCTGCGTTATCTACCTTTATACGGGTGGTGCTGCCTCGCCCTGACACCATTGTCAAGATCTTCCACTGAATCATTACTAAACTAAGTTTATTTCATCCAAATTGCCTTTGAATTGAAATCAAGGTTGGCAGTGTTTGTCTAGACAAACAGCTACCTTAGCTCAGTCAACAAATTCCACATAGATAATGAAATTAGGACTCCTTCAATATTCCACGGTTTCATAACGTGTTGTATGGAGGAGGTTTGCCTCAGATGAGCTATGAAGATTTTATGCATCTTGTTTATAGCACCAGTCCACGATGCATGGCTTTTGATGTAACGTTAAGTAATTTTAATTGAAGGGTTTACAAATGTAACCTGCTCTTCGTGTATCAAAAACTAATTACTGCATTGCATCGGTTGTAAAATAAGAAAGTGGAATGGCGCCGTTGTGTGCGCTGGGGCCACATTCGTCGGGTCAATAAGACTGCATAAAACTTTGTTCCGAAATATCAAAAATTGCAAAACTTTAAATACTGCGTCGTTTTAATCCTGGCGTTACGTAAAATGGTAAAACATTGGGTAAGATTGTCCAAATGTAAATGAATAAAAACAGTTCGGTAGCGGTGAAATTATATGCACGATTACGTAATAAGGCTCGACTGGATCGACTTTCTGCAAGGATATGCCTGCACCCACTGCCAAAAGCACTCCGCTTTTCAACATTTTTATCACCACTTCATTTGCAAGAGAATATGTTTCCACTTCATGCGATCTCAGGACGAACCATCCATCCATAAATAAGAACAATTCATTTTATTGCGCATATCTTAGCCTACGACTATTTTCGGAATGACAAAATTGCGTACCTAAGTATCTGTTTTTGGATCAGATCACACTTTTATACTAATATACTAAGTACCTACTTAAGTTATTTCGTAGGTAAGCATAAAGTCGACTTTGAACTAGACTTTGAACTTTATAGAGCCAGAAAGTGAAGAGGGAACTTTGAATTCCTAAATCAAGATTAGAAAAATAAATTGGATGTGGCTAGTTTTCAGTAAAAAATAATAATTTACTAACGATGTTACTAGATATATTATACAAACCGTTAGTTCAGGCATACAATACAAAGTAAATATAGTTAACCGCATCAAAGTCGGCCGATCAAAAGAGTGGGTCCGTTTGTTGGCAAAAAAAAACAATTACACCATCTGACACAACATGAAACTCACCTGCCTTGTTTATTCTCCCATGAATGGTCTCTCGCTCGTTTTGTATTCATCTTGGAATGAGGAACAAGCTGTCAAGCCCGAAAGCTCCAAGATAATGAGCGCGGTACCGTCAAGATATTTCAATCAATTTGCTGCTGCGCTACGCGCTCCCATAAAAAAGTTCAAATCCTGTAGGTAAAGCTCATTTAATGGGCTTTAATTATATGTACATTTTGTACTTGTATCGTTTAAAGAAAGAACAATCAATCATCAACAATTATAAATTAATTATTTTTTAGGAATGCCGCTTTTATTCACAATATTCTTTTAATTAAGTCTGAGATATAAGTTCAGCTCAATCTTTCTTAAAATCAATAAAGTACTGCCCTACTTATTAAACCTCGTCCTGATGTTCTTACTTCCGCACCTACCGTTAGTTCAAATATCTGCATGGTATAATGAAGACTTATTCAAATGTAGGCCACGTCAATCAATCAATATAAATATTTCAATTCAAGGTCATTAGCAAATATGGATATTAGCAAGGTCAAGACGGCTTTACCAGTATCCCCGTGGGCGCGATGCCAGTACGCTGTTGTTGCAATGGTGTCAGAGTGCAAACAGTGGAGTGCGTTCGCTGTCAGTCGCTCAGTCGCTCCGTCGCCGTGAACTTGGCCTGGTCTGCTCACCCTGGCCCCGAGGCCTTATCGGAGGCGCCGCCCGCGGCCTATAATAGCTGGGCCGGCGTCTCCCCCTGACTCCAGAGTGGCCTGTGACTCCGCCAGACATGTTTCGCGTCTTCTGTCTCATCTTCGCCGCAATCGGCATTGCTAGTGCTTGCAAACCCTGCAGTGAGTGATTTCAACTTAACATAGCCGAAATACTTATTTGTGGAATAAGTGTATAGTGTTCACCAAAAAAAATACTGTGGTCCAATTTATTTTGTAAAAAAATTACTCATTTTATGTTCAGGCAATGGAAATTCAAATACTTAACTTCCTTATTCTTATTTCGATTTCGAACGGTTTTGGTGAGTAAAAGGTGCTTGCGATTTTATTGTGCGATACAGGCTGATATTTTATTTAATTTGTGACTTTAATCACTCGTAAGATTTCTTAATGGGTTATTATACGTTATTTACGATTCACACCGTTCGCATTTTTATTAATATTTACAGTTTCTAAACATCTTATTCAATTTAAAGGAATTGAATCAATACGTTATGTTATGTCATTACCAGTGCTAATAGCTTGAAGTGCTTTTAGAGAGCGCGCACTTGCGATACACTCGAATGTAAGTACCGCAAATTCTCAGTCATAAGCTCATTGCGATAAAACTTAAGATAGGTATTTTCGCAAGTATGCTAAGTGGCCCGGATGTTAATGTCTTCAAAAGCTGAATTTATCGCACCGCACCGTAACAATTACATCGAGGAATCTCCGCTAAAGACATGTGAATTTTCGCCATTAAAGTAGACCTGTTAAGTCGCGCTGCACTTAAAATTATCACTCGATCGCGAATTAACCTACTTTGCCGATAATAAAATGTAAGACAAGTGTATTTCAGTTCTTGGCTATTTAGAAATTATAACGAGAGCCTGCCGCCATTAAAAAAAACCGTTGCTTGATGCTGCTTTGTTTACGTTTAGATACATAGGTGTACAATAAAAACATCCGATTGCTCTCGCTAGGACATGGCGTATAAACGAGTATACCTAGGAACTAGAACTCCATTCACCGATCTTCCATTCGAAAAGAACACCCACGCAAATTGATCACTATTCAAGATTATCTTTTTAACTACCAAAATATGAATATTTTAGTTGTGAGATCTTTCTCTACATTTGCATCGTGATGACGAAATATTTTAATTTCCACTGATATTGACATAAATTGGACTGCATTGCAAACTCTTTAATTAAATTTCGATGCACATAGCTGCGTCATATTAATATTTGTTTCAAATTCCTAATCCATCTTCATGGTTTCGATCGCTTCACCACAACATCGGGAAAGCTAGAACAATGCTGCCCAGTACACAATGCACAATACACCCCATTGCGGGACGTCAGTGCAGATCTTATTCCCCCAATTAGAATTAGAATTCATGGTTTCGATTCCAGCATGTGGGGTGGCACGCCGCGGCAGGGTTGTTGGAGGCGAAAGGGTATCACCAGGGGAGTTCCCATGGCTAGCAGCTCTCAAACGAGATGGCAAGGTGATCTGTGGAGCCACCGTCGTCGCAAGGGACCACCTAATCACCGCCACACATTGTGTTCACGGGTGAGTTGCAATTTTACGGTTGGTACAAGTTCCCTCCCAGACGACGCGGCGCTGCTCTATGAGGTCATACAAATTCTTCAAGATCAATCTTTCTTCAGATCATGATGAGTGATAAAACAAACAAAATGAAAACAATTACTTGCAAATCATTAATATACTGAAGGGGTGTTTTAAGTACTGCAGACCCAAGGTTTTTATTAAGTCTTTAGGGTCAATCAACGCTGAGTTAATTGAATACCGACAGAAAAATGTGCAAAAAAAGGCAAATTAGAGTTTTGGTTTAAACACACCATCAGTGGTCTGGTGGGGATCTTTCAGGCTTACAATGATGATGCTTATTTCAGAGCTCAACTCAAAAAATGGTGAATGTTTTGATTTTTAGAGATACTTTATGTATACCTGCTGCTGATTTAAAGTATTACATTGCCCCTTGAAAAGTATTTTCCTACTGCAGATAATACTACGATTACTATAAATAAACCTACTACGTTATGTATGAGTGTGTCATAGTAGCAAAAGACAAATGAGCATCACAAATTAATGTAAAAATTATATTCAAAAACGTTTTTTTATGCATTTGATTGTGGCACAACTTGTAAAATATTTTTGATATTCGTTTTACCCGCAACAAACCGCATCAATTAATCTCACCCACAGTAAAGAAAGTTCGGCATCTTCACATCTCTACAAACAAATGTATTTTCCGTTTATGAATGTTAATGATGTACCTAAATAATCATTAGGTGACGGTCTGTCGCCTCGCCTCGGATCGAAGTCAAACAATAGGTACTAACAGGAGAAAGTCAATGATTATTGACGAAGATTCAAGTAGGTACTCGTCACGGTCGCAGGAGGTCAATAGATTCAATAAAAATTATTTGAAATTGGCGTTCCATTCTCATTTTTTATCGCAATAGGATGCCAATTCTCGACTTAGTTACTATACGTCACACATAGAAAAACAAATAGGGTTGGACATCGATGCCGTTCGATGCAAAGGGATGCCAATTCTCGACGTAGTTACTATACGTCACACATAGAAAAACAAATAGGGTTGGACATCGATGCAGTTCGAAGTAAAAGGATGTCAATTCTCGACGTAATTACTATACGTCACACATAGAAAAACAAATAGGGTTGGACATCGATGCAGTTCGATGCAAAAGCTTTCCAATTTTTAGTGGATATTGCTCCTCGATTTCTCGCATTAAATCGCCATAAACTGTAGGTAAAATAAATCATTCTTATTGTGATTGCCTAAACCAGAAACCAGCTTTGGAGCGATACATCTTGAAGCAGAGAAAGCATTGTAAAGTGATCGAAAAAAAATACTATAGTAGGTACAATACACTATTACTCACCTCCCCCGGTTATGTTTAGGTGACGTGGGTACAGGGACGTACTAAGGATTCAGAATTAGGTTCCCAGTAGACCCGGAAAAACAAATAAATCAAATATAAGTAAATAAATATTCACAGACATTCCGCACATGGGAACTCTATGGGAACTAGACTGCTGATGGAATAGGTACTTATAATATACTTATCTATTTTTGTAAATATATATAGAATACATTGTTACACCCAGACACAGAAGAAATATTACATTTGCTCTGGGTGGGAATCGAACCCACGCACGACTCACAGCATGAAAGGCAGAGCTACTACCGAATTTGTGACGCCTGTCAAAAGTATGTAACACGATTTCTCTGTCAATTATAAACCGATTTTGATGATTCTATATTATACCTACATGTATACCCTACCTATACATGTATTGATTGATTTTCAATAAATGATTCACTTCACGAGCTCTTCTCTATAGAAACAAATCGTCCTCCTAAAGCACGATTGATAAGAAAGCTTCTATATTTTTTTTGAATAGTCTGAGTCAGATGGGTGCAGCTTCTCTGTTTGCCGAACAGAAAGTTCCTAATACAATCTAAAAGTAATCATAAAGGTCCTAACTTTGCATACTTACATATTTTTTTATGAAAACGCAACCAAAAAGGTCATGTGCACATGCGGGTTCCATACAAACTCCTTGGTCCCTTCCCTGGTACCAACGAGCCCTAAGACGCTGTGAGACAAATCACAGTGCGAACCCAAAGCCATAAATATTCCCAAAACACGTTTGAGGATCTTCCGCAATCTTGCCCGTTATCTGATACTAACTGTTAACTGGACTGCCGGGAATCAATTAAATCATCGCTTAAACCGATGGCCGTGAAATATTTAGGAGTCTTTAGAGTCTGATATTTTTAATTGCCTGCGCAACGGTGAACAGTAGAGTTGTTTCAAAACTGAAGACAGATTTTCATATCGTTTATTTATTGCTTAGTACGTATTTTAATACAAATTATTTGTATTATAACTAGCTAGGGTTACTAAGTAGGTAGGTACATGTAGGAACAGTAACGTGGATAAATTGAGTAAATAGTAAAAATAAAATAATAATAAATAAAAATACTTATACTTAAGTAATATTTTTTAACAGCTAGTTACTTAAGAACAATCAGTGTCAAGTAAATACGTTATACAAACGAAATACCATTTATGGCAAAACGTATGACCATGAGAATCGGTTAAGTAGGCTATGACAAAAATATAATGATAATCACAGCCTCTGCTAAGGATATACACATGAAATACATTTTTTATTTGGTTTATCTTTTCGATACAAAATAAAAATCGACTTTACCGTAAGCAATATGCTAACTAGATGGCCTACATCCGCCAGTTAGGAACATGTAGGTACTTTGATAAAAAAATTGAAAACAAAATATCAGGTAAAAATAAATGTTACTCATCTTTCGTACTTTTATGAACTTCATACCATGTAAATTTTTTCAATTCTGTATTTCTTGGGTGAAGGGATGGCGATTCTTTACTAAAAAGATCGATTTTTGAATCGATTCGAATCGTCGTCTAATGAATCGATTCACGAAAAAATCGAGGCCTACAAAATCGATTCTTAAAAAATCGATCTTTTTTTCAAGTTTGCGTTTACAATGTAAATTTGTATCAATTTTACTAAAAACAAGATTAATATTGCAATTAACGATAACTTATCAATAAAATCAGGGAATTCAAAAATAACAATTATTTTTATTACCGTATCAAACTATAAGATCAACTATAAAAAAAAAAAGTATTTATATACTTACTGAATGTTTTTAAATAGATAATTGGACATAAAGTAATCGTGAATGAAGTATGAACACTTCCATTAATAAGAATTCCACATATTACTTATTAGTTATTTCAATGCTGATTATTCCTGTGTAAAAGTAAATTTAAATGATAATCACAACTAACAGAACAAACTGAAAATAAGAGCGTCAAAGTAAAAAATACGAAGCGCTTTACTTATTTACTTACCTACTCTTAATTAGTTATTATTTCGCAACAAACACTACATGAAAATCTGATGAAAATCAATCATGAAAATTCTTGTATTACGCTAATAACAGTATTCATTAAACGACATCAACAAATGAATGAATGAATAATGCAATATAATCGTCACAGATTATAGATACATAAAATCAAAGACTACAAACGTAACTTTTTTTATAAACCAAAACAGAAAAAATCGAATGTCGATTTTCAAGGGTGATATATCGATTCAGTGAATCGACACAGTACTTCATATCGATTTAAAAAATCGATATTTTCTGCTCGAAAAATCGATTCTTCGATTAATCGATCTCAGATCGCCATCCCTAGGTGAAATCTCAGATTAGACGAGGTATATTAAATATTTATATTTTTGCTGATTGAAATTATCTATGGCTATGTAATTTAAAATAAAATACTTTCCTATTTTTTTTATTTGCCACCTATAATTTTTGATTACGTCGTATTTTGAGTTTTGCGCGTTTTGTGTTAGTCTCTGATTCTCCATAGGATTGGGAAACTTCGAACAAAAATATTATGTTCGATCTTTTATTCAGTACAGCATATTCTAATGTAAGTACATCTTAACTTCGTTAAACATGTTGAAGAACTATTTAATTAAGTATATGTATATTATATATTAATTGAAAGAAATTCCCAAGTTTTCCATTATATTGTTGTTAGATTATTTATTTTCTAGAATCCGCACGGAGGTATTTATAAATTAAGTCGGCATCGATATATTTTTTTAATTCCCTAATATCAATGACACAAATTGTTCGTTGTGATGGAAGTTGATCTGCAACGCACCTTTATACCATTTACTACTACGAAAATGTCTGTCAAAATAATGGTTAAATTTGAACTATCACTAATTTCACCTGCAAATCCTTAATGCGACGCATACGGCATGGTTAAAGTATTATGACGAACCTGCACTACATGTATCCAAGGTTACGTCATCCCATTGAGGTCAAGATCGATGGATACGCTCGCGTGCCATGTTTTTGTCTTCTAATACTGAACCAAGAACACGTATCGAATCGATTTTTCACTTCAAATACACGATGTGCTTTGAATCCTAATAGTTAATTTAAACAAGTAAAATAATCAGATGCAATGCATGGAGATGTTTACAAAATAACATTTATTTATTTAGTGGTTACCACAAAGTTCAACAGTATGATGATTCATATATTTAAGTCGATACAACATGCTGTTGTAAAACTTTTACGTTCTTACTTATTCATATTTTTATCTTTATTTATACTTTTCTTTTTTTATTTGACCTTTGTAAGAGTCAAAGAGTCGTTTAGTTTAAGTACTGACTAAGTGCAGCGAATATGAACACCCCTGTTTCTCGAGAGTTACGGCCGGTTTCTGGAAACCCAAATCACGATTGATCCGAGTTTGACACATAGTAAATGTTTAATTTTTTCGTTGATCATCGTTCGAGAAACCGGCCGTAAACCGGTGTAAAAATAAATTAAAATATACTTTTTGGTTCCAGGATAGAGGCTTCACGCTTATCCGTACTGGTAGGAGAGTACGATGTAAACAACTCCAGGACTGATGGTTACGAGGTCAATCACGTGGTACAACACCCTGACTTCAACCGGTACACCTATGATAACGATATTGCTGTGTTGAGGCTGGCAGATCCATTGCCCGATCATCTGTACCGGCCAGCTTGTATACCAGGTTTGTACAATTTAAACAACTTTAACCTTGGATTATCTACTTCTTATTTATTTATTTATTTATGTACCTACTTCTTGTCATTCTTTACTTTTTCTCTTTTTCTTAGTTTCTATTATTATATTGTAATTGTATTTAATTTTGATTTGCACACCCCAAAAGGGTAGAATTACAATGATACTTTCTTATATATATGACATCTTTTTACATGTAATTCTGTAAATAAATAAACTTTGACTTTATCCGCTTATAAGTTGAAACGTACGTTGTGAAATAAGCACGATACAAAAGTTTGACTGAAATCCTACCAGAGTTTTCAAAAATGTACGATATAATTTTGTCTTACAACCAAGACATTCCGTTTATAGGAGTTTATAATTCAAAACTTTTACTGTGATACTAAACGCCAACCTACCTGTTTAGTTCTCCCCCGTAGTGTTTGTTGTAACCACTGGATACTAAATACTGTATTAAAAAGTCGTAAAAGATGTGCAGTTATTATCAATTAGCAGATGACTGCGATCTCGGAAACAGCTTAGCAATTATTTCACAGCGTGATATCCAAATAATATTAACGGTACTTATTGCAAAATAATAAGAATAGCTTCACCTTTCAACCTCGCCTCGGTTTAGTTTTTTCATATGCCTTTGTTAAACAGTTTAGTAGGTAGGTACTCATAACCTAGTAACGGAAGAATGTTTTGGTAACCCACATTGATGCTTTGGTAGATGCCGATGACGGTGACTTGTTAGAAGGTGTGGACGCGGTAGTCACAGGTTGGGGAAGTACTGTTGAAAAGGGTCCATCTTCTAACATTCCGATGAAGGTAAGATAACCACCCACTAAAGTTGTATCGAGGTATTTCCCAGGGACTGTAGATATTCCATGGTTTCTATACATAACCATTGAGTGAGGGGTATGCAAAAAGTAAAGTCTGAAGCACGTCCTTGCGCTTTATTTAGCTTATGCCTAATTTTTTTTTTTTTTTTTTTACTTAGCGATTAATATTTTTTTTTTATTATCTGCCACTAATGACATCTTCTTCAGGCTGATGTTCAAATCTGGGCGCAAGAGGACTGCTCTGGGGCTGGTTATGGCCGCAGAAAGGTGACACCACGTATGGTCTGCGCAAATGCTCTAGATCGAGATGCCTGTACTGGTGACTCCGGTGGCCCTCTATTACTACCACAACCACATTTCACCATTGTTGGTAAGCACCTTGAAACCTGTTGCAAAGAGGTTTAATGCGACATTTTTTTTTATGATATATTTTTTTTAAATTGAGCTTAAAAAACCCTGTCAAAACAAGTACAGAATAATGACAACCATTAGCTGATGTTCCATGATTTCCTATTTAACCTCGTACTTATTTAGTATATCGATTTCGTGCTAATAATTTATGTAAGTAGGTGCCTCATCAAAAGTAAAAGAATCTATGTAAAAATTGTGTTTGTTTTGCAGGAATCGTTTCGTGGGGTCGTGGATGTGCAAGGCCTGGATACCCAGGTGTTTACGCGCGGGTCGACCAGTTTCTGCCTTGGCTCAAGGTAGCATTACGCCATGCATGCACTTGTCAGCCACCTCTGAATCGAAGGAATCTATAAATAAATCATGAAAGACTGTACTTATTCGGAAAAAACTGCAGCGACCTATGTAGTAGGTAATAGGTTACTTGTAGATATAACAATAACAAACACCCTGTATATTTAAATGTAGACTTAAATTTAAATGTAAACATAGCAAAAATTATGATATAGGTTAATCAGTATTATTATATTTGTTTAGTTTACTAAAACTTGTAGGTACGTAACCTTATGGCTGTGATTAGATTAACATGAGTTTTGTGACATGTGACTAATTTAAGAAGTATTTAGAAATGTTTTTTATTGTATACTTACCTACAAATAAATTATAAGTAGTTCCTATACTATTTGCATGAGAAGTTGTGATATTTTAGATATCTAAGTTCATGAATAAAAATCATTGTACCTAATTAACTACCTGATGCATAAAGTGATTAACCTACCTAATGTACCTATCTAATCCTACCACAACAGCCAATCGGCGATACCGACAACGTAATATCAGTTGAAAGTACAACACTATTTCAACCAAAAAAGGGCGCGTGTTGTTTTTCAAAATCATACTCCTTCAGGTGATACCTCGCTTTAGCGGGAAATTCAAATTTTTTAGGGTTTTTTTTTATTGCGGCTGAACTGTTATATCTTTTACTGTTTTATTTAACTGTTTTGTACAGTAATTTAATTATGTACTCTGCAAAGCCACTAAAAATAGAAAAAGAAGTAATTACTCTGCCTGGCCTTGAAGCTTTTTTTTGGTTTTCATAAAATGATTGCCAACTCCGTATTTTTTCCTTTACTTATTATTGGATTTATTTTATTATTGGACATGTTAGGTATTTTTTAGAGTCACAAGTTCTTTATAGAAATTTTTTTTTCTACTGTAGGTTGGTTGGGAAGTATAACAAAAAAGTTATATGCTACAACAAAATACAGTTGTAGCATCGACACGATAAGAAGAAGAAGACAAAAAAGTGTCGTAGAATTTATTTACTTATTAAGGTTGGCCACACTGCTTCCGTCGCCTTCGCTGCCGGCCGGGCCATGCCGATGCCGAAATTTAGTCTGTGGATCGCGCTAAAAACGCGGAAAAGCAACAAAATCTTTTAAAAAACAGCGATTTATTTTCAACTAAAACTTATTTTAGATTTGAGGAAACATAAAAACGCTAATGAACTTCTCAGACAATGAAGCCGTAAGTACTGTTATTCTCTTATATCTTTTTGAATTGGTCACAATAAATATTTGTGTATTCAATCGTAATTTATTGATGTTTAGGACGACACATCTAGTGTCGAAAGCACCTCGAACACGGACAATACTTCCCGCAGTGAGACTCCAACGAATTCGCGCGTCAAGAAACGAAGACGCGGCAAGAAAAAGACCATTGTTAAACCCATAAAACCACCGTTCAAATTCAAGTAAGTTTAGACCATAAAATATCTATTGATGAACAAGCCTGTTAAATCTCCCTAGATCAATTGAACATGATAATATTGTAAATGAACTATGCAAGTTCTTGCTAAAGTTAGTAAAACAATAGACTATCCAACCCAGTGCTTCGCTATATGCAACTAACAAAGCTGAAACATGATTTCTTTAGCCCCAATAAGTTACTGGTTCATACCATACATCAGAAGCTTGTATAGTTGGACTAAGTAAAGAAAAGATAGAACAATAAAACCTGGGCTTTATGAAGAAGATTAATAACTAAATTCTTTAATATCTTAAAGTCTAGGACTCTAGTTAATAAATAATAATAATAATTTATTTGAGCACACATAAAATGACAAAATATACAGTGATTACAATTAAGATGTTAAATTTAAATGTAGTATGTTGTATATAAACAAATGAAGCCTCAAGTGCCTAAACTAGACTAAAAGCCTGTATGTATTATGTGTAATAGTTATTTATTATTATTATTTAGCCATTATCGTCCCACTGCAGGGCAAAGGCCTCCCTTCCCTCCTTCCACTCTGTGCGATCTAATGCAGTGACAGGCCACATGCTTAGATGTTATTAATCTTTATAATAGTTATTAATCCTTATATTATCATCTCTCAACAGTTGCAGTGCAAAAGAAGATCATGCATTGCCTCTGTTTGGTTGTCAGTTCAACCACCACCTCAGTGACAGCGGGCCTCAGATTTTTGCTGTTGTCGGCAGTAACCGAGTTTCAATATATGAGTGCCCAGAGTCCGGTGGATTCAAGTTCTTGCAGTGCTATGCTGATCCTGATGTAAGTATTTTTTTAGTGATAATTGTTAATATGTATTCAAGTACTTCAGCAAAGCAAAAAAAAAATTCTTTTTATTTATTTATTTAATTTGAATGGCAGAAACCAATTACACAGATTAATTACAAATTAGTACCCATAACACAAGCTCTGCTTAGCTTGATGTTGTGTGGATTGTCCAGCATTATTTATTTATTTTTTATTTAATTTAAAATGTTATTTCAAGAAACTCTTAATTCAAGTAGTTAACATGCTAGACAACAATTCATAAGTTTTGATCCAGAGAGATTCACATTTTAGTATTTTCAGTATCCCTTGTAAATGAAATATACCATTACACATAAATGTACTAAAATTCTAAATCCACCGTTCAGTCACAATCAGTCTAACCCAGACAGACAACTTATTGATGCAAAAGTTTTGCAGCTTGTACCTAACGTTTGAGCTAAGTACTAGCACTCACCATCCTAGCTCATAATTTCAGGTTGAAGAAACATTCTATACATGTGCCTGGTCATACGAAGAGGATACGAACCTACCGCTCCTGGCAGTAGCGGGCTCCCGCGGCGTAGTGCGTGTGTTCCAACCAGCCACCCAGACCTGCACCAAACACTACATCGGCCACGGTCACGCCATCAACGAGGTGAAGTTCCACCCACGAGACCCGAACCTACTCCTCTCAGCGAGCAAGGACCACGCGCTACGCCTATGGAATATTCACACAGATGTGTGCATCGCTATATTCGGAGGTGTTGAAGGTCATAGGGACGAAGTCCTCAGCGCGGATTTCGACCTAAAAGGCGAAAGGATCATGTCTTGCGGCATGGACCATTCCCTAAAGCTGTGGAGACTAGATAAGCCGTCGATGAACGAGGCTATAAAACAGAGCTATAACTTTAACCCGCATCGAGCGCATCGCCCGTTCAATTCGTTAAAGGAGCATTTTCCGGATTTTTCGACGAGGGATATTCATAGGAATTATGTGGATTGTGTGAGGTGGATGGGCGATCTCATTTTATCCAAGGTAAGAAGCTGCAGCTGACAAATGACTAAAACCAAAACAATCTTCTAAAGTTAAACGGTCTATCTTATTCAAAGTTAGCGCAGATTTTATATCTTGATCTCGTAGCTGTGACAAAAAGTCAACGCTAACTTTTTATAAGATACATATTAGCTGTCCCGGCGAACTTCGTACCGCCATAGAGAGATTTTTTTTTTCTGATAGATTTTCTTAATTTTTTTTCCGTAAGAACCTTGTACAGAGTATTAGAAAACTACAAAAAAAAATCTGCCAAATCGGTCAAGCCGTTTTCATGTTATGTCGTGATAACGGAAAACGTGTTTTATTTTTATAGATGGGGATATTGTATAACTGACTGACCCATTTATAATATTTCCAAAATACAGACTTGTGCTCTTTACATTTCAGTCTTGCGAGAACGCGATAATCTGCTGGAAACCGGGCCGGCTCGAAGACTCTGAGATCCGGCCGGGTGATAATTCGGTTACGATCGTGCACCGCTTCGATTACAAGGAGTGCGAGATATGGTTTATCAGATTCGCCGTAGACTATGCTCAAAGGGTGAGACATTGCTATACCACATTTCATACAACTGTATTAAAATGGCAAGCAAAACTGCTTGCCTATAAGTGTGTACAGTTGTACAGAAAACTGTGTGATTGCCTAATTTAAGTTCAAGAAGAAAGTTTTGTTCGTTTTGTTTAAGACTACCTAAGGGGTATCTCAATGGGTTTAAGTTGAACCCGCAGATTAAAACTAAACTCATCATATACGGGCCGGTTTCTAGAACGATGATCAACGAAAAAATCAAATAATTACTATGTGTCAAACTCGGATCAATCGTGATTTGGGTTTCCAGAAACCGGCCGTTAGTTTTATTCTGCGGGCCCAACTAAGACAACTATTTTGAGTAGCTATCTGCAGTATGAAATCTCTGTCCATCAAGTAAATAAAACAATTGACTGTGGTTTCAGGTAATAGCGCTAGGCAACCAGTGTGGCAAGACCATGATATGGGAGCTAGGTAATGTAGCGGGCGGCTCGCGGGCTTCACAGCTAGTCCACCCGAGGTGCGTGGCCGCTGTCAGACAGGTAAACTTTACTTTTTTTTTTTCTTACGCAATCAGAACTCACAGTAAAGAGATATATTATTTGAGATGGACTTTATTCATCACTTTGAACTTGAAACAGATCATTCAAGAACATACTACAATTAAATAGCACTAGGAATTGAAGCTATTATAATTTATTCATTGCTTGGTCATTCTAGACTAGATGGCGACCATAGCACTATTAATCTGTGCTTGTTAAGATAGCCTTAGTATCAGTCAGTACAGAAGCTATAAAGCTATAAAACATCGCTAGAATTTCGTCACCATAGATAGCCATCATGGATAGATACAATTTAGTATTTCTGACCATTACTTAAACTAATAAACTAGGAAACTTAACTCTATGAGATATAATAGGCAGCTTTTAACAGCTATCTACGCCAGACAACATTGAATATTAAAATATTAAATTAATATTTAAAAAGTTACAAAATTAACCGTTTCTTTCCAGGTGACCCTATCACGTAATGGAAAAATTCTAATTACCTGCTGTGACGACGGCACCATCTGGCGCTGGGACAAGGTCAATAACACGAACAACTGACGAACGTCTGACGTCACTACATCCCGCACCCGTGACGTCACTAAAAATACCCTTCAGTCGAGTAAACCGATTAGTCGTAACGTAAAGTGAACCTTACAATTGTAAGATTTAAGAGATACTTGAGAACGGAACTGTTGTGATTTAGCTTAAATAATTAATTGGATAATGATATTTTAATTGACTTATCAATAAGATAATGCATTTAGGACACATATTTTTGAAGGATTATTCCAGTAATCTGATTATTATCTTGTTTGCATTGAGTATTCAGAGCAGCTACAATAAAAAAAATATTTAATACTATTTTTCCTTGGAAATTCATATGAGAATTGTGATCAATAACATTTTGATAGGTAGGTAGCTGTTTTCAGTGAAAATCGTTCTTAGTTGTCTGTAGGTAGTATTGTTAACTACATGTAATGTAAAGGAGGTCAACGAGATCGATGAACTCCATTGTAATAATAATTAAAAATAAATAAATATTAAAATAAAGACTGTCGTTATAATTTTGTTTTTTATTTCATAGTTTTTATTCAATTTAATATTCCTGCTTAGGCCCTAAGTCGGAATGGGTTGATCGATAGATAGAAAAATCTGATATCAATAAAACAAAATCTATTTATGAAAAATTTATTGTATGATCAATTCATATTTCTACGTATAATTAACAAATGAATCACAGGGGGCAAGGTGTTATCTCGTGGTCACTAACGTATAACATACATTGCATCTACTTTCGTATTGTGTTTTCTAGTGTTTGCGCCAAATTAACTTAGACCTCATAAACATAAGGTAGCTTAGTAGGTAGGTATTGACATATCTATAAGACATATCTTCTTTTTAGCCAGGACCGGATCTACCTAAGGGCCCCGAGGTGACAAGGGGCCCAGACCCAGCTAAAAACAGTAGCCGATAATTTGAATTTAAATAATGGTTGTCTGTAAAGTCGGTTTACGAATAATCGAGTCGATTTTACGTGATAACGTCATAAGAAAACATTGATGAAATATTGCATACTTATATCATTATAGAAACGGATTTTTGACATGGTTATTAGTTACTTAGATAGGCCCGAACTAGTTTCAGCCCAGGGCCCCAATAATTCATATCCACCCCTGCTATTAGCATTTATTCATTAGTTCAAGTATCGAATTAAAGGTCTAAATTAATTTGGCGCCAATTCTTTGATAGGTTCTAAACTCCAATATTTGAATAACGCATCTACAATTGCCATACCGCACCTTCAATTATAGGTAAATCTAACTAAACTATTACTAACATCCATGACTGCGTAATTGAATTTTAATCAAATTCCATTTCATTATCAGTCTTTAAAATTGTACAATTAAACAAGCAATAAAGACCGGTGAAAGATTGTTTTACAAAATTTTAACTGTATTCTAAAATTCAATAAGAAAACCTACATAAATCCAAAAATTAATGAATTCGACTGCTATTGATTAAAATTGTATTGAAACTGGTTACAAAAGTAATTACTAGTAGAGACGGTACAAAATATCAGTCACTTCACAACGGAGATTGAGCTAAGACAAACAACGTAGAGGCCCAACCACCAACAAATGTGTCGCAAACATATCATAACAGTGGCGTAGTGACACTACGCGTGGTCGTTAGCGTTACCGTCGAACGTTGCAGCGTCACAAGTGCTAACGTTACGATAAAGGCCTGCGCAGACCGGGACGGCATGGCAAGGGATTTTAATTTTTACTAATCGATATTCCACCGTACTGTTACAGAAATACGACATAAATTGCTATGCTTTAAAATGATGCCGTGGCTTGAACGTGAACGGAACGCCATGCCATGCCGTCCCGGTCTGCGCAGGCCCAAGTTTACGATTGTCACATTTATTCGTGCCCACAACATAACGCAACTATCAGTCGGATGCTACAAACTACATATTATTGCTTTATTGGTGGAATGTTTGATTAGTAACTGGCTTAAACGATTATAGTTTTCTTTTCGAGATGTACAACGAATATTACAACTTAGCTGCTGCGTTTAGAACTAGAATATGATTTTCACAGGCGCATGTTTTCAAACACATACTTTCTTACGACTATTATTACTAAACTGCTAAGATTCAATAAAAAATGGAATAATGAAAAATGGATTTGTGACATTTTGCTAACAAACGACTGAGTATACAAATATAACATTTTTACAAACACACTTTTAATGTATCAACAAATGTAAACAATTAAGAACAAAGGTTCTATTATAATAATAAAAGGCACGTGACTCTAAACATGGCTACCAATGGATCACAGGATTTAAATAAATATTTCTCAAAACTTTTGAAAACCCAATCTGTTAGTTATCCATACCGGCTGCTCCAGTTAAACATTTTTGCTATGAAAAGTGGATTAAAAAAATATCCTTGCCGTGTAATTTACAATCAATGAGTTATAACCAAAGTGTAAGTAGTTGTGGACGACGGAAAGTGCGTCCGGTGAAGTTCAAACATGTTATTAATTTAGAATTTAATTTAGTTCGCAATTTTCACATGTAAATTGTGAACTAAATTAAGGTGACGGGTATAGCCAAATGCGTGTTTTTGGGGAAACCGAAAACTGTTTTCAGAAAAAGTGATAGCATGTGGAGTTGTGAAACTTATTATTTCCTATAACACATATATTGAACTAGTGTATTGTTACTCAAAATTTGTGCTCTTGGATATAGTTTACTTTTAAATGTAAGTTTAGTACCAACACCTTTTGCAAAAGTGTGGTTTAAGATCCCATTTTTTATGGGTTTGGCAGATTTGTTTGGTACCAAACTCAGCACAGCTATTCTTATGGTTCGTATCTTGTGACTCTAAAGAAAACATTTCTACATTAAGGTGTTTAAAGAAGAAGAAGAGTAGCGCCTTAGGAATTATAAGTGTTTGATTGCTGTGTGCTCGCAAATATACATAAGGCACTGCTTTAGAGTTTGACTATCCGAACTGTGCGCGGCTCATTATGTGTTTTGCGCCGTTGTCAGCATTTTTGTTGAAATTGAAATTGTGACGTTGCCACGCTGACTGTCTAGAGTTTAACCACCACGGCAAAAACTATGCCGTGTTACAAGTTTAACGTGTGTATAGATATAATAAATAAATAATAAACTTGGAAGTTATTGACATTTTTATTTATTATGAAAAATTTCACCCTACCCGTCGCCTTAAACAAAATGAACGTCTACGGCTAGGCTACTTATTTGTATCACGATAATAAAAGTGTGCTACAATATAATCTACACTAAATTGGGGCTGTTAATCTTACGTGTATCTAGCAAACATAAAAGTTTGGAAACAAGAAATAACATAAACATACAATACATGTTTAGCGCTTAGCAAGTCTAGCAAGTCTTGCAGTTATTGAAAGCATAGCTCTACAGCTAACCGCTAAGCACGAATTTCGGGATATTGATTTATTTTAAACTATACAAAAGATGTTTATATTCATATTAAGATTGGGGATTTTTCCTGTACTTTATCAATTCACAGTTTCATGAATATGTAAAAACAACTTAACCTATAATACCCTGACTGACTAGATAAGTATAATATTTGACTAGAGTAATCGATTGAGAAGATCTGAAAATATTACACACATTTACGAATAAATTATTAAGTAAGCACGAGATGATCGCGAAGTTTAGAAATGGACCAATATTATCATATAGCGCACTGTTATGTTTAAGTCCGTAAGTGAGGTGCACTAGTTTATTTCGTGCAATGTTTTAAAGTGCACATGAAGATTGACTCGACTACTTACTAAGATATCTTATGACATGTAAGAATGAAGACTTAAAAGTACTTAGTTAATGTTGGTCTTTTCAATATTAATAATATTGTGCATGAAAAGTACCTGTATAAAAGCTATTTATAATTTAAATAGCTTTCATTGCGTAATTGCTGCTGAATTGACTACTACTACTATAGTACGACTATAGTGAGTTTATAAAAATAACAATGATTTACATAACTTTCGACTATTACCAAACATAGTTCATAGTGTTTATGTAAAACATATTGTTACAGGTTTACACTATAGTTATAATTTGAAATGCTCATCTGAAAGTCATATTTAGATAATATTTCATGTTTTATTAGTATCTGAAATGTCCGTGCAAATAATTTCTACAGATGTATTCGTTGCCATGTGCACTATTAATCCTAAATCTACTTATTTATGTTAATTATATGCATAAGCAATCGCGTGCATGCTTCTCAAAGTATCTCAAATAATGTTTCATACAAACTTACTAATAATATATCAAAATGTTAATTATTAGGATAAACTTATGTCTAAAAGAAAGTAGTGCTTTAAAGTAGCTAATGAAATTATTGTCTCAAACTACTCGAGTGCATAATCTATTAAACACGCATTGTTCTACAGTCCAATGATACTGTCATTACTGATCTTCTCTCACCCAAAATTGTTCCAGTCACTGGTTCTTGAACTTCCACTTTGTGGGAGCTAAATGAAAGTGCTTGAAAAAGCTGATGGTCCAAACTATGAGCCCAACGCATTGTCCTCTACACGACGTATTATTCTCCGCACAAAATAGTTCAGGTGATGTATGAGTGCAACACATGATAGTCGAATGATCGATCGGTAAATCGAACCTTGTTTTTGGTAAGATCGCTAAGGACACAGGGCGCAGTGTTCGAATAGCGCAGCTAATTTCCTCTCACCCAGAATGTTCGGGTGTTCAACACTGGTAATCGTACTTCACTTTTTTTCACTACATGGTAATTAACAGCTAAATGAAGACGTGCTTGAGAAAAAGCTTATGATAACTATGAGCGCAACTTATTGTCCTACTCGCAACACAGTTCAATGATAGCTACATGAGCGCAACGCATTGTCCTACCGAGCAACCGAGAAAACGTACTATCACCAAACGATAAGCTTTACCAGTTTTGCAACTCTTTTTAGGAATTGGCTATACAAGCTAACATGTTCTTTCAATTTGTTCATTTTTTTATTGTCTGCCCATAATCGTTTTATTACTGTGACACAGCTCATTTGGTAGCTCTGCCTTCCATGCTGTGGATTCGATTCCCACCCAGAGCAAATATTTGTGTGATGAACATAAAAATGTGTTCTGTGTCTGGGTGTTTCAAGTGAGTATTTACAAAAAAATGTATACATATAAGTATGCTATCAGCAGTCTACTTCCCATAGTACAAGCTTTGCTTAGCTTGGGACTAGAGTGTGATGTGTGAATTGTCCGTGAATATATATTTATTACAACAAAAGTGTACCACTGATTCTATTGGTGTTTAAAAGCATCAAGAGGTCATATCATAGTAAAGCGGTACCGATGGTGATAGTAGACTGGCGCGATGATTTAAAACGAGCTATTCGGCCGGTTCCGGAACCGGCTCTCGTTCACAATGAGGTAGGTCTGGTGCGGGCTCCCTTCCCTCGGCGAGGCGAGGAGCAGCGCGGCGCTCGGCTCGAGCGGTCACCGCACGCGGCCCGACGGCGAGCGGAGGTGCGAGCGGATGTACCCGGTGCGGTAGTCCATAGCGTCGCGGTCGCGTCCCGACCCGTTGTTGCCGCGCTGGCGGCTGCGACTCCATCTGCGAACATACGCAGCGATAACATTTACGGCCGGTTTCTCGAACGACGATCAACGAAAAAATCAAATAATAACTATGTGTCCGTTAAACCGGCCGTTAGAATACTGTTTAAGTGATGTTAGCATTCTTAAATAAAATAAATAAAATAAATAATGCTGGACAATCCACACAACATCATCTAGCCCCAAGCTAAGCAGAGCTTGTGTTATGGGTACTAGAAGACTGACATACTTAATATAATACATTACTTAAATAGATATTTTTTTATTATACATATAATACCCAGAACACCCGGAATAAATATTTGCAGAACATACAAACATTTATCCCGGGGCGGGAATCGAACCCGCAACCTTCCGCGTCGCAGGCGGACCATCGCCCACCGCGCCACATCGGTCGTCTCGGTCTTAAAAAATCTATTCTCTTTTTTATGTATCAAAAAGTTGCCTTATAGGTAATTATATTGTAGCGGGTCATGTTCGGCTGTAATCTTAATTAAAGACATAATTGTAACCGACATAAATGAATCTATCTTTATTCAGTAAAATCACAAAGATCATATAGAAGTGTCTTATATACTATCCATCTCCAGTTCTACGTGACCAGAGCCTAAAACTCTGAAGATACTCTGTCTTAGACGCTTTACCTCAATAGTCTCATGATGTAGTCCGGCCAGTTATCAGGAAACATAACCAGAAAGAACCCAACGGCGATTAGTATAATGCCCGCCAATTTCATACCCTCGAATTCTACTCCGTAAAGCACCACATCTAACGCTGAAACGGAACAATTATGTTGATATCCAAAAATTCGCAGTTAAAAATTTTAAAATGTTACTTTTGAAAATTAGTTACCGGCGGAAACGGGGACAGCTGTTATAAGAGAGAGCGAGACGAATATGTTGTACGTAATAGTATTTCCGAATTGAAACACCAGATGGAATACTGAAAAGAAAATAATAATAAGTAATTTTATAACAAACAAAATTACTTCTTAGTGTTCGAGACAACGGAATATCATTATAGTGGCTTATTTAGTCTATCTGATTTAACCTGTGTAAAATATATATTTCTTAAAACATAATATTATTATTTTTCTCATGCGAATACCAAATCCTCACCGGCTGCGCCATAAAAAATTGTTGATATTTTTTCATGTATAATCCTAGATTACGTATTAATAATGATAATAATTTGAATAATATCCCGTATTTAAAACACATTTAAGATTTTTTTTAATAACTAAACTTTATGTGGTAACTAAACAAATATAACGATGCTACAACAGAATACCTACAGTTGTAGCATCGACACGATAAGAAGAAGAAGATGTGGTAACTAAACAAATACTCACTTAATAATGCCACACTTGTGACTAGTAGATAAATCCATGGCATACGATGTTGTGGTAGCGTCTCAGAGCCGGATAGATAAAGTCCCAGACACACCGGCCAGAGTAAAGACGCATTCACAATACCTAGTATTGAGAAGAACAACGCTCGTTGGCCTGGGTTCACTTCACCCATCACTTTTCTAAATAGTACCTGTGTGAATTAAATTGTCTAAATTATCTTATATGTTGTACAGCACATAGTAGAATTAATTTTATTATTTTTTAAATTATCTATTACCACAAAAAAGATTAATACATAGATTTTATTTCTTATCATTTTATGTAAGAAAAGTTTAAGTAAGTATAGTCAAAATTATGCAGTTCTTGATAACTCAAAAGAAAATATATGTGTACAGTAAATAAACAATCAGGATAGTAGAATAAGATTAGTTGTTATCCAAAGTTAGTTTTAAAACATCTGATATCACAATCAGGTCAGATATTTTTATAAAATTCTTTAAATTTTTTAAATTTATAAAATGAATGCCGTGAAAGACTGATTTTTATAAAAATATAAGACGAGTTTGTATGTTTGTCTGACAAATACTTAAAAGAAGCATATTAACATTTACGAAATAAATAATGTGTAGTTTATAGATCTTTTAGAAGATTATGAACCTTAAATATAGCAAATCCGGCAGCAGCACAGGCCGCTAAGACAACGCCTCCAAGTGTTGAACTACCGGTGATTCCGTCCATATACGCCAACAACGCTATGCCCGTGTCACAGAGGATCGCTGCTACTATCTGTCAGAACATTACAATATACTATTATATTTATACGCTTCCGATTGGTACTGATTTGAATCAGTTGAACTATTTAAAGACGTTTGCAACGGTCTGTAGATAGCTCAACTGTTTCTTATGTATTTCATACGTACATTTTGTAAATATGTAGTCGTGTGTTTTTGTAAATAAAGATTATTAGAAAAATATTCTATACTATAATGTTGTTGATTTAGGAGTATACAGTTTAAAATGTTTTAAAAATCTTTATATAAATAATTATACAAACCTACAAAGCAACACTCGGAGAGTAATACATTAGTAGGCAGTTATTAGATTAGGTGTAATTAGCTTAATGCTATATGCATCAACATTTGCATGACTATAATTTAAATACTTATGGATTTAACTAGCTTAACTGCACCACAGTTATTATAACTTTTGCCATCGTTGTTTTAAATTTGTAACTTTTTTTTATTTAACTACTGCAGGGCAAAAGTCTCCCCCAAACTCTTCCAAATTTGTTACTAGATCGAAGTTTTTATTGTTCCCAATAAACTATTTTGTTTTTTTTAATATATAATTCTTGGACAAAACTTACCCTGACCCCTACAAACTGTTCATGCAGTATCACCCATGAGAGCAAGTAAATGCAGCTCACATTGGTCGCAAAGAGAGCCACCACATCGGTGGATAGTAGTATCTTTAGAGATGTCATATACATGAAGATTGTCACCACCCAGAGTACACAAAACAGGCCACAGCGACTTATGAATCTAACTGTAGGCAAAACAGTTTTTTTTTAAATTATTTTACTTACAACATTATATCCACTCAACATCTATACTAATATTATAAAGAAGTAAAGTTTATGTGTTTGTTAAATTGTAAGGGGTAATCTTGGGATCTACTAAACCAATTTTAAAAATTCTTTAATTCTTTCACCAATATTTCTGAGTGTCATAGGTTATATAAAATACTTTATGCCCATGGAAAGTGGGTCGGGTCAGCTAGTATCTTATAAAAAGTTAGCATCAACTTTATGTCATATGGTAATCAATACATCAAGTTTGCACTAATTTTTTATAAGATAGACCAACTACATATGTATATATTTAAAAATAAGTCCTAATAAATACATAAATAGACCAACTATATTTAAAAAAAGGGTACTGATAAAGGTTAATCATTAGTATTACCATGCACTAAAATCTGGTGTTTTATTGTACAACTTACCAAAAGTAAAGCCCTTTTCTCTAAAATCAGTGAATGCATCAAATATAATGTCATTGGCCGACTTGCACTTGTTATGTATCAACATCACAATCAGATAGAGAGGGTAGAAGAATATCAGCCAGTTGGTGCAAAACCAGGCTGTGAAAAATGGTGCATTGTATAGACGCTGAAACAAAAATTTTATAAAACATTTATTTTTACAGCAGTCTTAATTAATTAAAGCCTTTTTGTTTCTTGGCTTTTCCAGTCTACTGCATTCTAAAATCCTATCAATCATCTTGTAATTTTAAAATACAGTAGGGCCTCGCTAATCCGGACCCCCTCTAGCTCGGTGATCGCTGTAATCCGGACGGTTTGTGCACGGGGTAGCGGGGGGATTTTCACATCACGCCACCCGCGCCGCGCCCGGCGCGCCCGCGTCGAGTTAGTGTGTTGTTTGACTTGTTCGCTATCAGTCGATTTGCTGTCACTGTGTTATTCTCGCGTTTCACAAAATGGCGCCGCCCCGGCGTAAACATTCGACATTAACTTTAAAAGCGAAAATCTCAAGCAGAAGAGTATTACAGATTTTTTCACATCAATTTAAGCTCTTTTTTTACGAAACGCATGTGTGTATCTTTCTATGTATAATAAAAGTCTTATGTCACATAAATTAGCATTTTATTTAATGTCTTTATGTACTATTTGTATGTATTTATATATGATAAACCTCAACCTAATTTTGCAGACTATAATCCGGACACCTTGATAATCCGGCAAGGGCCGATTTTTTGCCCGTCCGGATTAGAGAGGCCCTACTGTAATACTAAACTAGAAAATAAAATAAAAAATAACTAGAATAAAGAAAATAAAAAAAGCTAAAATAAAGTAAAATAAAAAATCACTAGAAAATAAAAAAAATCTAATTTTAAATATACATGCCAGATATGCTAGTTTTAATCAATAAGTAGCATAGAATATTTGTTAAATTACCTTCTACATCAAACTTATGCAATTTAAAAAAAACTCTTACATGAGTGTGTTTCATAGTGTGATTGTAGTATATAGGTGAAGATTCCGTGCTGAAGGATATTGCATGTACAGTCGGAGGATATTCCTGCAAGTACATGTGTTTGATGCAATGTGTAGTTGTCACCCATGAGGCAGTGAGGATTATGGTAACACATATTCCATAGTAGATCTGAAACATTAAAACTGTAAATTATTCTTAGCATTTAAGTTTATTACTATTCATTTACTGAAATTTATGGTAAAATAAATACAGCACAAACTGACCATTGTTGAAGAAAATTGTATACTGATTCATTCATTCAAACAGAACATAATTCTGAGTTTATAGTAAGTGTACCTATTTGTTTATCAGTGTGAAAGACTACATGTTAGTAAAGTTACACAACTGTACCTTTTTGGCAAATTTAGAGCAGCATGTTCTAGAGCACTTCTTATCACGTAATTGCCGTTCTTCATCCTGACTGCTAGCAGCTGATTCACTGTACGCTTGCTGCAGAGACGGCTGCGTCGTCAACGGAGGCGCCGAACACACGGAAACCTGCGGGGTGAGGGGCGCACGCGGACTCAACGGAGTCGGAGGCCCGTTCGGCCGCTCACTGTCTCCAGCACTACGCTCAGTTTCCACCTCCTCACTCGTTATAATTACAGATGGTGTGCGCACCCGCTTCGGGTTGAAAATAGTGGGCACGTCGCCGTCCCTAGCCATAGCGAGATTTTTACAAGAGATTCATACTGACCACTCAGAATAAGCTGCTATCAGAGTTTAGTATTTTGGAACTGAGCTGAGCATGTTATGTAGAAAGCTCAGAAAAGAATATCGTTGAGTATTTCAGCAGCTCATCTAACTCACGCCGAAAAAGTCATTGTTGATATTATTTTAAATTACATTTATTTCATGTTATTTCCTCCCTTCACAAGGTTATATTTATATCTTGTTTTGTTGGATTCTATGTTCACATATTTTATTTTCAAGACACTGAAAATTCACAACACCAAAAGTCTTATCTATATTGTCAGAGCTGTCACTGTCAAAAATAGTTTGTAGTTTGATTTGATGTTTTTTTTTTTTATTTATTTGCTCTTCGGAGCTGGCTAAAGTTTTAGAACCATACTCCTTTTTTTTTTTTTTTTTTTTTGTTGTCGAGGGGAAATCTGCACACAGACACCTTCCCGCGTTTTGAGGGAACGCGGAAAGGTAGTGTGAGGATGGCGACCGACTGGTCGCCGACTCACTAAAACCCCCCGGTGGCCGGCCTCGATGCTTGATGGGGGGACTCCGGGTCCTCGGAAACGACCGCGCCGGAGGCCCCATCGCATATCGCCAATAAAATAGCCCGTCCCAGGATAACGGCACCCATAGCCGCGATCCCAGCACCAACGGTGCTACGGCTGCACACGCCACATGTGCCAGCCGCCCTCCCGGAGTCCGCTATTGAGCTTCTGGAGCCCTCACTCCATCTGCTCACGGACCCGAAAGTCTCCCTGAATGGCAGGGAGATACCACTCGGCCCCCTCATGGGGCAGGCAGTGCGGGGCGGCCGTTGTCTACGCCCCGCCGCCGCCTCCTCCGAGCGGGATCGGCCCTCTCCCGATCCCGCTCAGCGGCCTCTTTCCGGACTAAAACCGTCTCACAGAAAGAGGCCACCGCCGTCCACGCCGTCTCATCTGCCAGCATAGCCTCGACTACGCGTGGCAGAGAGAGGTCCTGCCCGATCCGTGCGACCAGGATTCCGCGGTCCTCGCACCACGCTGAGCATTGCTCCAGCGTATGCTGCGCGGAATCCCGGTCCCACCCACAATGAGAACCATACTCCTAGTCTTACGTATGTTTTTCTCATAAATTAGTTTATTTTCTTTATTATTTTATTTACAACGTCTTCCCGCCAATAGATATGGCGGGAATCCTTGATTTGATGAATAAAAAGAATTAATCAGATTTTTTTTCGCGCTTCGGAGCATGCTATAGTTTAGAACTAATCAGATTATACATCTCGCTCTAGCGGGAAATTCAAATTTTTTAGGGTTTTTTTTTATTGTGGCTGAACTGTTATATCTTTTACTAGTTTAAGCTACTTTGCGAACTTATACAATAATTTTCTGTGTAACCCTGTATCAATATTTGAGATTGATTCTTTATATTAACTCTCTCTCTCTCGGATATCCTCCTATTTTTGTATGGATATCCAAGAGACGACTCTAGGCTAGAGAGTAGAGTTAAAATGCAACCTCGGACTAAGCCCTCTGCTAACCGGACGTGGGAATAGGATGGATTTGCCTCTATTAGCTCTACTTGCTCACACTCAGGCAGAAGCATATTTGGAGATTGTGCCGCATCAGTACTGGAATTTTTTAATAAATAATTTTAAAATATGGCAATAATTAAACCTTTCAAGTTGACTTCATTCTATGGCCTTCGATTGGCTAAACCATAGAGTAACTTATATTTAATGATTAAATGAACTTACCTGTAAGTGAAATTCTATCATAATTATGCGAGGGCTTTGTCCGAAGATATTAGCTTTAGGTTACATGTAGTAGACACTAGGTGTCGCCACTCTGCACTTTCTTGAGATATTTTTTTTTTTTTGTTATGTCTGTGGACTGCGTCCCGGCACCCTTCATTAAGTTTAGAGTACCTAGAAAGTACCTATGTACCTGTAAATGTTGATATTGGAATGTACCTATATTACTGAATAATTACCATCAGATACATTATATGTAGGTACCTACTTAACTTAATCTGGGAATATTAAAAAAAGGGTGGGTGGGAAGCTAATATCTTCGGACAAAGCCCTCGCATAATTATGATAGAATTTCACTTACAGGTAAGTTCATTTAATCATTAATTATGCTCATGCTTTGTCCTCGATATTAGCTTTAGGTTACATGTAGATGTTGAGAGTGAAAATATCACATTTACAGAAATAAATCAACTTTATTTACTATTAGTAAAGAACATAATACTTATTTAAATCATGATAAGTATAGATTACTTCTCAAACTATTACATAATTTAAACTTTACATTATATTTAATCAGTCAATATAATCATTAAATATATTTCTTGCAAAAGAAATATTCTAAGAAGAATTTTGATTAATAATTCTACTAAAAAACTTTCAAAAAGTTATAGAGGTATTACTGCAACCTGCAGTCTTTCCTAACAGATCAAGACAAACACCTAACCCATGAGCCTTAGAGGCAGCAGCATGCCTAATGCCTAGTGCTGTGTGCTGTGAAAATAGATACATCTATTCCACAACTACAAAGGGTTGATTTAATCTAATTAATAACACATGTTACAGATTTGTGTGGTTTTTTTTTTTTTTTTTTTAAAGTTATAAATAAGTTCATCAAGTGAATTTTTTGTTTTGTTTATATAACAACTTAGGGAAAATTACTTGACATTATTATGAATGTCTTGAAAGGTTGGAAGAATCAACTGGTTGCATAGTTCCAGGACGGGAAGCTTTAATCAAGTCTGGTATCTTAATAACAATCTTATTTGTCAGAAATTCAATATTTATGATATATATTTTAGAAGTATTTTAAACTCTAAGAGCTGTTGTTAGTGCAAATAGTGTAACTAACATTTTAGATAATTTTTTTAAAATCAAAGTTTAATTAGGATACCAGCTTGCTAAGGTATTGAGGACAATAGATGTGTCCCAAGTGGTACACAATTATATTTGGTCAATGGTGGACAAAGTCCAAAGATTTCCTTTTAGAAATCGCTTGATATGATTTTTATGTTAATAACAGAATTGGTTACAATTCTTGTCCGAGAATAAGGGCTAAAGCTGACCTTCAGCTGTTTTAGGTTATATATTTTTCACCTGAATAATATAATTGCGTTAGAATCATTATAATATCTTGTAAATAACATAACAATATTATGTATTAGATTTGCAAAAAAAAAATGAACCATTTTTTCAAGTATGTGTCACACAAAACGATGCTAACATAATTGGTATAAAAGTTCAACAATTTTACTAAAGCAAAATCTGGCAACTCCCATTCGATGTCTGTACGTAGGTATACGTAGTGATTCTGCATCTGCGACATTATTATCAGCTGAGCTGAGCTAATGGTAACATTTGTAAGGTGTGGAAACTGCATTCCACCCATTTAGCGATTTTGATATGAAATGGCCGGTATTGTCTACCTGTAAGAGAATTTTGCAGTCGTAGTACAATTTACCAAAACTTTTTGTCCAAAATATGCAGCTCATATTTATAAGAAGTTAATATTAAGTATTATTATAATTATTTACTGTCCGTCCACATTCCACTAGCGCGGTCCCCACTATATGGAACTCCCCACCCCGTAGTTGAGGAGTCGCTGTATCGCTAAACGAAATTGTTTACGTTGATATTATTCATGGGGCGGACGATTGCATGAGACCACTCGAAATGGCAAAATCGACGACGGTAGGTATAAACCTATTTTTTATAATAATCGTCATCTTTCGAGTTTAAATATTTACAACGTAACGGAACTGGATCCTTAGTGTAAAAAACCAACCGTATAAATAACGTAACGTAACCGTAGCTGTACAAGCTGACGAATGCAAACCCACCAAATGAACAAACATCATAATCTTACATTTTTTAAGCTTTGTATATAATAAAAAAAATGTTGAGAATCTATAATAAAGCCTAAAAATTTGCATTTCATATCAGGTGAAATATAACTTTTTTAGCATTTATAGTAATGCCTAGGGCTTCTAAAAGACTAAGTAATTGTGTATTTAATGTTTACTAAATATGATTTTGTTGAATTTGATATCAACAAAATATCATATAAATAGATTGTCGATAAATAATTAAGGAATCTTAGTAGGCTAATCACCGGCTTCATAATCTTTGTAAATACAAAGGGTGCTGTATTTTAACCGAAAAAAGGCAGAACATTAAATTCATACAGTTTTTTGTTGAAATAGTAAGTAGTTTTCCGTATCTATCTTGTTTTTTCAATTCCAGTAAATATTTTTGTGACAGGTAAGTACACAAGTCTGTTTTACAGGACAAGAGAGAAAAAAAAAAGGTATTTGAAATCCTTTTTTCTAACTTAGTATTTTACTATCGGCTGTTATAAGTGACAGTTGAATAAAATGGTATGACAGCCTACCAGCATATTTTCTTTAACGCCAATTGTGGCTGCTACTTGGTGGTGGTCGCGAAGGCAAAACTCCTTCCTCCTCGGAATCCCCGTCGGCCTGTGCTTTTGGGGAGGAGCATGCCAGTTCATTTTCACGCCGGATCTTGATATGGCTTTTGGCAACTTTTAATGTCTCCACTAAATCCTACTAAATAGAAGCCTATCAATTTTGTTGCCAATAAATTGATCCTTAAGATCTTTTTTCAGGGTGTTAAAGATAAAATTTATTCTAATTGTTGACTCAATAATTTGGTTATCACACATTAGTTTGATAAAATCCATAAGTTTTTTAATAAGAGTAGCATCTTAGTTTTCAGCTGTCATGAATGATGAAAAAGTATCAGCAACACATGATATAGCACACATGTGTCGTTTTTGACGTTGTTTGATGCCTTTATATTAGCACTGCTTTTGGGCACCACTACTTCCAGGTTGAGAGTGGATGCCTCAATCAAAATGCAGTTGATCGGTGGGAAGTAATTCCGTTACTTACTTGCGGATGTACTATGTTAATCCAGTTCTAGTTATATATTCTAGACGAATGGTGAGATCTGATTGAATAGGTTCACCATATGATTTATCCTGGGATGGGTCATCTCCAAGTATAAATACCTAAGAGTTCATTATCAAGGGCTGGTGTAGAAGCCTGTTGTAGAACTTCAGTGCTGGTGTCACTCGGTGACGGCAGCATTACTCATCGGAGGCGACAGCGGCAGTGATGGCGGCGGCGACAGCGGCGGTAATGGCGGTGATGGCGGCGGCGACAGCGGCGGTGATGACCGCGGCGACAGCGGTGGTGACGGGCGCGGCGGCAGCAGCGGTGATGACCGCGGCGACAGCGGCGGTGATGACCGCGGCGACTGCGGCGGTGATGACCGCGGCGACAGCGGCGGTGATGACCGCGGCGACAGCGGCGGTGATGACCGCGGCGACAGCGGCGGTCACGGCCGCGGCAGCAGCAGCGGTGATAACCGCGGCGACAGCGGCGGTGATGACCGCGGCGACAGCGGCGGTCACGGCCGCGGCGGCAGCAGCGGTGATGACCGCGGCGACAGCGGCGGTCACGGCCGCGGCGGCAGCAGCGGTGATGACCGCGGCGACAGCGGCGGTGATGACCGCGGCGACAGCGGCGGTCACGGCCGCGGCGGCAGCAGCGATGATGACCGCGGCGATAGCGGCGGTGACGACCGCGGCGATAGCGGCGGTGACGGCCGCGGCGGCAGCAGCGGTGATGACCGCGGCGACAGCGGCGGTGATGACCGCGGTGACTGCGGCGGTGATGACCGCGGCGACAGCGGCGGTCACGGCCGCGGCGGCAGCGGCGGTGATGACCGCGGCGACAGCGGCGGTGATGACCGCGGCGACTGCGGCGGTGATGACCGCGGCGACAGCGGCGGTCACGGCCGCGGCGGCAGCAGCGGTGATGACCGCGGCGACAGCGGCGGTGACGGCCGCGGCGGCAGCAGCGGTGATGACCGCGGCGACAGCGGCGGGTGACGGCCGCGGTGACTGCGGCGGTGATGACCGCGGCGACAGCGGCGGTCACGGCCGCGGCGGCAGCAGCGGTGATGACCGCGGCGACAGCGGCGGTGACGGCCGCGGCGGCAGCAGCGGTGATGACCGCGGCGACAGCGGCGGTGATGACCGCGGCGACTGCGGCGGTGATGACCGCGGCGACAGCGGCGGTCACGGCCGCGGCGGCAGCTTCGCTGCTCGATGGTATTGGCATATCTGGGACAATAGAAGTTCCAGTGAGTTTTGTATAATGGATAAGTGACAGCCCCTGAGACTGCCCGCATTCCAAAATAACCATATATTATTTGCAATAATAATCAAAGTGACAGCCCTAGTAGCTGACCGCATTGATAATATGTTTTGCAGTAAATCTATGCCATTAATACCTCATCACATCATAGTAATAAAGTGACATTCCTACTAAATGCCCGCATTATCACTTTCTTTTACGTATTTTATAGTAAAGTGATAGCCCCTCAAGCTACCCGCAACACTATAAGTAAGCGTAAAAATGATGAATTCGTTTTACAATAAAGTGTTAACCCATATGGTAAAACCGCAATATTGATTTTAAAACGAATAACATTATGCAGGTTGGTCGATTCGTTCGTTACCACTGTAAATTATCATTAAGATATTCACCTTCAATGCATAATGTGGCATGCGGCATCTGTTCTGTAGATGGCGGCCGCGATCCTGAGCGCGGGTCAGAGCCCGAGCGAGAAAATTCCTTTGAAGATTCCGATGATGAAGTCTCGATGTTCTCGATCTATCTCTGCGTCGTGTGCGCATTAATTTTTGTTCTATCATTTTTCAAGAGCACAGAAACTTATATTGCACAACACAATTTGACGCATGCAGACTGGCGAAGCACTAAAAGTGTAATGAAGGGTGCCGGGACGCAGTCCACAGACATAACAAAAAAAAAAAAATATCTCAAGAAAGTGCAGAGTGGCGACACCTAGTGTCTACTACATGTAACCTAAAGCTAATATCGAGGACAAAGCATGAGCATAAATATTGAGATAAACTTCCAATTACCTCTCAACCATTGGTTATAATAAACACCAGAGACAATTTTTTTTTTTATAGACTCAAGTTATGTCGTGTGTATGACTGAAGGCATGACACTGTTACTGGATTTACAGTATCATGCCTTCAGTCATACATACTGGGTTAACATTGAGCTTGTGCCGTTTGGGCCAAAGTGGGCCAAAATGGGCCGCCTTCAAAATTCAAAATTATTTGTTGAAAACTAAAATAACGTTACAGATATTTCCAACGCGTCAAAGTAATGGTGCACATAACAGACCGCGTTCCATAATATATATTATGTGCACATTAGGTAATTTTCATTTGCAATCCGAGAATAACGGTTTCGTTGTAGTTTATAAAGACTTCCCTGGATTGGATCTTTTACAATGAGTTACTACTGGTAGGTAACTACTAATAAATACATACTTCGTAATTTTGGTAGTAAATGCATAAGTATAAATGTAGGTATTTGGCATATTATTATATCAATTATTAGTACATTTGTCGATGGCGATTGAAGGCACTATATCGCTATATTTCAGATTCAAATTCTATAACAGACATTATCTAAGGCATTATTCTATTTAAATCTAAATATTTTACAAAAAAAAAATCTAATTGGATTAAGTAGGTACTTACCTATTTACAGACAAAATAACACACAATAACAATGAGATCAACTTGAACCTTAAAATAAACTAACTACTTACTAAAATATTTAACAAAAAAAATAGGTAAGAAATTATATTTTAAACACTAGAAAACAGAATGAGTGGATTGTACTACGTATTATGTGTTTAATTAATTGATTACCATGGTGTTAGGGTGCTAGGTCTCTCACAATATCTCTGGCAAAGTCTTTCGACTGCTGCCCATCTGTCTGCAAACAAGTCGATTTGTGGGTTGGAAGCGACTAAAGCGTTGAGGTGGCGTTGTGCTGCAACACCTATATCATCATGCATAGTGTACGACAATCATTAATGCTTGTGAATAGAAATGTGGAATAGAACGATATTGTCTATACCTTTGCCTAGAATATTTGAGTATAGATGGCGTTCTAAAAACCGCCTAAAAAGTTCAAATTTTCGTCACCAGAGGGAGATAATTGGCTAGCCTACTTGAAGCATCCGGGAACCTCGCCATAGTAAGTAGTAGACATGGCGGGTATCAACCTGGATAAATGACGAAATAAATTTTGTTTGCTATTACAAAAACGTGCTGATTTCGTATAAAAAGTGTTGATACTAAAAGACTAATTAAGATATATTGGATTAGGATAAAGATGCAGAATGTTGGACAGTCTGAAAACCGAAATATCGATAAGGTGAATGTGCAACTTGATGTGGTAAAATCGTCCACTCCTCAGAGTTCGGCTTCAAGTCCGGCCAAATCTGAAACCGAAACGTATTCAGGAGCGCCTGCCAAGTACATGACGGACTCTTCGGAAAGCGAAGATGACTCTGTTTCCGAGGTAAAACGTGTTTTGTTTTCGACAGAGGCGGTGGCACTGAGGGAATGTGATGTGATTATCTGTACCGCTCTCTACTTCACGGGACATCTACTTGTCTCGTCTGAACACGCATTGTCTTCTTCATCAAAACGTTTCCATTATCATAAACAGCATAGAGTAATAGCGCGTTGCACGCTGTATCCAACTAATCTATTTTACATATCCGATACAGTACGTCGCTTGCCAAATATTCCGTAAAACGTCAGAAAGTCACAAGTACATTCGCGTACTCCGTAATGCATGAAACGATCCGAGTCTGGCCCTCCAAAACATCATCCACATGATTTCTTAGTAATTCTGTCATTGTTAAGGTCCATCTGCCATAATAGTAGTTCCATTGTCTACCTTTTGTTTTGAATTGATGATGATCTATGGTGGCCATGTTTCTCGAATCACATGCGATAGTTTGGTGTACGTCTTCGTTTATTGCCTATTTCAGTTGATTCTGCATTAGAAAAGTATGAATTATATAATTTGTAAATAGATAGCCTAAAAGTACGTCGATCGGGCGACAATAGCGGCGCGCCACGATCGTCCTGTTCGATACGCCTACTGAATTTCGCGCAAAATTCATGAATACTGGTGAATTACAAGGACCATTTTCAGTAAAGTGTTCTAGACTACAGTCCTTATGCACCACATTGTCAGTACACTTACATATTTCTCGTTGGTGTTATAGATCTTGCTGGCTTGTTTGTGCCTTAGCAGGCCAGACCTGTTGGTAAGTCGAAGACAAGCATTTTGAGTGCCGACCAGCTTTGCCAACTACTATTGTTGTTGCCGTTTGAGTAACCGTTAACCTGCAAATTGTGTGTGCTATGGACAGTAACATATCAGATGATATGTTTTTGTTTTCTTTATGTTGAATGGTCCTTGTGATTCTAACTGATTTCTGCTGCTGTTTCCTTGTTTTGTTTAACCTCACTAACTTTGTAACACAACATTAGTGTCTAATTTACTGATCATTCAATGACTGCTCTGCATAATGTTTCAAGCCACTAAGTGACTGGATGAAACTTAACAATGGCCAAGTCAATTTTATCTATTCTACTTGGCTGCACTAGAATTTAAAATGTTTATAATTATGAGAAAAACAAATATCATTTCAATCTGCATGGTGTGATTGATCATACAGAACAGTTCAATGCACTTTTAGGAACCTGCTAAATATCCTCAAAATAACCTTTCATAGTAATATTTTTAACTTGTAAACCTGAACTTTCATCTATTAGCATAGGTTTATAGAATATAGTAATAATAATATAATATTGTAGAATAGAAACACTTTTCTGAGTCAGTTCCACAGTGTCGGCTAAAACTAGGTGCTTTCTTTAACATAAACAGACCAGCAAAGCATGTTAGCCACATCCGAGGTCAATACAGCTAACATGCTTCAAACAGATCAACGAAAGCCAGTCAAGTTAGATTTATTATGATGTATTCTGATTTTGACCATGGTGACTGTGCCTATTAATCTGGAGAGGTAAATAAACTAGTCCAGCGTGTTAATTTTAGTTGGCATGATTTCTCTAGGATTTTATGCCTAATTGCATGGTACACTTTATTAAAAAGATCTTTCTTTATCTATGAGAGACAGTGAATTCTGTATCCACCTTACAATAACATGACAAGGTGGAGAAACAACCAGTGCCTGATTATGATATTAAATACTTGTTTTGTTTTAGGCTGAAATGGAAGAAGAAGGCAGCGGTACTGAGCCATCTAAGTTCCTCCTGTCACATGATGACCCTGAACGTGCAGTCGACCCTGAGATGCAAGCAAGGCTTGAAGCTCTACTAGAGGCTGCAGGTAATGTGTTATATCTAACCTCTTTTCTGATCAATTGGAGGTAATTAATAGATCTTGATTATTTCATCTGAAGTGTTGAATGCTCAGAGAAAAAATGCATTTGTTTCGGAAATATGTAGTAATAAAGTTAATGATCCATCATTTATATATTATAGGTTAGGAATATTAGTGTTAGATGTGTGATATCAAAACATAATGAAAAATGTCCTTATAAATTAGGTTACCTGCATGCAACTGTGTCTATGTTATTCCAACTGATTTAAAAATACATATACCAATTCTTTTCTGAAAACCAATTTTAAATAAACTGATATTGATCTAGAGTAAAGTAACTTTTTTTTTATTGTTGGTAAATAAAAATAAAAGTTCTAATAATTACTCCTTACAAACAAATTGCTAATACATAATAATTTTAGTATGATTAGTGCAGTTAATTATACATACCATCCATTTATAAGTGTTTCAATGAATTGGTTCAACAATATAAAAAGTAGCAAAAGTTCAAGGGTTCCTGAATATTGATTTTATTGTGGAAGACTTGGATGTGTCATTATGAGCAATTTTCCAGCAATTAAAATTGTTTAATTAAATATTAAATTTATGGGTGTAGTTTAGTTTTCATTCAATTCATAAATACAACCAGAAAGTTATTCAATTGTATTTAGTTTTTATTAATCATAAATATATTGGTTGATGAGTCAGTTTTACATTAGGTATTATGTGGTATGAAGGGGTAATAAAAACAACCTAGAGATTTATTTACATGAGGCATGTTAATAATCTTATTATTGTACTAATACATATACTAAATGTCATGTTTGGATTTTTGGTCTTCAATAACAAAAGATCAAGTGGTTTACTATTAGACATGCCTTATATGCCTACACTTATAAATATGACGAAGTAAATAAATTAAATAGTTCTGGTTTACTATTAGACATGCCTTATATGCCTACACTTATAAATATGACGAAGTAAATAAATTAAATAGTTCTACTAGATTGACGCATAGGCTACTTTATAGTACCCAAAAAATATCAATGAACAAATCGGAAGAAGTAGCGGGCGGAAGCTAGTCAACAATAATGACACAAAATACACAACACAAAATTACACATACATATATTTCTGATATTGATTCTCAACGAAAGATGCGGGTGCAGGATCTGTCCTAATAAATTATTTATTGTAATTGGTTTTGTGATTCATATTGCAGTTCTAAAAAGATATAATGCCACTGAAACCATTATGGGATAATAGTCAAACCTTCTTTTAAATCTCTTTACCTTTTACTGTGCAAAGATAATGTCGCACAGTAAAGGTCTAGAGATTTTAAAGAAGTGTCAGTAGGTGCGACTATTATCCCATCATGGCTTAGTGCGTCGAATTGATTGCTGTCACGCATACGAACTCTTGTATTACGTGAGCTCGCCATGAATAACCTTTAGCTAAGCAGATTATTCAATATTTTGGCTAGGCCATATTTATAGTTTGCTTCAGCTTTACGAGGCGCGTTATGATTATATATTAACACGGATTATCGCTAGCGGATGGATGAAAGCGCGCATTTTTTATGGCATCTAAGTGGTCAAAGCGCTGAAGCATACTTGCGTTGTTGTTTCACCCTTATGCTCGACGGTTTAAAATTTGGATGTAAGTACTATAACATCTCTCGCTACCAAGCTCAAATTTGTTATAAGCTTTATGAGTGGTTTCATAAAGTTCTTATTTCATTACTTAGTTTAGGTTTTATATTCTTCAAGCATAGCGCAATTAACCCATGGCTAGTGATGAAAATGAGTATTACAATATCCTTTAAATTAAAGAATGAATCATCGTGTCTGGATCAATAGTTTTACAATTCTCTGACCAATGTGCAAATATCGCGCTTTACTAAGTCTAATATGATCAGAATAAAGTAAATTATGACTAACTTCAGTTATAATTTTGCACACATTATTTACAACTTACAAGTTATATTGTTGTGTCTATGCACCTGTTTATTGTTGACATAATGTGCGTGACGCACATGGTGTTCAACAAACAACTTAAGGAATATAAATGTTTTTGGCTACTCCATATCACCAGAAATGGTATCTGATCTTATGGAATTAGGTTTGGTTTCTGTCGATCGCGAATAGATTTTTAAGATCGATTTTAAGTCTTTCATTACATTTGGAAACATAATAAATTCTAATAGCTACCATAACAATAACAAAAATGCTTATTGGACTACACTTTGTACTATTACCATTATCATCAATGGAAGCACAGATCGGACACCATTTATTATGATAATGTCCGCTTGATTCATTATAGAAACTTTGAAAACCACTACATATGCATAGATTCACGACTCTCACAACACTTCGCGTACCATTCCACAAAGTGTTATTCGCATGGGCAAGTATTACACAACTTTGGACCTTATCTCCAAAGTAGGATCGCGTTCAAAACTTTTTACAACCCAAATGTGCAACGTCACTTCTAAGCAGACGCGGTAGTCTGAGGCCACCGACTTAGGGTTTGGCGTAAGCTACTACCAAAAGCGGTTAGTACAGATGAAATTATTCTAAATGTATCGATACAACCCAAATTATATAAACACGACACGAAACTAGTTTCATTTGCAAAATAAACTTTACCTCTATCAGATGTTTGACGTTCGAGCATATGATTATTACGTATCATCTCGCTACCTACCCAAACAGTGGACGGAGACGGTCAATGACCGGCAAACGTGTAGCGCGTACTACAATCTCCTTAGCGGGTCGCGAACGCTCGGCTCTGTGGTTCCTACCAAATGCCATGATATACCATGCCGCGAGCGTTCCCATAGATTGATACAGCCATTAGCCGGCCGCATCACTCAGTGGTGTGCAGCTACACAACTCCTTCGTTGAACGAGGCCCTGAACCAAATGCAGACTAGTGATGTGTTCATCGCGATTTGTCTTGTTCGTAAACAATGCGCTCTGTTACCATTTTCTACAAATTCCCAGTATTTATGCAATTTGCAGATTGCCATGTGGAGTGAGATAAATAAATAATCTTAGTTACTAGTTTAAATTTACGCATTGTACATATAATTTGAAGTGTATAAAATTGAGTTTTTTTGATTTTTATTTAATTACGTCCTCCCATTTAAATAAAGTTGTATTTAATTCAGTTTCGAGTAAGGCACAACTCGCCTTGACCTTTTATCGTGGCAACTGCACTTGTTCTATTTGTCTAAGCGTTAAACAAAATCAATAGCTTTCGTCAGCGGCCATGCACGTGTCCATGGTAATTTATCATGCACAAGAAACAACTTGAATCTAATCCAATTTTCTAGTAAAATATCGGATTATCGCTGTAATGAAGTATGTTTGAGAGTAACCAATTTCAAGTTCGCTGTCCGTTTACACCATTGTTACAGGCTAGAAAATGTCCGCGAATTCGTCCGTGTTTCCTAAGTTTTTCCGTCACCTAGCCAAGCATGTTAACTACCTCATAAAAAACACAAGTTTAAAAAATTACCATTTTACTGCACGTATAAAAAAAAAAATTAACTCCTCAAACACACATTGACCTCAATTTTGGACTCTTTAGGCTAAGTTTCGAAAATTCATCTATATGTCACTGAAGAAGACTAAAATATTGCCGTGGATACAACAACGATGTCTGGCTGGAGTCTAGATAGTAGGTCATTAGCATTTGTAGAGCAGAAATAAAGTTACAATCAAAGTACGACGGTCGCTTAGCTTAAATCGATCCATTGCGTCCCTGCAATCTAAAATAGCTAGGTAACTACTGGTTTATTATTTAGCGGCACTTTCTGGAGCCATGAAGCTAACTTATGTGTGTGATAAAGTTGACCAACTTTATAAGCACTTCAGGTTATGATTTGAAAATGTTTTCAAGGGTTTGTAAACCAGATTTTTTTCGCTTAGCAAACCGCTTTTCACAGTCAAAACGCAATATAGCAATGGACTAAATGAGCAATAATGAACATGCAAACGTATATATACAGATCAAATTCTCCTGTATAGGAGGCTTCTCGTTTCGCATCTCGGTTTACGACTGTCGATGGGTAACGACCACATTGCCCACCCATGAAGTTATGACTTTATTCGGCGGGTCACAAAGATCGATAACTTCACTACACTATTTTCTCTGCGAACACAGTTGAATCAAGTATAAGGAATGGTCATCAAATTAAATTTTTAATTATACATTTCTTCTAGTATCTAATTAATAGTCAAACATTAGCTAATTCTTAATCTAGCCAATTTTAAGAACGCATAATAAATTAAGGGCCATTATGAACAAGCATAGATCACGTTGTCTGTCCAGCTTAATTCTTCTATAATTTACGCTGGTATTCTTATCTTGATAGCAACGTATTCTTATTAAGGCAAACTAGGCTTTATTTTATTTGAAATTAATGACAAATTTCTTAAGCAACGTTTAAAAATACCGGGGATAGTGTACAAAGGTAGCGTGGTACCTAACTAGTTCGTAGCGTTCGTCACCCTGGGATGCTAATTGGTAAACCTCGTGCGATTGCCCTTCCAACCGGAACAAAATAATGCATTCAGTATTCAACAAAGAGGAAAACAGTAAATTCATTCTAAAAACTAGACAGTAGTTTAGATCCGTAGGTCCTGTTTTTACATCAGACTTTGTATACTCGTATGTGAGGGGTTCGACTCTCGTTTCGTTCTAACTGTGTGTTTAAAATTATTAAAATGTTCGCATGATGAACAAATTAAAGCATTTCTTTTAAGTTACGTTTATTTAACAAGAAATCTGCTGATTCGTTAGAATTCTCAGAAGACTTTCATTTCAAAATATCTCTTGTTCATCTAGAAATATTACATTTAAAACCCACAAAAAAATTCTCCCATATGGATAATTTTTCAGAGAACCCCAATAAGTGTAGTTATGGCAATATCCATGTGTTCACCAAACTAATTGACAGATGGTAAATGTGTTAGTCTTATCCTAGATATATACTACGTATGGATTGCTAGCTAGGACTTAAACCTTATATGCATTAAACCAACCTGTATATTAGGTTCCTTAGAGCGGTTGCCATTAAATGGATCCAAAACATGCTTTTGTCCTCTTAATCCTTCAAGTTTTATTGGTCTCTAAATAGCCACGACAGTGATTGGTAAATCAATTTTATTTACCTGCATTCCAGTCCAAGAAAACAAGTATGAAATAATGTTGTTTGATCATCTTTTTTTTTTTGTTTATTAATCACAATGATTTTACACCCCAAAAGTTATGAGACGAGCGAGATACGAACACGCGACCTTGAGAGTATATTTGATAAAAACTTATGGAAAACGGTTTTAGCTATGACAATTTAAAATCTATGACATTTCCAAAGCACTGTCATAATTATAAAACTAAATAGGCCGTAATTTATACTAAAAGCTGTGAGTCACTTACGTATTTTCCACATTGGTTTTTTAAATCTGCAATTGACCTATAACATTCCTATTAACATCGATATAATAGCTTCAATAAATTTATTAAACAAATCTTTTTCTTATGTCTAAGATATGGTTTTATTTGATTCTATGTAAAAGCGACATTAATATATTACTCTGTTAATATTTAAGTGCTCAATAAACAGACTCATTGTATTTGTACATCTGTAATATGATAGTATAGGTGGGTACAGTTATGCAACTGGACTAATGGCGAGGAGCTATTGTTTCTTGCGCTACCACCGTGCGCGCTATAAAACAATAACTACTGTTTTACTTTCTTAGATAACCAAATTCATCAAATACCTACGTACCTTTTTCTTGTAGTTTTAAATTCCGATTCAGAAAGTATAAGATCACAAATTGACTTCTAGCAAATGAGTTTAATAGGAAAGGAAACCACAAATGCTTCCTCATACATTGACGATACTCGATGCAGCCTCATTCATAACGGATGTTCTTTAGCTTTGTCTCCAACGCCGCAGTGAAGTCACACTTGGACTTTCAAGTCTTATTGAATATTTTATAACGCTATTTGTTATATGTTTGCAAAGTTGTGCAAAGATCCATCTAAAGAAAACACTCCTATTACTTCGCGTTCAAAATAAAAACTAGCGTTCATATTACACTTATAAAAATAAAAAAAATCTGTTGGCAATCAATACATTACACACTTCTTAATTGATTCGTTAGTAGAATCCATGTAAAGTCCATGAATGCAAATATAAAATCAAAACTTATCTTCAAAAACTGGATTATTCAGAAACGGAAGCATTATTACAGACTATATCATAAATACTTAACAGATTTTCATTCAGATACACACTTTCACATTATACTCACACACACACACACACCTTCCACCTTACCCTCACACACCTCACACATACTTTCATACACACTTAAAAATATAAAACGTAAAAATTAACTTTATTATTACTTTATTATACATACAAACAACGGATAAAATACTTATTATAATATAATTAATACATTTTATTTACACCACACCACGCACGCATTAATATAAGTTTTTAAGTGGATATTAGATCTTATTGTTAACTGTTTTTACCTAATTGTCATATCACATTTGTTTATTTGCCAGAAAATTATAACTCTTGCATATTTTAGCCGAACACGGATCCCTCGCGTCTAAAAACAAGTTCTATACTTAGTTAGAGCGAGTAGTCAGTAGGAGACTTTAATAACAGGTTTAAAATAATTCATTACATCAGGCCAGTTACTAAGGTAACTGATTATGTGAATATGCTTAGTTCTAAGTATTAGCTCTAAGTACCATTGTTTTCTTTTATCTTAAGCCTTTTTGAACAATAAAAACATTTATTATTATTTATTATTATTAGAATAGTTAGTATGACACTACCAATAGGTCGCCACTTACATAGAGATATCAAAAATAAAACTAGCCAAACAATTGTCTCTTCAATGAACTTAGTCTGCTGTTGACTGAAACTACTAGGATTTAGCTAAACTGTATAGTTGCCTGATTCATGTTGATTACAATAGGTCTTCGGTATTAAAATATGATCGGAACACGTTGTTGTGTTGTTCAGGTATCGGCAAGCTCTCTGGCGAGGGCAAGCAGCTAGCGGATCCCGAAGTGCTCCGACGGCTGACGTCATCGGTGTCGTGTGCGCTGGACGAGGCTGCAGCGGCCCTCACGAGGATGCGAAGCGACCAACCCGCGCCTATCCATCGACACCATCACCAAGATAAGAAGTACGTGTATTATCCCACGCAAAGTGGGGTCGACAAAACATGTTTTCTTTCACTCACTCCTATCATTCGTCAACTCTGAATCTAAGAGTACAGAGTAGTTTGCACGAAAATATCTGTTCTAAATGCTAAATACCATTCTCCGTTACTACAAGCAGTTGAACTGTGAGGTTAGTGGGGAGCAATACTTATGAGACCCCAACGAAGCATATCTTATCATACGAGTTTGGATCCTTAGATAAGTTCGCGCCAAGTGGTTTTTGAAACGAAGTCATTCATTTGGATTCTTAAACTTTTACATTATGTAATTACATGGATTACTAGTATTTATAAGACAAAAATGGTCTAATCATGATTGCTGAAATCTTGATAATGGCGTTGATTGCATTTGGGTTTTCGTATACTCAAGAATTTGTTCACATTTTTGTCAGTTTCTTTGTTCTGTATTTACGTTACACTTCCTACTTTTAATTCATTCCATTTTAGTAAATGGCCCGTTATCGCAATGTTATCATTGTTTTGCAAACTACATATTTATTATTGTATACGCCGAGTGTTTATTTTGTGTTTATATACCTATGGTTTTGGTCATAATAACGGATTTCCCATTTCTCACACACTTATCGTCACTAAAAATAACGAACCAATGAAATTACACCTAAATGATGAAATACCGAGAATTGAGTCAGATGGAGTCGATCTCTCGCGTCGCCAGCGATCGAGTCTGCGATTCTCGTTGCGACGCGATCGAGGTCGGTCTCGCGACTGTGATTATTGAAGCTTTGATCTTATCTGATGACGTCACATACGTCACTGTCATTTGAAGTAAATGAAAGTTTGCGTTAACGTTAGGGATAGTTTCAGCCAGCAGTGCGGTTCGACGGCGACAGGCACGACGCCGACGGTCGCGGCGCCGCCGGTGGGCGTGGACGGCGCGCCCACGCTGGCGGAGGCGTGCTCGGACGGCGACGTGGGCACGGTCAAGAAGCTGCTCACCGAAGGCCGGTCGGTCCACGAGACCACCGAGGAGGGCGAGTCGCTGCTCTCGTTGGCGTGCTCTGCGGGCTACTACGAGTTGGCGCAAGTCTTGCTAGCCATGCACGCGAGCGTCGAAGACCGTGGTATCAAGGTAAAAATATACAATTATGTGACGGATAGTAGCTATGCAGTGAATCTCATCCATCTCTCTGAACCGGTATGATGTTTCATGCGCTTGGAAATGCATCAACGCTCATACCTTTCAAAGTAGCACAGAATCATTGAGAAGCTTACGTCAAACTCATCGCCGGCACATGTCTCATTCTCCGCTTGAAAAACACTCGGTCACTCACCAGTACATGGGACAGGTCCTAGGGTTCTCCGTCTAATGTTAATAGTATATTTGCAATAGTTTGTGAAATAATGTTTGTATGTGTCAGGGTGACTGCACGCCGCTGATGGAGGCGTCGTCGGCCGGGCACGTGGACATAGTGCGGCTGCTGATCGCGCACGGCGCCGACTGCAACGCCGTGTCGGGGTCGGGCAACACGCCGCTCATGTACGCATGCGCGGGCGGACACGAGCACAGCGTGCGCGCGCTGCTCGACAACGGCGCCAACGTCGAGGATCACAACGAGAACGGACACACGCCGCTTATGGAGGTACTACGCTACATTATGTACATAATATATTGAATCACATGCCGCTTATGTAGTTACTACACTACATTATGTACAAGCTGGCCTGTGCCCACTTCGTGGGGCATAATTCGACCGTTTTTCTCCGATTCACTTTGCAAAACGGACTACCACGTAAAAGCCTTTTTTTTTTACAATTTAACTAATATACAAACACACAAACTTTACTTCTTTATAATATTAGTATAGATTTAGTATTTACACATAATATATTGAATCACATGCCGCTTAATGAGGTACTACACTACATTATGTATCACATGTCTTCAATGGACGTAAACTGAACATTCTTTGTATCACACTAATTAAAAACCGCGAAAGTAAATCGTACTATTCTGATTCTTATTGATGCATCTTCTTCATTCAATAGCGCATTTTAAAAATCAAAATGGTATCGTATCACTAACAATGTTCTAACCTTTTCCCTTGCTCGCAGGCCGCCTCAGCGGGTCACGTGACCACTGCAAAGATCCTCCTCGAGCACGGCGCCGGCATCAACACCCATTCGAACGAGTTCAAGGAGTCCGCTCTAACCCTCGCCTGCTACAAGGGACATCTGGACATGGTCCGGTTCCTTCTGGCGGCCGGCGCGGACCGGGAACACAAGACGGATGAAATGCACACCGCGCTCATGGAAGCAAGCATGGACGGACACGTTGAGGTTGCGAGGCTGCTGCTCGACTCTGGAGCGCAGGTATTTTTGAAAATACAGAGATTAGTCTCGCTCACTCTTGTATAGGAGTGAGTGAGATACGTATATCTTGTGTATCTTTATAACTAGTACACTGCACTGATGGCAAGCATAGATAGGCAGGCAGCGAGAATTAATATGAAATTCCGGGACTTTTACATAAGAATTGCGAAATAATATTATTATCAAATACTGTATTTAATGAATGAAATGAATGAATGAAAATTCTTTATTGTACACCTTAAATACTAAATGAAAACAACAGATTACAAAACTGAATAAACTAAATGTACAAGTTAATCTGTATTTTTGGTATTGTTTGTGGGTAAGACCTAGTTGCATCTTAGATTCCTTGTCCAATACAGAGATTTAAACTGGCTGGGTCAGTAATCCCATCAGTAAGTGCAACTAAAGCTGATTGAACCTATAATAAAAATAATTAAAAAAACAAACCCAGAGCCAGCCTAAGTTTAATTGCGTTGGATTCTCGAAAAGTGGGAATAAACCCGCAAATTTTGTATTTAGACAAATAGCTTAAGAACCTGTATATCGTGACGAGTAACTTGTAGGGTTCTAATTCTAATCGGGGGACTAAGATCTGCACTGACGTCCCGCAATGGTGTGTATTGTGCATTGTTTCCTTGCTCACCTCACCCCAGCCAGCACAACTCCTTAAAGTAACGAAGAAGGACTTTGGATTGGTGGCAGCATTGTTCTAGCATCCCCTATGTTGTGGTGGATCCCACGACTGTGATGACTGTGATGTATGTACCTAAGTCGATTCTAAATGATCCTTGTGATTTTATTGAATAAAGAAATATTTGACTTAACTTGTAGGGTTAATAAGATAAGATGTATATTAGTCTCCAAAATACACACAGAGTAGTGAGAGTAGTGTACGTTCGTTGGTCCAGGTGAACATGCCCACGGACAGCTTCGAGTCGCCGCTGACGCTGGCGGCGTGCGGCGGGCACGTGGAGCTCGCCATGCTGCTGCTGGAGCGCGGCGCCAACATCGAGGAGGTCAACGACGAGGGGTACACGCCGCTTATGGAGGCAGCCAGAGAAGGTCATTCTTCATTTTATAATAATAATAAAAGAACTTTATTAAAAACACAATAAGTAATTTTTAAAAGGCGGTCTCTTACAGACTACCGTTACTAATACTAAACTTAAAAACTAAAACAATGATCTTAAACTAATGGCACAGCTTTTATAAAAATAGTGTCCATCCAGAGCGCCCATCACCGGCCGTCATTCGATACGAGGTTGAGCAATGGTTGGGCACTTACCAGCCCCTGAACTAGTTGAAAAACTGTATCTCAGTCTTTTCTTCTTATCGTGTCGATGCTACAACTGTATTTTGTTGTAGCATCGTGTTGGAAAGATTAGCCAGGCTAGACACTGCTTTACCGTGCCTAGCTGTTACCGGTGTGCGCCACGAGGAGGCTCTTTCCATGCACCCAGAACGTAATTTGTTCCTCCTCCTTGCGTAATCTTTACTGCTGAGAGTCGTGCCCTCTTTATTCTTTATTGTACACACACAAACTTATATAGAAAAATAAACTTAAATAAATTAAATGTACAGAGCCGAGCTTAACCCTAAAAAGCGTTCTCTTCCAGCAAACCTTTTGCGAAAGTGAGATGTACATAGGAGAAGTAGAGGGTCCTTGGATCTTTTTTATTTTTTTTATTATTAGCCCATCCTTTGGCTTCAATGTGGCTGGAAAGCGCCGATGAAGCAGGATGGTCTAGAAGACGCCTATTTATATGGATCACTTTAGTTATACTTGGGTTGAAAATAGATTATCGGCTTACACAGTTTATTCAGAGAGTTGGTTATACAAACTTATAATAATTCCCCAGGTCACGAGGAGATGGTAGCTTTACTGTTAGGTCAAGGCGCGCAGATCAACGCGCAAACTGACGAGACGCAAGAGACCGCTCTGACGTTGGCCTGCTGCGGCGGCTTTCTAGAAGTGGCGGACTTTCTCATCAAAGCCGGCGCTGATGCAGAGCTCGGAGCCTCCACACCTCTCATGGAGGCGTCGCAGGAAGGACATCTTGAACTTGTGCGGTGAGTCACTTCTATGCAGATCCAAGTTCTAAAAAGTGTAGTTGATACTGCTCAAATTATTGTGTTATCATGTTTTATTACCGTGAATAAAGTAATTAAACTTTATTCTCAAACTTACGAATATTACAAACATTATAGACAGTGTTCACAAATTGTAATGTTCTGGTCACCTAACTATGGCGAGTGCGAGTCGGCGTATTAAGGTTGTGGGCATGCCCATCGTGTCCACAACGTTGGAATGATTGGTATTGGTCATGCGTCACAATAAATTGTTATCCGCGTATGTTGCTCAGATACCTGATATCGGCGGGCGCGGACGTGCACGCGCAGACGCAGACGGGCGACACGGCGCTCACGTACGCGTGCGAGAACGGACACACGGACGTGGCGGAGACGCTGCTCCGCGCGGGCGCGCAGCTCGAGCACGAGAGCGAGGGGGGCCGCACGCCGCTCATGAAGGCGTGCCGCGCGGGACACGTCTGCACGGTGCAGTTCCTCATCGGCAAGGTAACTACGTGCACAACGGACACACGGACGTACCGGATTCACGATTTGAATTCATCATTAGATCCCGGTAGCTTGGTTTTCTGCTACACAGCAGTAGAATCGTCACTGTCTCAATATTAATTTATGTTATGCAACGATTAATCTTGATCTAGTCTCACCCCCTACTGTACAACATAATCGTTCCCAATTTTACAATGTTATATACTCTCCAGGGTGCGGACGTGAACCGAATGACTGCAAACTGCGACCACACTCCCCTCTCGCTGGCGTGCGCGGGCGGTCACGTGGACGTGGTGAAGTACCTTCTCGCGTGCGACGCCGATCCCTTCCGCAAGCTGCGAGATAACTCGACCACGCTTATCGAGGCGGCCAAAGGCGGACACACGGCTGTCGTGCAACTGTTACTGGACTACCCGCATTCCGTTATGATGACGCGAGGAGGTATGTACACTATTTCAAAGCAACGAAAGCAACAAAATTTCAAAATCTTTTTACATGTAATTCTGTAAATAAATACTTTGACTTTGACTTTGACTTTGACTTTAACGTCTGTTAAATTTCACAGTTCTTCGGTTTAGGTACAGTCAAAATTAATAAGAGTACCAGAGTCCTATAATTTGGATATTTTTAGAGACGTGAAGTGAATGGGTATCTTCTAGGCAAGTGTGCTACATCGTAGCCCGTATCGCCACTTAACATCAGGTGAGATCGCGGTCAAACGCTTGCCTATAACTTGTAAAAAAAAAAGTCAACTTATTACACGTGCACCTTATTACATTCAGTTGCATAACGCTCTACTTTGGCTAACAACCGTAGATGAAAAGTCAAAGCCTCTGATAAAAATTTTGGATCACCTGTCGAGCTGGCTTTTGACATTCAATGTGGATCGAATACACGGCGCTACGTTTACTTTACCTACTCACCCCTCTGTTGGTAACAACGAAACTTGACAATTTACAAACCCACTGTACCTATGAGTATGTGACAATGTAACGTAACAGTTTTCAATCTGCATTGTATACTAAGATACCTTGGCTTACTGAATGTAACAATGAAACGTGACAGTTGAAGTTGACAATCAGCATTGTACAGTAAATAGATATAATACATGGATGTGTATGTTTGACGACCAATGTGGCAAGGAGGGCGATGGTCCGCCTGCGACGCGGAAGGTTGCGGGTTCGATTCCCGCCTGGGATAAATGTTTGTATTTTCTGCAAATATTTATTCCGGGTGTTCTGGGTATTATATGTATAATAAAAAATATCTATCTATGTAATGTATTGTATTAAGTATGTCAGTCTTCTAGTACATAACACAAGCTCTACTTAGCTTGGGGCTAGATGATGTTGTGTGGATTGTCCAGTATTGTATTATGTATGTCAGTCTTCTAGTACCCATATCACAAGCTATGCTTAGCTTGGGGCTAGATGATGTTGTGTGGATTGTCCAGCATTATGTTGTTTTAGGTAACAACGGTTGCGAGGAGGGCGGTCGCGCCGGCTGCCTGAGCGCGGCGCAGGCGGCGGCGCTGGGGCTGGCGCACGCGGCGGCGCCCACCGCGCCGGCCGCGCGCGCGCTGCTGCCGCACCACCCGCACGCGCACGCGCACCCCGCGCACTCCGCGCCCACCTCCACGCAGTCGCTGCCCGACACCTTCCCTAAGGTCTACATCGACCGTGAGTGATGCCTTGAAACAGTTTTACTCACACACACACACACCTCTCCCCCCGACCCAAGATACAGGCTTTTTGCCTAGTTTGGGCCTCGTTATTTTTCCATTGTAAATTAGATATAAGGTAGGTAAGGTAGGTGTGTTGTTGTAAAACATTTTTACCATTTTTTAACTATATAATTTATTGCCAAAAATATACATAACATATGTATGTTATGTATATTTTTGGCAATAAATTATTCTTATTATAGTTAACCTCTATACTAATAGTTATGTAGCCCAAAAGTAAGTGATCACGTGACGCCGCACCCCGGTCGCTACGTCTCTATGTTATGTCATTCGCTGTCTGACATCTTCCCTAAGGTCTACATCGACCGTGAGTTAACCTCTATATGTATTTTGTATTTATTTTGTATTTATTTATTCAATAAAACAACAACAACATTCAATCATAACAACTATGTTATGTCGTTTGCTGTCTGACATCTTCCCTAAGGTCTACTTCGACTAAAGAACTATCATCAAGATTCAACTATGTCGGACATGTTGTAAACCCATCCGGACACATAGCGTCCACCCTAATACCGTCACTAACATAACAGTGTAAACCCTAAGTAGCGTTGTGTATTATATTGTATAATATAGCATTGTGTTTTGTTTCGGTAGCGTCTGAGCGGCCGCCGTGCCAGTGTCCGCCGAAGCCGTCGGTGCATTCCGCGCCCGCCACCCCCAACCCCGTGTCGTCTCAGGCGGCGCAAACACTACCCGATAACTTCGCTAAGGTTTACCTAGACGGTGAGCTTATTTTTATTATTTTCTTGACATATCAACTAAACATCTACGAGCAATAGAGCCCGTTTTAATATTGGGCATTTCGAGTTCAAAAATTCGTAGATTCTTTAAGAGAATTGGTATCAAAACTCAGCATATGTCTTTGTTATTTCACTTAGTAAATGCACAGTGAAACTAAATTTGACGTTATTGTCTCACTACTTATCAGGACAATAACACGTGTTACTGACTAGCGTTGGTCATAATCTATAATCTTACATTCACAGAACGCGGCGTAGTTCCAAATCGCAAGAAAGCCGGCGCGCCTCCCGCCCCTACCCCAGCCCCCGCTCCCGCCCCCGCCCCCGCGCCCGCCCCCGCGTCAGCGCCCGTCCCCGCCCCCGCGCCCGGCACCAAACACAAATGCCCGCGGAAGCAACGCTCCGCGCCCCCGCATTCCGACCACCACCTCCCGCCGCCGCCTGATATCCTCGATGATACCGTAAGTGATGACTTTATTTTTTTGTGACTTTATGATTAACCCACGCAGAGTGATCGAATGGCTCTGTTTTTGTGATGCTCTATGATTTACACGCTATGTAATCGGGAGTTGGAGTGAACATTTCCAAACGTTGTTCAGTGGAATAGCTCGAATTACAACCGTAATGTGACATACTTAATTCTATCCGATAACATCTGTTTTTGTGTACTCCAAATTTTTATTGTGTGCCTCGATTACGATTGTTAAAATTTATTTCTATTTCTCTTTAATTGTTAATTTGATTTTGTGTATTGTCTAGCTAGAGTCTAGACCTGAATTACATTATATTTGGAAATGATCCCTCAATATTTGTAGGATTTGTCGCCCATTGCCTAACCCAACAATGTATAAATAATATAATATCTACATGCAAGTCAAGAAACAATAGCTTTGATTCTGATTGAACAGTAGATTGCTAGTAACCAGTAAAAAATGTAGAATTGACGCAGGGGCTTCTCATATACAGTTTGAAATTAGAGCAGCCTGAATCTAAAACGCGCATAAAAATTGTAATAGAAAAATTTCTTACATATTAATTGTGAATGCACATGTCATACCAAACAAGCAATGAGATCTTTTGATCTCAATTATTGCAAATTTGATCCCAGATATCACCTAATTGGCACAATCAAGTAATTTTTAGGCACAATGCTTACTTTATATAGGCTTCTTTGAAGATTGTATAACCCTGCCATCATTTAAACAAGAATGTTGCAGTAATAACCCTTGAATCATGATTCACAATAGACTGACTAGCTGGAATCTTCGAAAGCAGTCACATTTCAAATTCAAAGTAATTTATTACCAACCATCAAAAGAGGTTCGGCAATTTTTTTTATTTGACCATTTCCACATGGCTTTGAATCAACAAGTTTCAGTAAACGATATTAAACTTACGATACAACCACATGGCTCCGCCTTCGTCTATAGTGAATCATAAACATAAAATGCTAAGTTTGTTGTAATAGTTTTCATTAAAAACGAGATATATTATATTTTATTGTTCTTTGATCAGTGACTTAGACATCTGATGTAAAAAGAGCTCTGTAATAATCCGCATAGATGCTTATTTAAAATATTGTTTCGTTTGTATAAAAATATCTCGTTTTTACTGAAAAAAATCCTTTAGTATAATGAGAAGTTTGAATAAGATAACAATATCCCTGTAATTAACACTTGGCTTACACAATACTATCATGTTTCATTTCTCTGTGCTTGCTTCCACGGTGTAGATATGCCAACACAACATGGCTAAGGTATCACTACCGCCGGGCTTTACTTGGAAGGATGTTAACCTCAAGAAAAATAAAAATAATGATCCTCCTAAAAATAAGTGTAAAGTGAGTGCAGTTTCGTTCTAAGAAAAGTTTAAGGCGAGGTCTGTTCTGGAAAAAAAAATTAAAAAAATTTAATTTAAAATTTAGAATTTAACTTTAAACTTGATTTGAGTAGAAATTCTACTTCTTTATAATATTAGTATAATTGAGTTAGCGTACTAAAATTATGGCTATTATTGTATTATTTGATTCACACAAGAAATGTCCTTGTTTTATGTGTAACTACTATATCCTACTATATCCATCCTATCAGAAACTTCATCTAACTGTCCAAAACTTGTTTAGCAACCAAAAATCTTCAGTTTTAATGAGGTTACGTTGCTACCTTTTGTTTCATAAGGTGTGACACTGAATAAATACATCAAAGTTGATCCAGAACGGGCATCGCTTTATAGTTGTGTTTCTCATTATTTATTGTCATTTGCGTGCGCCACTTGGCTAAAGTCTTGTTCATCCGGTGCTGGTATCCATCAGTCTTATTGTATGTAGTTGTATTGTGTATTAAAAGGCGGGAGGAGACATGTACAATAAATAATAATAAAAAAAGTGTCAAAAACTGGTACTAGATTCCGCTTGAAGCTTCCTATGCGCCCCGATGCTTTATTGACTTGTTGATTTTTCACAAAACAAATAATAAAAATGTATGCATTCAGTTACGAACTATATCTACTAGATTTTGACCTAGTTTCATAAACAACAATATTTTTATATAACTAATGTTAATGATGGAGAAGACGAAATCTAAACATTGACATTTATAATTGAATAGCACTTGAATAGCACGATTTCAAAACTTGTACCGTTTTCTCTACCATTTTAAATTTCCTCTCGCCTTCAAATCTATCGGTAATGCTCACGTTTTGTGTGTAGCTTGTAATTCACCTGGTATCGTCGTAAACACTTGATTCACGCTAACGAACAGCAAATATCCTCTGTAATTTTATAGACGCGTATATTATCATCGCTAAGTCATACTATCATTACATAGCGAATGTATTATGGACAAGTTTTTGGGTTCAATGTAATCCTGCCAATCACAAGGACGTAAAGTTATATGTACACTACGCGGCAAAGACAGATCAGATGCAGAGTGGTGCCGTTTTACCGCGCAGTGTATTGCACGCGTATCACTTTTACCATTAAATGAAGGTTCTCCAAATTTCGTGCTTCATGAATATGAAAACTTACTTTGTCGATGGAGCGGCTTTATATGAACCATTTCAAAAAGTAGTGTGAATCAAGTATTAGATTTTGATGTATCACAGAATCAGAAATGGGATACTTATAATGTAGTTTGTAATCGTGTACGACGATTTCAGAGAGGCGAAAGCTGCCACCGTGACGCACCCCCCGAATCTGATAGGTCTCTCCTCGAATTGGCTGATCCGGCAGGTATGTAAAATCAATTTGTTTTTCGGTTCGAATCTACGAAATATGCGTAGGTTAATAATATAATCAAGAAGAGAGGAATTCAATATTGGCAATACAATCAAATGCTGACCAAGTGTAGTGATCAAATAAATGTATAGAATCTTGTGACTTGCAAAGCTACGGATATACAATTTAGGCTTTATTAGAGACTGATTCAGTGCTGAGCCGTGGGCTGAGTGTTGTTTGAAACGTTTTTAAAGTCTGTTTATAAGATGAAGGATAATATGCAATTCAGCTTAATAGTGTATTGTTATGTAAAGGTCCTCCGACGCTCGCTACGTCGGCCCTGCAAGCTTTGGACCTTCAGTTCTGCGCTCAAGGCAAGTTGTGGCACCCTGTGACGTCATAGCCGTTTGTTCTGTTTGCGCTCACATCCACCGACATTACGGTTTTAATACCATATCGTGTTAACATAATCATTATGTCAATAACACACGCTAATCGTTGGAAAAGTAACTGTTCCAAAATTCCAGCTGCATTCTATATAGTGTGAAGATTTTTCTGCTTGATGTTTGTTTTGTTTGCTTCTATTTTTTTTTGTCATCAGCAATAAATTAGTCCTATAATAATGTGCGTGGTTTTGCTTGGAATTAAAAAGAATTAACAAAATAATGTTATACGCTAAACCGAACCAATAACTAAAATCCTCCTTGCTTATTAATTTGATATTTAGAACCAGTATAAAATAAATAAATATAAATAAAAGTTTCATAGATTGTTCTCCGCCTATTAGAAAGTTTTTCGTTAAAATATGTGTCTTACTTCACCTGCGTTGCTTCATCATCTGCGTTTGTTAAAAAAGTACGCCTGTTTCCAATACATACCGCTTTTCCGGTTACCCATCGATGATCTCACACCTCATTGGCTAAGCTAACTGTGACAGTTTACATCAGCCAATGAGAAGAGAGTTACAACTAGAGTATAATTGAGTTTTGTGTAATACAGGTGTGACGACCATTCACCCCCCCACGACGCCTCCGTACCCCCCTCCGCAGCAGCTGTTTCCAGTACAGCAGCTAGCCACCAACCTCAGTCAGGTGAGTCTTATTGCTATTGTTATAAGGTTCATATTTGCATAAAATGTTGGACATAGATTTTACATGTCACGCGCGCTAATATTCATTCTTATTAGCGACCTCATTTACAGAAACTTATCTCTGTATACCTGTATTATCACTGAGTGTGGTGCATTTTACAATTATGTAAACTGTTTATTATAAGAACTTCCGGTATTCTAGAAGCTTATAGTGATATCTGTATCAGTCTGATAATCCTGATAGGTTAAAAAGTACTTTATACAAAAGGGTTGACTTGTCTTGTCATCAGTATCAAGTTAAAACCCCGTATTTTATCTCGCATAGAACGTACCAATAGAAGAACGTCCCCGCGCCAAAGCTACACGAAAATGCGCAAAATTCAATTGCAAGTTTCTACTATTGGACGCTTTGCAACGGATAGGACACCATATAGGCGAAGTGGGTGCCCTGGTTGTGGTAAAATGAGACAATAATTTAGTTAGAATCTTTGCAGAACGAAGTGGAATAGTCATTTGTGATCGAATAATAAATCATTGATTGTAGTTTAGATTATCTCAAACGAGTATTTTTAGCGATTGAAACTCCGTTATGAGTATTAGATCCGATTTAACTCTAATTAGTTTTATTGCTGTTTTGGAAATAGATCTTCAGTTGACGGTATTTAGTTCCATATCTCAGTATTTACTAAGAAAAATATTGAAAGTCGGCACTCAAACAAGTTGGCACATTATTTGAATTCGTTTGAAAAATGTCGGATAGGCATTATTTGTACACAGGACATTCTCCATTATCACTACGTTGTTTACTGGTCCACTGCCTAAGTAATTTGGTGCCTAATACAGTTGTGCGTTTTCTTAACTTTTCGAACATAAATTAATGTCCCCAGCACCAGCTCCAAGAATTGCAGCAACAACAATTAGCGCAGCTCGCGGCGCAGCAACAGCTGCACCAGCAGAAACACAAACCAACGCAGCAACAGTTACAGCAGCAATATGCGAGCGGCATCGAGCTGCAAGCGGTCAGTCCATGCACTTGTATATTTTACAACACATTGTAATTATGAGTTTTGGACGCCTCTACTGGGGTGATTACCATGCAAGTGGCGATCACATTAGGCCATCTAGGCCGCAGTGATACGAAAGCCGCAAAAAAGCTAATAATACATGCACACATGCATCCATCCATCCATCCATATAAACCTGCGCCATTAAAATATTGAATAATATCCGGGCCCGCCGAGAAGACGTTGGAGAGACGATCTCGACTCATACGCGACGGGTGGACGCAGGAGATCGAGATGAATGGAGGAGTTTGGGAGACCTTTGCCATGAAGTGGGACGCAATAGGTTATAAAAAATGTGTACTGTGTGTGTGCCGTGTAAGCAATATGTTTGTGTGTTGTGTCCCAAGCAGGCGGACGAGGGGTCGGGGTGCGTGGGCGGCGCGGTGGAGGCGCGCGAGCTCGGCGCCGTGCTCGCCTACCTGCAGCGCGAGGTGCCCTCGCTCGTCGCCTTGCCGCCCAACGAACTGCGCTCGCTCGTGCTGCAGGTACTTAAACAGATGCTTTATTACTAACAGCTGACAGGACATCATCAAAACGGTGGCGCCTTCTTAACTGGCGAGAGTTGCAGCGTCACTGCGCAGTGTTACGTGACAGGCATCACAGCTCAGTTGGTAGTAGCTCTGCCTTCCATGCTGTGGTTCGATTCCCACCCAGCACATATGTTTGTGTGATGAACATAAATATTTGATCTGGTCTGAGTGTTACTATGTATTCTATGTATGTATTTACAAAAAAAAAGTAAGTATATAAGTATTCTATCAGCTATCTAGTTCCCATAGTACAAGTTCTGCTTAGTTTGAGACTAGAGTGTGATGTGTGAAATGTCCATGAATATTTTTATTTATTATTTATCCAGGTAATGCAGCAGAAAACCCACGAGATCCTGTCAGCGAAGTGCGAGGGCGGCGCTGGGGGCGCGGGCGCGGCGGACGCGGCCGACCCGGAGCGCGAGACGCGCCAGCTGCTGGACGCGGCCGAGCAGGCGCTGAGCGCGGACTGGCCGGCGCGCATCGACCACCACCACCATCACCACTCGCATCCACATCACCATCACCATCTCGACATCGCTGCGGTAAACATTTATTTCCACCTATATTTTTTGTGTCGTGATGTTCTGGACACCTTATCGCATGGTTTGAGCAAGATCTATCAATGAAAATTGGTGTTGCCTAGAAGAACCGGCAAGATACGGCGTTTTTTATATGATCCTTCTTACAAAGAATGACAATTAAATAACTATAGATTTATTCATTCTGATTCACGTAACCATTGTGTTATAAGACAGATAATCACCAAATGTTTATTAAATTCTGTTTTTTCATACATTACAGCAGGTAGGCAATGGATGTCAGTACCGCGTACGTCCGTCGTCCCCCGCGGGCCCGGCGTTGGAGCACCCCCTGGCGGCGCCGGAGCCCGACCCCGCGCAGCCGCACTTCGCACTGCCGCCGCCCACCATGTCCTACGACGAGTACAGGTGACACATTCAAATATACTGTAACTTATAAAACTATGTATTAAGAAGGTGCAAATAATTTTTTTGTTATTATTACTAGATTTTCACTGAAGAGTGATCGTAATAGTAATGTTTTTTTTTCAGATCGTCAGCATCCTACACCCCCCCTCAACCCCCTCAAGCCCCGCAACCCCAGCCGCACACGAAACGCGAACAACACCACACAAACGCAACCAAGAAGAAGGTTAGTAAGAAGGAGGTAATGTGTCGTTTTAATAACACCTTTTTTACGCTTTTGCTAATGACTATAGTCACTTCATGCTATTTCGTCCGCAATAATGATTGTATGTGATCTTTTGAACGTTGTTTATTTGTTGATATAAGCACGTAGATTATTTTAATGTATTAGCATCCGTGTTCACTAATATATTCTTACATCACGGTTACTGAGATGGCAGCTGACCGAAACTCATTCATTGGACTTATCGTACATATTTTTGTTAATATTAAAATCTGCTCATCATTATTTACAAAGTACTATAAAATAAAAATAATGATTTCATTTAGCATTCGAATGTTTCTGTAAAATTACATTACATTTCTGTCACTCGATTACATACGCATCCGTTTGATTCAAAACAAGATAGCGTCGTTTAAGCTGGACGAGATCGCACTGAGGACCGAGCACGAATAAATGTGATTATCGCAACGGTGACACTACGCGTTAACATCAGTTCTGCTGCTGATTTTTGCAGCGTCTCTGCGCAGTGTGTCTCAAATGCTAGAACACTGCTGCCACCAACCCAAAAACCTTCTCTGTTACTTTTAGGAGTTGGGCTGGCTGGAGTGAGGTATGCAGAAGGATAATGCACAATACACCCCATTGCGGGACGTCAGTGCAGATGCCATTCTCTCAACCATAATTAAAAGCTACCGTTCCGATACGTTAACGATTGTCACATTCACTCGTGCTCCCTCCGCTTCAATAGCTGCTGTTCATTTGTTATCGGCGTGTGTTTGATGATTTGGTGATGCAGGGTCGGCTAGCGGGTCGCGCGCGGGGCGCGGGCGCGGCGCAGGCGGGCGCGGGCGGCGCGGAGGCGGGCGCATGTGCGGCGCCGCCCGCCGCATACTCCGCCATGGACGTGGACGGCGAGACCGACTCCAACCACGACACGGCGCTCACGCTGGCCTGTGCCGGCGGACACGAGGAGCTAGTCGAGCTGCTGTTGTCGCGGGGCGCAGATATCGAACATAGGGATAAGAAGGTAACATGTCCTTCTCGCTACACTATACTACCAGTCTTAACTAAGCCAGTAGGCTATTTCCAAAATAACATTCCAATAAAGTTGTATGCTAACCTTTCGTTTCATTGATTAAGTTTTAATTTAAAAAAAATGTGCCATTTCCAAAATTACATTCCGGTACAGATGTATGCCAAGCCAAACTTTTATTTTCAAGTAAGTTGATAATTAGGTACTATTTACAAAATTCCAAACAATTGTTTTATTCGATTAGATTCTCTAAAAGTATGAACTTACTGCAGTTAGTATATTGTTTACTATACTAACGTAAAGTTACAACATGATTTATAGATAAAATATGCCTGATCAGCTTAGAGTACGTTAACTTGCAAATATTTTAAATCAAAACATCTCCTGCGCAGGGTTTCACCCCACTAATCCTCGCGGCGACAGCCGGCCACGAGAAGATAGTGGAGATCCTATTAAACCACGGAGCGGACATCGAAGCTCAATCCGAGCGGACGAAGGACACTCCGCTCTCCCTGGCGTGCAGCGGCGGCCGCTACGAAGTTGTTGAGTTGATCCTCTCGCGAGGCGCCAACAAGGAGCATCGCAATGTGTCGGATTACACGCCGCTCTCGCTCGCTGCGTCCGGCGGTTACGTTAATATCATCCGACTATTGCTAACGCATCAGGTAATACATCTCTGCAATATTGGTTATAAACACACATGTAAGCTTTTAAATGTTTGTTAATTGGAAAATATTTAGCTACGTCACTGTCAATTTCAAAGTAATATTTTGTAAACATTTTTAAATTAAGATTTAACAGATCAGATAAGCACGAAATATTTATATATACGTATCTCTTTGTTTTGTATTCTGTATTATTTTGGTTTAGTTAAGTGCTATGTGCCATTTTCACAAATTAGATTATTTTAAATATGTATATTCTTTATCTCACAAAGCGTATATACACACACTGACATGATTTACAATACAATAATAATTTGTAGGCGGAAATCAACTCCCGTACCGGTTCAAAGCTGGGCATCTCTCCTCTGATGCTGGCCGCTATGAACGGACACACGGCCGCGGTGCGCCTGCTGTTGGACTGCGGCTCCGACATCAACGCGCAAATAGAAACCAATCGGAACACTGCCCTTACACTCGCCTGCTTCCAAGGTACGCATTTTTTAATCAATACATTATTTTTAAAATTGTTCGGTTAGACAGAATGTTAAATTCATGAGACTAAAGCTCCAATTTGACTTGAAATTCTTCTGATCTTGCTCTCTGCAAGATTGTCCATAAATCTATCAATTTTCTGATACCTTTAGTCTACTTCTAGAAAAATAGATCTTTAAGACTGACGTAAACCTATACCACACAGAGTTTACACGGGCTTAGATAGATAGATAGAATTGAAATTAAATCTCTGTAAAAAGTCAATCAAAATTGTTTGAATAAGAAAGAATAGAGAATCTGCATTGACACAACATTCAATATATGTTTGTATGCATTACATTAACAATCATTCTTTTATAGATCCTAGATATCTTATTAGTGCCTTGAACCGTTATTCCTGTCACGATTTATCCCAAAACCCCACACATCCATCTTACGCCAATCTTATTTGCCTTCACCTTTCAACGATAGCTGGTACATAATGCTTTTAGAAAATGCTCTCCTTTTGTGCAATAAAGTGTTAAATCCATTTATTTTCACACATGAATGTACTCCACAGGTCGTCACGAAGTAGTGAGCCTCCTCCTAGACCGCAAGGCGAACGTGGAGCATCGAGCCAAGACTGGGCTGACGCCGCTCATGGAGGCGGCGTCGGGCGGCTACGTGGAAGTGGGCCGCGTGTTGTTAGACAAGGGCGCTGATGTCAACGCACCGCCCGTGCCCTCCTCTAGGGACACCGCACTCACTATAGCAGCTGACAAGGGACACACTAAATTCGTTGAGCTTTTATTGCAAAGGTATGGGTTTATTTTTATTTAAACGGATACAAAGGTTTTTTTACGTTTGTTTGTATTGATACATGTGACTTTCTATATCGTCTTAAAAAGACCCACAGATCTGACTGTATTCGTAATGCACATGAAAAAATCAAAGTGAAACTTCTATGCTACGCCATTTTTCAAAGTATTGCTTGAGTTTGTATTGAATAAAAATACATTATCTGAATGTGGTACATCGGTGAGAACAATTCGTCTAAAGCCAAAAATTTCAAGCTAATCAAAGTATGAAGAGAATGTAAAAAAATGTAATAAAATTTTCTTTCTATACTTTGACTTCTAGATAAATCACGTTCTTTTCGGTACGCAGCATAACTAACATTTCTGTTTACAGACGAGCGGCGGTAGAAGTTAAAAACAAGAAGGGAAACTCACCACTGTGGCTCGCCGCGAACGGAGGACATCTCGCTGTAGTAGAAATGTTGTATGCGGCCGGCGCAGATATCGACTCACAAGATAACAGAAAGGTATTACATATATACTTCTACATGCAATCATTACATATTCATAGTGCTACCACGAAAAAAAATCACCGATAGCGATAATGAAAAATGTCTGTTGTTGTTTTTTGATGGAACGAAAATGAACACCATGCTCTTTATTCACTCATTCGTTTATAGAATTGTGTAAAATAGAATTGTGTATTTAGTGGGTGAAGTGTTACATATATCTCAAAATATATCTCCATTGACAGGTGTCATGCCTGATGGCTGCCTTCCGAAAGGGCCACACGAAAGTGGTTAAATGGATGGTCGGCGTGGTGACGCAATTCCCCTCCGACCAAGAAATGACAAGGTACGTTCCCATCTCCCACCGCACGCTTAGCGTTGCATTGTTAGAAGCGGATTATCTAAATTGAAATCCAGTTTGATACGTAATCTTGTGTTTTCCAGGTACATCTGTACCATATCCGATAAGGAGTTACTCGAGAAATGTCAGGAGTGCGTTCGGGTGATTCGAGCCGCGAAGGAAACGCAGGCGGCGCGCGCCAACCAGAACGCGACCATACTCCTTGAAGAACTGGATGCTGAGCGGTGCCGCGAGGAAAGCCGAAGGCAGGCCGCCGCGAGACGCAGGGAGAGGAAGAAGAAGAAGAAACTAGAGAAAAAAGTTAGTTCCTAATGCATTTGCAAGGTTGCTTTGTAGGTAGGTAGGTTTTTCGCTTTGGAATACAAGATTATGCATTTACTGCTTCAGAAGCAAGTAGCTTGAACTTTGCTTTCATGTAAATGTATTGAGACTGCTGTATCTTTGTATGATACATTTGCAAAAAATCGGCTTTGAGAATTGAGTAGAATATTTAAAGTAAGCTTCAATTTCGTAGTAAATTGTCTGAGTTAGCTATTACTTATCACAATTCTTGCTATTAAGCAATTATTTGAATAAACAATGCGAGTTGCTGTAATGCAGAATTTCATACACAGTAGACGTTCTATAATATAAAACGTCTACTTTGTATAAATTTATTTTTCTTTACTGACATAAAGATATCCAATCGAGTGTTGGATATCTGAAGCTCATCAAGCTATTTCTGATTTTCATACCAAAATGCTACTTGAAGGCCTACCATTCAAAAACAAAACTTCAGCGTTAAAGTCCTTTTTTAAGAGAGTTTAGTTTCATTTTACTACGAAATACTACACCAGAAATAGCAATCATGCGGAGGTCTATTTCTCATCATAATCATGAAATAAAACTAGGACAAATTATATTATTAGAATTGTAACAGTCAGCTAAATAATATTTGAAATATAATACTACTGGCAAATTAAAAAATAAATAAAAAGAACATTGATTAAGTTTTATCGGATCTAATTGAGTGCAAAGCTTCCGCACCAAATATTAGATCCAATTACGAAATAGATCGATAAATATAGTGATATATAGTCGACTGAACAGGAGGAGAAACGCAAAGCTGTGGATCCCGAGAAGGTGTCTCTGTACGACAAACCCGACGACGACGCCAGTCTCGAGGGCGATGACGAACCCCAGCCTAAAGAGGAACCTGACTCGGGGATTGACGCCAACTCACAGGTACTTCTTCTTCTTCGTGTCAAATGAACATAACAAAAATTTTAAACACAGTTCATGTAGAACTTTACCACATTTATCCCGTTATCTGTACCATTGATGAGGTCATCCCTTGTGCAGGTATTAGGGCACAAGGGGCAAACGAGCATGTGGGACATTGATTGTACGGGGGCCCACAGTCACATTTACTACACTAATAAATAAATAAATAGTCGTTTCGGCGAATGGTCTGATAACAACGAGCCCGACTAACATCTTGAAGCTGCCGTCTAGAGAATGGTTCTAGGGTCAATAGTGAAAAAAGTATTTATGCTAATATTTATAAATAAATAATTAACGAAACGTGTTCTTCGTTACTTGAATCAAGAATATCCTACTGTTTGCATCCTAGCTATGGGGAATGTGTGCCACTTACTCTAGCTTAAGATCTAAAATGTACCACATTGAAGCAAATAAATGATGATTCTGCTACTGAATCATTTTGTTAAATATGTCTATGTATATTAATTTATAATGTTGTGTTCAGGGCTCGTGCTCATCGTCGGACGTGAAAGCGGCGCCGGCGCAGAGCGCGAAGGTCAAGAAGAAGAAGCGCGAGGACAAAAGCTCGCCCCCGCCTCCCGCGCCCGCACCCGCGCCCGCGCCCTCCAACAAACACACTGAAAAGGTTACTAATATAACTAATAGTAGGCCCTTCTGCAAAGATGCTCGTTAGATTACTCATGATTGAATTTTTGTAAGCAGTGATGCTAGAGTAGATGCATTGCTTATGATCTGCGATTCGGTTTGTAGTATACGAGAGCCGGCGATTTTTAGAAACATGCTCAGTGAGATAATGCATCATTATAGGCAATGATAACCTTTTTACATCACGTGTGCCATTGACCCGGTCTGTCATTTAGTTCTAAATAATAATATCTTGTGATAAGCCCGCCCATTGTAATCTTGTAATCCTCACTATTTAATTGTTAGGTGAACATGTAGAAATTCATTGATCTAGCTTTATAATTTTGGTTTTAACTGAAACTCTTCCGCAGACTAAACCCAAAATAGAGACTAAGCCGGAGAAGGAGAGTACCCCCAAGCCTGATCCCCCGAAGAAGGCTGACAAGGAGCTCCCCATTCCCCCCTCCCCTCCAGCCACGCCCGCCAAGCCGCCGCCGTCCGCGCCCGCGCCCGCGTCCGCGCCGCTCGAGCGACGCGAGAAGAAAGATAAGTAAGTAACCTAGAATACTCTGCATTTTGGACGTTGAACCAATCTCGACTTCCGATGTAACCGCGATACCGGGAATGCATATCAAGTACGCTCTAATTCTTATCAAATAAAATCTATTTGACAACTTACTACTAAATTGAAGATCTCGTAAATGTTCCTATTTTAATTACGAATACAGGTAGAGGATAGGTAAGTACATAAATGATTTAATAAGTTTCACTGTATTTGACTAGTCAGTCGTGCAAATATTAGAATACATAGTCATATTAATTAGAATTTAGCACAATTGAAAATAATATTGAACATGTCCACAACATTAAATAAAAAAACAATACCAAAAAAAATATAATCAAATTAAATTAATGAATTGGATGATACTGCTTGATTGGAATAATATTCGTATCATATTTTGACGATTGTGTCATAGTTTTAATGACACTGGCATGCAGATTGATTCGAGATTGGTTTCGTGTCTAGAATAGAACGACCGTATTGTTTGCTGTTTTTGGTTGGTTGGTTATGGAGTGGGAAGTACGCTGATTTGCTTTAGCCTTACGGTTCAACCTACTACGGTTATGGATTCAATAACTCAGTAATACAAAGCTTTTGTATTCGTAGTAGCGTTTAAAAATATATCATTATTATCTTATGAACTGAAAAAAAATGAGGTGGATATAATATTAGCGCTTTGTTCAAATTAGTTATAAAAATGCATCACAATTTGGAGTATTTAAGAGAAAAGTCTGTACAATGTACATGTTATACTTTGCAAACATATCCCAGTATATGACAGACAAGTATATAAAAGTACTTTTAAAGCTATTACCGTATATTGGGGTGTAGTAGGTAGTCAGCGTGAGTGGCAGTTAGTCGGTCCTTATGGGCAACTGTTATCTCATTTAAAATCGTTGATACCTTATAAACTCTCGCCAGTGGCTCCAAGTAGCTGTCCTACACGCAGCGGCCACACCCCGGAAACCATGTCGACTCGTGGGCTAAACCTGGCAGAGGGGGCTTGAGTGCCTCGGCATTCAAGCATAGCGGATGCTCCTCGCTTAGTGTACAAAATCTGTCTCGGCTTAATGGCAACCCATCTTCGGTGGCGAGATAGTAAAGCATCGTGGAAGGCTTAGGACGGCAGTAGGGGCCTTGGTGCTGTTGTCCAGACACTGCATCCCGACTCCTCTCCGATCGTAACGGCTATCCGTTCCATTGGATACAGAGGAAGAGGGACAAGAGGGTGCATCTGTGTTTGCGCGAACACTTATGCACCATAATATATCCTGCGCAACGGACTGTTTCTGGATACTGGCACTCGAAACTTTAAAGTCCCGTGGCGATAGACTGAGGTAGAGAGGTTTGACTTTGCAAGTCAGGCTTTGTCTGAGGTCTGCACACGGGCGGCAGTGGGGAGAGTGGTCGTTTTTACGCGGCACTGGAACAACAGTGTAAATTGGGCAGCACCCCGTGCGACAAAGCAGCCCTATTTAGGGAGGCACTGCTTTCCTCGCTCAGCCGAGGAGGGAGCTAGAAAAGGTGCTCTAAAAAAATGCTTGTTCCGTAACACTTGGGGGGTAGTAGCCACGGCTGCCTATGCAACCTATCTAGCGTGGTCGAAATAAAAGAAAGAAAACAAGTAGATTTAAGGAATACACAAAACCACAAACATCGAATCTTACTTTTGGGGCGTGGAACGTACGCACCCTCCTTGATCGCGATGTTAATTCATGCCCAGAGCGGAAGACAGCTATAGTGGCAAGAGAATTGCGCCGCTATAATATTGACATAGCTGCGCTAAGCGAAACACATCTGGCTGACGAGGGAGAACTCGTGGAACATGGTGCAGGATATACTTTTTTCTGGAAAGGTACTGCTGCGTGTGAACCACGGCGTTCGGGTGTTGGTTTCGCGATCAAGACAGAAATTGTTAGACAATTGGAAGAATTTCCAACTTACATATCGGACAGAGTCATTTCGCTAAGACTTCATCTAGCGAACAATAACTTTTTGAATTTAATAAGCATCTATGCGCCTACCTTGGATAAATCCGATGACATTAAAGATAGGTTTTATGAGGAATTAACGCACTGCTTGACTAAAATTCGACCACGTGAACAAGTTTTGTTACTTGGGGATTTCAATGCGCGAGTTGGTCGTGATTTCGAGGCCTGGCCGAATGTCATTGGAAGGCACGGAGTCGGAAATATGAATAATAACGGCCAACTTTTGCTTGGCCTTTGCGCTCAGTTTGATTTGTCGATAACAAACACCTTTTTTCGACTACCGATCAAATATAAAACCACCTGGATGCACCCACGGTCTAAGCATTGGCATCTCATCGATTACGCCATTGTGCGGCGGAGAGATATTGGACAGGTGAAGGTAACGCGTGTTATGCGCGGTGCCAGTTGTTGGAGCGACCATCGGCTGGTACTTGTTAAGATGAAGATGTGTCTTCGGCTTCCGCGTAGAAGAAATATGGTTAAACCAATGCGTACAAACGTGTGTGATCTCCAACTTATTGCGAAAAGAGAAGCTTACGTTCTGGCTTTGGATGGTGCGCTTGGACTATTGAACGTGGATAGTCATGATCTTCAGTCCACTTGGCAGATGTTATCGTCACACTTAATTGAAATAAGTTCAAAAGTCTTGGGTCTCAAAACAGTAAAGCACGAGGATTGGTTCGATGAACATGACACATTATTCAATGACGCATTTCAGAAGCATCGACTACTGCTAAATAAACTTGACAACAGAACTGATCATGAAGGCTTGTTAGAGCAAATTAAAACCAGTAACGCTCAAATTAGAAAGTTGACCAGGGACGCTAAGAATAAGTGGTGGCGGGATAAGGCGGACTACCTGCAGTGGCTTTCAGATACCAATCAACTGGGAACTTTTTATGATGAAATTCGGAAAATTACGCGCTCGTCCAACCACAAATTGGTACCTTTGAAATCAAGAGATGGCGTTCCCTTGACAAATAAAGACGACGTTTTGAGCCGCTGGGCACAGCATTTTAAAGATTTGCTAAACGTTGATCGGTCAACTGATCTACAATTTGTGCGCTCTCTTCCTGAACTGCCGGAGGCAACAAATCTTGTAGACCTTCCAACACTGGAAGAGGTTGTGCTTGCAATTAAACAGCAACAAAACAAAAAGGCAGTAGGAGTGGATGGAATCTGCGGGGAAGTTCTAAAGTACGGCGGAGAGAATCTGCATAACGTTCTGTGGAAGTTATTTAGACGTATGTGGGATGAAGAGCAGGTGCCAGAGTGCTTTGGGAGGTCTCGTATATGTTCACTGTATAAAAATAAAGGGGACCGCTCAGACTGCAACTCATACAGGGGCATTTCACTGCTATCAACTCCAGGCAAAGTGTTTGCGAGAATCCTTTTAAATCGCTTGCTGCCTGTATCGGAGTCAATACTTCCTGAAACTCAATTCGGTTTCAGGCCAGAAAGAGGAACATGCGAAGCAATTTTTTCAATACGCCAACTTATAGAGAAAAGCAAGGAGCAAGATCAACCAATGTTTTTGTGCTTTGTTGACCTTGAAAAGGCGTTCGATAGTGTCCCTCGTGCCGCGCTGTGGATTGTGTTATCTAAACTAGGCTGTCCGGATAAGTATGTGAGATTGCTGCGGCTTTTGCACGACAATATGACGTGCTGCATTTCATCAAATGGCGAGCAGTCGGAGTATTTCCCCGTCACATGTGGTGTAAAGCAGGGTTGTGTCTTGGCACCAACTCTGTTTGCATTATACTTTGCGGTTGTGGTTCGTCACGCTCTTCAGAGCTTGACCGCTGGTATCCATATTCGTTTTCGAACAGATGGTGGACTGTTTAACTTGTCTAGACTCAAATCAAGTACTAAAGTTTCTCTTACCACCATTACCGAAATCATGTACGCAGATGATCTATGCTTCGTCGCAGACACTTTAGTGGGTTTGCAAAACCTTATGACGAGCCTTGATGAGGCATGTACAAAGTTTGGTCTGAAAATCAATATCAAAAAGACTGAAGTTATGGTTATGGGAAATTGCGACATCTTACCCTCAAGTATTTCCATCCGAGGGAATGATTTGAAACAAGTGGAACAATTTAAGTACCTGGGTAGCACACTAACATCTAAGTGCGATTTAGATATTGAAATAAACAGCAGAATAGGAGCTGCTGCTGTAGCCTATGGAAAGTTGCGGTCTAGAGTTTTCTGTTCACATGATTTGAAACTTAATACAAAAATAAGTGTGTATATGTCTATGGTACTGCCAAATCTACTATACTCTTCTGAAACGTGGATCTTATACCGGAAACACATACGCACTCTTGATAGATTTCACCTCAAATGCCTTCGAGACATTATGCACATTAGATGGTCAGATCGTGTCAGAAACACGAATGTATTGCGACAAGCTGGCATTAGTGGCATTGAGGTGTATTTAATGAGACGACAGCTGCGCTGGAGTGGACACCTGTCTCGCATGCCGGAGACCAGAATGGCGAAGCACATCTTCTTTTCAGAACTCCAGTACGGTAAGCGTAAGCGCGGCGGCCAGTACCTGAGATATAAGGATGTTCTGAAAAGACACATGAAAAGATGTAATATAGAGCCATCTGGGTGGGAAGACGCTGCGGCACAGCGTTCTGAGTGGAGGCGGCGAATTCACTTACGGATCAATGAGTTCGAAGACGAGCGAAGACTTGATCTTGATAGAAAGCGAGATGAACTTAAGGCTAGACCACCTACGGCCCTCTCGTATAATTATGTCAGTGGCGTATTGACTTGCCCCAAGTGCGCACGTACTTTTACGAATAAAATCGGGTATGCAAGTCACAATAGAGCGCATGCTAGAGCAGAACAGCAAAGCGCTGACTAATTAAGCAATTGATTAGATTTCTTAAGAATCGAGTTAAATATGCCTGTCCAGTTCCGCAGTCGCCGTGACCGGACCCGGTTAGGAATTAATTATTATATCAGCGTATTTCAACTATTTAGCGTAATGACTGCTTACCAATGCTCTAATCATCGCGTTGACAGATTATACACCAAACAGGACTTTGTTAGAAACAATTCGTGTAAATAAACCAAATATGAGCTCGCCACGTTTATAAAGCAAGTTTGTTTTAAATAACTCAAGCTTTTGGCGATATTGTTGCACTTGTACATTTATTTCCGGACTTGAAGGCACTTTAACCTGTAGATATTGGGTCTTTTGGCATGGTCTCTTCTCGAGTTTATATTAACAGTTTGGTAAGCATTCATCAGTTGTGTACAGAGTGGTAAAGTTTTCAGACTAGAATTGCATGCGCCTGTATTGTATCCACCATTGCGCGCCATTTTCGTCTGAAATATGTACTACATACGCATGCTTTTAGTCGAAAATTGCTTGTTAATTTGGTATTTGTGCTATTTTCTATAGGGAAAAATGGCTTATCGACCAAATAACTGAGTCCAAAATCAGATGTTTTAAAATAAAATCACAGTAAAGGTTACGTTCGTTATTTGGTCGAAGCCTAAAAAAATCCAAATATTGTTTGCAGAAAAACCGAAGAGGATAGACATAGCCCTAAGAGCATTACAGTACAGAATGTTAAATATGGGAATAATTCTAGAAAAAGTCAAGTGTTCGAATCGACTAGGCACAATATGGAAAAAGATGATTTTGATACAACAGAGAAAATTAAAAAATCACACATGAACCAGTAAGTGTCGACTCCATATTGTAATCACGATTCAATCGGACATCTTAGACTAATCACAAACACAGTGTCTCCAACAAGTCTTTGCAGTTTACCAATAACAGACATTTAACCCTCATTTTGACATATGTTTTTATTCATAACTTTTGTAAGTAAACTGCAGAGATAAGTTGCCAGCACTATACAATCGGGTAGAAGCTTGCATGATTCAAAAGCGTTATGTTACTTTGTGCATGGTATTCAAATTGGTTTCGCTTATGTAGTTCGAGACTTACAGCGAATGTATTTGTACTGTACGGAATTATATCATTCTTTGCGTAAATGTATCAGGAAAATTATTATTTACTGTAACTAATACTGACTAAGTACTGCCTGTTTGGGCTTTATTAGAGGCTGCCAATAAGAAGTTATCGTGAAACTATAAATTTTATTTGTTACACTTTGAACTACCTATAAAACTGATTGGGTTAGAGCATAGCTACAAAGATAGTATTGATCCAAAATCAAATTTATTCAATAAAATCACAAGTATCACTTTGAAACGTTTTAAATACTAGGTGATAAGTCTAGTGGCCAGTTTGTCGTGCTTGTTAAAAATATAACCTTCAATGACAAGATACATAACTTCATTTAATATGTTTTTGTTTATAATTTAAATTAGCCTTTTATCTCTAAATGTGAGCACAAGACGAAAAGCTAGTATGTAGTTATATAACCGGATAGTCAATAGTCGTTGTAATGTTACATTTTCTTTATACGCATTTCATACATCACGCTCTAATCCCAAATAAGCAAAGCTTGTATTATGGGACCTAGAGTGCTGATAGAATATTTTTTTGTAAATACATATCATTCATTGTAACACGAAGAACAAACATGCAGTGCTCATCACACAAACATTTGTTCTCGGTGGTGATTGAACCCACGGCATAGGAGGGCTACTACCAACTGAGCTGTGGCACCTTTCTTATTTATTTTTAATTACGCAGATGGGAGGCGGATCCTAAGGTGACATCTCCGAAAGGCGGGTCGGCAACGCGACGCGAGGAAGGATGGAAGGAAGTTGTACGCAAGTCTAGCGTACAGACGCTCTCTACCCTAGAACCTGGGTTAGTATTTTATATAAAGATATCTTACCAATCCACCTTTTATATTTTGCGAGGATTGGATTGCTATGGTACTTAAAACCGCACTGATATTCGGGTGGTTTTCGGTTTGTATCAAATAAATTTGAATATACTCGCTATCTAAAATGATAGTGACGCGTCTTGGGAGAGACCTACGTCAGTCAGTACAGCAGTAGATATAGGTTGATGATGAAAATTATTCTCAAACAGCTTAAATTAGCGGTGACGTGAAGTCAGACACATTATGTAAGACACAAAAGTGTTATTAATTAATAAATAACTCTAATACGACTTATTCTGCGAAATTCGGGGTACTGCAATAAATAATTACTTTTCTCTAAACTACTTACTAATTATATTTAAAATATGAATTATGTTATTTACGTTTAAGGTTGTCTCGTTCAATAAACACACCTCCATTTTTAGAATAGAGTATTTTACATTTAAAACTACTTAGCGATTTAGTCTTGCTACATTACATTCACATCGTATCAGAAACAAGATTATAAACGGCAATAAAGTGCTGTTCATCTAGTTCATTAAGGCTTTCTCTACGCACTATCTCCCAACTTTGTCTAAATAAATATTTTTCTTTTGAATCAACAGCTGCAAGAAAGTATCGGTGGCATCTCACGCGATATCGCGAGTGATCGGTCGCGCAGGCACCAACATTAACGCGATCCGAGCCGCCACCGGCGCACACATCGAAGTGGACAAGCAGAGCAAGGGCCAGGGCGAACGTATCATCACCATTAAGTGAGTACTACCACTCATTGTCAAAGAATACACCTGGGGAAGTACCATTGTATCTGTTTTTGCTGCTAAGCTGTCATAACCATATTATTTAGTAAATTCATTTAAAATGGTCTTTGTGTGGGGTACATACTACAATGAGAATGATATACTAAAAATTTGAAGGGTTGGATCGAGTAAGTGAAACGATCGTGACTTTGAAACTGGTTTATTGAAATAAAACTAACGCTATGATTGCTAAAGCACATATCACAGCCTTTCATTTAGTTTATTAAAAAAATTAGCAAAATATTTATTTCAAGGCTAGCTCACTAAGTAACACTGATAACAAAATCATTATTTAATCACCCAACTAAATTAGTTAAATCACTATGCATAAGTGATGGTAAGTACAAGCGTATGAGACTTTATATCAGTTTTTGTCTAAAAGCCGGCAGTATAGTACACAGTGCAAGTCTTTACAGTCGTGATTGTGAGTGTGAGTTATAGTTTATTGTTTAACTCGTAGGGGTTCGGCGGAGGCTACGAAACAAGCGGCTTCGCTGATCGCGTCCATGATCCGCGACCCGGAGGCCGACATCGCACAGCTGCTGCCGCGGGCGAAGCCCGTGCCGCCGCAGCCGCCCGCGCCGCAGCCCAAACCGCCCAAGCAGCCCTTACCTAAGGTACACTATTCAATATACTAGTGGTCCCGGAAGAACAGACCTCGCGAGCCTTTATAACCATGCAATAGATGATTCTTTTGCAAAATCTTGGGTAAAATAAAGTTCTTAGTATGCCTCTCAAAATTTGATTTAAATAACGCTATAACAAACATGCCCTATTACCCTCCACTCGCTCTGATTTTGTTACATTTTGAGTGGAATTAATTTCTTAGTTTGGTTTTTAACTTTGATGGAAATCGATAAATAACGCTACCGTGATCGACAATATGTGTTGCAATAATGTAATGAATAACCTATTCTAAAAAGTATGTAATTTACTAATAGAATGGCCAAAGGAAAATGTTAATGCGTAGGTAGATTTACTATTGGTTATAAAACTAATTGGTTGGGTGTTCGTAGGAATACTCTTGTTGTCTTGAGTAGGTCCTTCCAATTTAGATTAAAATAATATGTATATTGTTATTTTCTCATTCATGTATTTTCTTATATAAAAAATCATAACGTAACGTCTTAAATAAATCAATGACGGAATACTCATGTACAGGCATTAAAAATGCAAGTATTTGGGTATCCATATGTAGCATTCATACTCTATATTGTGATAAACATCAATACATTTACTTGGACCCCTTTATTTATAAAACGGTGTGTTTATTTTATGTATTGATAGCGCGTTCTAATTTTTCTTCTAGCGACATCTAGTTTTGTAAAAGTAAACTAAAAACAGTTTTCAAATGTGTGGTATGTGCAGGTGGGTCAGCTGAGTGCGCCGGTGGCGGTGAGCGTGCGCGCGGCCGTGAGTGCGCGCGCAGCCCCCAAGCCGCACCTCGCGCACACCGCGCCGCGCGCCGCCGCGCCGCGTCTGCCCACGCATCGTGAGTACACTACGCTTACTTATACTCACCGAGAAGATACCTAGTACAGACGAAATGTTCTATTATTTGTGTATAGACAAAAAATCCGTCAAATCACGACAGCGATCGTTGCGCTTTGATTTGATTTGATTGGCTAACGAAAGCGACAGTTCACAATAGGCCTTCAAATAGTTGAAAATTTTTTGTGCGCATGCTCCAACTTCCGCCATGTTTTTCGGGCACTTTATTTACAAATGTATGAGAAGAGGACGGTTTTAAAAGAAAATAGTAATAAAACAAGTAATAATAAACATAATTTTATAATCAGTTCAATTCAAATTATTGTGCATACATGATGAAATTATATTACAAGTATTTTAATTAAAATATATAATGTTATCTATAAGAAAAGGGGCAATAAAACGTTGTTGTTATGGAGTATGCCGCAGTGATACGCGTAGTAGGGAAATCCTTTCAGGAGAGTTTATATTATTTCATTAGTTTTCCAAAACCTTGTTTGAATATAGACGGAAACTCTTAAAAAAACACTTAAAAATTTGTCACAAATGTCCTAAATGTGATTTGTAGGTAAAGCTGTGTGGACGAGGTGATGGTCGATTTCAAGGAATTGATAATTTAAATAAAGACATATCTATTTGTTCACTTCATTTTGAAGGAGAATTTGGTCCAATAACCGAATATCCAGACCCCATCAGTTGTGCAAGAAAAACAAATAGTGATAATGAAATAATAAATATATTTAATTAATCGACGACCGATGTGGCGCGGTGGGCGATGGTCCGCCTGCGACGCGGAAGGTTGCGGGTTCGATTCCCGCCTCGGGATAAATGTTTGTATGTTCTGCAAATATTTATTCCGGGTGTTCTGGGTATTATATGTATAATAAAAAATATCTATCTATGTAATGTATTATATTAAGTATGTCAGTCTTCTAGTACCCATAACACAAGCTCCGCTTAGCTTGGGGCTAGATGATGTTGTGTGGATTGTCCAGCATTATTTATTTATTTATTTATTTAATTATAAATTTAAATAGAGGCTTCTATTATAATTATTATTTTTTGTATTTACTTTTACTCATTATTATTTAATTATTAATATCTTAACCTCTCAACTAGTTCGCTTTATTTCCTTCTTGAGGACGACCATGGCATTTTAACCATCGTTGTAACTGAACAAAGTTGTGGGCTTCTACGGTAGGATGCACTAACAAAGCTCCGTCAATTAATTTTTCATTTAATTGCACTATTAAAGGTGATAATACTTGTTGCCCAGCCATTTCTATAAAAAGTGCCCGAAACTTTCATATTGCCGCGTTTTTAACATGGCGGACGCGCATGCGCTGAGCATACTGTGGACAGGTCTATTAAACGACTGATGTCGACATGATTTGGAAGACTTTATTACGCCTCTACTGGATATGTACTCGATGCTATACTGTTCAACATGTACCAAGGCCGACCTGATCACCGCTAGGGCATTTGCTACAGCGGTTGCAACCTTCGAGACGAAGACGATTCTAAATGATCCTTGTGATTTTACTGAATAAAGCAATTTTGACTTTGACTTTCAGCAGGGAACAAATTTATGGTTATAGATAATTTATTTCTCAGAAGAAATATTGTTACGCCGACGCCAATTACCATCTGAGATTTGTAAACAGATTAAATAATCTGTTTATGTTTACGTCATTGCAAACTGTCACTGTCATGTCAAGACCCACACTAATCGATTAGCGGTAGCGACACCTATTTCCGAACAGCGGAACAAAAGGACACTAATCGATGATTAGTAGCGCCATCTGTTATCTAAGAGCAGAACAAAAGCGTAGACAGAGAAAGAACTACTAGTTAGAGTGAGAGCGCGTTCTAGAACCTATGCGACGTTACTGGAGCGTTCCAGAAACGTCGCGTATTACGTTTTCGCGCGTATATAAGTCGAGGGAGTGAGCGACTAAGTTAGTTACTGTGTGTACTACGAAAGCGGAGTTACTGTTTGGACCACGAAAGCGGAGTTATCGTGTGGATTACGAAAGTAGAGTTCCTGTGTGGAATACGATTTCTAAGTGAAGTTAGACTATTGGTGTTTTAGTAGTGAAATAGTGTTTACGTACGAGTGTTTTGGAACAGTAATAGTGTTTTTAATTGTAACTAGTGTTGTGTTTCAGTGTTATTGTGAGCTGTCTAAACTCTTTATTTTCACTTATTAAATAGTGTTGTGTTTATTGGTAGAACCGACTATTATTATTCAATCCCAACCCGTAGCTCGTAACAATATCATACTCGTAATTCAGGCAATATCTATAACTCTTATTCGCAGCCATATATAAAATACCTTTCCTCTAATCAGTTAAAACAAAATATAGTCTAACTGAATTATCATATTATCATAAACATACTTCAAAACTAACAAACTACACCGTCACATTGTAGCTCTATCAGCAGTGGAGAAGCGAGTCGTCTCGTCCGCCCCTACAGTGTCGGCGAGCAGTGCATCAGTAGTGGGCGCCGTGAGTAAAAGCGGCGTGTCGTACACGGGCGCTATAGTGGGCGCGCGGTCGCACACCTTCGCGGCCAAGCTAACCGCTTCGGCGGCCGCTGTCCCGCCGCCGCCGCCTCCGCCCAACGACAAACCGAGAACTGTTCAGGTATTTGTTCAGATTTATATTCATTCATTTCCGGGTATTTTATGTACCTATAATAAAAAAATATATATCTATGTAATGTATTGTATCAAGTATGTCAGTCAGTCTTCTAGTACCCATAACACAAGCTCTGCTTAGCTTGGGGCTAGATGATGTTGTGTGGATTGTCCAGGATTATTTATTAATTCATTTTCAGTCTGTGGTGTCCCACTGCAGGGCAAAGGCTTCCCTTCGTTCTCTTCAGTTCCCTCTGTTCTGGGCTACTGTTTATATACCCGTATTTATTCAGTATTCGGATTTTTTATTGTATTCATTAACGTTTACGTATTCTTTTTGTAATATGAGTAAAGATCATAGTCAGAAAGACCTTGTTCCATAATATTTGGGTAGATAAATAAATGCGTATTGTTTTATTCCAGATGAGCAGTGGTCCCGCGGCTTCGCCCGAGGCGCGAGACCCCTCCCCTTCCCCCGCGGCCGCGCCCGCTCCCGCTCCCGCCCCCGCGCCCGCGCCCGCGCCAGTCGATGAGTCTGACACTAAGCACCGCCTGCCCGAACGGAACACGCAGGTAACTGACTCCTACTGACCGCGCAATGTACTACCAGCCACATCGCAACACGTAGCTGACTTTTATAAATGATAAACTTCGTATAGGTTTTGATTTTGGCAGTCAATATTTGAGGTAAAATTATCTATAGCTATCACCAGAACTTAAAACTGTCAAGCCATTTGATAAGGTCAATGATTGTCATTATTCGCACAATATTTATAGCCATTTATATACAAGTGTGCTCATTTATATAGTATGCTAATGTAAAGTTACTTTCCAGCTAAGCCCTGACAACACCGGTTCATGGAACCAAAATGAAGAAAGCACTGCCAATCCTACCACTGCCCTTCACATTAACACTACGCCTCAGGTAACTATGTACTCCTATTTAGTTTTAATACATTTAGTACAAGCAAAGCTTGTATTCCCATAGTACAAGCTTTGCTTAGTTTGGGACTTAGAGTTGTGATGCGTGAAATGTCAGTGAATATATATATTTCTTTTAATATCTGTTTCTCAGTCTAAAACTAAGACTGGGATAAGTGGAAGGCTTTGGGTGACACCCAGCAGTGGGATATTTTTAATATCTATTTCCCGGACTAAAACTAAGACTGGGATAAGTGGAAGGCTTTGGGTGACACCCAGCAGTGGGACATTTTTAATATCTATTTCCCGGACTAAAACTAGTCCCAGCAGTGGGACAGTTTTTTTAACCTTTACTGTCCCACTGCTGGGAAAAGGTCTCCCCCAAAGCCGTCCACTAATCCCAGTCTTAGTTTTAGACCGGAAAACAGATATTAAAACTGCCCCACTGCTGGGCAATGTACTTATCCCGGTCTTTGGCGACACTACACCAATCCTTCTCCTGGGCGTCCAGTATAGGTAGAAAAAATAAAAATATTTGTTTATTTCCAGTCGAGCAGCAGTAGTAACAGCGGCGGCGCTCCCGAGTACTCGCTGTTCAAGGACCTGTCTGGCGCCGCGTCGATGTGGGGCGCGGGCGACGCGCACCACAACGTGGAGCTGCCGCCGCCGCAGGTAACGCTTCACACGCTGCAGCCGCCGCCCGTCACACACGCTAACCCTCTCGTCAAAAAGGTGATTGCTATTTCACTTCTTATCATTACACTACTACACCATAGATTAAAAGAAAATATTCATTTACACCATGACAATTTACATATTATAATGTGTGATGTGCGAAATGACCGTGAATATTTATTTATTTATATGACATTAAAACATTTAAAAAGAAGTGTAAAAAGGCCTTGGCATAAGGTATAGAAAGTTCCTATAGTGCTGGTTTTCAGTGGGGCTGAATTAGATCATTGATTGGGCATTTTAAAGTTCATTTGAATTGGATTGGTGGGACACTGGCAAGGATAGAGAGAAGTGAAAATGTTTGGGGGAGGCCTTTGCCCAGCAGTGGAACAATGTAGGCTAGATTAAAAAAATATATATATTGTATTATTAACGATGTGTGTTATACAGGTGGACGCGAGCAAAGCGCCCGGGTACCGCGGCGCGGGCGGCGGCTGCTCGCCGTGCTCGCGCGCCTCCTCGCACGGCTCCACGCCCCCGCCCGCCTACGCGCCACACCACGCGCCACCGACTGTATACCACCAACCGTTACCTATAGGTACGTATACACTATTTTTTAAACTACACATAGTTAGTTGTCTGAATGCAAAAGGCCCATTTAAGGAAAGAGTGGTGTTTGAGAGAGGAGGTTTATATTATACCGGGCAGTGGGCTATTATTGCTGTATATTATGATATGCCACAAGAAAATATAAATTAGCAATATAATAAACACCCTTTAAAACAAAAATATGTGGATATAATTTGAACCACTTATAATAAAAAAAAATTGTAACCAAGTGATAGATTTACCGTTTGTGAGTTTACAATCTGACAAGCTATTTTATAAAATAACGATAAAAAATGTTATAAATAATGTTTTCAACAGGCAACAACGTCAATTCCATGGACATGAGTGGTCTATCGAGGAATGGACCTATGTACCAAGACAACTCCCGGAATGGTCACAACATGATGGTAAGTTTGTGTCATAAACTTATCTGCATTCAGTTTGTCCTGAGTTTTATATGAAATCATGGGTATCTTAACAGATTCTTAAAGACCTAAAAAAAAGATCAGATTTATGGTTGGTATATAAATAATATAAATAATATAAATAATGCTGGACAATCCACACAACATCATCTAGCCCCAAGCTAAGCAGAGCTTGTGTTATGGGTACTAGAAGACTGACATACTTAATACAATATATTACATAGATAGATATTTTTTATTATACATATAATACCCAGAACACCCGGAATAAATATTTGCAGAACATACAAACATTTATCCCAAGGCGGGAATCGAACCCGCAACCTTCCGCGTCGCAGGCGGACCATCGCCCACCGCGCCACATCGGTATGTTATGGTATGGTTGCATTTTTGTTATTGTATATGAGTATTCTATCAGCAATCTAGTTCTCATAGTACAAGCTTTGCTTATTTTGGGACTAGAGTGTGATTTCTCCCTGTCAATAACTGTATATTCCAAATAAGTGTATGTGTAAGATGAATTGCATGATCAATAATATAATGGTCAATAAACAAATGTGTATAATTTATTTTATGTTCTTTCAGATGTCAAGCGGGGTGAACATGTCAAGTGCATCAATGGGTCTCGGCTACGTGGGCGTGGAGTCCGTGTCGCGGCTCAACCCGCGAGCGCCCGACTTCGCGCAACGACACCCCCTCATGCACAAACACAACCAGCAGGTAACTAATCTACTATATAAAAATAAGTCGGGTTTTCCTTCCTGACGATATAACTCCAGAACGCACGAACCGATTTCCACGGTTTTGCATTCGTTGGAAAGGTCTCGGGCTCCGTGAGGTTAAAAGCAATGAAAATTCTGGAAAAAATTCAACAGAAAAGCGGGAAAATATCCCGAGCGAAGCCGGGACGGGCCGCTAGTACTCATATATTTATTGAAATTTATTGTATTAAGTATGTCAGTTTTCTAGTACCCATAACACAAGCTCTGCTTAGCTTGGGGCTAGATGATGTTGTGTGGATTGTCCAGCATTATTTATTTATTTATTTGGAACAAAAAATTACATATTTATAAAAGGTACACATGTTAAATGATGCTGACGGTAATAATATAGAATTGTGTCGCAGCTTCTTAGGTGGTGTAAAAAAAAAGGTTCCATGATGTAAAAAAATATAATAACACACAAATATTTTAATTCAGATGTTCTCCGGAACCAACAACTCTGCCAACCTGAGCAATCTGCTCATGTCATCGTACCAGCAGCCCATGAGCCAGTCGCCCAAACCCATGGCTCACACCCCACAGCCTCATCACCCCTACCAGGTAATTCAATCATTTTTACAAACATTTTCATACTAATAGAAATCACTTGAATGTTTACAAAGAAACTAGATTACAATTAAGACAGACAGACATTTATTTGCAGCTTCAGCACACACACATTTGATATAGGTACATTTTTGCAATGGAAAAGTAAGAGTTATGCAGCTATCCATTTAATATGTTTTTTTGTAACTATTCCACTTTTGTGTACCTATGTTTGATATAACCCATGTTTTTATATAGTCAAGTGGGGGAAGATATAAGAAGCAGGGTTACCTTCCCTGTTTTGTGGTGGGGTAACCCCCACAAAAGGCCTAGGTTTATAAATTATTGCAGAAAAAGGTTTTTGTTTTATTGTACCACAAACTATTTATTTGTGTTTAATTGTAAAATGTGAGAATGTGTGTTATTCCAGTCGCTGCTTGAACGCGGCGGAGCTGGCGCGACGGCGGCGGGCGGCGCGGGCGGCGCGTGGGGCGAGGAGGAGGAGCGCAAGCCACGCCCCATCGGCACCGAGCGCGCCTGGACGCGCGCCGCCGCCGACCATCTGCACCATCTGCCGCATCTCGACCACGACCGGTTCCAGGTAGCTTGTTCTTCTTATCGTGTCGATGCTACAACTGTATTTTGTTGTAGCATTGTGTTGGAAAGATTAGCCAGACTAGACACTGCTTTACCGTGCCTAGCTGTTACCGGTAGCTATTGATAGAGCTATTGTGAGGTAGCTATTGCGATATTATAACACTTGGTTTGTTTATTCCTAATGTGTCTCAACCTTGACTTGCGGGGCTTCCTACATTATATATATGCATGAACTTGTTTTTCACTAGAAGTGGTAGAACATGAAGATGGTACATCCAATTTTAATGGGTCACTGCCGGTATATAACAGTGCATTTTTAAAGCATTGAAAATCGAGAACCAGTCTCTTATAAGTCACTATATTAGGCTGTTTGCAGTCATCCATAGCACGCCTAAGGTCGAGTGATCTACCTTACGCTGTTATAGTGCGTACCGTATCTCACATTGTCGCACTTTACTGTGCAAGGTGCTACATGTACTGTGTACTTGATGGTAGTCAAGGGCGGATCCAGCTTTGGCACCAGGGGGGGTCACATAGTCGTGGTCAAGTCAAGAACTTATAATTTTATGTTCAATTAGTGGTCCACCTAAGTCCTGGAACCAGCTCAGAGGGGGAGGGGTCATGACCCCCATGCCCCCCCTGGATCCGCCGTTGATGGTAGTGTGTGTGTGTGTGTGCAGACAATGAGCGGCATGGGCGGCGCGCTGGAGGGCGCGTACGGCGCGGCGGGCGCGGGCGCGGGCGCGGGCGCGGGCGGCGCCACGGCGGCCGCCATCTCGCTGATGCACGCGCTGCCGCTGCAGTTCCTGCCGCCCGCGCCGCCGCCCGCCGCCGAGCGCGACCATCCGCACTGGGACCCCGCGCACCACCACCACGCTACAGACAAGCAGGTCCGCTCATACTGATTTACACACACTATACCAGGTGTCAAATCCTGTATAAAATAAATAAATAATGCTGGACAATCCACACAACATCATCTAGCCCTAGGCTAAGCAGAGCTTGTATTATGGGTACTAGAAGACTGACATACTTAATACAATACATTACATAGATAGATCTTTTTTATTATTTTAGTCTTCTAGTACTCATAACACAAGCTCTGCTTAGCTTGGGGCTAGATGATGTTGTGTGGATTGTCCAGCATTATTTATTTATTTATTATACATATAAAATACCCAGAACACCCGGAATAAATATTTGCAGATCGTACAAACATTTATCCCAAGGCGGGAATCGAACCTCGAGCAGCTTGAATCGAGCTACCGTTTATAGGCTATTTAAACGCTTTGATATAATAATTTGAAAGAATTAGAGTACAATGCTGACGGATGTTGGTTTGTTTCAGACATGGAACAAGTGGAGCCACTAAGCTCCGGCCGCGGCTCGGAGCGGGCCCGCCCGACGAGGTCATGTTACGTCATCCCCTTGGAATCGGTGTAGATATTAGTGACAAAGATTATATTATACAGATTTATCTATATACATAATAGAGATGATGTCCTATCGTGATGAGAAGTACTTGTACTGTGCGGTGGCCGGAGTAGCTGTAGGTAGTGGGGCGCGTGCGTAGAGGCGCGAGTAACGGTAGGTCGCTGGTCGCTTGGAATGTGATTCCGAAGTGTCGCCGAGAGTTTTGCGTTGCCTTGAGCGGCCGCCTTGCGTCTGCTGCCATCTATATACATATTTTACACTCTATATTATGGCATAATACGATATTAGTTTCGATTTATTGATACTCTCGCTCGCCGACCGAGATGGAATATTAAACGTGTATTAATAAATTTGCTTGTACATGAAGATTAAATATCATATATTGATGCACTGTATCCACTGGTGTTTTTAATAATACCACCTGTTTTTCAATAATTCATTTTTTTATTAGGTTTATTTGGGTAATGTGTATATTTATAAGTAAATTATTATGAGGACTTACTATGTCTCGAATATAATTAAAGGCAGGATCTAGGCAAATAAACCGTTGTCAAAATAATTTGCGTGTGTTCTTGAATAGGGGCTTATTACAAGACACAGCCAGTCACAGACAGTCACTCCTTACGTAGAATGATAACGATGAACAAATAAAACAACCGTTTTTTAGATAAATATTTATTTTAAAAGAAACTAAAGAGATTCTTTGATTCATGACAATTACAAAATAGTTGCAATTCTTATCTTTATAAAAATATCACTTGGAGAAAAAATATTTTGCCCAACCTTTAAACAATAGTTGCCTTGGAGACAATATAAATGCATTACTTCGTAAGTCTACACTACTAGAACTACGAATTGGAATAATTACGTGTAAAATGGAAACGTATATATATTTAACGTATTTATTATTAATCAGAGAAGTAGAAATATAAAATCTTTATGATGTGATATGGGACACAGGTGTTATGGTTATTATTGATCAAGTATAATTTATCAGCGAAGTTTGAAGCCACAACAGACAGCGTAGAGCTATACCGAACTTTAACACCTGTTGTGTGCTTAGGGTCAAAGTGATCCTATTGCACTAATTAAAACCTGCCGATTTTTTGGCACAAACTTAGAGCTCTGAATGACGATCAAGAATCCGTTCTTCGAGATCTGAATGCATCTTCTCTACCTTCCTGGAGTGCTTTTTTATCATCTGCTCCTGTTCTTCGAAATGATTCATCTTTTCACCGGCTGCTGCTATCTGTGGAATAGAAAGTAAGTATTTGTCATATTTATTTTATACTACTGCATCAGTATATTAAGTATTCAATGCCACCTCTGATGCATTGATGGTTGTATAATAAAATAAATACTATCCCACTATCTTCTAAAAAGTTAGTGTTGACATTATGTCACCATTACGTATTAAAGTTTCTATGTATGTGTACCAATCACGCCGTAATCAGAGAGCCATACGAGCCAAACATAAGCATAACAAAATTATCAAAAATATGCTACTTTTTATCCCAAAAAATAATAAAAAGATCAACATGAGTCTAAAACAAAGTTCTCTGACTGCGATCGCTTAGTTATTAAAATTCATGATGACTTTGAACAGAATAAAACTTAAAATAAACAAAATAAAAATAACCTTAGAGTGATGTCTTTCTTTATTGCTTACGTGATCGGCGTGCAAGTGTCGCAGCTTCAGCAGACGAGATTCGTAGTGATGCAGTTCAACCTAAAAAAAAAACCAACAATCATTGTTTGTCGGGTCTAACAAAATAATTCACTTGAATGTCAATCAAGAAGGTTTTATTTACGAAATTGTTATCTTGGATGTGCATGCCTGAAATCCATTAGGGGAGTGAACAGGGGATCTAACACTAAGCCTAAAATACCAGAATAATCTCATTGGGATAGAATGGCGCAAGCTAAAAGAGATTGCACGGGTGGCAATTCCATTTTAAGTTTGGTTATAGTATGAATGGTTGGTACCTATATAACTTTTCTGTAGGTATTATTATGAACTAAGCCTCACTCACCTTCAAAGATGCTAGTTCATCTACTGTGAAATTAGCCGCAGTTGCCAATCTCCAAAGCCCCTGCACCTTGGGCTCTATAAATTCTTTGTTGTTAGGACCTGCAAAATACAAATATTAAAATTATCAGATAATACCTACCTAATATCAGTTGTTTTTTTGATTAAGATGACTAAAATAAATATAATCAAATATAAATTACCAAAACAATATTTGAAGCTTAGTTTGGAATATGGATTTAGGTAATTCAGATTACCATTATTTTTCCACCGATTACCATTTCTCACACACATCATTTTCATAGGCAGCCCGTACTAGCCCACTGCTGGGTATAAGCCTAATCCCTCAAACGCCACTCTTACTTAAATGGGCCTTGTGCATCCAGGTCCTTCCTTGTACGGCAACAATATCGTCCATCCACATTAAAAATAAAAAAAAATATATGTTTTTATTTTCTCACACAGAGTACAGTACTATAAACACAACAGTACAAGTTTAGTTACAACTAACTTTGGGAGAGACCGGTGCCTGAAGTAGATTCGAATGAATCTGTATTACAGGTCACCAGGCCCCACTCTGTGAGCTAAAACGGCTCTTGAACATGCCATGTAAGAAACAGCTATTGTTATAGCTGTTATGCTTACAGTACAACCATATAATAAAGCACATTATTTTTTTACATAAAGAGAACAAAAACTATTATAATCTATTATACATTACTCAGTTAAGATTCTATTAGTATATACCTTGTGCAGTTATCCTCTGCAGCTTATCATAGCTGTCCCTTAGTCCTCTGTGTTTGTCTCTCACAAGATTAGCCTTTTCTATGAAGTCCTTGGATATCTCATTTGTATCTGCATTCAGTTCATTGAATTTTTCTATTTCATCTTCATTTAATGCATCTGAAAAGTTATAAAAACTTTGTCAAATTACGCTGATAATTATTATGTAAGTAGCTCATTGTTTTGAATTTTATCATTAAATTGTTCTATTCTGCCAATGATCAGAGTAAAGTATTAACCAATCTTGACAATGGTCATTTATGGATATAATAGCATTACAGAAACAGAAATAACCTGACAACAACCATTAGTAATAAAGTGTCAATTGTAGTACAGTATTTCCTTGTAGCTGTGTCATTATTATTGATTTATTGTTGTTGAAACCAATAAAGATGTATTACTACAGTAGAACCTTGATAACTCAAACCTTGGTGACTTAAAAACCTCTATAACTTCAATAAATAATGTGTTCCCATCAGAGCCGAAAACCTCTACCCTTGATAACTTAATTTTTTTTTTTTTTTTTTTTAATAGTAGGTATAATGAAAGTATCTTTACTTTTATATCCATCTTCAGCTTGATCCATGTTTTCTAGTACATCATAATACTGGTCAATCTTCTCCTGATGATGAGTGAACTCCTCTTTAAGTGCCGCAAGCTCCTCACTTGTGAACCCCGAGGCCTCCGCTTTGCTCCACAGCATATTCAGCTTTTTGTCTTTGAAGATGCTTTTGTTGATGTGGTCATCTATAGCTGAGTTGTATGCCTGATGGTTATTAATATATTGAAATACTGGTAATATCAGAATGGTGTACATTTGTACCTTAATGGCGACAACAGGTTGTAGAAGAAGATTAGTAATAGATTTTCTAACAATAAATAGTCATGGGCACTTAATATTAAGAGCTACACACAACTTAGACCCAAACGAAGAAAAGTTTCAAGTATTAGTTTGATATGTTAAAACCAGTGTATAAATTACCCTACATTGTGGGATCTGCTTGCTTTGTGAGATACTTTAAAACTGATTGAATAAGCAGTCTCCAGATGTACAAATAATACAAATTAATTGCATTATAATTTGTTGTGTCTCTCTGGAATTCATTAATTATTTAACCATTCAAACCATGTTAGTATGTAACCATGTAAGTGAAAAATCCATAAAATGACCAGACACAATAAAATAAATTATTTATACATCAGTGCAAGTAGTAAACAATATTTTACTTAAGCTTAGTATTATCAATATTGACAAAGTCAATTTTATTATTGATAGATTGCAGTACATTTTTACTCATTGTTGATAAAATTTGACCTGTGCGGTTATTGTACTCTATATCAGCATTTACTTTCTGTATACTGTCAGTGGCAATATAAAATGCTGCAAAGACATTTGAAATGGACCTTTTTAAAGTGAATTTATTTATTTATAGGAAAACCAACAGTTTAAAAAATAAAGAATGAGACAGAACAAAATAGAAAACATAAGACCAATAAAAGGCTTTCATGAGTAGTAGTAGAATTATGAGAACCTCAGATTTAAAGAATGTAAAAGAGGCAATATACATACTGCATGATCCTTATGTCTAGGAGCATCATCATCAAAGTATTCACGGAGTCCATACACCGACATAATGTTTGTGAGTTTGCGTCGGATCTCAGCCTCCTTCAACCATTCTTTGTCACTACCATCACTTTTTAGCCTCTTCAATGTCAGTTCTTCTTTGTCTTGGATCATCAGATCACTGTAGAGGGACTTCAGTTTAGGTTCAGTTAGACGCTGGAATTAAAATAAGATAATGAGCTTGAGCACTATATGCAAGTTGAGTTGCTTTATGTAAATAGCTCATTACATTATTTATTGATTTCTTCTCTATATTTTTTCACTCATGAGTATGAGTAATGAGTGCAATACACCGGAACTCAACTCTGGAAACAAGTTTATTGCTACCCAACTGCAGAATACTTACGTGTTGTGCTTTTAGCCACAAGATATTTAATTTGTTCATTCTGAATGGTTTTTCTAGTTTTCTAAAGTCAACATCGCTGTCCTTTTTCTCATTGGCACTGCGAGAGTATTTGTTATCCTCAGCGTCACAGGGACTGCTTGCAAGTATTACAACCAGTAGGATTTTCAATACAGAACGCTTCATTGTAGAGTTTTAGAGAAATAAATTACTAGAACTCCTTTAATTCCTACTCTATCCTATCACCTCACAAAAACATAATAATTTAATTTCTACTTCTTTTATTTTTACACCGCACCGAAAGAAACAAACCCACTAGGGATGGGCAAAAAATATCGATATATCAAAATATCGATATTTTTTCTGAAAAATATCGATATATATCGGCGATATTTTTTCCAGCGATATATCGATATTCGATATTTATTTTCAGATATCAAAATCGATATATTTTTAAAGCTCTAAACAACGAGTGCTCCTGATGTCAATATCAGACAAATTCTTTTTTGAGTAATGTTATGTTTAATTTGTTTTTTTTAAGTCAAGCAATGAAAATCCTGTTTTTTTTTAAATAAAAAAACGGATGTCAAAACAGCCAGATGTATATTTGCTTTAAAATTTCTAATATTTTGGCAATTTTTATAAATATTTGCATATTGGGCAAAAAATATCGATATATCGAAATATCGATATTTCTTGGACGATATAATCGATATATTTGAAATATATCGATACGATATATATCGATATTTTTTTTCGGTTTGCCCATCCCTAAAACCCACAGAAACGAATATCTAACCACAGACAACATAGAAGGATGCTACACATACCATACCAACCAACCAAAGAACAAAGAAGCAAACACAGATAAAGTATAATCCATTGTTCTATAATATCAGTGAATTTACTCATTCAACCGTATTTCTAATTTTTTTATTTATAAATGTTTTTATATTATTTTATATTTATTAATTTGTTAGAGATTATACATTACCTGTGGATTTCTCTCACTGTCAATTACGTTCGCTATCTGTGGTGTAGGCTGCATCAGGGCTACCAGTTTTGCTGAATATTGCTAGAACTAACGCTTTTTATGATTAAATTTATGTTCTCATGCAAAGTAAATAATAATTTTATTATATGATCGAAGTTAGACCACTTTATAGCGTAGCGACATGTATTAATTATGCAGCTTTTTAAGAACAAGTCTTAGTCATAGTTTAAAGACATTTACCGATATTCACATAGAAATAATATATGTCATTGAGTATAATAATATAGGTATACATAAGGTAGAATAAATTATTATTCTCTCTGGGTTTACTTTGTAATCAGAAACTGTTCTTAATATAATTTGTTTATATAACCACCTCTCCTCTGAAGTATGGGCTACAAACAAAGCAAAAATTAACGAAATCGGTGTAGGTACAATTTGAAATACCCACAGAAAAATAGACAGTCGAATAGAAAACCTTCATTTTCGAAGTTAGTTGAAATTGACAATAGGTCTAAGAATATAATCGTATCGAAAATAAAAATATTTTATAACGTCTTTTAAGTTTTTGATGTGGCAGCACTTCTATTGACTGGCAAATCTGGCAATTCTGTCTGGCAAAACTGGCAAGGCAAGTAAAGAAAGGAAAAAGCAAAGGAAGGAGGAAAATAAAACAGATTTCATTTTGTTGTTGAACGTCTCTCGTTCGCATTTTGTATTTCTTACAATAATACCTTCTCTAGGTTCTTGTTTTAATACATATTTCTTTATATACTTCTGCTGTCCTGCCTTTGCAACGGTAGCTGTGTTTTTTTTGCCTACGCATCCAAAACCGTGCGATGTATTGTGATCCGACTGGATAACTCCCCTCCTGAGACCGAGAGTGCATCTGTGATCGCTGGCAGGCACGTAGTCTGACCGACACTTTCTCTTGCTGATGCGTTGCGTTATTCAACCCTGAGTTGTGCAAAGACTGGTCTGATGTGGGCAGTGCGTGCGCTAGTTCGGCTGTGAGCGGTCGCGCGAAGCTCGGAGCAGTTGTTCGGGTCGTGCTATGTGCTGAGTGATGGTGGGAGACCGGGATGGCATGCGGCGCGGCAGTGGCGGCGGCTGCGGCTGGGGCGGCGGCGTACTGGGCCGCTGGTCCCTTCGCCGCCTCCTGTTGGATAGCCCGCTAGTTGGCCGAAGACTTGCACATACAGGTATTTATCTCATTCAAAATAATATAGTTATTTATTTTTCAGGAACACTAACAACTTTATGTTTAAACTTCATTGGCTATACAGTTCTTGAGCTAGGGTCATAAATGCAGACTCCAGATTTTAGTATTAAAATCATTTTTATAGTTTGTCCCAATTTAAACCTTAGATGCCAAATTGGGTGTAGAATAATATCCATTGTCCATTATTAGAAAAAGTTAAGTTCAGTTAACTTTATTAGACTGTATAGTTGTCTATTACTGACAGGTTTGATAAGAATTGATCCAGTAATTATAAAAAATGAGCCTTATTAGGGTTAAGATAGCCCTAAAACTGGGAGTTTGAGTCATGATAATCTAATCACACTTTTACCTTTTGATAAACAATGCAGATATGCAATCAAAGTGTTAAGTAAATAGATTATGTTTTGAATATGACTTGTCAATAGCCAAGGGTTGAGTTTTTCCACCTAAATTTATGGCCATATATGACTATAAAATATGTTTGTGGCAAGACCAATTTTAATTGAAAACTTTTTGGAACATTTTTTTTCATAACATCCAAATCAAAGATAACATCAGTTCACTTATGACATGAAGATGAAGTCATAGGGTAAGTTTTAAGCCTTAATTTTTAGTTAAAAAAAAAAACAAAAAACTAACTTGAAAATGGCAAATGCACAAACAGTGTGAGCAAGGAGAAAAAAACAAAAATTCATGTAAAAAACCATTTAATTTTTTTTTTTTTATATCTCCTCTGTTTCTTGCAACCTGCCTATACGGGCATTGAGCTAGAGCAGTGGTTCCCAAACTTATTTTGTCTACTGCCCACTTTGAGAATAAATATTTTTTTTAGCGCCCCCATTTTTTCACCTATTTAAAAACCACTATAACTTCAAATTAAATTAATTAATTTAAGTTTGAGCAATCTTTTAATTCATATTAGTTGATATTCACAAGTTGTTGTTGAGAGTCGAGAGCTCTTGCAGTCGTTGTTTAAGAGGCCTCCCAGCTAAATAAAATTACAAATCACCCCCCCCTCACCCCTCTACACAACGCCTCCATTTTCTTTCTGGGTCTCTTACCGCCCCCCTTGAGACCTGCAGCGCCCACAAGGGGGGCGTTATCGCCCACTTTGGGAAAGACTGAGCTAGAGTTTGGTTTTCTAATTTTTAACCAAGCACATATCAGTCTAATATTAGTCTAAAGAATACAATGTTCTAACATCTCTATGTAGTATGCTGTACTATGTATTGATAAAGTAAATTATCTGAATGATTACTAATAGCGTTTCAAATTGAACCAATGAAAGGTACTGTAGTCATATGGGTCAATGCTGTGACTTTGACAGTCTTCAAACATTTAGTTGACCTTACGATGTTGTCAACCTATCAGGCAGTTAGAAAAAAACAATTCTTAATATGCAGGCCTCTCCACGGCAGTTACACATGTATAAATGGTGACAGGTACAATACTCTAGTCCCAAACTAAGCAGAACTTGTACTATGTGATCTAGATTGCTGATAGAATACTTATATACTTTTTTTACTTATATTGGTTCTGATCAGTATTTGAAACTAGCACTGTTTTGAACCTAGCGGGCTATTTAAAATAATCAAACTCACAAATCATGGTAAATATCCCATTTATATAGAAAATTTTGTCATTGTTTGTCAGCCACCTACTGATAATTTACTCACACATTGAAATTAAAAATTAGTCTTTGGTACTAATTTTTAATTTCGTACTACTAATTTGGGTGTGCATATTAAAAAAGGTTAATTTCTAACTCCATTTATTTATATTACACCAATGGCATAGTAAATTTATTACAATCTGGGACAGTGTAATGCACCATTACAGGCAGGTAACTCCATTCTAATACACAGAATATGATGTGCTTATTGTTAGTCAATTTTAATTACCTTAATGCTAATTAATTACACATATTAGGTGGACACTCATTTGCCTCGTTGACCTAAGTACTGAACTTATGTTATCTGAGGTAAAGTAGGTATGCATAATGCTATTTAATATGTAATGAGTAGATATTTAAAACATTCTATTATTACAAGTTAAAATTTATTTACTATGTAGATAGATACACAACAGACTGTATTGGTTTTTAAGTAAAGCATTTACTCTCATTATTAAAAGTATGGTAAAAGCTGAGATAGTGTATTTTATGCTAGGTAAGTATAAATAAGTCACTCCAGTCGTTTCTGTCTCTGTCTCCATTGTGAGTGATTTGCCAGTCTTTTGCAAAGACGTCTTATATCGTCCCTCAACCTCCGCCGTGGTCTGCCGCGAGGTTGTGGACAGAAGGTCTTTGCCCTGCAGTGGGACACTACAGGCTGCTAATAATAATATCTAAGTCTGTATTACTTAATTATATGTATACAGCTCATCTAAATATATGCGCGCAAAAAATGAAATTCTATAATTATGCAAAACATGACTAGAAAACCAGGTAAATGTGTTAATATGTAAGTCCATGAACAATTATGTTGTAACTTTTTGCACCAAATTATTTCTAAAAGATACCATGTTGATCACCTTGTCAATAGGCGGTTATTATAATATTAACATGATAATTAATTGCAAAATAACACATTATTTATGCATATATTACTCGTAACATAGGTATTTTAACAAACAATGCCTGTGAGATTTCTCAACAAAGATATTAAAAGCCAGTTGTTTTTTTCTTTTACAATTTATAGGCAAGCGTTTGACCGCGATCTCACCTGATGTTAAGTTGAGATGTGTGTAAGATACTAATACTAAATAGGTATGACAACAAATGCCTATTTTTAATTATTTAGTAATACTACCTAGGCCAATTTTATTACATAAGTGATAATGTAGAACTGTCATTAAAGATAAAGCTAAAATAAAACAAGGAAATATATTATTGAATTAGGTAATGTCCTTCTTGAATATAATGAATCATAGTTTTTTTGAACTCTAGTTTCAACCTTTGTGTTATACAATGGTATCATGAAAAGTAGGTATTCCTTGAAAAGTAAAAAAAAACGAAACGGCAAAATTCCATCTCCTGTCGACCTTCGCTTGCCTTCAAGGGTGCATTCTGGTGTGACCTGCCCAATTCCAATTTAGTTCGACCATACCGGTTTGAGGCGCAGTCTGGAATACTGACGAAATCCAATCAATTTTCTACTCATTCGTGAAACCAAATGGGGTAGCGTGACTCTTGTCTGTCTAGATGCCTTTATAAATGAATTGAAGTTCTGTCTACTTATCGCCTTTGTAAATAGGATCAATGTGTGAGGTAGTTCACCTTACTGTTGTATACAATTACAATCTGCAGTGACGATGCATTACTAATCTACATAATCGTAGTAGATATTATTATATTCTTCGTACGCATTCGACCAATGCCATCGGATGTGTGCTAAGTTGAATAGCTAAAACAGTGAAATCCAACGGCGCCGTACAATGAATAGCAACATTGACTTCAAACGTTCGTAACACCTACGTACAATATGGCAGTCTTGGAATCGAAATCATAAGTTTATTGACAGGAAATAGCTGAAGGCCTACTAAATAAAACCCCGATGGGAAGCTCGCCTTTCATGGTGTATGCAGTTAGTCATGGTATGTTAGCTTTGCTTTAAAGGTGGGTCTTGTTTGCGGAAGTCCATTTGAAATTTAAACAGGTTTTCCATGATATCTAACATCACGACTGAAATACAAACATTAAGATGTTAAAGCAAACTCTTAAAGTACAGGAAGGCATTGGTGAGAGGACATACATTACAGGCATCGAATAAAGTTGTAATAATCTTCAATTATTTCCACGAACAAAAGATCGCTAGAACGCTTTAGAAGCCGTACCAAAATAAATCAAGTTTCTTATTACCTTTATTCCTTCAAAATCGTATAATATTTTGTACCACAAATGGTAGGCATGTGAACGTTGATCAAGTTTTTTATTTTTATGGCATGTACGAGTATGTAGGTAATAGGTAAATTGTGTCTCGCGTGTTCGTCACACAGGTAAAGTAAAACACTTAACACATGCCTAATTGAATGTGTATCGTGTTGGTATTCTTATTAGGTAAGAGTTACTTACTTTTCTTATCAATTTCGAATATTAATTGAGGAAAAGCACCTACATAGTTATAATACGATACGGTGTTACATAAAACAATTCGTGCTAGCGTACGACATCGTCATGGTTCAACGTCGTGGTCGTACGCTAGCACGAATTGTTTTATGTAACACCGTATCGTATTATAACTATGTAGGTGCTTTTCCTCAATTAATATTCGAAATTGATAAGAAAAGTAAGAAAACTTAGGTAGCACGTGGCTAGTACATTTACGGCACAGAATAGACCGTGAAATATTTGGCAGTTCGTACAATAGGTAGTAGAGACAACTTTTGTTTTTAGGTTTAAAAAGCCACTCATTGTGATTGACCGATTAATTTAATCACATGGATAAGAAACCTGACTGTTTTTCTTGTAGAATGAGTCTAAACATAGGCAAAGCTCAAACAATTTAAAAAAATCTTGAATCTACGAAATGACATTTTTATGCATAAAGCGTATATAGTTGCAAAAGTCAAGGAGAATTTCGAAACTAGACGCGAGAATGTGTATATTTTATCATCTAAAACCAGACTATATACTACCATGACGATGTCGTACGCTAGCACGAATTGTTTTATGTAACACCGTATCGTATTATAACTATGTAGGTGCTTTTCCTCAATTAATATTCGAAATTGATAAGAAAAGTAAGAAAACTTAGGTAGCACGTGGCTAGTACATTTACGGCACAGAATAGACCGTGAAATATTTGGCAGTTCGTACAATAGGTAGTAGAGACAACTTTTGTTTTTAGGTTTAAAAAGCCACTCATTGTGATTGACCGATTAATTTAATCACATGGATAAGAAACCTGACTGTTTTTCTTGTAGAATGAGTCTAAACATAGGCAAAGCTCAAACAATTTAAAAAAATCTTGAATCTACGAAATGACATTTTTATGCATAAAGCGTATATAGTTGCAAAAGTCAAGGAGAATTTCGAAACTAGACGCGAGAATGTGTATATTTTATCATCTAAAACCAGACCTCGACGATTTACTTCACCGCTGCCACAGAAATGAATTCATTCAATTCACCGTTATTTTAGACACAAGGAACATAACTCAAGCTTCTACTTCAAATATTACCTAAGTGTCCAAACCACTTACTACACTGTATTGCTTATGATTTAAACTCGCAAAATAACCTACGTGAATATCTGGGTATTCCAGGAATTATAATTCTATCGCCAACTCAAAACCCTTTTCATCGTTTCTTTCGGGACTTCAAATCGAAATCTTTTGAATTTTTGCTTTTGATATTTCGGGTTGAATTGATTACTGGAATACGTTTCTATTTTATGAATAAAAATGGTTGACTTCTCTTTCATTATAAAGGTTGGTCGATGTGTTTACTCTGTAACTCGAGTTTTACTAGCCATTCGTATGCGGCTTCCGCTGGCATATACGGACAGACTTTAAAGTACAAACTTGAAGATGTTTTGTGTTAAAAATCTGTAGCAGAAAACTACTATTATATTTGATGAATACAAGGATCGTACATGCTCATTATACTATTGATTGCAGGAAAGAAGCAAGGCTCTCGAGCGTTGATTGAGTGTTAAACTGTGCATAGTATGCATACCTAGGAAAACACACATCCTTTGCTGAATGTTAAGCATTTTTATAACTCCTCAAGAATACTGCTCCAAATGTTTTGAGTAACTCGTCTACTCATCTGTTTTGCAGAATCAAAAAAGTAAATTGTTAATGCATGTAAATCAAAATCATGCAATATCTGCTCAGTTATAAGGAAATAAAGTATCACCTGATTAGGCAACGGCAATCACAATAACATTATTGTTGATCTTCCTCGTGACCTGACACACAAAAATACAGCCTTAAGAAATGCATGCAGAGGTGTCATCAGGCACAGTGTATTGTGTAAGTGGAGACATTGTGTGTTGCTTTCCCACTGATGTCATGTCATGAGGTCAGCCAACGCGCAGAACATTGATAAATATATCAACCTCCTCGAGAACCAATCCCTCCTATGTAAACAATAGGCAGACGGTATTATTCATCAAAGAATCGTCGTCATCTGATCATCCTATGGTTACGAAATCCCTACGTATAACGCTGTTGAAATCACAACTTAGTAATTAACTTTGACTTTTCTAACAAATACAGATTAATCTTTCCGCTTGTCGTTTTCCGGACTAAATTATATAATAGTTACACGCAATATCCGTATGGCCAGACACAAAACGACTTGTTTCGTGTAACCGAGACACCTCAGCGAGATGCTGACTGGTGAAAGTGACGCGGACCGTTCGAAGATTTCATTGCTGTCTATCTGGGTAACCTCAATTGAGATATGCGCAATTTGTTACTGCAACGAAGACAATTCTCATAAAATAACTAATCAACCAAGTCTAATCATTGAGAACATCTAGAAGTTTGTTTGAAGTGCCAAAGTTTTGATACCGTCATGCGTCACCGACGTAAAGCCATCGGAATACGAAATTCTACGATCTTAAGTAGGTATTGTTCTGTGAAAGTTTCTGTAATTGAAGAGTACTTCAAATACTGTTATCAAATTTAAATAAATAAATAAATGTTCACGGACAATTCACACATCACAAATGCTGTTCTCTAATTTTCTGGTTTTGCTTATCACATGAATGCTCTAGATTGTTTTTGAGCTCATTGTGTTACTTCAGTGTGCACTGTAATATTGTTTTGAGTTATTCATGCCAGATTGCACATAATATGACCTGATTCATTTGTCCGATCTAGTTGTGTGTTCGTATTGACTCGGCCACGTCCACGTCCGCTGTTTGTGCTTCGACACACCCTGTATTTGCTCTGTATTTTATAGTACAGTCAAAGCTTGGGGCATGAAATTTTATATAAGCACTTTTTGATCTAAGTCTTTTGTATATTGGTTGCCAATCGTTTTGTTATTTTCTTTAATGATCTTTTGTTGCAGTATTCTAACACAGTCATTTCGCATTGTATTGTAGCACTTGCGAACACCATAATACTTTATCTCCCTGCGACAGTCTTATAACATACAGTAAACAACATGCTGTAACCGATATCGTAGCCTTGACCTGACTATCGCTATAATAATAAACTTTCGCGTACAAATGCTTCAAGACGTGCTTTTTAAATGTTTGTTGAAGATTTCGAACTGAGATTCCTACATATCTGCAATTAAAATAAATTACATGACGTGCTACCAGATACAATGGGCCTGAATAAAAAGCAATGGCTTGGAAGCTTTTAAAGGTTTTGTGGTAGAGGGAGCCTCTATTCCATAAAAATGCTCAAGTGAATACCGAGAGAATGTTCTCTTATTGATCAGTTTTGTTCAATCACAGAGCGCAATTTGAAAGTAGTAAAGGTCAAAGTTTAAACGAAATCATATATTATATTTCTTTCTATACATAGAGAAAAACGTGCAACTAGATTCTCTACTGGGAAGATTAAGTATTCATCACATAGGCACCAATAATGTTTCCCCAAAAATTCATTTCTACTGTTCTACTCATTTTTAATGTAATATTTAAGTACGGTATATTTGCAGGTTTATCTTATTATGAAATCAATTAATATTGTAATTACTCGGTGTTTTTAAAATGTGAGGTTTTGTTTTAATATAATAGCGGTTTGACCCTGATGCGACCCAGTTCCACTGTGTGGATGTCATGGGTATGCATGCATGCATTGAAGTTATTTAAAATTGAATTTTCAACTTTAATACATCGTGTTAAGATGCATTTTAGATTATATATCGGTCAGGTAAGATCTGTAAACATATACTTGGATATCAATCCAATTCAAACAATTTACGAATTTGTATTAAATCAGTTCTTCAATCGCGTCAAAGATATTGTTTCTATGACTTGTTTTGTTTAGTTTGTCCTCCAATGGACACGGAAGGATGACCTTTGTTGTAATGTCCAAGCTACAACACAAAGCACTCCCAATGCTCAATAAAACTTAGATTTACTAAATGATTATTCTGTGTTCTTTTATGTATGTATACATGCAAACGTTTTATGTTTCAATCACCTAGAAGTAAATCGTTTGAAGTATAGAAATTGCGAATTAGCTTAAAATAGAACAGTTTAGATATAGTAACTGGTTATAGTTACCTTGATGACAACTAACTACCAAATAGTCTAGCGTCAACATCTCACTGGATTCTTGTCAATTTCATCGAATGACCACTAGAATAAAGTTGCGTCTGTTTAGGACTAGCGAAACAAAAAAAGCAAAGTTAAAGTTGCATTAAAAGCGGTTAGACACTACAGTGTGTTAGACACTACATACGAGACAAAAGGAATTTCACGTAGGCAGATCATAAAGTGAAGTATATATGTGGGTGGTAAACAGACACTAGCATGGGATGTATAGAGGGGACAATTGATGGATGTTATTTCGTAATTTATACTAGCCCTTAAATACATGCTATTTATAGATGTTTTTGTTTACACACACACACAAACATGTTTTATTTTCACATAGGATATACTCAAGTGAGAATAAAACATGCTTGTGATATTTGTTAGATACTGACTGAGTGTCAAACTGAAATACGTATCCCTGAGGGCTTAGTCCGAAGACGCATTTTAAAACTCCCTACTCTCGAGCCGACAGTCGTCTCTCGGATGTCCATACATTTTTGTATGGCTATCCGAGAGACGACTGTCGGCTTGAGAGTAGGGAGTTCTAAAATGCACCTTCGGACTAAGGGCTCAGATGAAGTCACAACAGGTTTCGAAATTGATTGATGTAAATGGCCAAAATTCCGCGGGCTAGGCAAACTGGGTTAGGAATGTTAGGATTATTGTAAGTTAGTGATTGTTAGTCCTTCAATCGGTTATTAAAGTGAGAAATATATAATAACTTTATTCCCAATTAGTTAGTGACTTTTTGAGGGTCACTTATTTTGAAATACTCATTAGAATAAAAATATTACACAATGAACATTTTAATGAGCTAAGCTGCAAAGCAATACAATTGAGGTATGCTGAGGTCAGGGTAGAATATATCAATGCCTTGTTAATTATCATAGTTAAATGCGCCATATTACGTTAATACTGACCCGCAGTGACCTGACTTTCTCATGAATATCGTGCATTTTAAATAGATACCTTCAGAAGTCAGAGCTGCCTAAGTATAGTACAATTAGCAAGACAGAATAATCTTTAGTTCAACAAACCTTGTGATTTCACCACCCATGGGGCATTTTGTAAGACGATGAATGTCAAAATGTAACTGCGAACTACGAAGTTTCATTTCCCTAGGACTCTACTAGACTCTACGTTTCTTTGATGTTCGTAAAATTGGTGAAAGGAGGCACTGTTTTACGATTTATACCAGCACGGTTGCGCGAAATCATTTTATATTTTTTTATTCGGTTGTATGATTTCCCGAAAGAGCCAACCTTTGCAAATATTTTTTCACGCAAGAAGGTCCAATATTATTGTCTGCCATTTGAACGTGGAAAACACTGTTGACCAAACCAACTGATACTTATGCTTATAGCTTAATAGCGTAAGTGGTGTAACAGTAACAGGCTAACAACTAGTTTAAGCCGACTATCAGCGACTACACCTCGTTTTACCACATAAACATATGTTTCAAAATACGCTGCAAATCTATAGACGCGATAATTGTCTGCCGTTTAACACGAACAACATGAGTAGGGCCGCGTTTTACTTAGGTAATGGGCTTAGGTAGTGTCTTCTTCTTCTTATCGTGTCGATGCTACAACTGTACTTTGTTGTAGCATCGTGTTGGAAAGATTAGCCAGACTAGACACTGCTTTGCCGTGCCTAGCTGTTACCGGTGTGCGCCACGAGGAGGCTCTTTCCATGCACCCAAGGCTTAGGGTGTAGAGAACTTGACAGGCGTCACACAGCTTAGACTTTAGGACGTAACTTTTCGACAAAGCGTAGTATTATGATCAATGTTCTTATTATCAAATTATGATCGAAACATCGCAGTGCATCTATGATTATACTTTGTGGAGACCGACTCTACAACCCACAGCATGGAAGCCTGTTTTTTTCTAACAAATAATTCGTGGATCAGTGAAACAGACATCACCACCATGCTAGACCATTTTGTATTTACCTGAGTGTTGCAGTGTAGTATTTGGTGTTTGTTATTCATTCGTCGTCAATCTAAATGATCTCCTCATCTGCTTGTACAAGGAAACCTCACTTACAGAATATTAATCACATTTTGATGATATAAATAAACTTTGATCAATAAGTGACAAGGCCAAGCCTGTTTACACTCGGCAGCCATGCAAATTCATTGAATTACTGCTGAAGTTTACGTGCTAGACCGAGGCTTATTAAATGCTTTATTGTTAAATCATCGTTTTCATTACGAGACGTGCTTTCTTGTAAATAAAGAAGCTTTTTGCTGTGATGCAAAATTATAACAAATTATTGAAAAGGACACGAATTGTTGCTTCATACATCTAGAGTTGATTTTAAAAAGTAAATCATTACATTATTTTTTGACATACATTATTTTTTGTTTTATTAGTTGTCTGTTTCGTTGCTAGTAATCTTTGTGAACGGTGATCAATTCTGTTGATTTATTTTCTCAAAAGATTACGATGATATTTTTTATAATTTGACTGTACAGTCAAATGAAATTGGTTTAGAATAGGCAATTGTCTAGAGTTGACAAGCAGGAGCGGCTTGAATATGGTATTCCGAGTACCTACCGTCAATGCGGTGGGCTCAGTAGTGGGACTTTACGATACCTTCAAATACGCCTACTCGTTAAAAACATAGACATTTATGAGTTTAAAAATAATTTATTTTTTACTTTTACAACCCTTTCAAATTTATTACTCTGGCTCGAGAAGTATTCTTTAAATAGTTTTGAGTCTACTTTTATAAAGTCGAATGCCCGGTGCCTTATTCCTATTTAAATTTCAGGGCTTGTTCATTTTATTTTATAAATTGTCTAGTATTGTCGTATTAAAGTTTGCATCGATCGATACCTAAAGAGGTACCACTTGAATTTATCTTATCAAATCAACGCGAACAGAAACTTCCTGCGTCAATCAGCATTCTAAAAATCCAATAATTAAACTCAAAAATTCAATTCCCATTATAGTCCCGGCACCTTATAACTACGATTCTCGTTAGGTATTGTGTATGTATGTATGTATTACTTTGTGCAAAATACATCGTTATCGATGGCCAGCGCAATGTCGTATTTAAATCTGCGGTTGATTTGTTTCTATAGATGAGCATTTGTAACATAAATAAAATGTTTTACCAATACTTACAATGATTTTAATGTATATATGTATATATATATATTTATTTATATATTGATGTATTTTTAATTTAACGTTCTATTTGTATCATATAACTTTTTATAGGCATTTTATCTTATCGCCTACATTTAAACATAATAAAGTGGCAATCAAAAATTGTTTTATTAGCCGTGTGAAATTCCGTTTTATATATTTTTTTATCTAATTATTTAGATTATGTTTTGTTAATTGGATCAACTAGTAATTGGCATTTTTGACTTGGCAATATATCGGTAGATAGAGAAGTTATTCCAGAAATGACAGGGTCACCAGTGATTTAGATTCTTTGATTCTGCAAATAGTGACAAACATCTCTACATCTTTTAGTCTTGTGAAAATAATATCCTTAGAAGTTAGGACAGCCAGGTCTTCTCCAACATCCAACGTAGATGATGCAGCAAGACATTCTTTAAATAAATGTTGTGCAATAAATCCCAGGTAAACCGTTTTTATAAGAGAACCAAGAGCACATGAATACGGAAGGAGGAATGAACGAGATTCTTGATTATACTTCGCCTGAACTTATCTATAAGTGAGTCACACGGCCTTTTAACATCTGACTGGAACTCCTACATCCTTTAAGATAATTGATAGGTACATTCAGGTTTTATATGAACCGTTTTCATGCCACCTTTTTTTTACAATATTACTGGTTAATTGCATCCTTAACGTACCTCACGTCAATATTAATCGACTAAAGTGTCGTGACGTCAAACTCATGACATGATCCGTCTATTCAGGGACTTATTTTACATATATTTTATAGCATAAAGTATCAGTTTAAAACTTACTATTTATATTATAGCCTTTTTTTAAAGTACTTCTATCTAGTTATATAGATTATAAAAAAATATCTCAGTAAGTATTGTGTCGGAAGTTATGTTAAAAATTAAGATATATTCTGATAATTTTTTTGTCAACTTAAAAAGGTTACTAACATTTAGGAGATAATAATCTAACATAATGACATCATTAAGCATAACTAAATATACAAAAAACATTGACAGTTACTTATAACTAAATGCTAATTGAAACATAAACATTGTATGTTGACACAAGTAACATGCTAAAATTATAATAATGTTTTTCAAATCGTCTTTATATTTTTAGTATCAGAATTGTAAGTACCCCGATTATTAAGATTAGTATAATCATATTGTGTCATATATTTCAAATCTAAAAATTCAGTTTGAATCTTGTCAATGTTTTTTTGGAAATATGGTCAGACTCGGCATCTCTGATAGATTGTCACAAATAACAAATTTTATAACAGGTAGACGTATCATATTAAAAATCTCAAAATAGAATAATAGATAATCAGTATAACATGTTTAAAACTGGTTGGATGATGTTATGAATTATTTATTAGTTAATCATCTTAAAATATGTCGACCAGGGCGCACCCGAGATAAAGTAGCCGTTAGCTCTGCTAGAGTAATTCAAATACTCGCAAGAAAAGTATATGTACCTAAACTTAAATTACATGTACTGTTTTTTTCCGAACCAGTTGTCTCAATCACTATACTAACCTACATTTCACTTTATATTGAATAACAAAGTAGAAAGTACACAGAAAATAAATGTCAGACTCGCTGTCGGAAATCCGGTGTATAAGTTGTACGTATAATTAAAAAGTTGCTTTCGGAAACCTTTTCGGTTTTCGGATATATTGACCGTTATTGTGGTATAAAACGGCTTAGCCAGCTATATTGCATATGTTTGATTGACATGATGAACCAGATGTATCCCAAAATGCTGACATAAAAAAATCTAGCAATTGTTTTTGTTAGTAGTAGTCGTTATCATATATGAATAACATCATCACGTTCGAGTGCTTTATTGTCTGTCGACACGTGTCTTCAATGATGTTATATTAATTTATGACGCGGAATCGATTGACTATGTTCATATTAATCATTCGCGTTTCAGAATTCTTTGATCGAAACGAACATCTTTCGGTTTTATCGATTTATATTCGCCTTTTAAAGGCTCAAATCGAGTGGTTTCAACGCAGTGCAACTCGATAGATCGATTCATGATTGATGCAGTGTTGTATATTTAATACGTCCAATTATAGCAAAAGGTCGAAAGTATCCTTACGTTGCTATTTAAGTAGATGATAGTGTGGTGGTTATGTGGACTAGTTATGGTAACATCAAACAGGATCTAAAGGATGCGTAAAAGTTAAAATTATATGAATAGTTAGATAATTAATTATATTATTGCTTGCATCATGCAAGGAAAAGGCATTTATAATCATCTTGTATGTTTACCTGTCCAGTGCTAATTACTATATTTAATTAAGAATAATAAATGAATAAACTAATCGACAGTTATATTTTTATGGTTAACTATTTACAAGTTTATGCTCTATTAAGTCACTTAAATAGAAATTATAAATATTTAGTAGGTGGTCCTATTTGTTCTGTTGGTAAAAACTATAGGGGCGATGACTCTACCTGACCGACTCGGTATGATAATGTAACTTGGAATTTCCAAACTTCATAAAAAGTTCAAGTCACTCAAGGATATGTTTTTGGGGAATTTTAAAATTGTTTTTTTTTTAAACTCTTTTATAACACTATAGTTTTAGTAATCTAAAATCTTTCAATATGTATAAGTAGGTATGTATTTGTTTACATAATATTTTTTGTGCGAAAATAAAATGCGACCGTCATTTTATTTTTACTTATTATTTCAAAACACCCATGTCACGTTTTTTTCTCTACAGGAAATTCTTTGTAAGTATATTATATATTTACGTATGTTAAGATTGTTAAGTATGTAGGTACTTGTAAACCGCGATCACGTAGTAATGACTCATATTTTTGTTTTCACATACTTACTTCAAACAAGTACTATACTTATAATTTAAAAAAAGTCGACTCCGTCGTCATCATCGACCTGTATCAAATAAAATACAAATCAATTGAAATGTATTCTGTAAAATCACAAAGATCATTTAGAATCGTTTTATATGTATACTAGATGAACGGGCAAGAAACTGCGGCTTGGTTCAGTCCTTCTATGAGTACACTGCTAGACGGAGGTCTTTCTAAGACGCGCCACTGGGCGTCTTCGGCTCCTCATAACCTGGAGATTCTTCGCAACCCTGCTCGCCCATTTCCATGACCGCTACTGGTCAGATCTAAGAGCCAGAAAAATAACCACACGAGAATCTACCTATCAATTAAAAATAGAATTATCAAATATCTTATTACGTAATTCAACAAGTTCACCAAGAATCAACTTCTTTGTTATACAAACACTTGGTGACGTCATTAATTATTTATTGGTTTATTATTCAAATAATATTATTATTATTTGACCATGATTGTCGCGTATTGAGGAAAATAATCCTCGTGCGGAGTCAATGATTCACGCGCAAAGCGTTTATCAACCCTAATAGCTACGAGTGCTATTTTAAAACGGTCTGTCTTAGCAGTCGTTTTTCGGTTTTGTTGACCAAATAACTAACAGCCTATATTGGTTTCGAGTCAATACTATTATGCTGTTTAGTTAGTAGAGCCATTGGTCGGGTGGAGTTTAAACGCGAAAGTTTGTATGGTATGGATGGATAAATGTGTGGATGTATGTTTGTTACTCATTCACGCAAAAACTACTGAATGGATTTTAATGAAAGTTTACAATATTTTTACATCAGAAAACACAGATATAATTTTTAAGTATGAAATCATAGACGAAGTCGGGGTCACCAGCTAGTACTCTATATTGTTCGTTATGTCCAAAATTATAATAGAAAAAATATTAAAGCGTGATTTGAATGCTATTTATTAAATTAAAACAAAACTGGTTTAACCACAATGGTCTGTAACTTATCCAATTTAAAGAATTAAATAAAAATATATACTGTAGGAGAGCGGGTGACGTGCACTCCGCTCGAGTTTATTAATTCAACTGACTTTACATTCGTTCCACGGAAACGAAGCGTCCATCGGTCGTAACTTCGTTTCCGTTCACAATAGACATAGATACAAAATAAAACAGTGCACAGATAAACTAACATTAACCTAATCTAAATAAGGGCGTCCTACATACTCCCCCGATTGATCTGCTGTATGGACCTCCATGAAGATCAATCCCTTAACTAGGCGTCCTTGGCTATGTATCCTTCCGAAGTCGGCCGCGCCTTCGCTTATGAGCCAAAAGGTATGTCGTCGGATTGACCTGTCTAGCGATTATATACGGGCCGTCTTGCTTCGGCATCAATTTAGCGCTGATTCCTTTTCTAGCGTTACTCAGAGCGTGCGTTTTCAGCAACACCAGATCGCCCACCGCGAACGTTTCCCCTTCATGGCGTTCGACATCCTTGGCTACCTTTCTAATGTCTTGTTGACGCTCCACAGTCTCTTTGCTGTCCGCTAGGGCTCCCGCGAGCTTGCGCAGGTACGGCGTGATCTGCGGCACGTAATTGACGGCGTGGGTGACATCTCGCAGGTCGGCGCGCGCATCTAACGGGGAGCGCAGCTCTCGACCGAACGTGAGGTAGGCCGGCGTCCTCTCGGTGGACTTGCACACCGCCGTGTTCATAGCGAAGTGGATCGCGGGATGTCTCTCATCACACAGCGTACGCGCAGCACTCAATGACGGCGTCTCCGCTAGCGCGGTCTGGGCGCCGGCGGCAGCGGCAGCACGGCGCTCAGCGGCAACGCGACGGCGGTACGCACGGCCTCGGCGAGCATGTGGTGCGACGGCGTTATCGCAGATTATTGGATTCGAAGTTTCTATGTTATCTTCGTATCGGCACTGCAATTGTTTTTGTTTTGGAGTTGACATTTCTAACGCGTAGAATTCGACCGAACGACCGGGTGAGTGAGCAAAACGTTCTATGGACTGGGACCGTGAATGAGGGTGAGCCGGTATCTCCGCAGCGCCCTCTTTACTAGGAGAAGCGGCGGACCTCCGAACTAAAGGCGCCGGCGACGCGTAGCGAGCGAACCGCGAGCTTCGGTCGCGCGGCTGCCATGGACGAGTGTTTCCGATGTTTGCCGAAATACTGAGAGCGTCGTTCCAGTTTCGGGGTGCGACCGTTGTCCTACAGGAGGCGTTGTTGTTCGGCGTGGGATTTAACGGACGCGAACTAATATTCGGGGCGTCATTTTCTTTCTCCCTCTCTCCTCGGCTTTCTTCAATAGCCCTGGCCTTTTCTAACAATTCTTCAAAACTAACACATGATTCCCGTTGTATTCGTTTTCTGAGGCTACGATGAAGGAGGCCGTACACCATATCCAGATGAACTTTTTCAGACAGGTCTCCCTCCGGCAATTTTGCGATCAGGGCTCTTGCCTTAGCCACATAGATATCTGCACGTTCGTCCTCTTTTTGCTCCGTCGCGAACAGGGTTTTATAAACTTCATAGGGCGGCCTTCGTTGGCCAAATGCTGAGCGAAGTTTATGTAAGGCGTCAGTCCAGCTCGTTACCGTAGTCTTCACTGCAGCTTGACCCTCCAGTAGCAGCGGCAAACCTCGAAGTGCGTGTTCGTCTCGCATGCCTACGCACTCTTTATATATTTCGATAGCGTCTATGAAGGCCTCTAAATCGTCCGCATTCTTTGATAATCCACTAAACCGGGTGGTGCAACCTGTGAAGTTTGCAGGCAGCGTGCATATCATTGGAGTGGCTACGGCGCTCGGCGTCGGCGTCATGGTGGTAGCAGTGCCAGCCGGATTCACGATGGGCAGCGTCGTCGGTGTCGACAGCGCTTCACTATTCGTTGGCGTACTTGACGCAATCAGGCGGTCCACGTGCTTTATCACTTGCATGTTAGCCTCAGCTTGCTTTCTGGCAAACATTTCAAACATAGCCGATAGCTGGTCCTGTGACAGCGTCACGCTGGTTGGCGTTGTGGATGTCGACGGTCCCATCGCTGCGGTATCTGCGGCGCTGCCGAAAGAAGCGTCTTCGTCGCCGCTAGCTGACGTTTTTCGGTTACGTCTTGTTCTTGGCATTCTTGAGTTGAAAGGGGTGGGTTCACTACACAAGACAACGCGACGCGGAAATCTCTATCGTTTCTAACGCGTGGGTCTTGTGTTCACTACACAAGACAACTCGACGCGGAAATCTCTAACGTTTCTAACGCGTGGGTCTTGTGGCCGCTAGTTGGCGCGCCAGTGTAGGAGAGCGGGTGACGTGCACTCCGCTCGAGTTTATTAATTCAACTGACTTTACATTCGTTCCACGGAAACGAAGCGTCCATCGGTCGTAACTTCGTTTCCGTTCACAATAGACATAGATACAAAATAAAACAGTGCACAGATAAACTAACATTAACCTAATCTAAATAAGGGCGTCCTACAATACGCATTAAATGTATAATTAAGTAGCCAAATATTAATAGTACGTATTTTATATTCAATCAAAACTATGAACATAGATTTGTAAATACCTTGTCTATACTATTCGTAAGTGAGAAGAGAATAATAGTGTTCTCTTCTTTGTTTCAGTTCTAGAGCAGACAGATGGAAGATCAGCGAAGCACAGCGCCGCCGCGGAGTCGCAGACCAAACAACAGACCACCGTGGAGTTCATACATGAAGAAGACGAGGTACCTATACATTTTTAAAGTCAAGTCAACAAATTGAAATAAAATATTCTTTACGTTTAAAATTTTCCAACTCAACACAATTTCAAGAACATATTTCCATACAATAGATGCATTTTTATCGGTAAAGCATGTACTGCACTGGTTGTAGTAAGTGATGTGATTCGTAGTTTCACGGGCAATCGATACGTCTAGCCAGAATCCGTAAGTTTTATACCCTCTACGTTCAAATTGTCTAGCCATATTCCGAAATGAGCCCGGACCGTCTCGACAAAGAACAAAGTTTCCAACACTAAGCTCGTTAACATAAGATCAATGGCCAGATTTTCGATTCGTTATAAAAACGCTTTACGCTTATCCGTCGCGCTTTAGTTGACCCTGGTTTCATTATTACCAAATTGAATTGTGTAAGCGAACCTCAGCAAGGCGTCAGGTCACGTCCGATGCCTTAATCCGCTCAATGCTCCATTCGAAAATACACTTTCTACAAGTACAAGAAGCGAGTGGACACGTTCGGTAGTTTCGATTGCGAATGTTACGACATCCTAACTTGATTATTTGCATTTCTTTAATGTTGTATCTTGGTCTAGACGAATAAAGGCGTATATGAAGTATGTAGTTAATATGCACGCAGACGACAACAGGTTCCACACAGAATGCCCCGAGAATAAAGATATAATTTCACGTCGTCTGGCAAATACAATAGACGCAGCGGCAGTTATTCGAGTCACGTTGTACTTTTCTTGGGAAGTTATTTTTCCTTCTTCGCCAGCTTGTTATTTCAGTCTTTGTTGTCCGCAAATATGACATGTACTTATTTTATTCAAACTTTATTGGGTTATTATTTTGTACCATTAAATGTAGATATACATTCCTACATTCCTTAACCATTAGGTTTACCGTACTTTACCTATCTACCGCAACGAATACTGTGAACTGCAGCAAAGTGATTTACTCCGTTAGCTAGATGCGTGCTGACTCACACGACGTGCTTTACTATTTACAACCTCAATCCATTGGATGTCCTCTCCGCCATTCACTCTGATATGATGAAACAACATAATATTTTTAGTTTTTCCATCAATGGAAAAGTACTTATGATTCTAAGAAAATCGCCTTCGAAGGTTCTTTCTCTTTCCTTAATTTAACACATGTAACCTAATAGTATTATTGTTCATAACTCAAAAGCAATGTATATTTCATCTCTATATCTAGGACCAAATTCGATCAACTTATAAAAACACGGAGGCAGGCGGATATTATTTTTGCAAATAAATCTTACTGATTTCGCCAAGTGCTATACGGTACGGATATTGGGCACTGAGCCAGCACACTGATTCTCAACAACGATAAAAGCTTTCCTCTATAGGGTATTCCCAAGTTAAACAAGATAAAATCTGTTGATTATGTTCAACTTTCTACTCGATTACTTTAATAATAATTCATTGTAAATTGCTTTCAAACAATTAGCAATATGGTAACAGGAAAATGAATCATGCACTCGTCAGAGTTTAGCCTTTACAAAGCGAAGCTGGGAGATTATTGGTTCGGTTCAAAGTCCTGTTAGTGAATATTATTTTTCGACGAAGTGTATAAATTGATATACTATAAAGTAGATACAAAGGGATACCAATAAATGTGTTAATTATTGTAAACGTAACGCAGCGTATTCGACGTACATTGAGTGTCAAATGCCAGCTCGACAGCCAGACGTTGTAGTGTTATCGCGCAGTATATAGCAGTAACACTGTGCGATACGTTAACTATATGATTTTCACATATATTTGTGCTAACACCTCTGTCTGTATTGTATCAATTTGGCAAAGGTAAGGTGTAAAATATTTGGTGTGCGTTCTCGGCATAGCTCTTGGCAATCTCAAATGGGACGTTGCAGCAGATCTCCCAGTAATTGGTCGAATTATCTGGTGAATTTACTTCGTTTGTAAGTGCATGAATCACGTGATACAGGGTACTGCTGTCTGGCTAAATACAATCTATCCATTTTTATTTTATAAAAAGTAAGAATTTTTCATTTACGTTACTTATACTTTTTCAACTCTTTTTTCATCACTTGTATTTATATTTATATTTCAATGTACTTGACACTTTGTGTATATAAAATTTAGCTTTGACGTATGTGGTAATGCCATACAAAAACGACCTTTCTCTTAATAGATTGTAGTCTACACGAGCTTCAACAGTTTGTCGTGACCCTATTGCCTTGCTTAGAACCTTAACATTTACTTTAGTTGTACCCACGACGTTTCAATGTTTTTACTTGCTCGTATGTTTGTAGGTACTCTTTATTTATAGTTTATTTTATAACTACCAAAGTACACCGCTCTCAAACTGTTTATAGTTGGTAGATTAGAAGATTATATTTTAGGTTACTTATATTACTGATCAGAGAAGTCTTGAGGTCCAATTGAGTAAAAAATATGATTACTATGTAGGTATTAACAAAATAGTGTATTTAAATAGAAATTCTAATATTCTATCCGCAGTCTAGTTCCCATAGAACAAGCTTTGCCTAATTTGGGGCTAGATAACGTTGCGTGATATTTTCATGAATATTTATTTGTTTTTAACATGAGATGTTAGGTTCAAAAGTTATACTAAACAAAAGGCATTATTTATACGATGATCGGAATACATAATAGTTTGTTTCCGATTAAAATTGTGCGGGAAGCGGAATGGGCCTGCCCTTTTTAGTTAGAAACGGAACGAAACTAAACGCATTAATAGTAAAGGAGGTCATAACGAGAAACGTAATCTCATATTTCAGAAATTCCGGAAACAGGCAGAAACTAAACAAATAAAGGGTTTTTGTTTACCAGAATACTTTTATATAGTGCTTTTAAAAATTTTACGAGTATATTCTGTGGTAGGTATCTAGAGTGTAGTAAAGTTGGTGATATTAGGTTCATATACTGTTGTGGCTTATGGTTAAATGTCAATAACACGATATTCAGTTCCCCTGTTCACTGTCCTTGGCTTTAACCGGTGGCTTTAAGTTTTTTCTTAATCATTACCGTGATTTTTTTTGTACACTTATCTATACACATATGTACACTTATGTGTATTGATTATTAATACATATTCTTTTAACGAATGTTTTAAAAAAACATAAAAAAATTCTTACAAAAGTAGTCCGCAAAGAATTCTCAGCTTTAGTTTTTAATTTACCGCTTCTGTCACGAATTATAATAATATAAGTTATATATCGTAAATTGATGTACAGTTATGAAACAGAGCCTTCATCATTGACCTCATAGTCGTAAAATAAATTGTTACTTGTCTTTGGTCGTGACCACTTGAAATGTATTTATGACTGTACTAACAGCAAAATGTTTTGTTGTGGTGGCTGAATACATACAACATTTATATTGCTATACTATCCTCTCACGACTTCATCCGTTCTTCATCCGACTTCATCCGTTCTTCATCCGACTTCATCTTGGAGGATATTCTTGAAGGTTGAAGGCACGGACGCCTTCAACCTTCAAGAATATCCTGTTGGTTTTTCAGTATAAACAAATTTCTATAATAATAACTTAATTATTTATTATTAAATTCATAAAACATTGTTTTCAAGTTTTGTTAGAAACTGTTGATGAGAGATTGAGGAGCACACACACACCTAAATACTGCTATTGTGGGTACTGCACAAGATGTAAGCTTGATTTTATTATATTTAAAGTATTTTTTTAACCTCATAAAGTATTACCTGTCTATACATACAAACATCTAATCTTTAGCGATTATAATATTTCCTAGTAAGTAGTATAATTTTTACTGCAATATGGTTTGTAATAAAATAATATATTAGTTCAATGTAACCAATTGTATACATTATCGTAAACAGCGTAGTATCGTAAACAAAAACGGTCTTCAAGAATCCATGAGTTTATTTACTTATATATAGTTTTTATGCTAAATATGTATTATAATATTTTATTGAACAAGTATAAAAAGCTAAGTATATTGTATGAGAACATTGAACTAGTGTAAAAATAATATAAATAAATAAATAATGCTGGACAATCCACCACAACGTCATCTAGCCCCAAGCTATTATACACATAAAATTCCCAGAAATTTAATCAGATTTACTGATGAACTGATTTTCGTGTGGTCCCCTTCCACACGAAAATCAGTTCATCATCATAGAAATCATAGAAAAAAGTTAAGGAGAATCTTCATTATTGGAAGTCGTTTAAAAAAAACCAGAGTGGATACAATCGTCTTCAATGGGGTGCTAAATATTCTGTAATGCTGTTTTAGCAAGATAGCCTACTTATACCTATTTGTGTGGTGGTGGCGGTTTGCCAGCTCATATCCGAATCTGTTTCGACAAAGATACACGATGTAACCGAAGAAACATACATATTGTTTCCAGAAACTAATTAGAAGTAGCTTTATTTCGTATACGCGAATTTTGTTACAAGCCTGGTCCATAAACTGTTTGGTTTTTCAATAGCTACAAAGGCCTTCGACCGTTGTCTGATGTCAGTAAATTTACTGTCATGAAAGCAATGATAGTAATAATAACGATTATTAATGCTAAAAAAACGTGAGCGATTATTTTAAAATTAATAATACGGTGATTAAATCGAAAGGACAATGACTTTAAAAACGATTTAGTACGAAGTGTGATGTAGACATCAAGAGCGAATCTTGTTTGTTCGAATTTATATAAATATGTACCTATTTTATTACGTCTTTGAAAAAATGGCACGCAAGCTGCTATCATAAATATTATTGTTATTGTATGGTCTGTCATCATATTGTTACCGACTAAATGGGCAGTTACTGTAACCATCGCGCAGCCATATAGGAAACCAACTAATGTGTTTAAATCATTTTTAAAATACAATATTGTTTAAGTGGAGAATGAAAAAACTGCTTAAAGACTCACAACACAGTCGAGAATTCACTTCAAGTCAGTACTCCACTCATCCACGGAACCCTCATTAAACTGATATTTTAGTCTTAAAGATGATACCGACTTTTCTTACTTTTAACTTTAGCTCTACAGCAAAAGTGACTAATGGGGCGTCTAAACGGGCTATATTTTACGGCAATTTGTGGCTGCAATACTGTGGCCGGCAACATTGCTACCAATACCAGCCACACTATGCAATATTTTAAGGATGGCCCGGCATTATAGCCACATATTTTTTGATATGTCAAAATGTTTTTTATGTGTAGCCACAACAAAACACAACATATTGCAACATGTTGCCTGCAATTGATTACTCAGCCATAAAATGTACTAAAATGTTTTATTGATGGCTGGGCAATGTTTGCCAATAATTGCAGCCACAAATTGCCGTAAAATATTGCCCGTTTAGACGCCCCATTACTGATGAGAGCACGTAGCCGATACGGTAAAAAGATGTCAACAACCGGTAAATTACTAATTAGACGAGAAGCTTCGCCTCGCTAAATGTCTCTGACCGGTTCCTAAAAGCTGACCCGCATTCGCGTGAGCGCTTCACCGTCGCTGCTGCTCTTAAGTAATCACGTTAATGCTTACTCGTCTAGGATTTCTTGTAATGTTTCGTTTAAATCACCTCATTAGAACTTCAGGGTTTTAGTTGACATACGAAGCTAAGATATCTCACGTTAATAGGAAGAAACTGTCTAGCCTTAAGCAGTATGTCAGCTTTGGGTAGTCAGAGTAGCATCTTATTTATTCAGGTTTTGAAACAATCTGGTTTCCACGTTGACGCCCAAAAAAAGGAGGAGGGTGCTTAAAATTCCCTAAAAATGACCATGTTTCAGGACTATCTACGTCAGATTTCCTTGTGCCACGTCGATAAGTGCTTTTGTGTATTTTATTTAAACCTTTCAGCTTCCGCCTTCGTCAACGATAGAACACCGTGAGTTAGTGAATTTGCTAATGCGTTAACATTTGGGTCCATAATTTGTGTGACGGGCCATTATTCTGTCAGAAACTGTTTTTTTCCGATGTGGCTCATTAACACCGAGACGTTTGATGGCAGCAAAAAGGTTTTCATTGAAATGTTTATTACTCTTGCCAGTCACTTGTGTCTAAATGGTTCCTTATTTTTAAATTGTAGAGCTCTCTGGTATCATCCTCTACATACAAACAGATAGCATCGAAAATATTTCCGTGTTGACAAAATACGATCACATTTCGCATTTCCTCAAACAACTAATACGATAAACCGTGTGATGTGTAGGTTTTTAAGCAGAGGATTAACTGAGAGTTAATTACATCACAGAATAAATACTAGTAAAAACTATGTGAATGATATCAGTACCAGACATCCTATAACGTAGGTTTGTATAAGGAAATTTTAACGTGGTAAACGGTGATAAGTAGGTAATAGAAGATTTTTTGTATTTGGCTCAAATTAGCAAGGATTATACGAGGAATCTCACAGTGGTGTTTTCTAAAATCAGGATAACTATGAGAGAAGTATGGAGTTTAAGGTAAATCGAGCAGGATTTAATAAATAATTAGAGTTGTGGATCAGTAATTAAATTAGTAACAAAGGCACAATGTTCGATTAACCCGGTAAATAACTTGCGCAAAACAACAAACTAATTAATTTTGTTATTGTTGCGAAAAAGCGCAAACACTGATTCGATCCAATTCTTGGCGATTTCATGCGTAACTTTTATTTCCAACCAGTTTCAACTTCGCGCGGTTCCTATTTCTCGTCAGAGTAGATTTTATGGTTGAGTTGTCAAACAGAAAATGAGACGGAGATGCTATAAACACGGTGAAAGTGCTACTGAGAGAAAGAGCAGGTCATATTTTTTTGGGTTGAATCTGAAATTTAATGCTTTCAACTCAATAATACTTAAAACTTTGTTCAAATTACGTCAGAAGCATCCCGTCCAAACGGCCATTTGCATGTATAATGATGATAGGGTATCAGCGCTGTTCATTATTGCTTGTAAATTGCAACGAGCTCGTTTCCCGGGCAGGATTTGCGTGGCGTGACCTATTTTCAGTTCAGTAGAGCAGTCCCTATATAGGCTACCTACGCTCCTGGTCGATACAGTTTATGACCTAATTGACACGTCCTAATATACTCAGTGTCACTATATATGACGAAACAACTAGACATTTAAATATGTGGGCTTGGCTGGCTGATTAATAGATAAAAAAACATAAATTCATTAAATAAAACTGGTTTGTTGGCTACCTGTTGGCATATAAAACACACCCATATCACACAAAAAAGCTATAGTAAAAACATGAATAACAAAGTTACTGTTAATAAATAGTTTTTATGTGATTGTCCTATGAAATTATTTGCTCGGTTTTGTTGTTCTCATCTCTCTGTTATTTATGAAAAACTTATACTTTGCAAATTTTATTAGATGTTTCAAGGCAAGCATTTAGTAGTCCTTCATGTTTAGTACTTTTTGCTTATTAAGGAAATAAACCATTTGAAAAGCTATGATAAACTAATCTGTCTGGAAGAGTCCAGGGTGAAATGTTTTTAAACGCTGTTGCTAAAGAATACTGTCTCTTTCAGGGCGAGATAATGGAGTGTCCGCTATGCCTGACCATGATGCCGAGCAGTTCCATGGTGCGGCTGGCGTGGTGCCCGCATCGATGCTGCGAGCCCTGTCTCCGGCAGTACCTGGCGATAGAGATCTTCGAGGCAAGAGTTCCGGTCAACTGCCCCGTCTGCCATGAAAACATGCATCCGTCAGGTAAGGTAATGCTTATGTAGACTAGGTAGCGTCTTGTTATCAACAGGTGTCAAAGTAACTGGACATAAAAAGACTTTTTAGAAATAATTTACCTAGTTGATTAGGATATAAATCTTAAACATCTTAGACTACCGAGTTGCTATTACTTGCAATTATGTAGTTGCAATACTTTTTCTATGAAATATTATTGCGCTAATGATTATTTATAAAATGACCTTTGACGTCGTAACGAGTCATCATGAAAGAATATCATGAAGAAAATAACGAGTCTTCATGAAATCGACCTTGTGTGTAAACGTCGCGTCCCTGCCAAGATCGATAATTTATATGCACATGCAAAGAGAACTCTCTCGTAATCGCTTTTTACGTAAAGAGTTGATGTTCTTTTCTTACATTATTTACGTTGTTGAAAAATATATGAGCTTGCGGTCGGGAAAATCCTAGATTGAATCATTTGACTACTCTCAGGGGGCCGACCGTCGGTTTGTAATCATATACTTCCCTTCTTTTCTAGTACAACTAGTTATTTCGTATTGTTACAGTATTACTTGGTGTTTTATTCTATTCTTGACGATCTTGTGGGTTAAAAGTCCTGCTACTTCTAGTCTTTATAGCTCATCGTTAACCAAAATCTGATCTTGTTTTGCTATAAGCGCCGCAGCAGACTCTGCGAGGATAGCCGTTATAATCATTTCTCCTCATACTGATATCAACTCTATAAGGTGTTGAAGCGTACCGCTAGTCCGGTCTATAAGTAATCTATTAGGTGCTGTGTTACGTCTATAACAATTTGTTGCGTAACACGCCATGAAAGGAAACAGAAGGGCGACGGCGAGTACATTTGTCATGCTCATTCACGTGCACACGCGGCCGTCACTAAGGCGAGACAAATGGGACATTTACCCCAAACAACTATACTTACTACACTAGCACTATAGACCATGATCTAATCGTTCCAGTGGGTGACATCAAGCGGCCAAATACCTATGAATGTCTTTCTTGATTACAATTTGTTCTAAATTCGGCATCGGTCTGGTTACATTATTTGTTCGTGAAAACAATATCTTCAAATCACATTGGTTCGGTTTCTTAGCGCTCGTGACCTTGATAAGTATAGGCGACAAAGAAATTGGTTTACCACTCTAAGGCTGAATATCATTTGCACGTACAAAACGTCAAGGGCTATTTTCGCTTGACAGATTAATAACTGCTACGTCAGAATCTGTCAATCTGTAATCCTTAGCGAATAATTATGTTACTGGGAGATGTCATCAAAAGTGGTAAACCAATTTCTTTGTCGCCTATACATACTAGATTCTGCAAACATAGGCAACATTATATTTTTAACATTACGTTAGAGAAGATGTTTTTTTTTTAAAGAGTGTTGTAACTTTGAAACCTTATCACACGCTATGATTTTCAGTGACATCACAAATTTCCGCGACGCGTCGTCAGAATAAGAAATATACCCCTATAATTTTAGGCAAAATGATGTATGTTTATACATCCCGCCTGGTAATTAGTAGTGCTCTTGTGGTACAGCCAGAAGCTAATTTATTGCTTGAGTGACTTTGAAAGACGATCTCTGCCGCGATGGGTGACGGATAAAATACCTACCGATAGTGATATGCTTTAATAATCTTTATAGAAGAGTCTTTAAAGAAGGTATATAATATACTAGGTATGCGATTTATAACCGTTGTAAAACATCGGGTACTGACTAAGCCATGCAATGCAAACAGTACCTAGTTTTATATTCTTATGTCAGACAATGATTAAGCACATTAAATCTACGAGGGATTTGGAAATAATTCGCCTTGAATGGTCATTATCTATTCATAATAAATGCCTGAACTCGACTGGCTATTTAATATGCAGCCTCCACAATGACTATTTTCACAATTCCATTCGTTTCCAATCGAATGTGGGTCAAAACCGCAAGTCTAGCCGACAGATGACCAAGAATATGAAATAAAATATGCTCACATAACCATTCCTCTCAGCCTCTTGAAACACGAAGAAGTCTAAATCTGGTTGACACATTTTGGTACATGTTTACATTGCACAGTAATCCGTTTAATAAGTTAATTGCAAGTATATGTTACAAAACTGATTACTATGCATAGAATACTATCTCAACCATAGTTGTCATTCGCATACCTGGTGTCATTCTGTTGCGCCTATCTGTAAATACTTTAACGGCCGGTTTCTCGAACGATGATCAACGAAAAAATCTAATAATTACTATGTGTCAAACTCGGATCAATCGTGATTTGGGTTTCCAGAAACCGGCCGTAAAAGTTCCCCAGCAGATCGGCCACCAAATACAAACAACCTTTTTGTTAATTTAAATGTGTTTGGAACTAAGTAATATTTGATTTTGATTCGCCAAGCATTGTTGAATTAATAAATCAGAGTATTGATGTGTGGTTTAACTCGAATCAATTATCAATCAGATTACGATTGAAAAGTCACGTAGCCCAGTCCTACTTCGTAGCGCTGATCAAAGTTCTGAGAAACTCGCCTCATGGTTTGCCACAAGTATTTTAATCTACGTACTGCACGTGGTAGAGCTTCTTTTAATATTGATGGTAGCTATTTCTGCTGCGAAGCAGTGACGTTCGTAATACTGTGTTCCGGTTTCAAGGGTGTCATAATAAGCAAGAAACTTGCGTCTTAGAGTGATGATTCACAGGGCAAGTTCCTACATACGAGTACATAAGAGAGACAAAGTTTTTGAGAGAGATTCCTTTAAAAAAAACTCCGTGTGTAGCCAAGATGTAAAGCGAGTTCACTATAAAATGTTTCTTGATATATGATGCACTTATGGACTGCATTTCTGTCGATATTATCAGAAGTGCATGAGGAAACGCACACGAATCATAACAATGGGATCGTTTTCATTGTGGGAGCGATAATGATGCAATGCTACGTCTAATTTATACAATGTAGCACAGATCATTTTTTCCTGATTGAATACGTAAGCATTCCCAACTTTATGGTTTAGTTAGGCACGGCACGACACGACGTGACACGACACGACACGACAGTTGTGGTCAAGGAAAACCACGAGCACGGGAGCGAAGGCCTTCTACAAATTCTAAGCAAGCTGCAAACTTATTGTCTGACTCAGCTGGTAATCGGAATCGGTCTCAATTGTTAATCCTGTTACTAAATTGAATATGAAGTTATTTTTTCCCTTAACTTATTCTGTCCAATCCTACTACAAGGCAGGGCAAAATTTAACATCAGATGAGAGTTGCGGTCAAACGTTTGCATATAATACAAAAAAAAAATTGTAACGCTCGAGAAATAACTAATGTACCTATTTGTATGAATGTTCTAATCACAATATAATTTGTATTGCTATTGGTACGCTTGACGTATGAACAGGTTTGTAAAGCAATAAGGTTGCCGGTTAAAATCTCTTTTCCGTATAAGCCGTCAAAACCACAAAGGCAATACTCAGGCATGTATATTCACTGTATGTATTCAAAAAGGTCTGTTTTATTACATTTTCTAGTTACGTTTCCACAGAAACCTCTTGGGAATCTCCAAGAAGTCATTATTTGATAATAAAACGAAAATATTGCTGCTCCATTATTTATGACAGCTGGAACTGAGTTCCCTGCTTTCATCCAACTAATGATGGAAATAAACTCTTCAATTCTTGTTGGTTGTTTATTTCTTAGAATCGTGGTTTTATTCAATAAACAATTATTGACGACTTCCCTACTAATTATTGACTACTATATAATGAAATTATTCTTTTTTAAATGAAATATATTATAAATATGATCCTCGATGATTTCGAGAGGGACTGGTGGACGAAAGCAGAGAGCATGGATGAGTGGAAGGATTTGGGAGAGACCTTTGCCCAGCAGTGGGACGAGATAGGTTAGGAAAAAAATGAAATAATATATCTGAAAAACTAAACCTAGCCGAATAGGTTCTTTATGCGTAATACTTAATCTACAGAGTTATTTACCGAAAACTATTTTATACGAGAGAGTGGGAGTATGTTCATAATAACAGTTCAAAACGTACAAATCACAGGCATGTGCGTCTACTTTTATAATATTGGCTCTGCCGATCTGGGTTTCCCCATGTTTTTCCTCGTTATGATTTACAGAGCGAATACATCGGCCGTTAAGTTTGGATAGTCTGACCAGCAATCTATTGGATCCATCACGCTGTCAGCAAACAATTGATACGAAATACCCAGATCATATTAGCTATTATTGTTTTTTTTATTGCCGACTATCGTTGGTTGTAAGTCCGTCTTATGCTGAGTCAGTGTCCGTTTTGTGTTTGGTTTCAATTATAAAATTATAAGTACCTTTAGTAATTAGTTTTTGTATCGCATATAAATTATTTCTTTCTTTCTTTCAATTTTTTGGATGAAACTTTCTTTCAGACCATGATTCATGTGATGAATAATGCTCTTTGAATACCTTTGTTTGTATTAGACAAAGCAATAAGCTTATGGCTATTGCATGTTGGTTGGTATTGCATGGAATTGTTTTTTTATTTTACAAATAGTATCACGAGCATGCAATAACCTTGCTCCATGGCGTGAGATCCTATATGCTAATTTCAAGTGCATTGCTAATAGCTTAGAAAGGTTTTCATTTTAGTATTCCAAGATTTTTTATACGGAATCTCTTTGTTTTTCTACTTTCTAGACTAAGGTTATTATTACCTGATTTTATTTATTCATGGTTTGATGAATTCCAGTTAAATCCTTAGAGAAATCTTTGTTACTTCTTCGACCTTTATATTTTGGTCCGTATCGCCATAAAAAGCCGCGCTAGCTCAACAAAGAAATCCACCATATCATTCGTTTACCATACATGTCTTCTATTAAAAAATGTTAATGGTGGATTACCTATTTTAATAGATCTTTTGTATTTTTCCAGATGTCCGCAGAATAGTGGACAATCCGATGATGTACGAGAAATACGAAGAGTTCTCTGTGAGACGCGCGCTCGCCGCTGACCCAGACACGAGATGGTGTCCAGCTCCTGACTGCAGGTATACTATCAAGATGTTCCTCAATAGAAGATCGATAATCATACCGTAAAGTGGTTGTGATTTTCATGTGTTCACGTTACATAGCGCAAAGTCAATGACAGCTTAAATGTGGAGCAAGCTAAAGAACAAACCTGTACTTCAACTTTACTAATTGAATGTTCGTATTCATGACTAAGAAATTGGCTATGTTGAATTGATACGCTATTAATTTTGATGGTCTACTAGTACACATTAAAAAGAGTATAGTTCCACGCAGACAGCATTAAATTGTCTACGAGCAACTATTCAAAATAAACTTATAGTTTTGACATTATCAGTTTCTTTAGTTAATCATGACCTGTATGTGAACAAAGTCTGCTATTATTTCGATAGAAATAGTCTTTAATTTCGGGATGCGACTGAAGATCGCTCTTAATACTCCCAATCTTATCCTCCTTGTTACTTCTCTTACAATAAGATCGCTATTCTCTTTCTCACTTCATTTGCAATAACACAGTCATGTTATCCAGTTTCGCAGTAGTGGCGACAGGGTGCGCGTCTTGTCCAAAGCTAACCTGTCTCGCGGCGGGTTGCGGAGCGTCTTTCTGTTACCACTGCAAGGCAGCCTGGCATCCCACACAGACCTGTGATGCAGCCCGGAGGTCCCGACAACCCCCGCCGCGAGCGCCCAGATCTGATCACTCCGATCAAGAAAATGGTGAGTGGAACGAAGCTTGTCCGCTTAGCATCATCTGCCTTGATAACTCTTTGGAATATGTAGACTGCTAAAACAAATGATCGTGTTTACTCCCTTTGGTTTAGAAAAGTTATCTAGGCAGCTCATGCTATTGCTGCGTTGTGTGATCCAAGACTGTGGGCGATGAGCTGACGATTCTGTCGGTTGATAGGATAGAATAGTCTTAGGTGCTTATGATAAGCATGCTGATTTTTTTTTATTGGTATATATGGCGTATCGGACTCGTTAGTCCACCCGTGCCCGATGAAATTCTCGTTATATAGTGTATAGTCATATAGTTCGCCAATTGGATAAGATTGAGTTTTAGGCCATACGAGCAGTAGAAAAGAGCGTCCAAAAATGAATACCACGCGTCGCGGAGTTATGTAGTAACGTTAATATTTTAGCGGCAATAGACCCTAGAAATTACAACATTTTAGAGCGTTTATTTAGTACCATATTTTAGTTTAAAATAGAACGGTTTTATTGTGTAGTAGTAGGTTTGAGTATGACAGTCGGGTAAAATAGATTATTTGTCGGCGCCGCAGACGGTCACCGGACAGGCAACATTCGCGGTCCACTGTTGATGCAGTCCCTTCGGGCTCCAAGACGACGGCGAAGGGCTAAAGGCAGACGTGAGAAAGACGATGGTAAGTATTTAGCAGTACTTTGCACGAATACAGACAGATAGATAGAATAGACAATATAGTGTGAAGGATTACCCTCCTCAGTCAAGTTGTCGGACTTAATTGACTAAAGAAGGTGCACAATGGTGCAAATGCAAATTCGTATTTATCTTAGCTAACACGTGTGGTATAAGGAAAGGCAAGCTAGCTATATCAATCTTGTGACGTGGACAGCACAGTGACTCGTATGGTAAGTAGCTGTATTTGCATTAGACGTCAGTAAAGCACAAGCATGCTTGGATGCTCGAGTAGCACTTTAGCGGAGAACGGTAAGATATTGAACTATGTCCGGGCACCAAACGGGTTTTTAGTTTTTTAGTAAGTAATTAGAACTAGGCAGCTTGGGAGGTTCTAGAATAGGCGTTTAGATATTTTACACGGAAGAAGGAACTACGCACCGACAACCCTGCAGAATTGCATTTGATTCTGTTTTTGTTTTACTTTCGTGGTGTTATATCATTTTTGTGTTTTTACCCCTCATAAAAACCAGGGATTCTCATCGATAAATCAGCTCTGCAGGGTTTACGGTGGTTGTACGGCACGCCATCTTGTCTAGTGACGTACCACATTAGAGGCTCATAGAGCCAAGTTGAGGCTATAGCTTGATAGTAATTGTTATCGTTTAAATGGAACGTTCAAGATATTATAACTGCCTGTATGCTGTCTACAATAGGATTGCGTTGCAACAGTGTTGTCTCCTACTTGAAGCGTTATTGACATTGCTCAGCACGTGGAATCATCGTGCAATCAGAAGTTACGTCTTATGGTTATTCTTGAAGTGGAATCAAATGAGCACATTAAGCTGTAGTTGTATTAGGGCCCCCGCAAACTGCAGACTTTTTATCGGCCGATAGTTTGGTCGGTTTCTTAATCAGTATGAAGACTGAATCACATACATCTTCATACTGACTAAGAAGCCGACTAAACCATCGGCCGATAAAAAGTCTGCAGTTTGCGGGGCCCTTAAGGTCACAGCTCATTAGAGCCACCCGGCACTCACTCCTTGACCTTTAAGCTGTAGTGATGGTGCAAGCTTCGGGTGAGCACGAATGAATGTGACAATTGTAAACGTATCGAAACAGTGACGTATTTGAGAAACACTGCGCGTCAACATCAGCTTTACTGTCGAACGTTGCAGCGGTAGCGCGTTGTGTATGTGAAAACGTTACGTTTAAGTTTGCCACATTTGTTTGTGCTCTGCCCTAAGGTGATGTTGACGGTATCTGTAAGAAGGAAAGCGAATTTGTAAAGCGTGCTATAGGAATATGTAGCAAATCACTTTAGGACGTAAAGTTATCGCACCGGCTATAACGTTCGAACTAGAACACAGCCATGCTAGCACTGGCGGCAGAATTATCCGATGTGCTTGCTAAAAACTCCTTTAAAAATCGTCATGAGTCTTACTTAACTCTGAACTATTGACTTAATAGTAAATGTATGTATTCCAGGTGAAGTGCTTATTTGTAAATGTATGTATTCCAGATGAAGTGATTAATTGTAAATGTATGTATTCCAGATGAAGTGCTTAATTGTAAATGTATGCATTCCAGATGAAGTGCTCATTTGTAAACGTATGTATTCCAGGTGAAGTGCTAATTTGTAAATGTATGTATTCCAGGTGAAGTGAAGCCATGCCCGCGCTGTTCAGTGCTGATAGTGAAAGTGGAGGACGGTTCGTGTAATCACATGGTGTGCTGCGTTTGTGGGGCAGAGTTCTGCTGGCTTTGTATGAAGGAAGTCTCCGACCTGCATTATCTAAGGTGAGTTATTTTAAACGGGAAAAGCGGGAATACAGAAATCAATAACGGAATAACTTTGATTAAAGGAATTTTTAATGGACCGAAGTTCCGAAAAATTCGGAACTTTTTTTGTTTTTCGATGTCGCTATTAAATTTGTATAAAAGCTAGAAAGCGCTGAACGCGAAAACTTTTGTGTTGCGATTATTACATTGTGAATGTGAAGTCCTCTTCCGAAGATACTTTATTATATATGAACGGAATCCGTTCAATAAAGTACATTTGAACTATACTGGATTTGCATTCATTTGAAACTCCTCTTGGGAACGTGACCTTTTACTTATTTATTTATTTTAATTTACAGGAAAACAAACAGTCTTATAAACTATATCTAAACTAAAATTATATCTGCTGACCAGTTATACGTAAAGGTAGACTTTCGAGCAGAGCGGCTCCGGCGTCACTGACGCAGCGATAGTAACGCGGCGATAGAGCGATAGTATTATGCAGTACGGTGTCGCGGCGACAGTGACGCCACGTTCGAACGCTAGTTCATACGTTTCCGTACTGCATAATACTATCGCTCTATCGCCGCGTTGACGCCGGAGCCGCTCTGCTCGAAAGTCTACCTTTACAGTTGCTATAGTACAGATGGCTTAGTCCGAGCTTGCATTTTAAAACTCCCTACTCTCGAGCCGACAGTCGTCTCTCGGATATCCATACAAAAATGTATGGACATCCGAGAGACGACTGTCGGCTTAGTCCGAGCTTGCATTTTAAAACTCCCTACTCTCGAGCCGACAGTCGTCTCTCGGATGTCCATACATTTTTGTATGGATATCCGAGAGACGACTCTCGGCTCGAGAGTAGGGATTTTTAAAATACAAGCTCGGACTAAGCCCTCAGTATTGCGTTTCAGTCCGAGCGGCTGCACGTTCTGGGGCAAGAAGCCGTGGTCGCGCAAGAAGAAGCTGCTGTGGCAGTTGGGCACGCTGGCGGGCGCGCCGCTCGGCATCGCCGTCGTGGCCGGCGTGGCGCTGCCCGCGCTGCTCGTGGGCCTGCCGCTGTGGGCCGGCCGCCGCGCGCAGCGCCGTCTGCGTCGCGCCACGCCCGCGCGCCGCCGCGCCGCCGTCGCCGCCGCCGTCGCCGCCGCGGTCAGTCACCATTATACTTAGCACTCACAAGGCCCGACGGGCCGTGAGAGGTTTATGTCAGTTTGAGGCATAACCTCCTGCTCTAACAGGCAGTAGGTCTCATGGATGATCTGATGATGATGGAGATGGATTTCCTCACGTAAAAAAACGTTATCATTCCCACGCTCATTTCTCGCGCTGTTGCAGCTGCTATCAGTACATGTAACGTTGGTCTCTCCCATGACGCGCCAATGAGCCCGGTTTTGGGCTATTCTCATTAAGACTTTATAGGCAGCAGATTTTATAGGAACTACATAATTATTTTTGTTAGAGAAGAGTGCTTAAAAAAGTTACATATTACCAAAACAAAGAAGCTGTAAGTAATTCAAACTAACAATTTTTTTTTCTATTTCAGTTGGTAGTATCCCCACTAGTCGCAGGCCTAGCGGTCGGTATTGGAGTCCCCATTCTACTATTCTACGTGTACGGAGTGGTCCCCGTGTCGTTGTGTCGCGCGGGGGGCTGCGCGGGCGCCTGCGGGGGGGGAGGGGGCGGCGCCAGGGAGGGCGCGGGGGGGAGCCACAACGTGCCGCGGGGGGGAGGGGGACGATTCGACGCGGAACACTTGCCCGACGACGCGGCTTCTAGAAGACTGGAACCTAGCATCGGTAAGATTACTATTACATATTCTAAATCATAAAATGAGTGTTGTAGATGAAGAGAAAGATGATAAAGAGTGAGAGAAGGATTTTAAAGGCTTGTTTGGAGTTTGAGTTTCGACAGTTTGCTGTCGAAACTCAAACGCTAGGAAAAATAATATACACGGAGGAAAACTACTTTTTAATAGAATTGTTATAAAGATTTCAAATTGAATCTGCATTCGATGAGACCGTAGTGAGCATACAAGCGTTATTTTAGAAATAAGAGAGAGAAATTGAATATTATGTAGATAAGATTTTTAAATGTAGCCATAAACATCTGTTTGTAATAATATGGAGTGTTCATATGGAACAGTTTGTACATCAATTAAAATTAAAATGTATTTGTGTTGTATTGCAGGTGACGCGTCCATATCTCTGGGCTCGGCGCAGGTGGAGGCGCGCGCGTCGTCGCTGGGCGCGCTGGCGGGCTCGCTGGGCGGCCAGTCCGCGCCCTCGCCGCCCGCGCAGCGCCTCGAGGTCACCGCCGACGTGGACGCGTGGCCCGACCTGCCCGACGCGCCTGACAGACCCGACGCCCCCGACCTGCCCGACGCACCCGACGCGCCCGACCCCGCGCCCGGCTCGCGCGCCGCTCGACTGAGAAGCCTGTTCCTATACGGCTCCGCCATCCCCCCTCCCGCGCCGGACATCGCCACCGCCGAGGCCGGGCAGGTCGTTCACCCCATCCCGCCGGCTGCGCCGATCTGCGGCAGTCCGCAGCGAACGTAGCGAATGTCCGATACCGTGGTGCGGGACGAACCCATGTGAAGTGACGCGCGCTCGGCCTAAGTTCCCGCGCCGGCCGGTCGGATCGTTCATCTCCCGAGAGATTGGGAGCGATTTATTGTTGTGAACTGCCCGCTCGATGGAGCTAACGAAATAGAGCTTTACCGTGTATGCGAGGTCGCGATGAGGGAAAGTGATTCCGAGCTTCGATAGCGACCCCTCCGGCCGTGGAGGTCGACGAGAGCTTTTTCATATGTAGATGCCGTTCGATACCTCACGAGAGCGGACGCTCGGACTTTTCTATATTGGATTTACGCAACGTCGAGGAACCCGTGTTCTCCAAGTGGACTCGTAGTGCGACTGTTGTATAAAGTTGTAAACTGTTAGTGAAGTGTAAAAATGTTTTGTTCCGGGCACGGCGCGTCGGCGACGGAACTCCAGCTCAATTATAACGCAAGCCTAGCTTGCACTAAGCGGTGGGCGCATGTTATATGGAAATATTTTGAAATATGATCCAACGCAGATTGTGCGGTAGGACGCTTGTTATGCCTTCAAACTGCGGCCGATTGTATTCAAGCTAGCTAGAAATTATGTATACCTTTTGTATCAATGGAATATCTACGTCATCTGGCTCTTGAAGCCGATACGAACTTACTTAATTGTATCTTATAGGCCACACTATGTGTAAATAATTCCATGATATGAATGCGTCAGCTGTGAACCGAGCGGTGTACTCTCTATGTATGAATAAGTTGTGTAAATAGGTGTGAGGGTGTGTGAGTGAGTGGCGTTTTCCGTCCGCGCGCCGCGGCCGCTCGACCTGTGCCAATCGTTACGTGTAAGGAAAAGCTCCGATGTGATTTAGTTGGATTTAGCTAAACTATGATTATCCGAGTTCCCGTGTTCGGCAGCCCTATAGTTGTATTCGATAGATGTCATAGATGCTTTCGCTTTTGGAGCAGTGTTACTCTATCAGATATTTGTGATACTTTGAATAATAATTACTGTTAATCTAAACTAAATTATTTAATTTTTTCACGAAGTAGGCAGATTGTAAGTAATTATAAATCATAAAAGTATGTTATTGTGAATCATGTAAAATATAAACTATGTGATTAAAATATGATTAAACCTTAAAACAGATTAAATTATTATTTAATCCCGTTTACCTAAAATTTATACAAGCCAGGCTTCAATTTATTTTCGAGTGAAACCGTATTTACAAACCTGTGTTCCTGGAATCTATTTAAACGCTACGTTATGTATGAGCACTCAAATGAGCATGTTCTGACAATATAGAAAAATCTACCGAAAATTATCAAAGCCTAAACCTACATGTATCCTACAACTATACCGTGTAGTAACCTACATGTATACTAAAGACCCATTTGTCTGGCTTACACACTGTCATAGGCTAGAACTTCGGTGTTTTTACCTCAATTTCGATTAAGATTTTCAGACAGCACAGCACTAATACTGCATTAAATAACTGCGTGCTCAAATTATCTAAGTGCTTGCTAGGACATGAATACTTTACCTTGTCTTTTTAATTATCTAACACTCCCAAAGGATCACTTCCTCTAAAATAAAAGAAGCAAAAACATTTTCAGATTATTTATTCATTGCTACAGTATGCCAAAGATTTGTAGGCGTAATCCCGATAACTTATAGATAGTATAAACAACTTGAGATACATATACTATTTAGGTATATAAGTTTCACAAATTCATAGAATAAAAATATTCATATATGGCTGTGCGCAAATCACAAACAAGATTCAGTGTCTGACCGCGAGTCTGCGATGAAATAAACAAGTCCGAAATAATATTCGTACAAGATTTTAGAGGTACAGTCAGCAGCATAAGTCAATTAACAACATGCCTTTTTTTAATTTTTATATAACTTTAACACAGTACATATAAATTGCTATAAATAATCACCAAACTCTTGCAAAAGTTACAAAACAAATATTTTAAAGAAAAATAATGAACCTTGACAATTGGTAGTAAATTGTTCACGAACTTATGTTGCCGACTGTGCATTGCCTATTCGTTTACGTTAGCGTTTCTGTAGCTCTACCATGAGTTTTTACTATACTATATTTACTACACTCGCTAGCGTCTGTAGTTAAAAAAATGTATGAAGATTTGTACAGCGCCTCTAGCGGATAGTTGGGTACTAAAATTTGTCATACTAATATTGACGTAACTACTGTAGTAAAGTCAGGCGATTTTACTGTGACATCTCATGGTAGAGGTACTGTTGTTTTTTCAATGTTGCATACATAATGTGGCCAGACCATTTTATGTTATTCTCGCTCTGCCAGTTCAAGTAAATGTCTCTAACACTTCATATTACGTTCAGACATGCCAAGAAGCACCGCATTTGACTAAGTATAGTAGTTAAGTAGTATATCGAAACTTTAGTAAGAAGTTACCAGCAATCTATATAGCCGAATTTGAAAGTAGCTACGAATCTCAACAATTGGAATGTAAAAAGTCTGCTAATCATTTGGCCAGTAAACATTAGAGGCACGATTCATTTTCGTATAAAATATAATATTTTACCCATTTTTTACACTTTACACAAGTAGTTTTTAAAATTATATTGTCGATTCACTTCAAAACAGAAGTCAATATGGGTAAATAATTGATTTATATTGATTCTACAGACTCATTCTAATTGAGTATAATATAAATAATACATTTATTACAACAACTGCTATCACATTATGCTTAAAATTAAACTTAATTATAGGTATAATTATATATTTACATTAGGAATAACTAATCCAAGACTTTTCGGTCTTTAATTACTTATTTAACTGAATATTTGGCTGACAAGCTTAAATAGTGCATCACATCAATATTTCAAACTTACATTGCTTAATTACATATGACTGTTTTATGATGGTGTAGGTATTTGCGTAAGCACAAAATAGATCTTTTTTTTTATAATCTCTGTTTACGATCTTTATCATAAATACCAATAATAAATGCAAACAAATTTTAATTTGTATTTTAATGCAGCATGATTTATAAATGAATCATCACTTAATTATGATTATTTATACTTATTTTTAACATTATGACGCACTACATGGTTACGCTAAACATTAAAATCCACTATTTGTCATGTAAATTCAAAATAAATGAGCTTATTGCAGACATGTGACCCACGACTTATTGGAGTAATTAACTACACATAGTCAACAACATAAAGTTTAGATAAATTAAAATTATCAACTTTCTTTTTACATTATATAATTATGAAGTGATAACTAAATCTTAAAAGTACTCTCATGAAAGATTGACTATATGAAATTTGAAAAAAATCTTAAAAGCTCAACTTCTGATACTGACTAACAAAAGGAATCCATCAATTCTTAATTTTTGTTTAGATAGGACTTTTGACAATACGAAAAGCACCTTAGTACTATTTACGTTTTTTTTAGTTACCTAGCATGTTTTACGAATGAATGTTTGTTATTGTAAGTTAGTATGAGTGAACCTTGCCAGTACCGATTATGTGAAAGCTATAGAACTCGACAGGACTATCTGTGACACGGCCCTGCCTTAAATCACACTACAATAGTATTATGTAGTTTTAGAATATAAATAAACAAAATACCTTCTTCTGTGCTCAGAAGCAGTGTTTTTTTTATAATTTACATGTATTACATAATATGTATTTTTATTGAACTGCTTCCTGCGTTTGGATATACACATTTTTTTTTGTTGAATGGAATTAGGAGTCGTTGGCGTAGTTGGTTATAGCACACACGTATCAAGACGGTCAAGGGTTCAAATCTTATTCAACTCAATAACTTTTGGAACATTAAAAATCGTTACAACTATAGCTCATACTAGCATAATCTTATTATTAACAAATATTGGTTAATTTTATTTATATAAAGCTACTAGTTCAGTAAATGCCAGCAACATTTTATATAACTTGCATTGAACTGAACAAAAAATATTAAATTCTATACTAGGATGTAGGTTTTCTTGTTATGTTGGCAGAATGACTAATAAGTTTATTCGTCACATGTCTTTAGGACCCTAGGTGGGTAAGGAATTTAGTACACAATAAACAGAACAATAGGTTATGAGTCGATCCTCCCACCAAGAATAAATAATTGTGTGATGACAACAATAGTTGTTATACAACAACTACATATCGTTGCCATCACATAATTATTTGCAACTAAGCATATATAAATTCTTCTACATATAGATATGCTTAGTTTGAAACTTCAGGACTATGAGTACTATGCCTGGACAAATGTACTGGAATACCTTGTTATCTTAAAATGGAGTGTAAAGATGTGAATAACAGATTTTATATGAAACCAACATTGCTATGTTGGTTTATGCCATTTGTATGCCATTTCTGTCAAATCTCCGGATATTAAAATCTTTATACACTAATGCTTGGACGCTCTTACATCGTATTGAGTAAACTGACTGACTGATAACAACATCAATACAACTTCCTCTTATCGTGTCGATCAATACAACTGAAAGTCGTATGTAGTAGATCCGTCTCTCCAAGTAGGTTCATCAGCTACCTTCGCGCGGCAAAGTGGGCAGGTGTGCTCTCGGTCGAGCCAGGCTGAGATGCAAAGCTCGCAGAATATATGGCTGCAGCCGAGACGGACCGGGGTTGTATACTCGTCGTGGCAGATAGGGCACGAGTCGCCGGCCGTTAGTAGCTGTTCGCTAGTCGGCTTCGTGCCAAGGTTCTGAAGATCATATCATTTTATATAAGCACACTTATGACTAAACACAATAATCTTAGGTAGAGTATAATACAGAAATGAAATTTCGAAGTATTACGTTTTTTTTTCCTATCCTATCTCGTCCCACTGCTGGGCAAAGGTCTCCCCCAAATGCTTCCACTCATCCCTTCTTTCCGCTTTCGTCCACCAATTGCATGTAAATTTGAAGCAGCATTATTTAATTATTTATTATTTTTCAGAAATCGACAACAAATGATTTAAAAAAAGTCATCATATGTTTTTGATCTAATGCATTATGTAGCAGATACGGATACATACTATGCAATGTAATACAATTGAAAGAAAATAGACATAATCCTTTTCAAAATAAAAAAACACTCTGTATAGCCGACCATTCGGGCGTTTTCCAGTTTTCCATCAAGTTCAATTTATTCAAATCATTTTATTACTAAACTAAAAAGTTAAACAACTTACCACACTTTGCAATAGAGTCCAGGTGGCATTCTTAAAGAACCTCAGTTTCATAAGCAGTTCCACAGCCTTCGCTATCGCGTATATAGTGGTCAGAAATAATCCGACCATCTTCTCCGAACCCTCGTACGAGTTCATGAGGAAGAACACCCAGGGTTGGATGGGGAGGAGACATCGGTACAGATGAGACACTGCTTCCGTGAATAAGTACACCTTACCCTGGAAAATTCAATGTGCTATTAAAAACAAATTCATTGCATTTTCTTTCAAACATTTTGGCATCCTAGAATCATCTAGTATGTAAGACGATTCTAAATGATCCTTGTGATTTTATTGAATAAAGAAATTTTGACTTTGACTTTGTGTTAGGCGTTTTTTGTGAACTGTTTGAAAAAAGTAATTATCAAAGAAATAAATGCGAAAGTAATTATATAAATCAGTATTCATTTACATTTTAGTTTGGAACTAGATAGCATTGTGTGCTAAGTTCATGAATATTTATATATTAACCATGAATGTAAAATGATTAAGAAATATCTGGAATATGTAGGTTCCGATACAAGTGTTGTGCGTAGTTGCTGTGGTTATCAAATTATGAAAACTAGGTTCCTTTCATTTGTATAAGACATTAAAAAAGCAACATATCAATGCTGATTATTCAAGAGCAGGTTTGATTACAACTGCTCCAAATATATAGCCTAGCATGTATTATCAAATTGAAAATTCATGAGAACATACCCTCTTTTGAAATGGCAATATACATGCCGGCATCATAGTAACCAGCAGTTTGAAGTCCACTGTGATGATCTTAACAATGATGTCGGTCAATGACACCAGCCAGAGTAACTCCCACGCATCAAGTTCAGAAAACCCGGGGAACATTATAACGTTGGGTAGTAACTTATCATGACCAAACAGAAAATGCACCACAAAAATGCAGCTGGTTGTGAATAGCAGCTCGCTGAATAGTGCTAGGAGGCTTCGGTTTGTTTGCTTTCCGTGTTCCCTGTAAAATAAAATAGATTATATCTTTAGATATATAGATTTATTTATTGTATCATGTTGGTTACAATTATAGGACTTAAATAATATTAGAGGCGAACATGACCCCCACTGGGGTTGTTTTTATAGTTGCCTAATAGGCAACTTGGTTCTTAAAATAATCCAAAAATATTTATGTGGCTTAATTTGGTAAATTATTACCTATAAGTAAGTACATAGACTTTCATAACAATAAACTGTATTAAAAAGTTACCTTCTAACAAGTCCATTGCAGTGTACAAACGTCGAGAACAGTATTATGAACACAAACAGCCCTTCTCTACTGTCGTACATGAACTTTATAAATAGTATAAAGTAGAAAGGTGCGTAGCCTATCAATACATTCAGAGTTTGCCGAATGTCTACAACCTGCAACAAATGTATTAAAGTTTATATTAAAATAAGAAAAAAACACTGTACAACTATGGCTATGATTAAATAATAAAAAATAATAATAATAAATAAATAATGCTGGACAATCCACACAACATCATCTAGCCCCAAGCTAAGCAGAGCTTGTGTTATGGGTACTAGAAGACTGACATACTTAATACAATACATTACATAGATAGATATATTTTATTATACATATAATACCCAGAACACCCGGAATAAATATTTGCAGAACATACAAACATTTATCCCAAGGCGGGAATCGAACCCGCAACCTTCCGCGCCAGAGGCGGACCATCGAACAGTACTTAATTTTTTTTTACTGAAACTAACAGTAAACATAATAAGATTTTACATATTTCAACAATGTGTCTTGTAACAGCAAAAGCTGCTCGTCTATAAATACTAGTGTAACTGGATTTGGCTAACTTTTAAGTGTTCATATTTTAATACATCCTCCATATTTGGGGGCCAAAATGTCACATTTGAATTTGATGTTAAAAACAAACTTACAACTATTATAGTTTTAACAAAATGTTGAGCTATCTACAGACCATTGCAAACGATCTATAGATAGTTCAACCTGTCCAAATGAGTAAAATGTTAAATGAAGTCACAGTTAAAAAAAATGAATAATAAGTATTGTTCAACAAAAAAAAACTTCAAAACAATGGTTATTCAGAAGTCTCTCAAGGCTCTATAAAAGAGTTCTGTTTGACACTGATTTTGACACCCTGTATACACTTTACAGTTTTATTGTGTACTAATATTAAATTGATGATGGTCTCTGAAGTATAATACTAGAAAGACTAATACTATTTATATACTGTTGTTAACATATTTTTTTTTTAACCTATGCTGTCCCACTGCTGGGCAAAGGTCTTCGCTCCTCTCCTTCCATTTTTCTCTATCCCTGGCTAACTTAACATATTGCAAAATAAAGATATTTGATTTATCAATGTGTTATGTTTTTACCTGTGGTGTTCCATCATCACTCTGGCTCTCATTATCTGCGTTGTCATGTATATTGTTGTTATTAGCCGGGTTCACGGACACATTGATATCCTGGGGCTCTTCAACCTCAGGGGTATTTGATTCGGGTGACATACTAACGCTGCCATCGAAGCTAGTCTGCGTTCCTCTCTCTGTGATAACATAGGTCTGGGCGTTCGGCCCCAAGTTCACATGTGCTATGGAACTTCTCGGCCGTTGTACTTGTAACCGTTCCGTGTCAGTGATCTGATGAGTTCCCGGTGTGTTTCGCGGAAGCCATGTCGGTAGTGACAGTCTGGCACTATTACCCTGAATTAAATATGTTATTGTAAAAATATAAAAAATCTGGCTGTTCTTGTATTTTACTTGACCTAATATAATTATGTAACATATTTTTATGAGAATGCCTGTAACTATGGCTCACCTATGTAAAGTTGTTAAAAGCCATTTTGTGGTAAACTGTAAAATAGTAAACTTTAGGTACATTTGAGTTAGCCCATTTCATGCTTGTAACTTTAAAACCAATCAGTTACTATTACTTTTGGCAGTATTTATAACAACACGCAGGTATTCGTAGTGTCTAAGAAAGCATGATAATATGATGGAAGCTTAGGTATGATGACTAATAAGTACCTTTACAATTGCATCACAATAATTTATTCAAAGAAGCAATACGTTACGTACCATACGAGCATTCTCAACAAGGGGTCTAATTTCCCTGAAGACACTGTTGAGACGGTCTCCAAAGCCCAAACTATTTCTATGTGGGGCTTGGGGCTGCAGTCGAGCCTCCCTGCTAGTGGACGGATCAAGTCTGCGATAATTTCGCGGAGTAGCCTCCGCAGAATCTTCGTCATCTATATCTAGATTAACTTGGTGGGATTGAGCCATTGCCACAGCACTATATTAATACTAGATAATCACAAATTACGTAAAAAAATACTAGCATTTCCAAAATATTTTGAGCAGCGAAAGAAAACGGAAACGAAGGTCAATCGATTTTGTTTGATTGATTCGATTTTGATTACTACAAAATTGACATTGAGTGACATTAAGACATGACATATGATACCAATTTTTCAACAAAGAGAATGGGCAATTCTTTAAGGAGAGTGGGCACGAATAAAAATTTCATGTGTCAGTGACATGTAAAAGTTGACCATGTTTGAATAGATAACTAACCTACTTGAATAACTATTTCTGTCTACTCATGTTTTATGCTTTGACTGAAGCTTTTCTATATACTCGCTAAATAAAATCATAAGGTAGGTAGGTACTACTCTGCGCTAACATTTTGTAAAATGGACCGTTATGCTATATCAATTAGTTTTGAATTACTATTGTATGCACGTATAACTATCCTGTGCTCTTTCTTTCAATAGGCAGGTTGATTAAATAATACAGGTTAATTCACTGATAATCTTTTATTTTCAATTTGGTTTTTGTTATAAGTCAATAGACCGATTATGAATATCTAGTTTTGATACAATGAGCAAATAACACCCCTACTGTTCACGATTATTTTTCGGTAGATAGTGCATTTCATACATATATAATTATGCCGCACTATGTAGATATTCCTACATAAATTCAGTCTTTCATAATAGGCTTCAACAGTGCTCGATACAGTAGGTACCTAGGTAATTTATTTCACTGAATTCATACTTTGATGACATAATATCTACTCACAAACCATATTACTTATTACAAATTATATCTATACCTAAAATAAACAATTTGTGCTAAATTAAAATAAATACGTAGGTCATAGGTAGGTAGGTAGGATTAGAACATTATGTGAACCGAAACTATTCAAGTATTGATTTGAAAACTTGGCACATCATAGGCAATACCCGAGTCATTCCGAATCCGCGATTGGTTTCAAAGCAAGAACTCCCTCGACGTAAAGATCCCGAACCGCTTCGAGCAAACGAGCTTCAGCACGTGGGTCTCCGAGTGCCACGTCGACACTGCCTGCACAAAGAAGAAGTGCCCTAAGCGCTGCTCGAGGCCAATCAGCCTTCAAACCACTTTTGACTTCATTACCAGCTGATGTTGCACCTAGCTTATCACATTCAGCCATCAATGACTCTCCATAATATTCTATCAGTTTATCGCCCATAGATCTTCTCATTTCAGGGGACAAAGATGACAATAGCAGCAACGCTATATCATCCATAGGCCGGCCTAGAGATATCATTTGCCAATCTAGCACCTTGCACTCGCAATTTCCATCTCTTTCGCGAAATAAAAGATTTCCGCACCAAAAATCAGCATGGACTATAGGCGCGGGCTCTACGGGTCTCAGCAATGTATCGAGCAACGTTGGTGCTCGAGCACATAGCGCTGAAACAGCGGCTGCTTCTTCAGTACAGTCGGAGCGTCCTCGTAGAAATTCTTCGAGCTGGGGTAGACCTCTTCTGATCAGCCGTAGATATCCTGCTGCGGCTCTCTCGCATGGAAACAGGAAGTCGAATAATTCGTCTAAGGAACCTTGCTTGTCGCGCAGTGCTAGAGACAGTGCGTGGAGCCTGGCCGCAGTAAACACGGCTGCTCGAGCGCGCTCCTCTGTTAATCCTTCAGCAAAGTTTGCAGACTCGTAACCCTCAGCGGTAACGTCTTCTAGGACTAGCTCACTATCTTCTCCGATGCGACCTGAAATATTTTATATAGTTTTGTATTTCACCATAGTTGAAAACAAGTTAGGTAGTAGTCCAGTCATTTTAGCTATTTTAAGCCCCAATCTGCGGAATAATTCCTAGTGGGCTGAATTTTTGTATACACCTTTATTACGGCATTGTAATGAAGATGTGAAAAATCGACATTGATATCGTGCCGGCTAAAAAAGTTATAAACGTCAAAAGGTCACGAAAATCAGTTTTTCGCAAATATCTCGCGACCTATTGCTCAAAAGTAAATAAAGTTCTTTTACAAATTGTTTGTCGTGAAATTGTCTACAAAAAATGTCTCGTGCATTTTTCTGTAGAATTAACCGTTTTTGGAGTATATAGTATTATATAAATTTATTTTTATATATAATTTTCGGCAGTTACAGGTATAAAAGTAGCAGGTAATAAGGGTACAATAAAATACGGAACATTTGCCTACCAGTGGAGGTCGTTTGAGGCATTCACGGGTCTATACTAGTATTACTAGTGCTATAAGTCTGTGTATGTAGTAGATTTTACTAACAACACACTTACAAACATGAATAAAAAGCAATAGAGTGTACGCCTTGGTATAAATTACCGTACCGTATGTGAGTGCACTCTAGTCTCTACTCCGAAAACGGTTAATTCTACAGAAAAATGTACAAGACATTTTTTGTAGACAATTTCACGACAAACAATTTGTAAAAGACCTTTATTGACCTTTGAGCAATAGGTCGCGAGATATTTGCGAAAAACTGTTTTTCGTGACCTTTTTCCGCTTATAACTTTTTTAGCCGGCACGATATCAATGTCGATTTTTCACATCTTCATTACAATGCTGTAATAAAGGTGTATACAAAAATTCAGCCCACTAGGAATTATTCCGCAGATAAAACCTAAAATGACTGGACTATAGGTACCTATTCAAGCTAAACGAGCTACCGAATTAAAAAGTTGAGAAATACTAATTTTTTTAAAGAGGTAGCATACTTTACATTAAGTAACTAATAGAATGCCTTTACTACATTGTTTTTGGTCACTTTGGTTTATACATAGGTAGGTACATATACCTACATATCTTGAACTTACGCGGTAATTTAGCCTTAATACATTTCGGAATATGCAGGCCAGCACCGGGTCCAAGAGCATCTTCAGCCAGTTTATTCAATACCGGGGCTAGTTCTGTATAGAAGAGCACCTCCCTAGTATCGAACTGAGCTTCAGCTACGAACAGGCGGCCAAAAGGATCCCTTGGAGGCAATTTCAAAATGAGTGGTAAAGTCTTCTTTTCGTTCTCAGCTTCGTAGTCGATTGTCACTGCTAGAACTTTGCTGAGTGATCCAGTGACCCCATCTTGCGTTCTTACTTGAACCTGGTAAATAACATTTTTTAATTAAATAAACTATCCTAGTTTTTGGCTACAAAAGTGAGTTTATATATTCAAACCCCTACTAAAAATACTTATGCATGAAATATAGATTTTTTCATGCAGTTGTTACTCATAAAATTTCTGAGAATTAGACGAAGTTAAATAATTACATTTTAGAGTTAATAAATCACTAATCATCTACGAATAATTTATTCTCTAGAGACGAGAGAGAGAGTCCTTAGAAAATTGGGTAGGTACTTAGGTGAGATTTTTTTGTATTTTTGTAAGTATGTATTATTCTATCATGGTTAAATGAATTAGGTATCTCAATTTTATCATTTTTGCCGCAGGTAAGAAGATTTACAAAATTCATAAAACAGACCTCATCAGCTCCAACCACGCCCGCGCGAATCAAAATTTCTTTCGCCCACTCCTCGTTAACAATAAAATCTGTTTCGGGCTCCGGTTCCGGCTCGCAGTCAGACTCTTCGCTACTGCTTGGTGCCTCCGACACGACTACACTGTCTGGGTTAGTGAGCGAATCACTCATTGTTCCAATAACACACACTTATCAAACGTTTCAGACAATTGTTGTATTAAAAACTCATAATGCTTGTACAATTAGAAAGACATAAGATTTTCAGCTTGGAATGCAGTATGCGGCTTTGCCTCCGGGGTTCTTGTGCAAGGAACATAATATCCTGTTCTTGTGGCTCCCCAATCTTCACTGAGTCAGTCATTATCCCGCGCATGCGCGCAGCTGCCTCAATTATTCATCAGGACAACCATGGCTCCCCCAGATCGGCTCAATCAAGTGCCCTATGCAATGAAAGCGCTAGTTTTTTTTACACAGCAAGTATACCTAAATGAAGATACATATTTGCTGTGTCTGTGTCTAACATCGTGATAATGTGACAAGCATGTAGGAGGTCGGAGCTATGCATAGTTTATAATTACGAATTGACCTAACTAAACTAAGTAATTACTAATTTTGGGTAGTATGACGGGTTAATTAATAGAGTCTTTATAGTCATGGGGGCGGCCCCCAGGGGGCCCGACATTTGTAGGTCTCATTTTTTTTTATTAAATTTATTACATTAATTTACAGGTACTTAGACGAACTTTTGAAATTAAATGAAAAGAGTGTAGATGGAACATTCGACAGACCTTTTTAAAAGAACCTAAGTCTAAACTTTCCTTTATAAAAAAAAACCATGGGTAACTGTTTTATAGTATCTACATATTTTAATTTAAATAATAATTTAATCATTTTACCGCTGATTCAGAATAGGAGAATAATGATCCTAGACCAACGATTCAATCGATCGTTTTATCCTGAAGGTTACAGGTATGATCCAACAGTCCAACAACTAATCAGTATAAACTACCCTTAAAATAAAAAGATTAATCACTGTCTGCATTTGTAACTGTCAGCCACAATAATGACTTCTGACATGCATCGTTACATGACATGACAGTCAATCAGCTGTTTTGTTTTGCATGTCTATTTTGTTGTTAGTCGCATCGTTTTGAAAAATCGAAATATGGGGAAAGTGAAATCTAAAAAGCGAAAACGATCGACTTCAGGCGATAGCTCTTCAAGTTCTAGTAGTTCTGACTCTACAAAAGAAAAGAAAAAGATCCGTAAACTGAAGAAGAAACTAAAGAAAGAACAGAAAAAAATCGATAGAGCTCTCAAGAAAAAACTGAAGGAGGACAAAAAACAGAGAAAGAAGAAAAGTAGAAGTGATAGCGAGAGTCACAACCCGGCAGACGAAGTAAATGGACCATCCTCAGACATTCCACTTGGTAAGAATTTATAAAAAACAAAACACCAATGATTCCAAAATATCTTTTCAAAATTTATGAATGAACTATCTGTAGCCCGCGACTTCGTTATGCTATCTTTATAGTTTTCACAATTATGTATAAGTATATAAATTATATATATTAATGTTATATAAATTATAGCCTATGTGTTATTCTGATGTATAAACTACATAATTTTAAAGTCTCATTAAAATCCATTCATTAGTTATTGCCTGAAAGAGTGACAAACATTCATCCATCCATACAAACTTTTGCATTTATAATATAAAGTTATTCACAAACAAACTTACAACTATACAGTATTTACAAAATGTACATTGTCATATAAAATACATAAGAAACAGTTGAGCTATCTACAGACCGTTGCAAACGATCTATAGATAATATAAAATAAAAAGTAGAATTTTGTTGTACAGATACTAAATAAGATGCTTTTTTAAAAATAAAAACAAATTTCAGCACTAATGGAAAAATCAAAAGCTATGGCTCCAATGACAAAGGAAGAGTGGGAAAAACGACAGAGTGTTGTGAGAAGAGTGCTTGATGAAGACACTGGAAGATACAGGTTATCCTATCGTTTTTATTGTAGCTATGTCTCTGATTGGTTCTCAAACAAATGTCAAAATTGGTTGCTACCATTGTATTGGAATTATCTTTTTTTGACAACCAATGTGGCGCGGCGGGCGAATGTCCGTTTGCGACGCGAAAAGTTGCAGGTTCAATTCCCGCCTTAGGATAAATGTTTGTACGATCTGCAAATATTTATTCTGGGTGTTCTATATCTATAATAAATAATATCCATCTATGTAATGTATTGTATTAAGTATGTCAGTCTTCTAGTACCCATAACACAAGCTCTGTTTAGCTTGGGGCTAGATGATGTTGTGTGGATTGTCCAGCATTATTTATTTTAGTGTCACCATTATACTATACATAAATCAGGTTCCTCTGCATCAGCCTTGATGTCATCACACTCCTTACCTACCTTTTCCTTTTTGTACAAAGTAGTCATTTCCTGGACCATCAAAAGATTTATCAAAACATGTATAAATACTTTCTTAGTACCTTCCTCAGTTTTATCTTTGTTTCAGATTAATAAAAGGCGATGGAGAAGTTTTGGAAGAGATTGTATCTCGGGATCGGCACAAAGAGATCAACAGAAAGGCAACCAATGCTGACGGAGAGTTCTTTCAATCACAGACAGTAGATAGGAAGTATTTATAGGTTATGCACTATTTAATTATTCAGCATTTGCTAGTTTATGTTAAATTACCAGCTATACAACACATCCGACTTAACTGCGTACCTCGGAATGCGTCCTCGCTCGCTGGTCGTCACTCGATGACGTCACAGCGTGGAGTCCGCAGTTAAGTTGCGCGAATAGTACATACAAACCTTTATAAATAAGGCACAGTTCTCTTTGCATTATTATAGTTGCGGTTGATGATTGTTATTCCTAGTTGGACCCTCCAGAGAACATTTCTCTTGTTATATGTTTAAACATTTTATTTTATATCTAAATGTAAAGACTTACGTACCTTGTTAGTATAAGTATTTGTGCATTAAAGATTTTTGTTCCTAAAAATTATGATATTGTATTTATTTTACCGCTCCTAATACTTCTAGAATCCTTTCTCTCAATTATACAATTAGAACTACGACACTTACCAATAAGAGCGTATTTTTTTCTGATCTTACTCCCCAAAAGCATTACGCCAAACCACGCCCATTTTGATCGAGGAAGTACCTAGCACCTTTACCAAGTAGGTAAACACGGGTATTATCGAACTTAGGACCGATAAATTAGAGATTAATAGTGGTTTAGTGGGTACCCTTGCCTTGCGATCTTAAAATTGCGAGTTCAAACCTGATCCTGCAGATATTTTTCTATACGAAAAAGTGTGTCTATATCTGCCTAGTTAGTACGTGCTTCACGCCTCGTTAGTCCGATTGGACTGCGCATTCTCTCGTAGTCCTATCAGACTGTCGGCATAAGTATGTACTGGGAAAAATCTATTTGCATCAAAAAAATAACTCAGCTACTACAGTCTTGTATATTGCGGCATGAATTAAAATTGGCCCATAGAATAGAGCTATCTTCGCTGCAAAGGCCAACAGAAGTTCAAAGAGGGTTTTAGTCAAATGATAAAACAGCAAATAATTTTAATAATTTACTAATATTGTCTACATAACACTACAGTTCGTCTTTGGCTGTTTGTTCAGATTGCTCCGGTTCACTTTTCACAGACTTTGAGTCGTCCAAGTGTTCCATGATCAGGTTGATGAGACTGTCCAATGGTTTGCTACCGTGATCAATGTTCACGATTTTCTTTTGTTTGTAGAGAATCAGTGTTGGAAGCCCATTTATCTAAAACAAACGAAGATGTGGCCTTACATTTTGACATTAGTGGCCACTTGTCTCAGGATTTGATGATACATAGCTACTTTTGCTACTTTTTAGACGACTTCATTAAATGGATTTCAATTCGATCATGTATGTTCCACGATCATTGCGCCAATCATGAATCGACATCTTATTTAAGAGGCTTATATGGTCACCTCTTAGTTTTTCTTAAGATCTTATTTAAAGATTTTAAGAAAAACTTACAAACAAAGTATCCTTATAAATGGGTGTCGACTTGTCGATGTCAATTGAAAGGCGCGTAATAATACGAATAGGTACCCACTGCTGTAATGTACTACATATATATTTTTTAATCATTTTATAATCTTTAAATAAAATGATCTTTTCAACTATTAGTGTAAAATAAACGTGTTACCTTTTCCGTTTCGCAAATAGATTTAGATTGGACGCAGTCGACATCAGCTATGAGAACTCTACTTTCGTTCATAAACTTTTCACCGAGTTTCATCCACAGTGGACTTAGTTGCATGCAATGGGCACACCTGGAATACAGATATCGCAAATATAAATATAAAAAACTTGAGAACGATATTATTAATATTTATTACTCCCTAATTTTTATAAGCTGTTTGTATTCCATGTAACATAAAAATAAAATAAAATTATGTACAAAAACATGTAGGTATACACTCAACAAAAATAAAATCGTCCCGACACCACACGGTTCAATGCGAAACTGACTTGCTTTCTATGAGAGAGAGACAGACAGAGAAACGCCACAGCTAAAGGCTCCAGTACACAATGGCGTATGCTGGGCCACGCTTTGCAATGCACCACTGTAGGCCACGATCACTTGGTGTTCACACAATGGCGCATGTCTCATTGCTGCCTGGCAATCCACTTGCGACGGACGTAGAAGAAATGTCTCTTTTTTTTAAATAGGTATTTTCAGGGAGTCTACTATACGATTAAATGCATCATTCATCTAAAAACATCGTACCTAAAATACTACAATTATTATAAATCAATAAACTTGAAAGTTGTAGGTGACAAACTAAACAATGGCCCATTGTGTGAACACCACAGGCCACGCTACGCCACGATTCCTTTGAAGTGTGTTCAAAAAACCGACAACTCTCCGATTGCGCGCCACGGTTGACAATTGTCCGCCATCATACGCCATTGCCCCGTGTACACAATGGCGATGGCCTGTCGTGGGCCAGCATGGGCCATTGTGTACTGGGGACTTTAAGCAAAAAGTGTCGTTACAAGTTATCGTCAAACATCACTCTAGAGAACACTATAATCAAATTAATTTGTTTGTTATTGGGTATTTTTTTTTCTTCAAATTTTATTCTAAAAATTAGTGTTCATCACACAAAATTACCATCACACATTATTAATTACTAATTAGTGCCCGCGACTTCGTCTAATATAGCTATATATATAAATTATAGCCTATGTGTTATTCTAATGTATAAAGTAAGTACATTCTAATAAAGTTTCATTCAAATCCAGTCTTTAGTTTTTGCGTGAAAGAGTAACAAACATCCACACATCCATACAAACTTTCGCGTTTATAATATTTAGTAGGATTTACATAATTACCATGGTGCAAAGAAGTTTACAAACACCAACTCTTTCTCCAGGAAAGTTTCAAAAGTCTCTTCCGATATCCTTGCTACTGGCAGCGCTTTTTTTTTCTTCATGAACTTGTCGGGATCATGATTTTCTGCCAGCAACATCTTGTCAACATAGTCGTTGAGATCGTTTAGAGTTGAATCAGAACTTGCTACTCCCATCTGTGGAGAAATAAAAAGAAATATGATTAAAAAAAAAATGGTAGTCTGTAAAGTCGGTTTACTGACGATAGTTGAACGTGACAACGAACGCAAAGGCCGACTGTGCTTCTTTGTCGCTCGTTCCGCGCTCTCGCTTGCACTTCATGGAACGCCTCAGAACGCCTCATGAGTCATGTTTTTTCGTGCGTGCAGCCGGCTCTATCGAATTATAAGACGTTGTCACGTCAAAATGTTTTTTAAATCTTACTTTAAAAAAAACTTACTAAATTATTTTTTTAATGGCCTATAATTTATCATTGCTGGACAAAGGAATCTCTTAACAAAAATTTAGTGTAAGTTTCAAGTACTTACAATCCTTCCATTGACAATCCACATCAGATGTGGATACTGCTTTATGTCAAAGTTCTTGCAAGTTACTTCACTGTCCATACAATTCACCTTGCCCACTTGGATGTATGGGTTATGTGTATACTGTAGTGCAAGCTCTGCCCATGTCGGAGACAGTTTCTATAAAACAAAAGAAAACTATAGTAAGATATTTGGAATCAGCGAAACTGTAGTGCCATCTATCTCGCTACATTTAGAACTAAATCGAAGTCTACACAACATACCGACAGATGGCAGAGAAAAATCCTAGATCTAGTGGAGGGTTATGGGATTACCATTTTGACATAACATTAAAAAAATGTCTGCATAGATGAGACAAGAGTTTTATTGGGCTTTTAATTTGTACTGTACCTGTGATGCTCTGCACCAAGGGGTATAAAACATGATAAAATGTTGTCCTTTTGAAATAAACTTCTCAATGTTCTGATCGGTCAGTGTTGCCATACCGGTGTAGATCCTCACTTCGTCTGATATCTTAGATAACTTCTGAAAATGGAATGCAAACTGTTTAATTGATTTGTAAATACATAAGATTTAAAAAGAGTGTAAGATCTTAGTTAAAAAACATTTTACTTGTCAACTTTTGCAAGAATAGTTGACAAGGTGGACCAATACAGAGTGTAGTCTTTACTTTGTTGTGCCACTTTAAGCGCATCCCTCTTAATGTACATAAAATCCTAATGACATACCTCCGATTTATCTGTAAAAAGTTCACTCAAAAATAGTGTCAAGGATGGCAGATCTCTTGTCCCTTTGTACTCCATTGGTGAGAACGAGTTCTTGTGGAAATAAAGCAAAGTTGGATACCCTGGAAGAATCAGGGTGAATGTGGTTATGTATAAAATACATTAACTAATAAATAAATACTAACCCCCTATCTTATAAAAAGTTAGCGTTGACTTTATGTCATCATTACATATGTTAATCAATACTTCAAGTCTGCGCTAACTTTTTATAAAATAGACCGTAAGCCAATCAAAGATACAAATAGAAAACTGACTACCAAAGTTTAACATAGAATAGAATCTGTCATGTGAAATTTGTCTAGTTTGGTTTCTGAAAAGTGATATAGTACTTTAAATATATGGAGTAAGATCTCTAAAATTCAGACTTAGGACTTAGACTTAGGATTTGGGACTCAAGAGAGATGTGATTTCTCAAATCATCACATCACCCAGAAGAAGTTCACTACTGGACATAGTTCTCCCCCATTTGTTTTGAGCATAAAATATTATTTAGGTAAATTAAATCACACTTTCATAACTGAAGGTGTACTTTTGCATAAAAGTGACCAATATTACATAGCTTACTTAACTGTTTCTTGTAATCTTAACGAGGCCAAAGATTTAAGAGAACATCAACCCTGTATTAAGGGGAAGGTCCTAAGTTCAAATCCATTTGGGATATCCAAAAGTGATTAGTCAGGATTTGAACCTGAAACCTTCCCCTTTACGAGGGATGATGTTCTCTTTGCAGGAAGCACTTTAAAATAAATAATACTAAATAGGTCCTGATGGAAGGTGGACAAAGGCGATTACGGAATGGTGGCCAAGGGATGCTCGTAGACCAAGAGGCAGACCACCAGCCCGATGGTCCAAAGACATTATAGAGCGAGCCGGGAATCAGTGGATGAGAGTCTCAAGGGACTGGAAAGAATGGCATAATAAAGAGGAGGCCTATACTCAGCAATGGGTGCCAACGGGCTGAAATGATGATGATGATGATGAAATAGGTCCCCCCTATCTTATAAAAAGTTAGCATCAACTTTAAGTCGTCATTATGTATGGTAATGCATACTTCAAGTCTGCACTAACTTTTTATAAGATAGACCGGTCATATATAACAAGATGATATACCAGTAATATCCATCTCCTGGCATAGCTTAGAATGCCGGGTGCAGTCGACCTGAGCAATAGCAAACTTGGACTCTTTCGTATTTACAAGCTCGGCTAGTTCTGACCATGTTGGCTCAAATTCTGTGCAATGTCGACACCTGGACAGAAAAGCACTTAGTAATAAATTTAAACAATCAAATAAACAACAGGAATATAACATAATTTGAATATAATAGGTTACTTTTTGAAAGATAAATAATAAAGAGGTGTATATCATACTAAAGTTTACAATCCTGAAAATGAGGACATAGCTTCTCATCTTTTATTGGGTATGACTCTGTTCTCCCTCATAATGTACGTCCGGACAAACCGTATATACTTGTACTACTTAACATTAAGATATTTTATGTACAAAAGTTAAACAATAAAATATTTCTGATAACTAATATGGTCACAACTATGGTCACAAAGGATCTACACTTACCAAGGTGCATAGAACATAATGAAATTCCCATCCATTCCTTCGATTTGATGCTTAAAATTACCGGGATTGTAATCGTAAACAAAACCATCTTCAGGGGTCACACAATTGAGTATCAGCATAAGACAAAAAGCAATCACTTTCTTGCTCATTTTACCTTATGTTTAATTATCTATGATTAGATATGTCTGTAACTAGGTAAAAAACACCTGTTTGGGATACTTTTACATCAAAAACCATTGAAATCCAATTCAAATCAATAATCACTTATCCACAGACACTCATCGCAGCGCAACGACAGTGCTGCCAATCCTAAAATTGGGTTTTCCCCCAGTCTATTTGGAAAATATCCTAAATTCAACAATGATCGTACTGTTTTTCGCAAATATTTTTTAAAAATAACATGACTGTTATACAAACAAAATACCATATAGCAAATAATATATAGAGAACATAATGTTATTACTCCTACACAGTACTGACTATAAATATCCTTCTTTTTTTATTATTTATTTATGACGTCTACAAATCTCCACAAAGTAAGGGAGATGTTACGGACACAAACAGCTGATGCTTAAAAAAAAAAGAATAACAGTAATCTAAACTAATATTATAAAGAGGAAAGATTTGATTGTTTGTTTGTTTGTTTGTTTGTTTGTTTGTTTGCATCGAATAGGCTCCGAAACTACTGGACCGATTTCAAAAATTCTTTCACTGTTGTGAAGCTACATTATCTGTGCTGAACATAGGCTATATTATATTTTCAAAAAAATTAGAGATCCTTACTAAAACTTCAATTATGTAACCCAAGGTGTAAAAGAAATTCCTTACATCGCGTGCGCTGCGGAAACTATCGATGATAGAAAGAAATTATGTACTACAATTTTGTAGAACACATCATCATCCACAAAAAAGTCAGCGACAGCATATGTCTAACTATTATAGATATGTCATAATTAGTGTTTTAATATCAAAAAAATATAATTAAAATGACGACGCCAGAAAACGTTCTATATTTGTACTTAGGTATTAATCCTTATCTAAATAAATTACTTTAAAATTAAGACTGCTTCAATACCTTTCTATTACTTTTTAAATTATTGAATTCGGACATTCCATTCGAAAGATATCACGAGTTCAAAAATGTAAGTACTTATTAGAAAAAAGTCAGCGGGCGCCGCGCCGCTCTGCCGGTCACGGGAGTATATGCGGGGGGGTTACATACCCATTTCGAAAATACATTTATACTGAGTAACATAATAATTAGCTATATTATAATGATATTTATTTATATAGGCTACCCGTGCGAAGCCGGGGCGTACTACTAGTGTACTATAAACAACGTAATGTTAAAGGAGAATGGGCAATTCCCCAAGTAGCGTGGGCCACGATAAAAAAAATATCCTTGAAGTTTGCCACATAGTACATTTAAAAGGGCTTTTACAGGCCTACCGTTCACTAAAAAAAAAAACCGTCCCATAGAAATCGAGATATGTATGTTGTGATCTACTTAACGGGAAACTGGTCCAAACTCTGTTTTTATTTGAACGTCTAAATTTTTTGTGAGCCTTCGTATCAGAATTCGAAGTAATATGATGTAACATGGAATATCTCGATTTTCATGGGTTTTTTTCCGTAAATATATAAGAAAGAATTGGTTTGAAAAAGCCCTTTCAAATGTACAAACTGCCAATCCTGAAGGTTTTTTTTTGTCGTAAGCCAAAATTCCCATTCTCCTTTGTTAGGATTATTATTATATGTACTTGCATTGCATCCATAATATTGTACGTGCTCTCGTGAAGCCAGACTTCGAATTTTACTTAGGTAGGTATTAGATTTGTTTTCGGTGACTTCCTCAACAGCTGATAACAGCTCACCTGATGTTAAGTGATAACTTTCAATAAAATTTGTAATCTAAGTTGTTGAAAAACACTATCTATATTGAATGAAACCTTGAAGAATGGATAGACAAGAAAATCGATTTTTAAATTCTGTATTAAAATTCCTATGTATTACTCTAGAAACAAAAATAACATTTCAAGGTGACCAAATAAAACAAAAGAATAACGTTAAGCATTTTATTTCGTACTGTTTAATATTCTTTTAAATAAATCATTAAATTCCACCTCTCAATCTAAGTACAAGATGTAGGGTAGATTCCTTCTGGATATTGTAGTCAGACAATGTGCGGCCATCTTCTAGCTGCTTGCCGGCGAAGATCAGTCTCTGCTGGTCTGGGGGAATGCCTTCCTTGTCCTGGATTTTCGCCTTCACGTTCTCAATGGTATCTGAAGCCTCGACCTCGAGAGTGATAGTTTTGCCAGTCAAAGTTTTCACGAAGATTTGCATACCACCACGCAGACGTAGGACCAAGTGAAGCGTAGATTCCTTCTGGATATTGTAGTCAGATAATGTGCGGCCATCTTCCAACTGCTTGCCGGCGAAGATAAGTCTCTGCTGGTCTGGGGGAATGCCTTCCTTGTCCTGAATTTTTGCCTTCACGTTCTCAATGGTATCCGAAGCCTCGACCTCGAGAGTGATGGTTTTACCAGTGAGTGTTTTGACAAAGATTTGCATACCGCCACGAAGACGCAACACCAAATGAAGAGTAGATTCCTTCTGGATATTGTAATCAGACAATGTGCGGCCATCTTCCAGCTGCTTACCGGCGAAAATAAGTCTCTGCTGGTCTGGGGGAATGCCTTCCTTGTCCTGGATTTTCGCCTTCACGTTCTCAATAGTATCTGAAGCCTCGACTTCCAGAGTGATGGTCTTGCCAGTCAAAGTTTTCACGAAGATTTGCATACCACCACGCAGACGCAAGACCAAGTGCAGGGTAGATTCCTTCTGGATATTGTAGTCAGACAATGTGCGGCCATCTTCCAGCTGCTTGCCAGCGAAGATAAGTCTCTGCTGGTCTGGGGGAATGCCTTCCTTGTCCTGGATTTTTGCTTTGACGTTCTCAATAGTATCTGAAGCCTCGACTTCCAGAGTGATGGTCTTGCCAGTCAAAGTTTTCACGAAGATTTGCATACCACCACGCAGACGCAAGACCAAGTGCAGGGTAGATTCTTTCTGGATATTGTAGTCAGACAGCGTGCGGCCATCTTCCAACTGCTTGCCGGCGAAGATAAGTCTCTGCTGGTCTGGGGGAATGCCTTCCTTGTCTTGGATTTTTGCCTTCACGTTCTCAATGGTATCCGAAGCCTCGACCTCGAGAGTGATGGTTTTGCCAGTGAGTGTTTTGACGAAGATTTGCATACCGCCACGAAGACGCAACACCAAATGAAGAGTAGATTCCTTCTGGATATTGTAATCAGACAATGTGCGGCCATCTTCCAGCTGCTTGCCGGCGAAGATCAGTCTCTGCTGATCTGGGGGAATGCCTTCTTTGTCCTGGATTTTTGCTTTGACGTTTTCAATTGTGTCAGATGCCTCAACTTCCAGTGTTATAGTTTTGCCAGTGAGTGTTTTGACGAAGATTTGCATACCACCACGCAGACGCAAGACCAAGTGCAGGGTAGATTCTTTCTGGATATTGTAGTCAGACAGCGTGCGGCCATCTTCTAGCTGCTTGCCGGCGAAGATAAGTCTCTGCTGGTCTGGGGGAATGCCTTCCTTGTCCTGGATTTTTGCTTTGACGTTCTCAATAGTATCTGAAGCCTCGACTTCCAGAGTGATGGTCTTGCCAGTCAAAGTTTTCACGAAGATTTGCATACCACCACGCAGACGTAAGACCAAGTGAAGCGTAGATTCCTTTTGGATATTGTAATCAGACAATGTGCGGCCATCTTCCAGCTGCTTGCCGGCGAAGATAAGTCTCTGCTGGTCTGGGGGAATGCCTTCCTTGTCCTGAATTTTTGCCTTCACGTTCTCAATAGTATCTGAAGCCTCGACTTCCAGAGTGATGGTCTTGCCAGTCAAAGTTTTCACGAAGATTTGCATACCACCACGCAGACGCAAGACCAAGTGCAGGGTAGATTCTTTCTGGATATTGTAGTCAGACAGCGTGCGGCCATCTTCCAGCTGCTTGCCGGCGAAGATAAGTCTCTGCTGGTCTGGGGGAATGCCTTCCTTGTCCTGGATTTTTGCTTTGACGTTCTCAATAGTATCTGAAGCCTCGACTTCCAGAGTGATGGTCTTGCCAGTCAAAGTTTTCACGAAGATTTGCATACCACCACGCAGACGTAAGACCAAGTGAAGCGTAGATTCCTTTTGGATATTGTAATCAGACAATGTGCGGCCATCTTCCAGCTGCTTGCCGGCGAAGATAAGTCTCTGCTGGTCTGGGGGAATGCCTTCCTTGTCCTGAATTTTTGCCTTCACGTTCTCAATAGTATCTGAAGCCTCGACTTCCAGAGTGATGGTCTTGCCAGTCAAAGTTTTCACGAAGATTTGCATACCACCACGCAGACGCAAGACCAAGTGCAGGGTAGATTCTTTCTGGATATTGTAGTCAGACAGCGTGCGGCCATCTTCTAGCTGCTTGCCGGCGAAGATAAGTCTCTGCTGGTCTGGGGGAATGCCTTCTTTGTCTTGGATTTTAGCTTTCACATTTTCGATCGTATCAGAGGCTTCGACCTCGAGAGTAATGGTCTTGCCCGTCAAAGTCTTCACAAAGATCTGCATATTGATCTGTAACAAGTCAAACAAAAGATAAGTAAGATGGTAGGTAGTCGTTTTTTTCGTCTGTTGTTAATCTTTCGCGATTAAAAAGTTGCCTATGTGTTAACCGAGAATATGAACATCTAGGTGAGATTGTATAAAATAAGTAGGATAATAATCATTTGTCCAAGCCTCAGCTCAATGCGTTGCTATAATTTAATGTATTCTTCAATTATGTTTTTAACAATTATTTACGAAATCACAGGTATGCCTAATTATGTAGAGGTACTCATTGAGTCTTGCAAATCTCCACATTTATGTACATAATCAAGATCAATAGCCGTATGAGTCACAAAGGCGCATGCGTGTCAACGCCCCGATCAATAAGCTGCCTCACTCCAACCCGCAATGATGTTTCATGTAGGTACTTACAAAATTGTTGAACCCTACCACAAATCATAAGGAAAACCCAACTATACGCCTATCTATTTTTATATTGCCTTGGTAGATCAACGGAAGTCTTTTACAAAAGAACCTTATGTGTTTTCCTCGTTTAAAATAGGTAGGTACTATTAACTCATATTTAATTTTATTTTACTAGATAAATGATTGCATCAGAATTCGAAATATTGTCAGTTATGTTTAGGTACGTAGGTACGTTAAGTTCAGAAGAAAATAGGTGATAGTAAAGTTCTTTGTACAGTTGTATTAGTCATCATTTACAATAGGCAATTCAGGAAAATAGTGGTGCAATATCTAAAGATAAGTACTTACCTAACTACATTTAGGTATGTAAGTAAGTAAACTCATCTACTTTTAGTAATCATTTTGAAACATTTACTTCCTTCTTCCTGGTTTCAACAAGAGATGACCTAGAAAGTAGGTACTTTATTTAGGTCGTCATAGAAATAAAAATCTAGGGCGACTATTTACGTGACTGTGTACTCATTTATTCGTTACGAAAATATTTAAGAATCATCCGTTTTAGCCTGATCATTTCAACGATAATGCGGAAGGCACTTGATAGTTTAAATAGTTTCGAGTAATTTCTACACAAAATGGCGAAACTATTGTTGCAACGTTTTGAGTCGTAGTATAATATTACGAACATGCTCTACATCAAAATATATCCTGGAAAATGCGGTTGAGTAGTATTATTTCAGACAAATTAACTTACATTATTATCTCTCTGCTCACTGGAATTTTTCTTGAAAAAACTAACAATGGAATGATACACTCTGTAACGAACAACTCTAAAAAGTCACGCACTTTGTTCCTTTTTCAATGATTCGCTTTGAAATGCGCTCTCAAAATGGCGACGTACCCTTTTTATAGACACTGTGTCGTGTTTAAAATCAATGACTCCCGAACTCAGCCGAGTATAGATGACTTTGCATTCTATCTCCTTCGAATGACTTCAGAACGAAAAGGATAGCATTATATATTTTCTAGAACGCATCAGGGATGTCAGACGTACCAACTTCTTGGTACACATACCAGTTTTCAGTGTCACGTACCATGTACCAAGACAACTCGGTCTTGGTATGCAAAAATACCAAGATTGGCCGACGGCCGACAAAAATACACTAACACTTTAAATAACCAACAAATTTCAGAGATTCATATAAAAAAAAAAACCTATCAGATTTCTCTTTTAATATGAGCCTCTGCTCGACTCCCCCCCCCGCCCTCTCGTGCGGGATGGCATGACATTCGCTAGTTGGAAGCTCGACACTGACAGTTGCTTGACCACTTGTACACGTGAGAGAGAGAGAATAGATACAAACACTACAGTGGCAGCGCCGGCGCGGAGTACAGGCGGTAGGGATGGGCAAATGGAAAAAAAATATCGATATTTATTGTATCGATATTTTTCAAATATATCGATATATATCATCCAAGAAATATCGATATTTTTTGCCCAATATGCAATTACTTATAAAAATTGCCAAAATATTCGAAATTTTAAAGCAAATAAACATCTGAATGTTTTGACATCAGTTTTTTTATTAAAAAAAACAGGTTTTTCATTGCTTGACATGAAAAAATAACAAAATAGACATAACATTAGGTACTCAAAACAGAATTTGTCTGATATTGAGATTGACATCAGGAGCACTCGTTGTTTTAAAGCTTTAAAAATATATCGATTTTGATATCTGAAAATATATATCGAAAATTGATATATCGCTAGAAAAAATATCGCCGATATATATCGATATTTTTCAGAAAAAATGTCGATATTTTGATATATCGATATTTTTTGCTCAAGCCTAACAGGCGTACCAGTTTTTTATCTCCAGTACCAGCTTTCAGCCGGCTCGGTACAAGGATTTCTAAGTGGCCGTCTAACATCCCTGGAACGCATGCGTATTGTATTGATCCATTTTTGTGACGTAGCGTAGAATGTGGCGTGGTTCCCAACTCCCATCACAAACAACAAACAAAACAAAGCTATAATGTTGCTAAATATAGAAACGAAATGAACAAAATAAATGATTCGCAAAGTCACTGTAAAGTTTGAGCAATGCAAATCAATTAAAACATTCTTCGGACTGTAGTATTTCTATAGATTTATGTTTGTTTTTCTAACGTGTTTTAAAGCAGTCCTACCTACACATATAATTTCATATTCAGGAAAGATTCTTTATAGATTACCTGATTATGTTCCTTACCTTATCAAAAAATATTGCGCTTTTAAATTCTTTATTAATTAATTAAACAACCTAACAGACGGTTTCATTACCTACGCAAATGCTATGTGCTACGAAATGATCTAATTTCATTGTTGAGTTTGCGACCACATATTATACCTATGTACCTAGTTATTATTACATATATAATACTTACTTAGCAGGATCGATTTAAAATCTAATTACTTAGGTACCTTACTGGCTTGCTTACACAGAATACTTATTATAATAACATCAAATTATTTGTTTTTGTTCGGGACCTAACGACCCATGGCAGGATAGAAAGACCAAATAATACCTACCTACATAAGCTAATTATGTATTAGCAACTTGGATAATGAGATACTGTGACGCGCTGTTGTTATTGTTATTGAATATTGGATTAATAATGCTGTGGTAAGGTAGGTATTGTGTTCTCCATCATGATGACATGACATGATAGTGTAAACTAGTGACATCTAGTAGTTCCAATCACAACAAAGAAGACAGGTAGGAATCGGTAGGACATTTGATTATAAACCTGAAAGTAGCTTGAACCTAACTAAAGGTACCTATTTTATTAACACGACATGTACGCATTGTACTTTGTACTAAATGAGCGCCACGCCAGTGATTACATAGTACATAGTCTGTGAAAATAAAACTGATAAAAAAAAAGTATTCTGTGGCCGTACTCTGTGACCTGTCATTCTATAGTCTGTGGTTGTGTCTGTACCAACCTAACAAAAAAATGCTAATTCTTCAAAATGGTCGCTTTGTATGGTTTGCCAACTTGCATGTCTGTGTTTCAGAGTTCTTTGTTTTCTTATTTCTTGTAATAATTCCGACACATAATCGAAAGCCCCTTTACTAGTCGACTATAGTATCCTTTTAAGTTTATTCTATGGTGTAAGTGATAATATTTTGTGGAGTGTACGAAAGATGTCATCGGTAATGTGAGAGCTCACCGAGAGTTATTTTATTCCACGGGATTATGACGATTGTGGTTTAGATTTGGATTCGAAGGAAGTGAATAAACCTTTGGTAAACGTCGCTTTTGTATTTTTACATGCCTTGATTTATTTAGTAAAAATAAAACATGAAACAAAGCTGGCTCTAATTTTGGCATTCCACAGCACGTCATGATTGATTCGCGTTGAACATTCCTGTAGCAATAGCTTGGTATTGAACTCATTTGTTTTTATTGCCGAGGAGTTTAGGAACGTAGGTGCAAGGACCGCGTTTCCAAATATTATAATATTTGGCATACCCTAAATATGACTTATGAATTATGTGGATCAGATCAGTAACCTATGGTTTATTCTGAACTATTTGATATGCATTTCTTAGAATATATAAGGACTTTATTTAATTTAAATATCCTATTAGATTATTGATCAGCCTAGTTTTCTTTATAAATGGGATATTTACCATGATTTGTGAAGGAAATAATCATGGCAAACATCCCGTTTATAAAGAAAACTATGTTCAAAACCGTGATAGTTTCAAATATTATACTGACCAGCTAATTATAACAATTTGATGCCTGATTCAGTACTAGTTAACTGGTACTAAATCAGGTAGAGCATTTTATCTCATGTAAATAATGAAATAATTTATTTTCAGAATCATCATTTATTCAGTCAAAAAGTTGATTGAAGCATAACAATGCAAACACAGACAAGGCATTGAGTGATCAACATTTGTGGTAAACAATAAGATCTGTGATTGTGGACTGACATTGTATGAAGATAGATTGTGAAAAGTGAGTTGGGGATGTGGTGGAAGCCGAGTGTTGTCTTGTGATGGGAGGCGTGGGGTGAGCGGTGCGGCGTTGGGGCGCGGGCGCGGGCGCCATGAACCCGCCGGCGCCCGGCAAGACGGCCACGCGCTCCGGCTATCACCAAAAGGCGCTCGCCGAAATCAGAAACTCACTACTCCCATTTGCTAATATCGGAAATTCAGAGCCACCCGGTTCGTCCGCAGCTAGCACTGTCAGTTCAGGAGTGAGCTCTGGATTCAGTACATCATCAGTGAATGGCCTTGATAAGGACCTGAATGTGCTGCCTCAATCATTAAATCAACTTATTGCATTAGGATTTGATGAGGTAAGGTTTGCTTTATGATTTAATGTAGTACAAAAGTTTGCTAAACTTAAGAATTTAAATATAAACGAGTCAAACATTTGAATTCAGATACTATTCCTAAAGTTAATGGTTAAAGAGTAAGATAATTGTTGAAATGAAAAATTGTGAGAAATAAAATTATTAATTTCTACTACAGTTTACAAACTTCTGAGACTGAAATTTTCCTGTCCTACCTTAAATTTACCACATTAAAAATGTTTTAAGATTGATCAGAATGGAACGCATAAATATGGTTTGAATGTATCATGATATGGGAAATTTTGCCAAAAAACACATTTGAACAATTTTTGTTACTTATCAATAGGTACATTTTATTCCATTAATTCCCTAGTCTGTGGCATTAAGATGAGGTCAAGCCTTGTGTAGGTGACATCAATATGATAGGCTCGCCCATAGTCACATTGACCAAGTGGTCATGGTCACCACATTTGCAAATGCTCTCTAAGACCAACCTGGGGATTGAGTCAGTTTCAAAGATAAGACCCTGGTTAGATTTATCATATTGACCTTCTTGATTATGCTTCATTAGACCATGAAAGTATTGACTCTCATTTTATGAAATTCAACTGCTTCTTATATGGTAGTATGCCAAAGTTATACCTATAATAAACATCAATTTCAGGATACAGCAGTTAGAGCACTCAAATATGCGGGCGGTCGGTTCGACGTGGCGCTGGACTGCCTGTCGAAGCAGCAGGAGCCGCACAACGGGCTCTCGAAGGGAGGCAGCCTCGGCAAGCTCATCCGCAAGCCGAGCCTGGAGCGCGAGCTCGGCCTGCACCGCGGCTCGCCCGCGCTCGACTCGGGCGCCGGCTCCTCGCGCAGCGACTCGCCGCGCGCCGAGCCGCGCCAGTACTCGCCGCCGCCGCCGCCGCCGCCGCGCTGCCCCTCCACGCCGCCCGTGCCGCCCGCCGTGCACCAGCTCATGAAGCGCATGTCGCCCGCGCCGCCGCTGCCGCCCGCGCGCGGCACCTCGCCCGTGCACCCGCGCCCCGCGCCCATGCTCGTGCAGAACGGCCCGCAGGCGCAGCAGCAGCTCTCGCAGCAGATGCAGGCGCTGGCCGGCTACCCGCCCGCCGGCGCCGAGCTGCCGCCGCCCTACCCGTGCGCCGCCGTGCCGCCGCCGCCCTCCTACTCCGTGTCCATGCAGAACCGCGCCAGCCCGCCCGCCTCGCAGGACTACCGCAAGAGCCCCTCCTCGTCCGCGTACTCGGGCGCCGCGTCGCCCGCGCCCGGCGCCGCCGCCCCCGCTCGCCCCGCGCCGCTCACCGCGTGGACGGCGCGCCAGGCGGTGCAGGCGCCGATCATCATGCAGTCGGTGAAGAGCACGCAGGTGCAGAAGCCGGTGCTGCAGACGGCCATCGCGCCGGCCGCGCCGCCGCCGCCCTCGTACGCGAGCTCGATGCAGCAGAAGGCGCCGCCGCCGCACTACGCGCTGCCGCCGAAGCCCGCGTCGCCGGCGGCCGCGCCCCCGCCGCCCGCCGCGGAGCCCCCCAGCTACGACTTCACGATCCAGGCGCTGGCCGTGCAGCGCGCGCTGCAGCCGCCGCCGTACGCGTCGGACGGCGCCGCGGCCGGCCCGAGCCACGCCGCCGAGCCCAAGTGCCCCAACCAGAACTGCGGCAACAACCTGATGAAGGAGCCGGGCGCGGCGCGGGCGGGCGCGGGGGGCGCGCGCGCGCCCGACAAGATCCGGCACCAGTCGCCCATCCCGGAGCGCCGCAACATCAGCAAGGAGAAGGAGGAGGAGCGCCGCGACTGCAAGGTGCGCAACTACTCGCCGCAGGCCTTCAAGTTCTTCATGGAGCAGCACGTCGAGAACATCCTCAAGTCGTACAAGCAGCGCACCTTCCGGCGCATGCAGCTCGAGAAGGAGATGAACAAGATCGGTCTGAGCGCGGAGGCGCAGTGCCAGATGCGCAAGATGCTCTCGCAGAAGGAGTCCAACTACATCCGGCTGAAGCGCGCCAAGATGGACAAGTCCATGTTCACGAAGATAAAGCCGATCGGCGTGGGCGCGTTCGGCGAGGTGACGCTGGTGCGCAAGATCGACACGTCGCACCTCTACGCCATGAAGACGCTGCGCAAGGCCGACGTGCTGAAGCGCAACCAGGTGGCGCACGTCAAGGCGGAGCGCGACATCCTGGCCGAGGCCGACAACGAGTGGGTCGTCAAGCTCTACTACAGCTTCCAGGACAAGGACAACCTGTACTTCGTCATGGACTACATCCCCGGCGGCGACCTCATGTCGCTGCTCATCAAGATGGGCATCTTCGAGGAGAACCTGGCGCGGTTCTACATCGCCGAGCTCACCTGCGCCGTCGAGAGCGTGCACAAGATGGGCTTCATCCACCGCGACATCAAGCCCGACAACATCCTCATCGACCGCGACGGACACATCAAGCTCACCGACTTCGGCCTCTGCACCGGCTTCCGGTGGACGCACAACTCCAAATACTATCAAAGAAATGGTAAGATTCCTTTCTAACTTACTTCATTGATTGAAAATGCTAACCGAGGCATAGTATCAACAAATGAGACACCTTAAATCGATTATGTAACTTTCAGAACACGGCCGGCAAGACTCGATGGACCCGGTCGAGGGCGAATGGGGTGCGATGGGCGAGTGTCGATGCCACCAACTGAAGCCTCTCGAGAGGCGGAGGAAGCGCGAGCATCAGCGGTGCCTCGCGCATTCCCTCGTCGGCACGCCCAACTACATCGCGCCGGAAGTGCTGCAGCGCACGGGCTACACGCAGCTCTGCGACTGGTGGTCGGTGGGGGTCATTCTGTATGAGATGCTGGTCGGCTCACCGCCCTTTCTAGCATCGACGCCCGCCGAAACGCAACTCAAGGTTAGTTATATATGTATTTTTAAAATTCGTTAGAATGTGCCTAATATTTGAATGTGCCTCTATCAGTGCTCTCTTTAGACATACACGAGGTATCTTGAATAGGTACTAGATGTAACGCGATGCGAGTTATACAAAACAACAAAATATTCAGTAAAAGTTAGTGTTAACTGTTACGTACATTGCGTATTTCCAGGTAATAAATTGGCAGAGCACGCTTCACATTCCGGAGGCGGCGAACCTGTCTCCCGAGAGCAAGGAGCTGATCCTGCAGCTGTGCTCGGGGCAGGAGACGCGGCTCGGCAAGGACGCCAACGAAGTGAAGCACCACCCGTTCCTGCACCCCATCGAGTTCGAGAAGGGGCTGCGGCGGCAGGCGGCGCCCTACATCCCGCGCATCGAGTACGACACGGACACGTCCAACTTCGACCCCATCGACCCCGACAAGCTGCGCAACTCCGCCAGCTCCGACTCCAACAAGTCCGACTCGGAACTGCTCGACAACGGTAAAACCTTCCACGGATTCTTCGAGTTCACTTTCCGGCGGTTTTTTGATGACGGGTACACGAATAAAATAAATCTAGACGATAACGACAATCAGGGTCCCGTGTACGTGTGACGAAAGAGACACTGAGACTAACTTGTAGGATTTTTTTTACAAAGTGTGTGCCGTTGACTCTCTATTCAAACATTAGTTTTTGTAAACGTAACGACGTAACATATTAAATTAAATCTGTATTGTTAATAATCCCAGTGATAATATGTAATATTGTATCGTTATGTATTTGTAAGATTAATGTTATTTGGTGTAATATATGTAACGGATGGATCACAGTGTAGTACGTAGCCTCATGGTGCTGTGGGAGCGAGTGTGTCTCCTCCTGTCTAGTGTTGTTCCATTCACTGTATACTATCATTTGTAGACAAATTATTTATAATAAGAACAACCTTGGATAAGTGGAAGTTATATTGTCAGTTTATTTTCTTACGTATTTATCGAATTAGGTCTCGTAAATGTGTGTTTGTTATGTAAATCGTAATTTTTGGAGTCATAATAATATTCATCAGTCATGTTAATTCGGCGCAATCGATGTGCTTCCATCGTGTCAATGACACTCGCTCATGTTGTGTGCCTTACAATGTAGTTTTTATAATCTTGTATGTAGTTCTTCAGAATTTACAACTTCTACAAATTGTAGATGATGTTTTATACTCGCCTATTGTGAATGTGCAATAATATTTATTCACAGGAAACAAACTCGCATTGTTGATATTATATGTGTTGTCTGGTAGTTTTGTTAGACCTATCACTTTCTATCTGTAGTAAATTTTGCAATTTAGTAATTTTGTTTTCACTAACAATATCCAATCTAGGTGATTGATTATGTATTGTAGTCGCGAAATAACATGTTTAAAATAATATCAGAACAAAACTATGACTTGTGTGATTCTGAATAGCCATACATTTTTGAGTGGTCTCTTGGACCTCGGGAGTTTCATGTGTACAGTAAGTTAAATGAGTCACTTCAATTTTAAATTATGTGTTATTGTAAATTGTTTTATTGTGAAATGAAACATGCTTATAAGAAGTAAAAATGAAAATAAAATATGGGAATTTTTGTTACATTTTTAGTTTTAGCACTTAATCCCTTATTCCCTTAGTAGTACCTAATTGATCTTTAAAGATCAGATGATTCATTTGAGACAGAAACATAGCATATTACTTTTTTTATCTTATGTAAAGTCAGCAAAATATGTAAGTATTTGAACAACTTATTATATTTTTTTTATAATCAGACTTATGTTAACATAAAATTAACATCTAAAAAAAGTATATATCACAGCCTGAAACATGCCTATAAAGGTTTTAAAAGGAAGTCTTGCACCCTCTGGTTGAAATCCTCAGCATAGTTGATATGAATATTGTGCTTTCCTTTTGGATAAAGATGTATTCTGAAAAAAAACCAAGCCAAATGTTAGAGCTTGTGTTATGGGTACCTGAAGACTTGACATACTTAATACAGTATTGACGACCGATGTGGCGCGGTGGGCGATGGTCCACCTGCGACGCGGAAGGTTGCGGGTTCGATTCCCGCCTTGGGATAAATGTTTGTATGTTCTGCAAATATTTATTCCGGGTGTTCTGGGTATTATATGTATAATAAAAAATATCTATCTATGTAATGTATTGTATTAAGTATGTCAGTCTTCTAGTACCCATAACACAAGCTCTGCTTAGCTTGGGGCTAGATGATGTTGTGTGGATTGTCCAGAATTAAAAAAAAAAAAAAAAAAATTAAAATATTTATATAAATATTTATTACAAATATACAAACCTTGAGTCAGAGATGTTTGTTAATAAATGAGTTGCATGTACAGGATCAACCATAGGATCCTTCTCTCCATATAATATTAAAGTGGGGCACTTTATATCCTTGAGCATATGTGCACAGATATTCCCCTTGTTTGAATTAAACACAGTGATAACTCCATCATTCCATTTGTGCCAATAGGTTTCTAGGAACTCTTCACCATATATTTCTACAAACGGTGCTCTCATCTTGTCGGACCATGATGCTATATCTCTTACTTCTGCAATAAATTGAGTTATTGGTCAAAAATAAATACAGATAATTTTCTTTTTTTGTATCTAGGTGCTTTCTTTGGATAACTTGAAAGAATTAAAAAATTAAAGAAAGAACAGCTGCTTAAACAATTGCTATTGGGTAACTTTTATATTATTTATTAGGTCAACCTACAACTTCTACATTATTACTTGCTAATTTTACAAACAATTATTTTTTGCTTTAAGAGAAACCAAGTAATAGGTAAACAAATTCATTAATTTTATCAAATAGCTAATTTTTAAACAGATTTTTTTAATACAAGTGAGTATGAGTAAGCATTTATTACAAATGAGTTATCAACATACTTTTATACCATTCCAATTCATGGGGTAGTATGAAGGAGTTAGTTCCCCATGCTACAAGCCTGTTTGTTGATTCGGGGTACTTTGCTGCATGGATGAAGCTGGTTGTGCCACCATCACTCCATCCAAGTACAGAGTATTTGGGTATATTCAATGCCTGGAATCAATTTTAAGACTTTTCAACTTGAAAACTATGTTTGCTTCATATAATGTGTTTAGTGGTTTAACTACCTTCATGAACTCAGCTGCATAGTCAGCGTCTTTCTCATAAAAATCTGCATTGAAATCTTTTTCTGGTGGTCTGCTTTTGCCGTAGCCTGGAGGATCCCATACAACTAGGGTAAATTTTTCCCGGTCAAACCCTTCGATCTGATGCTTAAAGTCTGTCCATATTGTGCCAAGGGCACCAGGGAGGCAAAGCACATTGTGAGGACCTTGCCCTACTTTGAGATAGTTAATGTGCCATTTATCAACTTTAACTTTTGATTCCTGTTCATAAAATTTGAGGTTTCAACACAAGTCGATATGTAATGAAAATTGGGATAATGGTGATATTTGGAGATTGGTGCTAGCTAACACACAACTTAGACGGTGTTAGTTCATGAAGCAGTCGTTGATAAAGAGGCATTTTAAAAACAGAGTTATCTGAACAGAAATAATATGCAGAAATCAGAAATATTTATTGTACAATAAGGTAGAATACCTTACCTTTGGTGAAATTGTACTGTAGAAATATTGCTTTTGTAGTTTAACTACAGGAAAAACAAATTTCCTAAGGCTGAGCATTGTATTTACTAAATTTCTTCATTAAAGCGTATACAAAGAGCGATCAAATTAAATAATGCTTCTTCTATAGTTTTGCATAGATATTTTTCAGTAATTTCAGAGTCGAGTAAAATCTAATCAATACAACATTTTTTTGTGATAAGACTTATCAATTTGGCAATGACATTTGTAAACTAACTTCAATAGACAGTTGAGTTTTCCACTCCATTCGTTTTTGCTCTGACCGTCGTTCGTTCTACTGTACTGTCAGCAACAAGGTTTATGTAGGTACGTACAGTTAGTATGTCAAAGGTGGTTCGTGATCGCAATTTAATATAATTTTGAATGATACACCCGTATTCTATACGATTATGTAATTTTTCGTGATAAAGGCTCTGTACCTTAAATATACAAAACCTTACGAGTATGTGTTGGATGAAAGTATTCCCACTCCTGCCCCTTAAGGTTTTCAACTGAATTAGTATCTGTTAGTCACTATAGCTTTTTCATTCATAAGATAGATGTATTTTCTTCTTCTCTTCTTGATTAAAATCAAAAGATTTACTTTTGATCAAAAATGCAATAAATAATCTACAGTAAATTCGGATTCTCTCTTGCCTGCGTCATTCAGAAATAATACAAAATTATAAATTGTATTAAAATTTATTAAGTGTGACACTTCACTCCTCAGATAAACTAGCATTACAAGCAATGAAACCATTTGGTTAAATTAAATAAACATTTCTTCCATGGGGATGATTGTGACGACATTATTTATTAAAAAATATTTTTGTACTTGTAGAACATTGTTTTTGCACTTGGTGAATGCTTGAAGTAGGTAGGCGAATTTTCTAGTAGATACCTACTAGGAAATTCGCTATTTCTCTATTCTATTAGTCTTCATATGTCTGCCCTGTGCTTTTAGAATATAATTATTAAAGACTGTTTGGACGCCGCGATAACTTGTATGTCTCGGCCATCGACTAAATGCGAAATATTTCTAAAACTTAGCAGTAGAAAGTTATCAGCAATGCTTTGTAAATATAATACTATGTTAACTAAAATTACCGAAAGGCAGCTGTGGTATTTTGTAGGTCGAGGAAACTAGCGATTCTGAATTCTCTGCCTAACTTAACACATTGGTTTACTACAGAAAGCTATAAAATGTTAAACTATGTTTTAAGCTAGGTTTAAATTTCACAGCATTCTGTAGTTAAACCCACTGGACTTTTAGCACATGCGCACCTCAATTACACATAACACATTAATCTCAGCACTTGACTTGTTTTGCAATACAGATACAAATGATATGCTTGAAAAATAAGCATCAATATAATATATAAGTGATTATTGAACACATATGAATTTTACACTAGAGGAAAGTCATTTTCAATCATTATAGGAGGGATTTATATCACTCTTTAATTCTTGAACCGACACACACCTACTCACTGCAATAAATAATTAAATTCAACAGTACTACAATAATCACTTAAGCGTTAGGCATCCATAATTGGAACAGATATAATGAAAATTTAAACTGAAATATTTTTATTACAATATCACTTGGTCTCAAAACTTACACAATACTGAAAAAAGTAGCTCATTCGTGGCTCAAAAATAAAAACCATAAGTTCACCAAAACATGAACCTGTTCAAACCTAACCAATCATTTCTGCCAGACATTTCATAATGCATTTTTTACCTATGTATATTAACTGGGATTGGCGTCAAGTCTTAGTACTGAGATGTGTGAAAGGCCTACATATCTCCCGCATTGCAGGCGTCTTCGTAGCTGCGACCGCCCGCTTTCTGCTCGGGGTCGAGTTTGATCATGTCGTCGATACGTAGAATGGTAATAGCGGCTTCGGTCGCGAACTTCAGCGACTTTATTTTGGAGACTGCTGGCTCTAACACGCCGGCGGCTAAGTTGTCGCGTAGGACGCCCGCGGTGAGGTCTAAACCGACCCATTTGAGGTTTGCGTGCTCCACCTGCGAACAAATATTTATTTTAACCTACTAGCATCTTCAAACCTTATTTCGTTGCAAAACTGCTGTCTCCAATTTTTAGATGTGAAATAAACTATTGCATAATCATTATTAGATGTATTTGATGATTTGAAAGCTTCGATCTAATAGTCGTGGTCGTGTAGTAGTAATAATAGTAGCTTTTGTTCTACTAATGTTTGGAATTCAGCCAGGTCTAGTTTAAATACTAAGCACATTATAGCTACATGTAAAAAAAATCTGCGTTTCCAAGATATGTAGGTATAATCAAATTATATATAATGTATAATGTTATCAAACTCGAAATCAGTCTTGACAAGTGGAGAAGTATATGTACCTTGGTCTGTGAAGAGTTGTGGTAAGCCCTCAGCTTGGCGACGAGGTCGGTAGCATCACGCGCCGCGTTCACGGCGAGCGTCTTCGGGATCACAAGCAGAGACTGCGCGAACGCAGCTATCGCTAACTGTTCGCGGGAACTCTGAAATATACATCTTGCATAAAGACTACACATGAAGACATGGGCTTCGTGTTTTAACTCAAATTTTGTAATTAGTTAACTACTGCTTGTTATTATAAAATGCCATTATAATGAAAAACTCTCAGACTCGGTTATTTTGTAAACTTGATGCTATTTAAAAAAAATTGACTTTTGAGAATTTATACTTTCGAAACTATCATAATCATAACCTTTATTTATCTATAAACATGTCACATGTAACTTAGATATGTCAAACCATTTTCAATAAATTACAATAAAATTTTAAACATAAACATAAATTAAAAATGTCAAATATACAATCGTAATCGTATCACAGTTATCAATATAGAAATTTAAAAAAAAAATATGTTTAGTCCGAATAACACCAATCTTACACTACAACTAAACATGCTTACACACGTATATTACACGTGCATACAGCCTTATAACTAAACATGCTTATGGGGCGTCTAAACGGGCAATATTTTACGGCAATTTGTGGCTGCAATTATTGGCAAACATTGCCCAGCCATCAATAAAACATTTTAGTACATTTTATGGCTGAGCAATCAATTGCAGGCAACATGTTGCAATATGTTGTATTTTGTCGTGGTTACACATAAAAAACATTTTGACATATCAAAAAATATGTGGCTATAATGCCGGGCCATCCTTAAAATATTGCATAGTGTGGCTGGTAGTGGTAGCAATGTTGCCGGCCACAGTATTGCAGCCACAAATTGCCGTAAAATATTGCCCGTTTAGACGCCCCATAACACACGTAGTATAGTAAACGTGCAAAAACAGTTAGATATGCTTACAAGTGTGGTGGCGAAGTTCTCTAGATAGATGGAGAGTGCGGCCTCGACGGCGCCGCCGCCGGGCGTGAGGCGGCCCGACTCGAGCACGCGGCGCACGGCGCACAGCGCGTCGTGCGCCGAGCGCTCCATCTCGTCGCAGTACGCGTCCGTCGGCCCGCGCAGTATTATCGACGCCGCCGTGCGCGCTACTGGCCTTAAATGTACACGGCACTTTAGTAGGAGCGCAAACTATAATTTATTTATAAATAAATAAATAATGCTGGACAATCCAAACAACGTCATCTAGCCCCAAGCTAAGCAGAGCTTGTGTTATGGGTACTAAAAGACTGACATACTTAATACAATACATTACATAGATAGATATTTTTTATTATGTGTGTTTTATTATGTGTTAACTAAAAGTTAAAATCCATTTCATTGTATGCATTCTTTAAAAGTACTACTTTATTTTAATATTAACTTTTTTTTATTATTAATGCATAGTCTAGTTACTAGGCTATCGATTTTTTTTGGTAAGTCTTGTATCCCTAGGCTTTAATGAAAAAAAAATGTAAATATTGAAATAAATAGAGTAAGAAATAATTTACAACTGCATAAATTAAACAAACATTATTTCTTTACAACATTATCTATAGTCTTTATCCTTCATTATATTGGTTGTTTTGTCGAGAGTTTCAGGCTGACTGATAAGTAGATTAAAATGTGAATTCTTACCCCTTGATCAAGATGAGCTGGTCATCACAAATCTGTTCCTGTACTACTTCAGCTGCCTCGCCAATCATGCTCGGCTCAAACACTTCCTCACCTGAATATAAAATCACGTCAATTTTAACTTTACTTAGTCCCAAAGTCCCAATTATATTTTTTGACTAAAGGACCTTCCCTTAGTCCTTTAGGAGTTTACAGATTTGTATCCAGTGGTGAATATTAAACATATTTTCTGTAACTTAATTTTCAATAACTTTACTCATTATTTTACAGATTGGACAACAATGTTGTGAGATAAAAAAAATCAATAGCTTACCCTCCATATTCGTCAACGAGGTCAAGAACGTAGCACCGGTAGCCTTAGCGATTCTCTTCAAGTCATTTTTCTTGCATCTCCTGACTCCCATAGCTCCGTTCTCCACAAAGTACTTGAGACAGAGGTCATCGATCCCGCCCGAGCAGAGGATCACGTTGACTCCGGTAGCGAGGATCTTCTCGAGACGTTCCTTTGTGATGTCCAGTTCGCGAGCGCGGATAGCTTCCAGCTTTTCGGGGTCGTTGACAAGCACCTGGGTTTTGAAGTTGGATTATTGATAGAGCAAATCAGCGTTGCATCTTAAAGCATAACTTTAGACACGCTTTCTATTGCCTAGACTAGGATTTAGTCAACCAATAGTAGTTATGGTTATTAGTAGACCGTAAAATTTATGTAGTGCGTAATATTTATTTGTGAGATAGGTACTGTCACAAACAAAACAAACATAACTCCAAATATAAATACGACGACAATCACTGAATAGCAGCATCTCAGTTCAATGCAAACTGCTATGAATTAAATGTTACTTACTGAAATATCACCATACTCTCTTGATTCCATAGAATATAATAGATTTGTTCCATGCTGTGTGTCGTGGGTTCGATTCCCATCCAGAGTGTATATAAGTATTCTATCTAAGCAGTCTAGTTTCCATACTACAAGCTTTGCTTAGTTTAGGACTAGAGTGTGTCTGAAAAGTCCGTGAATATTTATTTTATGGCTCTAGAATGAATACAACATACCTGAACTCCCATCTTCATTTTCGTCTTCTGCAGTGAAAAGTCCAGACAAGCAATCTTGGCGTTGAGAATCTTTTTGGGCATTGCTTGTGAGGCGACGGTGCAGTTCAGTGCGTAACCCTTGATGAGAACACTCTCTCGGGCACTCTTTCCGTGAGCCTTCAGAATGTTGACGGCCTAGAAATTACAATTTCTATTGAATTCAATTTAATCTAAAGATTCAAGTGTTTCTCATCACTAGTAAAGGTACTGACAGACATGCTCAAAAAAAGCATGCTAATAAGCTTGCTTAACATTAGCATGCTCTGCAAACTGTTCACATTTGCCAGAAATAAGCATGCTTTATTTAAAGCATAGTACTCCTAAATAGGCATGCAAACATGTTCAGACGTGCTCCGAGCACGCCCCCACCTACCCGCGCCTCAGGTAGCATGCTCGAAAATCAAACGTCGTTTGATTTTTGAGCACGCTCTAAATAAGCATGCTCATTACATTACACACGTGCTACTAATGAGCACTTGCTCAATAAAAGCATGCTTTCGTGCTAGTAATGAGCACGTCTGTCAGTACCTTAAAGCGTGGGCGTGTAGGAAGAAATATAACGCCCGCGCGTTATTATAAAGTGAGTCAGGGAAGACTAATGTTGATGTCTTGTTAAGATAACTTTAGCAAGTTCATTATGAAATACAAACACAGTAGCATACAGGACTATAACATAATACATTTATTTAAATATAGTAGAGATAAATTCATAAAAATGTTACCTTGATAGGATAGGCAACATTTCCTCTGGTATCAGTTATCTTGATGGCATGAACTGCATCAACTATGATTTCGGAGAAAAAGTCTGCATCACTGATTTGGTGTTCAGAAAATTTATTTATACTCTAAACAGAACAATTACAGAATACTTATTGGATATTATAATTGGATTTAGGATTGTTCTCTTATACAAATTACATGGAGAGCAACTACAAGTAAATAAAGTATGTATATTTATATTTGCAACTGAGAATTGTAATTACTTTTATAATAAAAATAACAGCTTGAGACAATGAGTCAGAATCATGACTATGGATTTTTGATTCATACCTCTTAAAGTATTCATATAATAAATTTAACAACTGGATTAGAAGCCAAAGACAGTGCTCAGTGCTGTATCTTGGTAGAGACTTACTTCCAGCAGTGAATTAATATAGGTAGACTTAATGCTAGTTCTTAATAAAATATTATTTTTTGATCTGGTCTCCCGCATCATAGCCTTGACTGAATGCGGTCTACACCAGTCAATTTTAATGTATTTATTGTTGATGTTAATTATTTAAAAAGGATACGCTCCAATAAGCTTGGAAGACATGGTGGTCTTGGCTGCATTGATGATGGACGGCCGGCCTAGAGATTCAACAGTGACTGTGAGGTTATCCTGGATGTATTTGACAGCTTCCTTGCACGCTAGTCGGTAGCCAGAGATGATGCTGGTCGGGTGAATCTTGTTCTTTACCAACTCATCTGCATTCTGGAAAAGATTTCAACTTTGGACTAACTAACTTCAAAACTTTGAAATTCATTATTTTGAATGAGTTAAGAAAAACTCAAAATTGTGATATATTTTCTTTGAAAAGTTTTTAAGTTGGGAATTATCTTAGTATGACTAATCATTTTGATAAAAAATTCTCCTGCAGAGCCAAGAGCCTTAGTTTTTAATATCCATCACCATTATACTTAGTAAATAAAGTAAGCAAGAATATGCATGATAGTTTGTGCTCATTGCATGTAATAAATAATTTCAACAACGCCAATTTTGTATTTATTTATAATTGACATCGGTCAAAATGGTAAATTAAACAATATAGTGTAGTTTATGTACCTTGAGTAATTCAGCAGCAATAATGACAACTGATGTGGTGCCGTCACCAACTTCTTCATCTTGGAGATTAGCGAGCTCCACCAGTACTTTGGCTGCAGGGTGTTCCACTTCTAGCATTCTGTTAAAAATTATAGTTGTAACAAATATGCTAAATGTTCTCACTACTCAATACATTTATTGTTATCCTATGGTAATATGTTCTTAATTATTTCTAAGACATTTGTGTGGTTTTTCCCAGGTTGTGTATAGGTCTTGGCAACATAGAGTAATGTTTAGTCTTAAATACTTACTTGAGAATAGTAGCACCATCATTTGTGACTGTGACATCCCCAATATCATCCACCAACATTTTGTCAAGTCCTACTGGTCCAAGGGAGCTTTTAACAATATTAGCAATAGCTGCAGCAGCCATTACTGAAAAATAAATATAATAAAATATCTTGACTTGAAACAATGGATACTACAAAAATGGTCACTGACTTGAGGTTATATTTAGTAAACTTTAGCATTTTGCCTAACAACATAAAGCATTTAGAATATTTTCAAGATGAGAAAGCCAAGTTTAACAGTTTTGTAGCAGTTTATAACTCGAGAAAAGAGTTATTTACAAAATTCTAACCATCAGTGGCGGTGCATGTGATCTGCCGGAATGAAATCACCTCACGTTTTTCATCAATAAAACTTACCATTTTGAGTTCTGACGGGTTGTCCTGAGGACCTGGTCCCTGCGACAGATAACGCTGTAGCTAAAGTAGACATATTTATTTTATAAATTCACAAGAAAACTCATAAAATAAACCACCCGTCACACTTTTTACTTCTCGAAGAAATTTTTAATGTTGCCAGTATTTACTTTTTGAACATGACAGCTGCTGAATTTCATTGTTGCTATTGGTAAAAAAAACAAATGCTACCAAAATCTTCCGAACCTACTAACTTCTAGGAGGCATTTTTTTTATTGAACCTACTACATATTTATAGTAATAAATAGGTACTTGCAAAATTTTTATATTTTATAACACATTCGGTCTAATGATTTAGATACAGTGTGAAAGTCGGGCAATTACCTTACTTACTTCACTTGCCATTTCACGGACAAACCATATTGAATAGAACATAATAAAATATTAAAATAACCTGAAATGAAGTCGGTAGATGGGTACAAGCACGCAAAAAACGTAACTATTTATAAGATAGACCGTAAGTATTTACCTAGGTATGAAGTTAAAAAAGTGGCATAGACTGCTCTTAAAAAATATCGTAGTTTTAGGACTGACTCTACCAAAAACTAGTGTGTAGCCTTTCCACGATGCTGTTTTTTTTTCTTATTAATGTTCTTCAATAACTTATATATAATTCTTATCTATTCTATTATGATATGAAGTTGCCCAAATCAAATGCAAAAAGCGGCTTGACATAACTTTTCGCCCTCGTAGCCGCTCCGGGCGGGTAAATACGGCCCGGATCGAGAAAATGTCAGGGATCCTTCATGACCTCGAGATCCAATAGCCCACGACATAAGTTGCCGTTTTATTTCCTTGCAATCGACTATTACATTATTGGGCTACCTAAATCGATGACCTATACCTATACCTACAATAAAAATATTAAGGTTTAAGATTTTTATATTATTTAGCTCTGGCATTATAAATCGGCCATGAATACGGAGCTTTGTAAAGTAAAACTTTTAGGCTCCTTTCATTCTGCAGCGTGTGACCGGTCGCGTGCAACGCGGCCGGTCGAGCTGGTCTTTCACAGTTTCGCGTGTGGACTCGTCTGAGCTAGACGTGTACAGTCATGGAAACAATCAATAAAAAAAAACTTATTTTGATTTCTGTGTTACATCATCAGAACAAAAAACGCCGCGCCAGCCGAAAAGGAAAATTGTTCATGCATCCTATAACTTCGGCGCGTATGTTAAGTGGTGCATTCATAACTTTGTATTCACAACTACGAGAAGATGCAAATAAATTTTTCAATTACTTCAGAATGTCAATGCGCACGTTTGACGAACTGATTTCTAAAATTGAAAACAAAATAGCACATAGTGGATTTCTCCGAATAGCTATAACACCTACGGAACGTTTGGCAGTAACAATAAGGTAAGTACCTATGTGTGTCAAAACTTTTTTTATTCTTTAATAAACTTTAATAAAATCAGGTTAGTGTTACAAAATCAAATTCAAATGAGTCTTCTGTGTCTTCATTTCTTTCGGTGGAGCACGATGCTGCACTAACTGGGGACACTATGGAAACTCTTGACATAGCTGGAACAGCACTTGTAGATGGACCCATGCTTGTAGACTGGTACTGGATAGGACTGGCACCTGTATCTTGGTTGATTCCAACGAGTAATTGTAGAATCTGGCTTCGAAAAAAATATTTTTTTTCAAACGTCAGTTTCCTAACAGCAGGCAGAATCGAATTGAAAAATGCTACGTCTTCATCAAAAGCAAGATTGTTAGTAGAATTCCACATCTCAATTAGCTGTTTCTCGAATGTAGTCATTTCCTGAGTATTTTTTTTTCTTCTTTTATTATGTACATTTGACATATCGTTTTCTGAGCACGAAGAATCGTTTTGTGTCGATGGATTATCTGAAGTTGGTGCGTTTTCAGTAGACTCCGATTCGTGTACATCGCTCAAATCGGTCACAGGGTCCAAAAATGACATAGTGTCAGCAAAAACATATTTTCTTTTAGTGATAGCTCCAGAACCCGACTTTTTGTATTTTACCGCTGTTTTGTACCTAACGTACTGATCCCTTGCGCTTTTCCACCTTTGATGAATACTTTTTACTGAAACAATGAAATTTATTATGTTACAGGTACCTTGCTTCCGGAAACACATTTACTGATCTGCATTACTCTTATCGTATGGGGATTTCTACAATCAGTGGAATAGTGAGAGAAGTATGCCAAGCTATTTGGGTTACTTTAAAAAATGAAGTCTTAAAGCTGCCTAATCAACCCAATGAATGGATTGAAGTAGCTACAGAATTCGAGAGAAATACAAATTTTCCGCAATGCGTTGGTGCCATAGACGGAAAGCATATTCGAATGATAATGCCAGAACACACTGCTTCACTCAATTTTAATTACAAGGGGTATTTTTCAATTGTTTTACTAGCAATGTGTGATGCAAACTATAACTTTCAATATATAAATGTGGGAGCACCGGGAAAAAATTCAGATGCAGGGATATTTAGAGAGTCGATACTTATGAAAAAACTTGAGAATGGTACTATTAATCTGCCTTCACCTAAAGCACTTCTTGGAATGAGTACTCCGGTTCCGTATGTGATACTCGGTGATGAAGCTTTTGGAATTACACGTAATATTTTGAGGCCTTATGCAAGAAAAAATCTTAATTACAAGAAGAAAATCTTTAACTACCGTCACTGTCGTGCTAGACGAATGATTGAATCTACTTTTGGAATTTTAACAAATAAATTCCGAATTTTTCATAGGCCTCTAAATGTAAACATAGATCTAGCGATCGACATTGTAAAATGTTGCTGTGCCTTACACAACTTCATTCGAGTTAAAGATGGTTACCAACATCAAGATACTTTGGTAATCCATGGACTTGAAGACTCAAATAATTCCCGAATTTGCAACTCAATTGGAAATGAAGTGCGTGACCATTATGCACAATATTTTATTTCTGATGCTGGTAAAGTTGAATGGCAAGACTACTGCATTACTTAGGTTGCGAAATAAATAACTATGTTTTTACTTACGTGTTTTTTCTTTTTCTGTTTGCGTCCAGTCGTCAACATTTTCAAATAAAGTTTTCATTATCTCCACCCAACTACTCTGTTTAACATCCCTGTCTTTATACAACGGGTTTCGTAAATCCCAAATAACGGGCCTCTTTTGAACTTCTCTTATTAATTTTTCTGTATCAACCGCCGCCATGACTGTACTCAAAACGCTCACGCGCACGTCCAACAGTGAAAGCTCACAATGCAACACTGGCTCGCGCGCCGACCGGGACACGCGGGGCGCGCGGGCGCCAGTCTGGCATTCACGCCGGTCGCGCGTGTTGTAAAACGCGACCGGCTGCTCGCGACACAGTGAAAGCCGCCGTGGGTTTGTGTCGCCGTGTCGCCGGTCGCGTACGCACGCGACCGGCGACACGCATCAGAATGAAAGGGCCCTTAGGTTTAGGTTAAATTTAATTATTTATTTACTGCTTTATATCTGTGGTGATCGATGAATAAAAATGATCTGAACTTCCTGTAACATTTCGGGAGTAGGTAGTTAGTTACATACCTACTCTTATTACACCCACTATATTTACGGGTCTATGTTATCGCTTTACGGCCATGTAAACGTAAATCCCCAAAGTCCATTGCGATTCATGTCAAGCGACGCGAAGCCGACGGGATGATATCTCACGGAGCTCCAACGTTTATTGGAATGCTCCGCACGCAACGCGCCGTATCTTCACGAGAATAATCTCGTTTTCTTCGGCTTTGGTAAGCCCAATAGATACCGAGCAAAACAAATGGAGGGTAGTTCTGCACATGCGCCGAGCCGAGGCACGCACGCGCCAGCCTCCCCGCGCCAGTCGCGCGCCGCCCGTCGCCGCGCCCGCTCCCTCGCGCGCTCTCCGTTCCGCGCTCCACCACGCGCTTAATGGCGCCCAAACCGGGACCTCGCTCTAGCGGGTAAGTCCATTACATAATCAACTACTATCATCAGCTCTCATTTTCATGATTCTAACCAGAAGTGGTCCATGACGCAGCATCCGAGATCTCCGAGGGCGTGGTGTAGGAGGCCATCGGCTGGGGTGGGGGGCACTGAGTCGGCGTGTTGGCGATAGCGCCTGATAACATTGCAGCCCTCCTACTGTCAACAAACCTTTACGTTTTCTCTAAAATATTATAGAACATTGTATTTCGTTGGGACGTATGGAGCGATCTTGGGACGCGCTTATTGATTTTCACTCACGTTTGTGTCTGCTTCTATCGTTTTTCGTTTAAAAGTTGCTCTGCTGTCGCAACTTTTTTGGCATTCATCTGCGGTGCTCTTTATTGAATCTTGAAAGCATCGGGAATGCGATTATAATCGACTGATTTATTAATTACAGTGACTAATTCAAGTGACTACTAACCTAAGTAATTAATAACTATTCAGGAGTCTTGATTGTGGCACTTTTAATTTAAATTCAAGATAAAAATATTTCTAAATTGGAACATTCGAATGACTTCTGTGTCTAAAAATAAGTCAGTGGATTGTGTATCAGTAAGATGAACTGCCTCTGCTACGTAGCATTGTAAAAAAATCTTTAATTACATAGCTTCTACGTTGTAGATCCTTCTACGAAAGTAGTACGAATGACCACAATCCACTAACTAGTACATTATGAAAATAATTAAAATATAATACATAATTACATAGGACTTACTACGTTGTAGAGCCTTCTACGAAAGTGCTACGAATTGCCACATTGCACTTACCGGTTAGCGCAACGTACATGTATATCTATCTACGGATGCCTGCTACGTCTATTGTACCGTACACTGCTAAAACTATTCAAATAACAGACGGTCGACAACACAAACAGAACTTTGTCTTTTAACTTTACCCTCATTGTTGAAACCTCTTTGTGCAATGTGAGGAAAATTAGAAAATGCAATAGAAATTAGATAAGTAAATTTCTAAATTTTGGGATGTAAGGGAGCTACACAACAACTTCAGCTCCAATTGTCAACCTCACCTGCACGCGGTACATCCTGCAGCAACCGACGAGGCTCTGGCGACCGGTCGACGGCGGTATAACCCTACTCATCCAGACACAGTCAAATCCCTGACCGCTGAGGGGCAGCAGCCTCAGCGGTGCGACAGACTGTGTCCCTGCGATCGCCAACCCGCATGCCCAGCGTGGCGATTAGGGCAAATCCTCCCTTATGATGATACACACGAGAAAGAGATGGCCCCCAGTTCCCGGCAGCTCCGCTAGTCCTGGCCAAGGCGGCGGTCATGGAAATGGCGGAGCAGGGGGTGCTAAGAATCTCCGGGCTACGGTAGGCTGCCCATCCCAACTGACCCTGGCTACGTATAACGGACGCACTTTGCGACTTGATGAACACCTCGCGCAACTCGAGGTAGAACTTGAGAAGGTCAGATGGCATATTCTGGGGCTATGTGAAGTCCGAAGAGAGGGAGAGGACACCATAACCCTTGAATCAGGTCATCTCATGTACTATCGCGAGGGCGACCATACTTCCCAAGGCGGCATTGGGTTCCTGATCCACAAGTCCCTCGCCGACAACGTCACTGAAGTATCCAGTGTGTCGACCAGGGTAGCATACCTGGTACTTAAACTCACCGAGAGGTATTCCCTTAAGGTGGTTCAAGTGTATGCACCGACCTCGTCACACTCGGATGATGAAGTGGAGTTTGTCCTGGATGACATTGCTAAAGCCTTGCACACCACCACTAAGGCACACTTTAACATTGTCATGGGGGACTTCAACGCCAAAGTAGGATTACAGACTTGCAGCGAATCATCAGTAGGGCCACACGGATTTGGTAGTAGGAATCACAGGGGGCAAATGCTGGTCAACTTCCTAGAGCGCGAAGGACTCTTTTTGATGAATTCTTTCTTCAAAAAGAGTCCCCAGCGAAAGTGGACTTGGCGAAGCCCCGACGCTGTGACGAAAAACGAGATAGACTTCATTATAGCGGATAAGAAGCATATATTCAGAGATGTCTCAGTGATCAACAGGTTTAATACCAGCAGCGATCACCGAATGGTACGAGGCACTCTGAATATCGACTTTAAGCTTGAACGCGTCCGCTTGATGAAGTCTAAGCTCCGACCAAACTTACTCCAAACCGCTGTGAACTCAGAGAAGTTCCAACTTCAGCTCGAAAATCGATTCGCTGCCTTGGAAACTACCGATGACGTAGGTCAGGACCTACACAATGTGGTGAACATTCTCAGGGAAGAGGGCACGAAATTTTGCTCGGTAAGGCGTACGGGCAAAAAGTCTAAGTACTCGGACGAGACTCTCCGGCTAATGGAAAAGCGACGCCAGTTACCACTCACCCCTACTACGCTGTCAGAACACACGGCTCTTAACAAGTGCATTGCTAAGCGCATACGCTACGACCTCCGTCGCTCCAATACGCTTCGTATTGAACGAGCAATTGAGCAAAATCGGGGGTCCAAAGTGTTTGTGCAGCAACTTGGTAGGAGCCATCTGACACAGCTCACGACATCTAGGGGTGAAACCGTCGTTTCCAAGCCGGAAGTTTTGGCTGAGGTCGAAGATTTTTATGGCCGATTGTACGCCTCGCAAGTTTCGTGTCCGGGATCCAGTAATGAGGATGTAAGAGCCACACTGACCCGCCACTACACAGAAGATCTCCCAGAGATAAGCCTTGGTGAGATTGAAATGGCTCTGAAACAGTTGAAAAATGGAAAAGCCCCAGGGGAAGACGGAATCACGTCGGAGCTCCTAAAGGCAGGTAGTCTACCAGTCCTGAGGGAAGTCCAACGTGTTTTTCAGTCCGTCCTGGACCATGGGAGAACTCCAAAGGCATGGAGCAAGAGTGTGGTTGTGATGTTTTTCAAGAAAGGCAACAAAGCCTTACTGAAAAACTACAGACCGATTTCACTCTTGAGCCATGTTTACAAACTGTTTTCCAGGGTTATTTCGAACCGCCTTGCGCGAAGACTTGACGAATTCCAAACCCCGGAGCAGGCTGGGTTTCGCAGAGGATTTGGCACCATAGACCACATTCACACAGTACGGCAGATTATACAGAAGTCCGAAGAGTATAATCAGCCGCTGTGCTTAGCGTTTGTGGACTATGAGAAAGCCTTTGACTCTGTTGAAACCTGGGCTGTTCTACAGTCTCTGCAACGATGCCAGGTGGATTGGCGATACATCGAAGTGTTGAGATGCCTATACAATGATGCCACTATGTCTGTCCAAGTCCAGAACCAGCAGTCTAAACCTATCCAGCTGCGCCGCGGAGTAAGACAAGGAGATGTCATATCTCCCAAATTGTTTACGAGCGCGCTGGAAGATTTGTTTAAGACGCTGAGTTGGAATGGGATGGGCATTAACATCAATGGCGAATATATCTCACACTTACGATTTGCTGACGACATCGTCATATTGGCGGAATCGTTGCAGGACCTACAACAGATGCTGAACAGTCTTGCTGAAGCCTCACGACGGATTGGCCTGGGCATGAACTTGGATAAAACAAAGGTCATGATCAATGATCGTATTACCCCAGAGCCAATAACCGTTGCCGGAATGCCTCTCGAATTTGTGCAGGAGTATGTTTACCTCGGGCAGACTCTGCGGTTAGGTAGACACAACTTCGAGAGAGAGCTAGACCGGAGAATTTAGCTCGGCTGGGCTGCGTTTGGGAAACTTCGTCAAGTCTTCTCGTCATCCATCCCTCAATGTCTGAAAACGAAAGTTTTCAACCAGTGCGTCCTACCCGTTATGACCTATGCTTCTGAAACGTGGACACTGACAGTGGGGTTGGTCCACAAGCTGAAAGTCGCTCAGCGCGCTATGGAGAGAGCTATGCTCGGAATTTCTTTGCGAGACAGAATCCGCAACGAAGTTATTCGTCAGAAAACCAAAGTGTTCGACATAGCTCAAAGAATTAGCAAGCTGAAGTGGCAGTGGGCCGGCCATGTTTGCCGAGGAACCGACAACCGTTGGAGCAAACGGATACTGGAGTGGAGACCGCGTTTAGGAAAGCGTAGTGTAGGACGCCCTCCGGCGAGATGGAGCGACGATCTGCGGAGTGTAGCTGGCAAACACTGGATGAGAGGAGCCGAAGACCGGGCTCAGTGGCGCGTCTTGGGAGAGACCTACGTCCAGCAGTGGACTAATATAGGTCGATGATGATGATGATGATGAAATTTCTAAATACGTTCCGCCGATAGTGCGATATTTTGTCACAGCTCAGTTGGTTCCATCGTGGGTTCAATTCCCACCCAGAGCTTATGTTTGTTTGATGAACATAAATATTTGTTCTGGGTCTGGGTGTCACCATGAATTTGTCTATTTTTTTATTTTATGAATACTTGTGGGTGACAATTTCATTAACTTAAACTTTTTTTGTTTATAACTTCTAAAGCCAATTTAATATTGGTTAAGTACTAAAATTAATAAATAAGTAAGTATGTAAGTTATCGAGCTATTTCAGTTAATAAAATATTTGTCAGCTCGATATACTTACTTACTTAGGAATTCGTGACAATAAATAAATATCACAAGAATTCAACGAAATATAGATTTATTCTAGATTTATTGTGTTATTTAGGTTGTATATAAACAATTGAATAGGTCGTGGAAGACATTTTGGGACATTTTACGCTTAATGCGGCAGGGGCACCAAAAAGGCACTTCGCCCCACATTTGCTGTTTATTTATTTATTTATTTATTTAGGTTCACCAACAGTTTATACACAACACATCCAAAAAACTTAAACATAAAGGTTCTTATTCTATGTGTACAAACCCATTACAGGTAAACACCACATGCTTAGAACTAGGTGCATATAGAATTAAATTGCTAAATCATCTATAATAAGATGTAAAGAAAACAAAAGAAATGGTTCTTTATTGCGTATCAAAAGAATAACTATGAAGAAATAGTAGATAGGTGGTTCATACCATTACTAATCACCATTACAAAACTGTTAGTTGTAATACAAAGTGAAAAAATAACTAAAGAAAACAATATGTTTACATGAACATAATGCCTAACATAATAACATAACTACAGAACCAGGGTAAACAACAATACATAGCTACAATTTGCAGGATATTTTGAGGATTATTAGACATATTCTATTATGACTACAGAAATAACACTCTGATATCTTGACTTCTTTTAACCTAAAGTAGCCTTAAGTAACAAGGATCCCCTAAGAATGTTAAATAGCTGCACTATCAGTAAAAAAAACATTTTAGTTAGTATTTGATAACTTATGCTGTTATGTAGGTACGGGAAGTAAAATTATATAAGTAGTGGAATCTGCCCAGATGTTGACGGAACATGGTTCAGCTATAGTAGTGAATATATTTATTTTATTTTTGATTTGTTTAAAGATGCTGTATGATGCCACTGGTTGCACTAATATTTGTTTAGGGACAGCTTAGTCTAATTTGAGTAAACACTCCGAGTTTTTTATTAACTTATGATCGGATGTATCAGATTTCCTCAAATAAATGCGTCCATTGCGCACCCAGACGTATTTATATCCTTTATCCTTTGCAGCAGTCCTGGCCTCGTAGTGTAACATCTTGTTGGTAGGCGATAAGTGTTCGACCACAAAAATAGAAGATTTTTCTCCGTTCAGTCCAGCATGTGTACTATTGAGTTTATCATTTGCATTAGAGCGGTTAAATTTGATGCACGCTGCTAAAAAAGTGTCGCGAATTCTCGGCGTAACGAAGTGGACTATTATTGAGCGAGGTCTACTTCCTTTAGGATCCATCTTAGCAATACGGCTACAGTTTAATATCTCGTCAAACTTCACTGCGCATCCTATAGTTTTACCAATCTCTGCAACAATCTTATAAATGTCCTCATTTTTCTTTTCGGGCATACACTGAATTTCAACATTAGAATTTCTAGCGTATTGTTCGACCTGATTCAGTCTAGCGGATAAATCTTTGTTATAGGAACGAAGCGCAGAATTTTCCGATTGAAGTTCTTTCACTGCAGTTGACAGCTGGGATACGCTACATGCGGACTCCTTATATTGCTCATTAACACGAACCAGTGATTGTTTTAGCTCTTGAATATCCTCAGTGACAGGTGCGAGAGCAGCGACGACCGTTGTCATGATTTGTTTATCAATGCGGTTAAAAAACTTTTCCATGTGTTCACTAAATATGTTTTGAACTACCTCTTTGACATCTTCCCGGGTCAATCCAACCTCTGTATCATTCTTGGGAGATTGGAGCGCAGCTCTTTTTGATGGTCTCGATGATAGATTTTCCTTTGCACTGCGCAATGGCGTATTATCGTTGTTACCACCTTTTGGCTTCATACTGCACTCTGGGCACATCCAATCAGCAGTAGAAAGTGAAAGTCCCTTTGTACTCGTTGAAGATAAACAGGCCAGGTGATAACTTTTCCCACAGGTAACACAAATCATAAACTCCGTTTCATCACCACTTTCAGTCTGGCAGCAACCCCACGATATATTAATCACCGGCTCCAACATGTAAACAACTTCGTAAAAACAATTTATTTTTGATAACAGAGTGAGCTAAACTCGGGTTCACCAGGTATAGGAACTTGAGTAAACAATCTAAGGTTGCAGGTTAGCTTATTCCTCGCGATCAAAAGGACGTAAGCGCCGTGGGATCAACGTCGCTTACGCGTTTCCTTCAGCTATCCTCTTTTCGATGCTATGTCAACAATCCTTTAGAAAATCTTCAATATTAGATGACTTACGCAGCGTTTTGAATGATAACTAACTTCTACTAATGTTTATTGTTGTAAAACACTACAAAACTTGCACTAATCTTCGTTAGAACCATTTCTTTTTAATTATATTTGGACACGTTTTACACATATAACTTGTGCTTGCACCGCCGCCATGACACACACTGTTAAGAAGTAATGTTGTAAATCCTGGCGGTAGAAGCAAGACGTCGCGGGTCGCTAGATGACCTAATTCTACTCATATTTTATACAATAGACTTAGCTTTTGCCTGCATTTCAGCTGAAAACGGAACAGCACAATTCATTTTATACACATTGAACGTGAGAAGGATAAAAATATATGATAAAATTAATATAAATTACTTAAATTAAATTGTATACAATATTTTTGAATCACACGTGAAATAATAAGGAGCTTTTTGAGATAAGATACACTTTTTTAAGATAAAAGATAAAAAAAAGATAAAAAAATATTTATTGCTTTCGGTCTTAAAATTACATTACTCTAATATTACAGTCTAGTTTTAAATAAGACGGAAGTAAATAAATAAATAATGCTAGACGATCCACACAACATCATCTAGCCCCAAGCTAAGCAGAGCTTGTGTTAAATCGAGTTTGTAAAAAAATGTTGAAAAACTACACTGGCCTGCAAAACTAAGTATCACACTTTTTAAATTGAAATAACTTTTTAAGTAAACAAGATATATGTTGTGATTGAATGAAACACCTCGAGTGCAGAGCAACAACTGGTTTATTCATAACCTTATAGAACTACCCACAACATCTCCCCCCAATAATGAATAACTTAAATGCTACAACTTAATAACTAAGTAAAAAAACAGATCTAAATAATGTAACAAAATATCAGCACTAACACATACATTGGCTATTAGATTAGTAGGTTAGTAGGTACACCTATCGCATAATAGGTTGCCAGAATCATTTATATTATGTTCTGTGACTGTATACCATACATAATCTACTTCTCATCCCGTTATAAAAAAATAAACTTACAATATTTATAAGAATATATTTTACTTTTATGTGTTAAGTTCCTATGGTAAATGTAAACAACTAAAACTATATTTTTAAATAATAGCACAATACATGCCTACCTATTGTCCTATTTTAAGTTGGAAGCAATGCGCTGCGCAGCTATTTTTTTAGCTTTACGAGTCATCGGCGGAGACATATAGTCCAGTCAAAATAGACTAAAATTATGACTTCAGTTTGCATTAATTCCCAACAAGCTGGATTTTTGTGCAGGCCTTGAATACGTCATTACAAATGATATGTCAAAAGTCCCCATCGATCCTGCTTGTGCGTTGTTTTTTATTCGAGGTCAAAGGTCATAAATTTGCCTTTTTTGCGTATATCTCTGAAACAACGAAAGCTATTGAAAAGTGGTTCAGGCAAAGTTTGTACGTGGTAAAATTGTCTACAAAAATACCTCAACACTTTTCTTCTACAAAGCATCGTTTTTGAGATATAGTGACTTTAGACCGCAGGAAAATCGTCGAAGATGCTGCGTTTTTTTAATTTCAGCCGTTTTATCTGCTTCATTGCCACAAAACAAACAGTATTTCTTGAAATTTACTGAAAGGGGTGATGGGTTCGATGGGTTAGTCCTCCTCCAAGGTAATGAATCGTCTTTTTGTTTCAAGAAATACTGTTCGTTCTATGGCAATGAAGCAGATAAAACGGCTGAAATGAAAAAAACGCAGCATTTTAGTAGATTTTTCTGCGGTCTAAAGTCACTATATCTCGAAAGCGATGCTTTGTAGAAGAAAAGTTTTGAAATATTTTTGTAGACAATTTTACGATCTACAAACTTTGTCGGAACTATTTTTCGATAACTCTCGTTTATGACTTTTAAACGCAAATTTATGACTTTAACCTGGGTATTTGCGTTTTTCGCGTATATCTCTAAAACAACGAGAGCTATCGAAAAATGCTTCAGGCAAAGTTTGTAGATCGTAAAATTGTCTACAAAAATATTTCAACACTTTTCTTCTACAAAGCATCGCTTTCGAGATATAGTGACTTTAGACCGCAGGAAAATCCACTAAAATGCTGCGATTTTTCCATTTCAGCCGTTTTATCTGCTTCATTGCCATAGAACGAACAGTATTTCTTGAAACAAAAAGACGATTCATTACCTTGGAGGAGGACTAACCCATCGAACCCATCACCCCTTTCAGTAAATTTCAAGAAATACTGTTTGTTCTGTGGCAATGAAGCAGATAAAACGGCTGAAATTAAAAAAACGCAGCATCTTCGACGATTTTCCTGCGGTCTAAAGTCACTATATCTCAAAAACGATGCTTTGTAGAAGAAAAGTGTTGAGGTATTTTTGTAGACAATTTTACCATGTACAAACTTTGCCTGAACCACTTTTCGATAACTTTCGTTGTTTCAGAGATATACGCAAAAAATGCAAATTTATGACCTTTAACCTCGAATAAAAAACAACGCACAAGCGGGATCGATGGGGACTTTTGACATATCATTTGTAATGACGTATTCAAGGCCTGTACAAAAATCCAGCTTGTTGGGAATTAATGCAAACTGGAATGTCTATTTTGACTGGGCTAATAGGTATTTTGTGAACTGAGTCCGAGTTATCATTCTGTGAATCAGAATCAATTGAATGACTATTTTTTATATCTATATCTCCGTGAGCGTCACTGAACTCCTCATCATTGCTCATACTAGTGTTTGGTGATTTTTTGTCAGGTTCACATTTGATAAGATGACGACGGTTGCGTCTATACCTACCACCTGCACTAGTCTGCACAATGTATGACCTAGGAGTGCTGGCGTGACTCACAACTTTTCCTCTGGTTCTAGACTTTCCATCCAAACAAATAACAGAATCACCCTCTATTAGGGTAGGTAACGTTTTACAACGTTGGTCATAGTGCATTTTGACATTACTTTGTTTATTTAATTATTTGCCAAATGTTCTGATGGGTCGATGGGTTGTGGTTTTAAAATGTTTGAATGTACGGGTAATTGACACCGAAGCCGTCGACCCATCAAGAGCTGTGCAGGAGAACTCAAACCCTCCCTGGGTGTGTTCCTATAATTGAGGAGCGCTAAATTAAAATCCCCGTTAGTTTGTACCGATTTTTTTAAGAGGTTTTTGACAGTTTGTACCGCGCGTTCACTTTTGCCATTAGACTGTGCATAGTTAGGTGACGATGTCACATGGTTAAATCCCCACACATTAGCAAAACATTTAAACTCTCGACTCGAGTACTGAGTCCCGTTATCGCTAATCAGTACGTTGGGAATACCGTGTCGTGAAAATATGTTTTTCATGTTTTGTATTACAGCGCTTGATGTTAAGCTACCTAATTTGCATACTTCAACAAAGTTGGAATAGTAATCGATCAAAATCAAATAGTGCTGCTTTTTAAATTCAAAGATATCTGAACCGACTTTGTTCCACGGTAACTCAGGAATTTCAATTGGTAGCATGGGTTCTTTTGCTGGCGCGTTTGAGTGCTCCTGGCACGTGTGGCATCTTTTTACGTACAGTTCTATGTCACGTGACATATTAGGCCAAAACATGACCTGTCTCGCGCGGCGCTTGCACCGGTCTATACCTAAATGACCTTCGTGAATAATTTTTAACATGTCGTTTCTCGCATTTTTAGGAATAAGCACTAAATTATCTCTGAAAATTACATTGTCTACTACAAGTAACTCGTCCTTGATGGACCAATAGAACTTTACTTCATTACAAACATTAAATTTATGATCAGGCCATCCGGACTCAATATATTTTAATAATAGTTGCAGTTCAGTATCGCGTTTAGTTTCCTTTTTTATATACGTTAGTTTATCGTTAGACATCGGCACATTTTCTACCATCATTTGCACTTGGTGTATGACGTTAATATGTACCTCCTCGCTGTACAGGTCGGGAAGCGCGGCACGAGACAGCATATCGGCAATATACATATATCTACCTGGCACATATGTCACAATTAAATCGTAACCTTGAATTCTTAGTAGCATACGTTGCAAGCGTGCCGGGACAGACATCAATGGCTTTTTAAAAATGCTCTCTAACGGTTTGTGGTCAGATTCTACAATTACTCCCTTCTGGCCATAAACATACTGGTGAAATCGTTCACAGGCAAATACGATGGCCAACATTTCTTTTTCTACCTGCGCATATCTTTTCTGAGCGTCAGTGAGCGTGCGCGAGGCGTACTCGACGGGACGGCCGCCCTGCAGCAGCACGGCGCCCAGCGCGTCGCGCGACGCGTCCACCGACAGCAGCACGGGGCGCGCCGGGTCGTACAGCGCCAGCACGCCCGCACTTGTCACCGCCTCCTTCAACCGTTCGAAAGCGGCGCTCTCGCTTGACTCCCAGCGCCATTCACTATCCTTTCTAAGAAGGCTGGTCAGTGGAATAGCTATCTCTGAGTAGTGCGGAATAAATTTAGATAGGTAATTGACCGCGCCTAAAAATCTTTCTACCTCTTTTTTGTCTTTTGGCGATTGTAACTCAGTAATAGCCCGAATTTTTTCTTTATCCGGTCTCATTCCGTTTACGTCAAATACGTGCCCTAAATAGTTGACCTCTTGGACCCCGATTTTGCATTTTTCTTTATTAAACTTTAAATTTATTTCTCTTGCTCTATCTAACAATGCCTGTAATCGTTTGTCGTGAACCTTTTTTGACTCGCCCCACACGATAACGTCATCAATATAATTTTCTACCCCCTCCAGGCCTTCCAAGAGCTGATGTAACTTCCCATGAAATACTTCTGATGCACAGTTAATGCCGAAGGGCAGTCGCATAAACTGATACCTCCCAAATGGCGTGCTAAACGTACAAAGGTCGGCACTTTCATCATCCAATGACACTGTCCAAAAACCTGAATTGGCGTCCAAGACTGAGAAAAACTGTGCTCCGTGTAGACGCGAAGCCAGTTCAGATACTGTCGGGAGCTGAAAATGTGCACGTTGCACCGCTCGATTCAGTTCGCGTGGATCCAAACAAATGCGAATACCGTTATTCTTTTTTGCGACTAGGACCAGCGGATGAACCCACTGTGTAGGATGAGTGACCTTTCTTATTACACCTAGCTGTTCCATTTTACCTAGTTCTTCCCCTAACCTGTCGCGGAGCCCGTGGGGAATTTTTCGAGACGCACATATAACAGGTGGCACGGCCCGATCTATAACGATATGATATTTACCTGGTAAACATCCTAAACCCTTAAATAAATCGTCGTATTTTGACATTTCGATTGACCTTATTCTTTTTACTAGACCCAAAAATTCACATGATTTCTGTCCCAACACACTACTACATTCCATGTCCGCTATAGCGAATTTCAGCTTGTAAACAATATTTTTGTACGACCAGGGAATGATACAAATACCTTTTATTGGAATCACATCGTGCGTATAAGATAACAATGGTATTTTCTTTTTAACAATATTAGCTTGATTAAAACCTAATTCGCAAAATCTACGATACGACATTATGTTATAATCAGCCCCAGTATCAAGTTTAAATTTTTCCGAGCCATTCTCACACGAGAGTTCCTGATACCAGTCCTCCGAACCACTTTTTCGATCCTCAATTCCTATAGTCGAAATATAAAACGCATCATCTTCCGATTCACTATAATAATCACCATCATCACATCCAACTTCATAAACACGATTAACTCTGCTACGAACACCGTTATTATAAGAATGATTTGACTTACAATTGCGTGCGAAATGTCCTCGATTACCGCACGCGAAACAGCTGACGCGCCGCGCCGGGCACTCGTCCCCGCCGCCGCAGCGCGCGGAGCCGCACTCCGCACACAGCGCCGCCGCCGCCGCCGCCGCCTGCGCCGAGCGTGCTCGCGCCGGTGGCGCGCGCCCGCCGCCGCCGCCGCTGCTACCCGCCGCGCTGCGCCCGCGCCCGCGCCCTCCAAAGGCCCCTGGCCCCGGCTGCGACGTGCGCGGTGTCCAAGCGCGCGCACCTTGATTGCGCGCTCGAAAGGCAACACTGTCAACGTGCGAAGTCCCTTCCGCACCGCTCGTGCTGACCATTTGAAGTTCACTTTCCCGTGACGCTTCTACCGCCTGACACATTTTGATCGCCTTGTCTAGGTTGAGATCCTCGCACCTCAGTAAACGGTCCCTGACCGTCGACTGACGGATCCCACACACGATCCGATCTTTTATAAGATCCTCTTCTAATGTTGAAAATTCACACTTTTTACTCATAAGACGAAGTGCCGTAACATACTGCTGAATAGATTCACCGTCTTCTTGGTTACGTGTGAAAAACTTGTATCGCATGAGTGTCACATTAGACTTGGTGCCGAAGAGGTTATCAAATGTTTTTAACAACACATTCACGTCATCACGTTCGCTTTCTGTCTCGAATGTAAAAGTTTGATAAACATCGAATCCATCCGGGCCAATTAAATTCACCAATAGACTCGCTTGGACACTTGAGGGTTCCGTATGTACTCCTGAAGCCTTGACAAACAAGAGGAATTGTTGCTTCCATTTTTTCCAAGCGTCGGCCCGGCCGACTGGCCCGCCGGCGGCATCCATATTTAATTCTGATGGCGGTCGTGCATGCTCCATTGTATCGACAATTTAACTCCCGTATTTTACTTTCACTAATAATTTTCGTAATGTTTGACACTGTTAATGTTTTTTGCTTTTGTTTAATATCGATTTTAGCCACTTTATGCATTAAATACTTCGAAAACCGCTGTCACCATGTTGTGATTGAATGAAACACCTCGAGTGCAGAGCAACAACTGGTTTATTCATAACCTTATAGAACTACCCACAACAATAATACTTTGATCTCAACCCGTTAAGCACGCCTGGGACGAGCTAGGAAGGCTAGTCAGAAGCCGCAGACCACCTCCTACCACCCTCAGGGTACTAAAACAGGCCCTGATAGAAGAGAATGGGTCCCCAAAATCGGCTCCGAATCCTCGTGTTCAGTATGCCAAGCCGGCTTGAAGCTCTATTCAGAGTCCGAGGAGGCAATACCAGATGAAATAACATGTAAAACATACTTAGAAAATGTTAGATGAGTGTTTAGACACTAAGCTAAAAATGGCTATTTTATTGTTTATAATTTTTTCAAGTTAAAAATGTTACTTAAGTATGCTTTAAAGAAAGTTGATAAAATTTGCTATAAAACATTTTTTATTTGAGATCTCTAACTTGTTTATTTTAGAAGAAAAATAAATTCTAAAAGTGTGATACTTAGTTTTGCAGGCCAGTGTAATATAATCGTATCATATATTCATTCAGGCCAGTTAGAAACTGCATCACAGAGGTTGTCATCAAACATTTTGTAGGATTTGAGTTAGAAAAGAGATCTTGTTATTTTTTTTTGCTTGGTACTAGATGGCAAATGAAATGTAACAATAAAGTCTAACTAAAACGAAGAATTTCTCGATTCAGAGGCTCTTTTCGTCTTTTCGTTTCTGTTTATGCGAATTTCTTACAAAAAAGTTGTGGTATTTTAGTATTTCTTAAAAGGGTTTCATAACTGAGATTTATTTATTTAAGAATTCAAGTCTTCTTCTTCTTCTTTTCTTTGTGGCTTTTCGCAGGCTAGGGTTGCCGCGATTTTGCCAATGTCGGAGTTTACGGGGATTTCAGTTTACTAATCTTTTAACAAAAAGGCGGAGATCTGAGTGTTCAAAAATGACCGGTAATGGAGGGAGACTCTAAAAGTTGATTTGCCAAGTGAAAAGTTAATTAATGATTAAGAAAATTATACTCTAAGACTAAATAGATAATCAATGTATAAACTTATATTACATATTATTCTATCTAATATTTACAATTTAATTTTAATTATAGTTATAAATTTACATAGTATTCTAATAAAAGGGGAGAACACAAGAGATAACAATTGTTTAGATGTAAAAGGACGTGGGATTTCTGGGGGGGAAGAATTCAAGTCATATTTATCATATTTGTCTGTTACTTCACTGTCAGATAAAGACCTTTTATTCCTCCTGAAAAAACGATTTAGGGCCTTCCCCACCCATCGTCTAGATATCGATAATGATCGATCTTCATTCATATTATACGTTATCTTTGAACATAAAATATGCTATCTATAGATCGTTTGCAACGGTCTTTAGATAGCTCAACTGTTTCTTATGTATTTTATATGACAATGTACATTTTGTAAATACTGTATAGTCGTCGTTGTTTGTGAATAAAGTCAGATATCACATAAAATATCAGCTTCTTATCTAATCTTAAAATCACCAATTCCAATATATCGGACCGCAGTCTCAAGTCTCAACTGACACCCAATAAAGCGAAAACTTACGAAATAAATTCCAGAAATACTCTGTCGATAGCGATTGTTCGGCGTCCACTTAAGCTTTGACCCTATGTGCATGCATGCTTCTATATTTAACATCGTATTCTTTTTTGAACATTATGTAATATCACGATTGTGATCTCTATGATTCAGATAACGGATTTCCGTAAAGTGACAAAAATGAACTTTATTATAAAGTAATTTCCTTAGAGCTAAACTCTTAGTAAAACATATAATGGAATGCAACAGCTTTAACATAAAGCTTTTTTGTCAAAGAGACCAAAGCCCATGTCGATGTCAAATGACTGATTACTATTAAGTACTAATGACTAATAATACTCATATAACTATAAACTAAAATATGAGACTAATCAACTTAGATGCCTCTTAGATAAAAAGTGAACTTTATTAGAAAAGCCACATTGTAATTTGTTTATTCATGAATAAATTAACTAAGACATTCGTATATGACGTAATCTACATGATAATAGCTCCAAAGTCCAGGTGCTTCCAAAATGTCAGTTGAGGTAATAAAATCGCACGGATAATAACTGAAAATGGCGGATAGTATGCGGGCATTATCGTGGCCTAACTAAGCCTCAATATCCGGAAGACGAGTCCCGCCTTGGAGGCCTGCCGGCCGCTGATTACCATATAAATAGGAAAACGATCGGTGCTCCCTAGGGACGACCCAAGATGTTATCACGTTAGTGGTTTAAAAACCATATAAAATCGTGCGGGGCAAATCGTTTTTAGATTTTATGACTGCTTACTTAGTAAAAAGAAAATTAGTTTTAGAATAATGGTAGTGTAGCTGAAATACTTAGCGATTAGCGATCCATTTTATACCAAAGACATGTAATTATTATATTACTGTACAATAAAGCGTTTTTTATTTCATTCCTTCATCCATTCATTCATTCATTCATTCTTGCGTGCTATTTTATATTTGAATCATACATAGGTACTCGTATATGTGGTCAATGCCGTAACATACACTCAACGATGGATGTAGACACATTCGATTAGACCACGTGGACAATGGACATACACATTGAAATTCAAACATAATATATTTTTTTATACAATCAGCATTCAATTATATGTTATCAGTGACAGTTAAAATATGGTATAACAATCTATAGAAACATTAGATACCCTCAAAAAAAACGTTTTTGACTCAGAATCTGCTCTACCTATAAAGTCGGCTAAAGACGTATTAGCGATACTTAATCTCTCTTCTAATCTTAAAAAAGGGAAAGAAAAATGAATGGATCTTTTAAAGGATTTTTAAATACTTTGCTATATTATTAAACAGCCCGTAAATTGGCGTCCCAATAAAAAAAAAGAAGAAAATTTAATGGAGATTTTTTTTGCAAACCAATGAAGGTAGCCTTTGTTTTCCCTAAATAAAATAGTTTTTGTAAAGAAATAAATATTAAAACGAACTATCTATATTTGCAACGGTCTGTAGATAGCTCAACTGTTTCTTATTTATTTTATAAGCTTGTACATAGACATATAAAATACACATAAAACAAAACATTTTTTTGTAAATATAGTCGTAAGTTGGTTTGTGAATAAAATGTTTAAACCAACATCAAAAAACACAGTTATAAAAACGTAGAAAAGGCTTCAAAATCCCCCATCGCTAAACGTAGTCTGTTTTCTGAGCGATAATTCAAGTGGATTGTAACAATGAACGAAGAAACGAGGTCGTGGGTAGATCCCTAAATCCCTGAGGAACATAGCTGCCAGCCTGAGATATCACCAATTCCACCAGAAAATACTAAAAATAGATTTAAGTGTGCTTTTGCATATTCAACAACGCAAAGAGCACTTTTTGCGCATATTTTTTTTGTTTATATTGGAAAAAGTTAGAATTGAAATGAGTTTTTATTATAATTTAGTATCCAAAGTGATATGTCCGATGAAAGTAACTCTAGAGTCCTTACTCTTCGTTATTAGCAATGGTATAGGTCCTATACCATTGCTAATAAGGACTAATAAGGAACTAATAAGGACTCTAGTCGTAGTTTTAAATTATGAATGATTTCCTATACCTACTATAGGAAATCATTCATAATTTAAAACTACTTCAAAAAAAAGTTTGTTCAATAAAGTAAAATAGATAGATAGATAGAAAACACTTTATTGCACACCACTTAAAAATACAAATTGAACAAAGAATTGAACGAAATCGAGATATACAATGGGCGGTCTTATCACTATGAGCGATCTCTTCCAGACAACCTTGGGATGGACTGGATTTAACAGGAACGTTAGCGGACGACGGTGGTGTAGAAAAAGAAATAATAATACTAAATGGTATTAAAATAGGTTAATAATAGACCTATAATATTTAAACACATACAAATAAACCTACTTGCACTATGATACACACTATAACATAAACTAAATAAATATTATACATAAATACAAAATAAAATGAGCAAAATTCGGCTACAAAATCTGAAAGATTTTTGTCTTTTGTTTTAACACACTATTTTAGAGATATTCAGTATCTACATTTATTTCTTCACATAACAATGATTTCACCGATAATGATATAACATACAATAGCATGTATATAGAGTAAATAAAAACTTTTTAAACTAAAAGTTTCGATAGATAATTTGAGATTCCAATAGCCACCGTATCTGGGTCAATATCTCCAACATTTTACTGTCTGCACAAATTGGAAATTGGACTGAATAACTCTAAACCAAGTTTAAATATTTAGCAAGTAAAGCAGAGTAGACATTATTAACATTTTCAATTTACCTGACCTAATATATTGATGTTTTAGGTAAGGATTTAATAAAATTCTGTAGTCAATACTCCTAGGCAGTGAATCGAAAATTAAAATACTTAAAAAAAACTTAAAATATAAAAAAAATAAAAATATATAAATAATAAACAAAAAGATATCTCATCTATACATTGTTTGAGCATTCAAAGTTGTCAGCTTTGCCTTCCGTGCTGTGGGTCGTGAGTTCGATTCCCCACCCAGAGCAAATGATTGTTTGATGAACATAAATATTTGTTTTGTGTCTTGTTCTTGAATGTATTTAAGGCAAAATAAAAAAAACATCTAAAACTTTGTATAAAAAAGCGGCTCATTTCAACGAGAAATCGTAATTATAAACTGTATAATTATCTTCTAAGATTAAAACAATCTTTTTAATATATTTCTATTTAAAGCAGTAGATGCCACGCTTTCAAGCTGGAATTCAAGTTGCGTTCGGAATGTGCGCTTTGAGACTCGTGGTGAGCCACCTCACATCAAAGCATAGCTAGGAAGGATACAATATTAGGCCTCGGCATGTGAAACGAGCTTTTGTCATGTGAATTTATTTTAATTCAACATAGTAAAAAAGAAATGGTTGTCTGTAAAGTCGGTTTACTGACGATAGTTGAACGTGACAACGAACGCAAAGGCCGATTGTGCTTCTTTGTCACTTGATCCGCGCTCTCGCTTGCACTTCATGGAACGCCTCAGAACGCCTCAGAACGCCTCATGACTGAGTCATGTTTTTTCGTGCGTGCAGCCGGCTCTATCGAATTATAAGACGTTGTCACGTCAAAAATTACCACAGATAGATATAAGTACGGAGATAATCAACCAAGCTCATTCACAAAACGTAAAACTATTTAAAAAATACTCAAAACAGTTTTAGGATTATGTAAGTAATAAAGAACCAATCTCAAATATTGAATTGAATTACACAGTAAATTATTGTTTATGTTCGCAAAGTAGCATCAACTAGTAAAAATATAACAGTTCAGCCACAATAAAAAAAAAACCCTAAAAAAAATGAATTTCCCGCTAGAGCGAGACGTATTAAGACGTATTAAACATGATTTTCTGTGCATACGTTATAAAAAAGTACTTATATCTTTTAGCGTGACTTAAATCCTACTAATATTATAAATATGAAAGTCTTTCGACTCGACTAAAATCCTACTAATTATAAACGCGAAACTTTGTATGGATGGATGGAAGGATGTATGTTGGTTAATCTTTCATGCACAAACTACTGAATGGACTTTAATGAAACTTTACAATAATATAGTTTACACATAAGCTATCTATACTAATATTATAAAGAAGAAAAGTTTGTTAAATTGTAAGGGGTAATCTCGGGATCTACTGAACCGATTTTAAAAATTCTTTCACCAGTAAAATGCCACATTATTGCTGATTGCCATAGGTTATATAAAAAACCGAAAAATAAAAAGGCTTTTACGTGGTAGTCCGTTTTGCAAAGTGAATCGGAGAAAAAATGGTCAAATTATGCCCAACGAAGTGGGCACGTGTCAGCTAGTAATTTATAAAGATATTGTGCGACATGTCCAAAAAACTATAGTAAGATGACGCCGCTAGCACCAGCTATTTGTTTCCCTATAATTTGTATATTTAGATACTTAAGTATTATTATTATATAAACATTTTCTTTCTTTTCTTTTTTTCTTATATAGTTTTTATAAACCTTATATTCTTTTCTTATTCTTCTTCTTCTTCTTCTTATCGTGTCGATGCTACAACTGTATTTTGTTGGAGCATCGTGTTGGAAAGATTAGCCAGACTAGACACTGCTTTACCGTGCCTAGCTGTTACCGGTGTGCGCCACGAGGAGGCTCTTTCCATGCACCCCACTTTTCTTATAAAATATATTCACGGGCAAAGGCCACCAGCTAGTAAAAGTATAATACTTGATGAGGGTAGACTAGCACAGATAATAAGTTAAAACATGTCTGTTTCAGTAAAACTCTGTATTTGCAGTTGACAACATTTAATTAGGGTAACAAAGGCGGTCCGCGGCTACCACTTTGTTTTATAATTAAACTTCCACAAAGCAACGAGTAATGCCTTATTCAAGTGTTTATTAGTGTGTTTAGAGGGTTCCTTTTAGGATTTTAATAAATAGTAATATAACTTATTCTAGGCAATTTTATGTTCAAAAACGTTGACGTCCATCATTACATTAAACGAACAAAAAATGACACAACAAGTATTTGGAGAAGATCTTGTTCAGCTGTGGGACAAGATGTTTATTATATCAATTAAAAATAAACTATGAAAAAAAAATAGATTTTATTACCATAAGAAAACGACTTGTACATAGATTTATAAAACCGACTACTCACTTTAAAATGATAAATAATTTAGTAGTAGGTATAGTAAATTTTAAAAATATACATTATATATATAATAGGCAAATCGCAAAAGAAAAACAAAATACACTTCTTCTTCTTATCGTGTCGATGCTACAACAAAATACACTTACCTACTTTTATTAAATTATTTTTTATTATTTGTTTTTTTTCGTGTTATATTTAAGTAATTTTAAGCAGGAAATAATAGGCTCTTTTATTTAATTTAATTTATTTTATAGTAAATTAGCAATTTTCATCTTTTAAAACAAAAGAGTCTTATAATGAACCACTTTGCGCAATTTGAATAAATTATAAAAGTTTATTCGGGAAATATTCTTAAAATGAAATTTCGAACTTCAGCTCCAATGGAGTTTTGTTCACCATTTGTTGATTGGATTTTGAAAATTCATGCCAGGACTGAAGAAAATGGCAGTTGCAAATTACAAGGCGGGCTACCGGGAATGTGCAGTGAAATAAAAATGAAACAAAAGAAGGTCACGTCTTGATCAGCCTCAGTACATCCTCTCATATATTATACCTAGATCTGATAATATGCAATATTTTATTTAATCGATAAAATATAGAAGTGCATAGGTAGTGTGGGCATATATTTATATATTTCTTTAAGGATATTATTTTAAAACTAAAAATGAAACAATCAAATGTGAAATCAATTTGGAATTTATTACAGGTTGATCGAATATGAAAAGTTCAATTAATTGCAACAAAAACCGGCATGGTAGGACTTTTGCGGACGACGTCATATATTAAACTGCTCTACTACTGCTATCTCTTGCTACGAAGCTGCTGCAGCATTGCTACGGCACTACGGCCTAGCCTGGTAGTGGTTTCTGGAGAATGCAATGTGTACTTAACGGGTTTTGTTTGCTGTCTAAATATTTTTTTCTATCTCACTTCTTACCTTACTACTCAGAGCAAAAGAGGGGTAGAGTTTAACAGTTGATATTGGCATTGAGATTTCACACCACTGAATTATTTTAATTAGAGTCCTAACTCGTAATAAGATTGTTTACAATTATGCATCGGTAGGATCTTTGTGGTGTAGATACTTTCAACGATCTTATACAGTTTTTTTTTTTTTTTTGCAGGTGATCTGTATCGGGGAGCAGAAAGCCGTGGCAACCACACATGCTGACGATATGGTAAGAAAGAAGCTCCATCAAAAAAGTCTCACTAATAGGTAATGTTTTTTTTTGTGATCGGTAGAACTTTAAAGCTATTGCATAGCTTCTATCGCGGGCCTTGAGCGTGGAGACCGAATCCAGAAATTCCGTAACGAAAATACCGAATGAAAATAACCTAACACTGCGCATGCGTAATCCAGCAAAAAAATGCTATGCAATAGCTTTACAGCGGCAGTCCCTGAGTGTCTTTTTTTTCAATAAAACAAATTTGTAAAAACATATTCGTTTCAACAAAAAGGTTTTACCTATAAAAAATAGTGTGGTTTTTGGTTTTTATAGACTTTTATTCTATCTTTTTATGAAAAGACGAGGTCTTTCACTAGAAGGTTTTGCTCTACTACTACTAAAATTAGAAATAGAATATGTGGCAAAGGATTTTTGAAGTGAAAACTTCTTTAGCGGCGCTGGGTGGGTAAAAACTTTCAAACTCGCGTCAGGGTCACGTGATGCTGATCGAAAAAGCGTAAGATCGAGGGGAAGGGAGAGGAACTAGTATCTCCCACTCTTTCTACCGTGCCTGAGTGTGCTGCTCTGTTTAGGCGGCACAGGGCGAAAAATAATAAAAAATAAAAACATAAACATTGTATTCTACCTCATAAATGATAGTACTTTTATACTTATAATTAATTGAAGTTTTCACTTCTGCCGGCACTCCCGGAGTGCTACCTTTTTATCTGTGCTTATGATACCGTGCCTTCTAAGCCTATACTAGTAACGCCATCTGTGTTCTTTTTGTAAAGCTTTTGAACCAATAGCGCCATCTGGCGGAGAATGTCGAAACAGAGTTTGGGCTTACACTGATGAGATTGCTATTGAAATAAGTTCTAGCACCACCCAATAGATGGCGTTACAACCAACACAAAAAATACGCGTTTTCAAAATGGTTTATCATGTGACGACCACGTGACGACCGATGTGGCGCGGCGGGCGAAGGTCCGCCTGCGACGCGGAAGTTGCGGGTTCGATTCCCGCCTTGGGATAAATGTTTGTACGATCTTCAAATATTTATTCCGGGTGTTCTGGGTATTTTATATGTATAATAAAAATATCTATGTAATGTATTGTATTAAGTACATATGTCAGTCTAGTACCCATAACACAAGCTCTGCTTAGCTTGGGGCTAGATGTTGTGTGGATTGTCCAGCATTATGTATGTATGTGTTTGTGTGCAGGGCGCAGTATGGCGGCGGCACACTGGCTCAACTCGCTCGGATGCCTGTCTCTGTCGCTGCTATGCCTCTTTGCTACTACTCTTCAAGTAACAAGCGGTGAGTAACATATACATACATATATTCTAAGCACTATGCTCCAGACTTTGTTTAACAAAGCTCCAAGTACATCTTCTATCTTTGTTCTTATATTTAATCTATGTTCTTATACATACAAAAATATACTGAGCTTATTATAATTGAATATAATAATGATAATGAAAAATAATAATTGAAACTATCACGGTTTTGAACATAGTTTCATAGTTTCGTCTTTATAAGCGGGGTATCATGCCGCATGCAACTGTGTCGAAATATCGGAATATAATCAAACTCACAAATCATTGTTTTCCCGTTTATAAAGAAAACTAAGAGCTTGACGTAAATATGCTCTAGAAAAAAATCATTTTAGTGACTTTTTAGAACGGCATAGTGAAGCGACACAGTTTCTCTTATCATATCAAAATATTTTTCTGCAATCAAAAATCTATTAATAAATAAGATTATAGGCCTACAAATTTATATCTGGTTATATCTTATATTTCTCAAAGAAGATATATTTAAAAGTAAATCTATTTGTCGAGCGCGAAAAACGGACTATATAGTTTAAATACATATACGTAGTACATACTTACATATATAAATAACCGGTAGATTTTTACAATGCAAAACAGATGAGTACCTGATATAAACTTGATAAGTAATAAAAAAGAATAATTAGTATGATCTTCTGTATACACATGAACGAACGACAGAGCTTTTCATGTTTGACTTCTACACCTCATTACATCCCAATCAAGCGGTATAATACCAACAGCCTACTATATGCAGAGTTATCACTAGCAACCCGAGAACTATATCTGTCCTCCTCTAACGTACACGGAAACTGCGGAAAACTAGCCTATCTCTTTCACACGCTGTACTGCCGATCAATAAGATACACGGAGATGCCGTTATGAGATGGTTGATAATTGATTTTATTAAAATAACTGTCTTAAAAATTAGTATTTTGTGTGAAATTACCGTCAAAAAACGCGTATAGAAATATTGCTGCAAATTGTTTATGTTTATGTAACTTGATTTACAAATATATACACCAAAACAAATATTTGTTGAAATAATCAAAGCACTCAGTGATAATTATATGTGCACTGAAACTAATGTGTTCTCTGTCTGTCTCTCTGTCTGTCTTAGAAAGCAAGCCAGTTATTTAATTAAGGTGATACCTCTCGCTCTAGCTGGAAGTTCAAATTTTTTAAGGTTTTCTTTTTTATTGCGGCTGAACTGTTATGTCTTTTACTAGTTTAATAAGCTATTTTGCGAACATAACCAATATTTTTCTGTGTAACCCTGTATCAATTTTTGAGATTGGCTCTTTATATTTGCTGCAAAGGTGCAGAAACTGTACAGAAACTGTTTTGTACAGTTAAATAAAAGAAAACCCTAAAAAATTTGATTTTCCCGCTAGAGCGAGAGGTATCACCTTAAGAACTTCGTTCCATCCGGGTATCCATTGACACTTCTAAGTTTTTTTTGTGGTGGACGGACTACAAAGCTGTAGTGAAACTTATTCTCATTAATTAAAATGACAGTTCCAAGTCCGCACCATTCTAAAAGCTCTTTTCATAAACTTCATAGGTTTTTTCGCTTTTCGTTTGCTTCTGTCGCCATTAGCGTAATTAAGGCCCTTGTAAATGCAATCCAGAGGGCTTCTAGTTTCAGTTAATGGTGCCAAGTTTCTGTGTCGTAGGCTCACGACCCATATTACTTAAGAAAAAAACCTCTAATGGCTTTAATTGTTTATCTGCGATTTAACACAAATCACCTCTTATTGTTTTAATTACTTATCTTATTATAACTTATTCATATAACGCTATCTAGATCCAAATTAAGAAAATAAGACAATTAAAAAAACTAACCTCCATACATGGATTAAATAAATAAATAAAATAATGTATATAAAAATAAGCTAAATTAGCTAATTTTTTTAGTCTAATGTAGACTTAAGTTAAAACAATTTTACAAACCTAAGTGGTTTTTAGATGCTGTGTTAAAACTTTGTATGAACTCTATTGTTTAAACTGTAAATATTATAAATAAAATAAAGTCTTTGCATCTATGTAGTTTGCGTCCGGATTTGAACCCACGACCGCGGGATTGTTAAGGCTAGACCACCGGTGCTCTCATTACGTATGTTAAAAACATTTTATCATTCCTCATTTTTGGTTTTACGGAATACAAATTTTACGGAAAATGTAAGTTGGGATCGGAAGTAGGTCGGAGGGGCCCTGAGAGGGGTTTGTTTGATACAGCTGAATATCTGAGGGGTTCGGAAATAGATTCAAGCTCCGTGCCTTTGCTTGCGGTCTGATGTTTACACAATAAATGCAATTTTTATGTACCGCGCAATATTTATTTCAAACCCAATTATTTTTTTTCATAGTAAAAAAAATATGAAAAAATAAATTGGTTTTGAATAAATTGAAGAGGAAACCTATACTCAGCAGTGGGTGCCAATGGGCTGAAATGGTGATGATGAATTATTTTTATTTTGACTTTTTATTACGATGGTTTTTTTATCCATTATTTTCTTTTACTTTGTACTAGGCATACTAGTGAATTTAAATCTAAAAATATATAATATCTATCTAAATCATCTCTAAAAACAACGGCAGCTTTTATATAAAAAAAAAGCTAGCACTCCGGGAGTGCCGGCAGAAGTGAAAACTTCAATATTAACGTTGTGTTTTCACTTTTAAGTTTTCACTTCAAAAATATAACCACAGTCGTGATTGTGTCATGTCATTGTGTCACATTCGCGCAAGCGCGAATGTGACACAACGACGAAGACAACGAAGACACACTGACACAGACACATTCGCGCAAGCGCGAATGTGTCTGTGTCTTCGTTGGCTTCGTCGTCATCGTCACGTCACGTCATGTCGCCACGTCATCGTCACGTGACGATGACGTGGCGACATGACGTGACGATGACGTGGCGACATGACGTGACGTGACGATGACGACGAAGCCATGTGTGCGAATGTGTCTGTGTCTTCGTTGGCTTCGTCGTCATCGTCACGTCACGTCATGTCGCCACGTCATCGTCACGTCATCGCGCAAGCGCGAATGTGTCTGTGTCTTCGTTGGCTTCGTCGTCATCGTCACGTCACGTCATGTCGCCACGTCATCGTCACGTCATGTCGCCACAACACTATTTAATTGTTTGAGTCATACGTCGCGTGACCGCAAGTGTGTTCTTTTGTCGTCTCTTGTTTTACGAGCAATGTATAAAAATTAAATAAGATCTTACGCTTTTTCGACGTCACGTGACCCTGACGCGAGTTTGAAAGTTTTTACCCACCCAGCGCCGCTAAAGAAGTTTTCACTTCAAAAAAAATATATTCACATAACCTCACCTTCGTATTACAAGTTACGTATTCAATATTCAAATATTTCAATGTATGTAATCGGACACGTTTGAATAGTATCATAAAATCCAAGAGCTTACATAAAACTGTTCTAGAAAGGTAAGATTCTTAGGGTCGCATGCGGAATATGCTATTATCATACTTATGTTCTTTATAATAGAGTGCAAAATTCAAATGGAAGTTTTCAGCATAGAATCTCTCACAAAATGTTCTACAGCGTCCGACCTAATTTAGCTCGTAGACGATGACAAGCTGCTACGTCGCGTGCTACGAAATGTGCTACGTCGTAGACGATATGTAGCTGATTTTCGATCAATCAAATCAATTTATGTATAGGCGACAATTAAATTGGTTTACCACTCTAAGATTGAATATCATTTGCACGTACAAAACATCAAGGGCTATTTTCGCTTGACAGATTAATAACTGCTACCTCAGAATCTGTCAATCTGTAATCCTTAGCGAATAATTATGTTACTGGGAGATGTCATCAAAAGTGGTAAACCACTTTCCTTGTCGCCTATACTTAACTAGTTTTGTTTTGACCTACGGAAATGTTCACACTCAAACATTTTTTTTATGAATGACTTTGATGACTCTAGATCAGACAATACAAAAAACAATACTAATATCATGCTTTCACATCATGCTTTTTTTATCGTCTTTTTTACTATGTAGATGCTTCAAAGTGTCAGTTTTTTGTGACCAAAAATAATGGGTTTTACTTTTACACATACAATTTAAACACTAACTTGGAGTGTAACATGAACCTACAGTTAAGTCACTACGCAATGTAAAGAGTAAAATAGACCTACATCCAAGTAGCCGCGCAGTGTAAACCCAGTTTAAATAGATACGTAATTCTAGACACGTTAAATGAAGAGACGAGTTAGTAACTAAATCCATTATGATGGTACATTGACTTCACTCTCAGGAATAGCCATCAATTTAAAGCGCTACTGCGAAAGCAATTTAAAGACGCCTATTGCAATATAATATTTAATGTCTCAATTTGAGCGTTGTTTTCCGGTTTTGAGTGTCTAGGATAGGCCTACATATTTCCAATATGTTAAATTATGTAATTTTACTTAAATTTCATATTTTACATTTTAGGAATACTGTACTGCCAGGTTTTAAACCACTTATAAAATACCCAGAACACCCGGAATAAATATTTGCAGAACTTACAAAAAATTATCCCAAGGCGGGAATCGAACCCGCAACCTTCTGCGTCGCAGGCGGACCATCACCCGCCGCGCCACATTGGTCGTCATCGGTCGTTTTATTAGTTTCTGTCATTTAAATGACATTGACAGACACGTAGACAATTTACCGACGGAAAAATGTCATCGACTTTTGTCTAATAGCTCCCTCAGAGGGCGTGACAGTAATTTCCGTTCTCAGCTTATCCGCTGTCCACGCCATTGCACTGCCCATACATTCCTTATAAGTGTCCAACTTCCAGCTTATCTCTTGACACAAATCAAATGGCTTTCAGTTGGCGGTAATTATATCTGCCGAAGAGTAGAAACCACAGACGTAGACGTTGTTCTTTACTGCAGTAAATAAAGTCTGGTCAGTACCTATACCATGAGTTGTCACAGTAAAATCGCCTGACTTTACTACAGTAGTTACGTAAATATTAGTATTACGAATTTTAGTACCCAACTATCCGCTAGAGGCGCTGTACAAATCTTCATACATTTTTTTAACTACAGACGCTAGCGAGTGTAGTATACATATAGTAAAAACTCATGGTAGAGCTACAGTTCAATCTTCATGGAATTGGTAGTAAACATTTATTTAGTCCAGTGTAGATACCAAAGCAATATCTCATTCAGGTTCAGCCCACAGTTTGTTTCACAACAATGTTTGCTTCGGAATTCCGAATCAATCATGTATTTCGGGCTCGAAATTGCTAGTTATTAATAACGCGATTGAAACAAGCAATGATTTTAGATCAAACATTAGTGTTGATTTTAATCTATGCTATAATCATGCTTTATTTCACAAATACAGTTAATTTTACTACAGTTCGTTTGAGTTACTTATCTACTTTATACAAAATATAGTGTAATTGGAAGAGAAATATAAAGATGTTGATGCCATCAAGGTTTTTTTAATGATCTTGTCGCTGCAGTCAGTCATCACAGCTCAGTTAGCAGCATATGCATTTACAAAAAAAAAAGTATTCTATCAGCAATATAATAACTAAATGCTCATGAATATGTAGCATAAAACATATTAGAAATTTATTCACAAACAAACTTATGACTATACAGTATTTACAAAATGTACATTGGCATATAAAATATGTACTTAAGAAACAGTTGAGCTATCTACAGACCGTTGCAAACGATCTATAGATAGTTCAATTGATCCAAATCAGTACCAATCGGAAGCGTGCCCAAGATACTGGCTGCATTGCCGCGCTGAATAGCAATAAAATAGATATTAGATAAAAAGGTTTGTTAGTATGTTATCTCTAGCAAGTATATCATCCTAGATAAAAAATTAGAAGCTCTCTCGTATCATGTTTAATAATGTTTTCAAAGGAAAAGTTGCCTCATAAAACAATCAAGTATTTAAAGTGAAATACCTGTCCAACTTTTAACAAACTCTGCCCTAAATTTTCCTGCATCATTTTACAAGCTGAAAGTGAAGTTTTCTAAGTACAGTACAACCTTAATTTGAAAAAGTTACAAGTAAAGCTTATAAAATAACTCTTTATGGTTCACCACGCACAAATAAAAACAAAGAACTTAAATAGGTATCTAGTAATAGGCATAACAATGGGCTAAGAGTTTGATAATAAAAAACATTATTGTTTATTCCACAAAATAGTGAAAGGAGATAAAACAGTAAGTAACTAAGCTTAATCCTATTTCAGTAAACCTCGGTTCAAATAACAATTGCTTAATTATCTTGTGTAAACATTCTGTCTAAACAATTGTCTTGACAATGGACTTTTTTTCGTGATCCATCATGGATACCTACTGCCTGTTAGAGCAATAAGTTGTCAGACATAAACTGACCAAAACCTTACGGCCGTCAGACACTTCTGTCAGGGAACAGGAGTGTGCGTTTGCATTCTACCGACTTGACTGAAAAATAATTTAAAAATATAGATACACTTGACACTGACAGTATTGCCTGACGTATATTTGGGCAGAGGCCATATATAAAAAAGAAGAAGAAGATAATTCGTAGAGTGTATCACACAAAAAATATAAATCCGTTATTGGCTGTATGATGACACCTTATTTTGTATACCCTAAGTGCTGTGGATTTTGTTAAATAAATAAAATAAAATCTATGTGTGATAAGTAACATTTTTACGTGCAACATAAACCATCTTTAAATTATATATTTATTATTTATTATTATTTATATTCTCATAAATCGTATTTAGCTCTGTTTGTTAAAACCGTTAACAAATAGGTGTTTTTCCTATCCATCTCCGGACATGTCCGGGCTGATTGAGAGTCTGTATCAAGCTTCAGGCACGGGGTATGTACCCTCAGGCTTCAGCTCAGCGTCAGTATAAACTCGCGCGTGGTCGACACCGCACGTTTCAACTCGGAACAAAAACATCTCGATTTTTAAACGTTTCTCAAATCCAGTATTTGTTAACGGATTGTTGTAAAATCTTTGCGAAGTTATTGTGGTGTTATTTATTAGTTTTTAATGTTATATGGTGTGTAGTGTATAATGAATTAAACTACTGTTATCAGGGGTTTGTGTAATAGTATTTAAACGGGAGTTTGAGACATATGGACAATTGAGATACATCAAATAAACCACTAATTACGAGCTTCTTAAAACAAAAGTTCCAAGGATTTTCGTCCCCTCTAAATAGAATAAAAAGGTTTACCAATGGGTCCCAGTTGATTTAAGTTTTTATTGGGAAGTATTTGGGATGAAACAAACTAAGAACAAAGATCCCACTAAAACCATTGACTCGGAAAGAGATCAAACGCTCGAGAGCCGGACTGAAAAACAAATTCTTGGTATCTGAAAAACAAGTTATATGTGATTATTTCCATATTCGGGCAAACATGTTCTAATAATAATATGAAGCTCAAACCTAGAACAATATTCAGTTTAATCTAAAGTTGCTCGTTGTTTAGCGTGTTGAGATATGTTTCAAAATATAGAAGCCACAATCTAATTTACCTACTTTGAAAAAAGTTCGTAATTTCGACAGGCGTCAGCTCAGTTAGTAGCTCTGCCTTCCATGCTGTGGGTCGTGGGTTCTATTCCCACCCAGAGCAAATGTTTGTGCGATGAACATAAATATTGTTCTGTGTCTGGGTGTTACTATGTATTCTATTTTTATGTATGTATTTACAAAATAAAAAGTATATAAGTTTTCTATCAGCAATCTGGTTCCCATAGTACAAGCTTTGCTTACTTTGGGTCTAGATTGTGATGTGTGAATTGTCCATGAATATTTATGTATATATTTATAATATTATATATATATAATTTTGAAGGAGGAAGTGTTTTATCACAACTATTGTTATGTATACAAAGGACAATATTATTATATTTCGGTGTATATTTTTGGATACCTCCAGTGTGGTTAGGCGGTCAAGAATTTTTGGGTGAACGTCAACCCTTGTCAGCACATCAAATATGTTTATGGGAAAAGGTTTTCTGAGAGGGTTTCAAAAACCTATACTTGTACTTTCATAAGTAATCTCTTCAATGTATTTAAAACCACAGTCAAAGCCTCTTGTGATGACAATAATCATTTATCGTTGACATAAAACAAAATTATATCTTTAGTTTGGAAGAGAAACATTATAAACCTAAAAAGACTGAAAAAAATGCAAAACGAATGCAATAGCAACTCAAAGTTGTAAATAAATATTAACGGAAAAATCACATGTCACACTCTAGTCCAAACCTACGCAAAGCTTGTACTATGGGAACTAGATTGCTGATAGAATTTTTTTTAAATACATTCATAGTATACATGGTAACACCCAGACACGGAACGAATATTTGTGTTCATCACACAAATATTTGCTCTGGGTGGGATCGGAACCCACCACCCACAGCATGGAAGGCAGAGCTACTACGAACTGAGCTGTGACGCCTGTTAGATTATATTACAATACTGACAGATTCTGACAGATCCTTACGATCATAGCCACCTATTGTGCGCCTCCCAAATTGTGTTATACAATGTTGGGGGGCTAATGAAGTTTAATCTTATAAGCCAAGATTACGCAATTTTCATGTAACCAAGAAGCCTTAAAGTTTAATTTCGTTTAATGAGAAGGCTGAACGATAAATAGGTATTTTGGTAAGGAGACAGTGGTCAAACGTTTTTTAGAATTACTTCAGTAAAAGATTATAATAACTAAATATATTTTTTACTAAAGTGGTAATTGGCGGAGTATTTACGTGACATACAAGCACATTAAAAAACACAAACAGCCTAGAAGAAGATAAAAAACCTCCTTTTTTGGAATCTGTTACAAAAGCATTTTGAAAGAAAAGAAAGAAAGAAAGAAAAACTTTATTTTGTGTCACACACATGAGATCAAAACATATTATTACACACAATTAAAAATAAACCTTACTATTTACATGGTTGTGACCACAAAACAGGCCATCACTCAGCATGTGTTTCGTTCCATGTCTGAATTAATAGAATGTTCTAAAAAGGACTAAGTTCTATTTGCATTTGCAGATATTCTGCAAATCCTTGGAAATGATTATGGAGCGCGGTAGTATTATATCACAAAACTTATTTACCTTGACCTCCTACGATTTCTAGGATAACCAATAACATAGAAATAGACGGTTCAGACTAGACATGACAGAATTCTCGAAGCTGTAAGTTATATGTTCCTCTATTTTTACTACAGGTACGTATCTAGGATTCTGTGTTGGGGGAATCTGTCATCAAGTTTTGTATCGTCTTATCCTCCAGCCTCGACCGTTATAATCTACGAAGCTAGGTTTATCCTCGAAGCATAATAGAGAGATTATATTGCGATTCTGTGTAAAAAACAAATAGTAAACTATTTACTGTCATTAGTTATGTATATTTATATATATTATGTATTTAGTTATAGTTTTTTCAACACGAAATGTTCACAAGAAAACTGGCAAAATAAATAAAACCAAAACAGTGAAGAAGAATTTAAACTAAAAAAACACTACAATAAAGTATTTAAAATATAGCTTATTTAATGAGTGAAACATTTTGTTAATATCTTTTATTATTGAGGGCAGCCCCTATAATATTCCTTCTTTGTTACATCCCTGGACTTGTAGCAATATAAATAAACTCAACAAGTTGGTTCAATCTCAAGTCTGCTTGTGTCTCCTTATTCTTTATAACGAGGTTCTGCTTTTCAGAAAATACTGCTTCTTTGTTTAATTGGACGTCCTTAAACAATATAATATAACCCGTCTAATTATGTCCGAGTACTTTTAAGTTATTAAAAGTACCTTACGTGAATTTTCAATAAGATAGTAGCAGCTGTCTTTTTTGTCGTTCTTAAATAACAACGAAATAATAGTAATTAAAAAAAATCGATGATTTTACTTGTACCTACAATACACTATGAACTTACTTCAAAGCAAGCATTACATGAAAAATTTGCTAGGAAATATCCCAAAGAAACTTGGCACTCAAATAACTTTCACTTGTATATTCCTAAGGTAGTTTTTCTACCCGACTGCCGAGACAAGGGTCTATTTTCTGTTTGGTGTGCCGGACTGTAAACTTTTCCCTTTACAAGTACTTAGCTACGTAATAGTGGGAACAATAGAGTTTTTAACTATGGAAAAACGCGACTGGAGTTTCTACAGTGTTTAGCAGGTAACTTAAATCGTTGTTGTGACGTCATCTTATAAAATCATTAATTTTTGCACTTTCTATACGAAAAGTATTAATAGATCCGGTTGGAAATGCCGATAAAATAATTTTACATAACTCGATAAAACGGAAAAATTAAATAATCCGTTTTATCAAGTAGTTATGTCAACTTATGTCTGTCAAAAAAGATATGTCAAACAAAGTATATCAATACATTTAATTATTTATTTAATTTGAACGGCAAAAAAGCCAATCACACAAATTAATTAGAAATGTCAAACAATTCACAGTAGTTAAAAATAAAAAATGGTAGCACTCCGGGAGTGCCGGCAGAAGTGAAAACTTCAATATTAACGTTGTGTTTTCACTTTTAAGTTTTCACTTCAAAAATATAACCACAGTCGTGATTGTGTCATGTCATTGTGTCACATTCGCGCAAGCGCGAATGTGACACAACGACGAAGACAACGAAGACACACTGACACAGACACATTCGCGCAAGCGCGAATGTGTCTGTGTCATTGTGATTGTGTCATGTCGTTGTGTCACATTCGCGCAAGCGCGAATGTGACACAACGACGAAGCCAACGAAGACACAGTCATCGTCACGTCACGTCATGTCGCCACGTCATCGTCACGTCATGTCGCCACAACACTATTTAATTGTTTGAGTCATACGTCGCGTGACCGCAAGTGTGTTCTTTTGTCGTCTCTTGTTTTACGAGCAATGTATAAAAATTAAATAAGATCTTACGCTTTTTCGACGTCACGTGACCCTGACGCGAGTTTGAAAGTTTTTACCCACCCAGCGCCGCTAAAGAAGTTTTCACTTCAAAATTACATAAACAATAATAATACACATGGTCATGCTAATCCCAAATCTTCAGTTATTGCTCAACATTGTTACCGGTAACAGCTAGGCACAAGCAGTGTCTAGTCTGGCTAATCTTTCCAACACGATGCTACAACAAAGTATAGGCGACAAAGAAATTGGTTTACCACTTTTGATGACATCTCCCAGTAACATAATTATTCGCTAAGGATTACAGATTGACAGATTCTGACGTAGCAGTCATTAATATGTCAAGCGAAAATAGCCCTTGATGTTTTGTACGTGCAAATGATATTCAGCCTTAGAGTGGTAAACCAATTTCTTTGTCGCCTATACAGTTGTAGCATCGACACGATAAGAGGAAGAAGAAGTTATTGCTGAATATTCAGCCAGATGGAAAAAGTTGCAACGTAAGGTTATTACGGAACCCTAAAAATAAGAGTTATCTGAAAGCCTGACTTCATTACTATAACTAGCGGCGTCAAACCGCCCGTAAAGGATTACTGAGACCTGTGTGGAATTTATAACAAGCCAGTGCCCTTAAAGTTTTCAAAGAAACGGTGACTGGTCTTTAACTGGAGTCAAGAATTTTCCAAGCTAAGCCAAAAAATATACAACGAACTATAAAAAACGTAAACGATGTGTTTCTGGCGATTAGAATGTTTACTCGATAAGAGAGATAGAAAATAATTTTTATTCCATATCCTAGCGTAAAGTGCAATCGATCAGTAAAACGATTCCTTAAAAATAAAGTCTTGCACTCCTTTTTGGACTCCTTTTTGGAATTGACGCAATGACCACGCGTTCTTATGCTTTGAGCACACGTACCGAGTAAACCGGCGAGACAGTGACGTATTTGAGATACACTGCGCGTCGACATCAGTTTTACTGTTGAACTTTGCAGCGTTAGCGCGCAGTGTATCTTAAATACGTCACTGTCTCGCTGGTTTACTCGGTACGTGTGATCAAGGCATTAGTTAGTACAGGCGTATACTGTCGTCATATTGTGGTCACCGCTTTTCAGATAACTAGGACGAAGCATACAAACCTTTTTACAAAACGCTAACTAAGCAGGAATGCTTTGTAAAACGAAAACCGCAAAACTTCCTAATTTAGATTCCACCGAGAAAATGTCGGAAAATACCGCCGCGGGAGAGTTGTTTACGAGGAAACCATTTTTAGGAATTTTCCACGCACCTTTTTGGTATTTTATGCTTTAAGGCAGGGGTCACCAATTAGTTTCGCTCGGGGTCCATTTTAAGAAATAAAATGACCTTCGCGGTCCGCACTTTTATAGAAAAAAAAAATATTGAACAAAGGTTACAAAGGTAAGTTTTATTATTTACATATGAATGAGAAAAGTGTCATTTTTTATTGTTGATTATCTGTTTGATGTTTGGAGTGGCATTAGTGCAAACTATCGACATTACTCGTTACTTCACCCGAAATTTTTCGAATTAACGTCAACAAAAATACTGCGTGGGATATATTTATCGGTCCGCATACAATGGGTCGGAGTTCCGCATGCGGACCGCGGTCCGCCATTTGGTGACCCCTGCCTTAAGGTCTAGGCTCCAGTGACGTGCCCTGTGTGACCGCAATAAAAACAACCGTGCCGGCCTATAAAGTCTTTACCTATATATGAAATAAGAAGTCCAGACGGTGCCCAAACTTTTATATACATAATAAAAATATTCACGGACATTTCACACCTCACACTCTAGCCCCAAACTAAGCAAAGCTTGTACTATGGGAACTAGACTACTGATATAATACTTACATACATTTTTGTAAATACATACATAGAATGCATATTATGGAATCACACCGCGTATGTAAAGATATATCAATTTAAAAAGTAATTATGTATTCACAATTTTATTATACAACTATTGCAGTAGGTACATATGAAATAAATAAGTAACAGTCCCAACTGTAGACCGTTGCAAACAATTGTTATGTGATATTAAGGAGGTTTTAAATTCTCATGGACAATGAAAGCCTACATTACATTTACACCACAGAGAGAGAGTACATTTGTACCAGATAAATTGACATGAGAATTCAGCTTGACATTTTCTTATTAGCCGTGTGTCAATAACGGCTCAGTTACGGCCGGTTTCCGGAAACCCAAATCACGATTGATCCGAGTTTGACACATAGTAATTTCGATTTTTTCGTTGATCATCGTTCGAGAAACCGGCCGTAAATCTTGAAATTTAAGCCCTCTAGTTTAAAAACACCGGGTGATAATATAATTCATTTGTTTGTTCAACTTTTGATACTAGACATGGTTACTTTGAATAGTAAGTAACTCAAAGTATACTTACAAAACAAAACTAACAATGACAAAATGACTGAGACACGTAATAATATTGCATAAATGGTAAGTGTTTGTGTGCTACAGCAGCAAAATGTCTCGACTCAGCGTACTTACTTACACATAAGTACTTACATACTTTTTTGACATTACATAACACTTACGAGTTTTTAAGCTATTGCATAGCTTCTTTCGCGGGCCTTGAGCGTGGAGACCGAATCCAGAAATTCCGTAACGAAATAACCTAACACTCCGACCGGCGCGGCGGCGGCGGCAAAAAATGCTATGCAATAGCTTTACCGCGGCAGTTCCCGAGTGCCACACGTCTTTTTGACGTGACAACGTCTTATAATTTGATAGAGCCGGCTGCACGCACGAAAAAACATGACTCATGAGGCGTTCTGAGGCGTTCCATGAAGTGCAAGCGAGAGCGCGGAACGAGCGACAAAGAAGCACAATTAGCCTTTGCGTTCGTTGTCACGTTCAACTATCGTCAGTAAACCGACTTTACAGACAACCATTTTTTTATGTAGTGTAACACCTAGGTAGCTTTAAAACTATATTTAAATAACATTAAATACTTAGATAGTATCTATTTCATATCCAACGTCAGGAGGGTCAACAGTAATATGATTGAATGTGTACGTGAGCTCCCTTTAATATATTTGAGTGTGTCATCGGTTCTTGTGAGTGTTCTATTTTGTAGGCATATTAGATAAATAATCTTCGATTGACGACCGATGTGGCGCGGTGGGCGAAGGTCCGCCTAGCGACACGGAAGGTTGCGGGTTCGATTCCCGCCCTGGGATAAATGTTTGTACGATTTGTAAATATTTATTCCAGGTGTTCTGGGTATTTATATGTATAGTAAAAATATCTTTCTATGTAATGTATTGTATTATGTATGTCAGTCTTCTAGTACCCATAACACAAGCTCTTCTTAGCTTGGGGCGAAATAATGTTGTGTGGATGGTCTAGCATTATAAAAAAAAACATGGGCGTTTCTCACAACGTTATCTAATCCCAAACTAAGGAGCTTACAAAATAAACGTACTAAATTGTTGTCATGCAAATCTTTGGCGCCTAGAATCATCTACTAGTATATAAGACGTTTCAAAGCTTGTGATTTTATTGAATAAATTTGATAGAAGTTTGAAGTTTGTTCTTGATGGGAATCGAACCGAAGACAAGACCGAGCTATAACTCCTATCAAATTGACATCAACTTATCACCATTTTACATACAGTTTACACTTCCTGTGATCGACAAAACGCTTATATCTTTTCAATAAATTATTCAAATGTTTCACTGATTATTTTACAAATATACGAGGTACGGACACGTGAATATGAATTTTTAAACACGATTGTTATCGAGCTGGGCTGTATTAATAACAGTTAAATGTGCGTGAGAATATTGCGACAATTGTACGAAATATACATGCAATTAAAATAATCTGATCAAAAATTAATTAAAAAACATCATTCAAAAATCACGTGCAGAATAAAATGTAGAAAAAAGGAGATGTATGTATAATCATACTTACTTTATGTAAAACTTACGACTATACAGTATTTACAAAATGTACATTGGCATATAAAATACATAAGAAACAGTTGAGCTATCTACAGACCGTTGCAAACGATCTATAGATAGTTCAACTGATCCAAATAAGAACTTATAAGTATTTGTTTAAAGCCATTATATTAGGTACCTCACAATAGGACGGATATCACTTCAAAATATGATTCAAGAATTAAAATTATTAATCATGCATTAAGATATTTTATTGATAAAAATCATGGAACAAACATATGCAAACATATTAGTCCAGTCAAAATAGACATTCCATTTATGACCTTTGACCTCGAATAAAAAAAACAACGCACAAGCGGGATCGATGGGGACTTTTGACATATCATTTGTAATGACGTATTCAAGGCCTATACAAAAATCTAGCTTGTTGGGAATGAATGCAAACTGGAATCATAATTTTAGTCTATTTTGTATATTATGTATATCAATCACACAATAAATAAAATATTCACGGATCCGTCTCAAACTAAGCAAAGTTTGTACTTTGGGAATTAGATTGCTGATTGAATACTTATTAATATATATATTTTTCGTTACTACATACTTATTCTAACATGTATTGAGGACGTGTCCTGTGAAGCATCATCGTATATCACTCTGATAATCTATAGGAAACTTAACGAGCTGTAAACCAGTAGCCATCATATCTAATCTAACTCATTTGCATGCATTCCTAATTATCAATCAACCTATCAGTTATCTTACGCTGATGTGCACAACAATAGGTTCTGTGAGGTTGGGTCGAGCTGCACAATATCGCATGCATCAGTAGTAGGTGTGTCTCATAGATAAGTAGTAGCACAGTTAGTATCTTGAGTTCTGTGCTAGGAAAACATCCTATACGTTAGATTATTTTAAACATTAGCTTTTCGATGAACGCATAGTAAAGATATAAAAACTTAAAAATATTTTTCTTGAAAATAATCAACAAATAATACAAAATTAACCTCAAAATAGACACAAAACATCAGCAACAACAATGGTTTATGATGTAAACACATGTAACATCAATGTATTTTGTAACACTAAATGAAATAATAGCTAAGTAACTTAATAAAATGTGTTAAAAACCTACATTTATGGATATTATATACAATGATATTATTATCATTGTTAATGAGCTAAAATTAGCCTCGTTTCGTTAGCTGTCGATAATTTGCATTCATTTGTCTCAATTTGCTTCAATAATTCATGGACTAATACGAAATTACGAAAGGTTATAAGTTAATAAAAAATAAGTTAACATAACAAAAATACTAAGGAACATTGCTATTAAAAACAATCATGAATATGATAATTACTTTTGGCATAAATTTTTATGAGAATAATTGCAGTCATTAAAGTAAGAAAGGTTTAAAAATAGTACTAATATAAAAACCAAACAGTGCCCAAAATATAATTTACATAAAACTACTATTTAACGGGCTTTCGAATCTAAATATATTTATCAAAATCAAGATTGAATATTACCCGAGGTCGACATCACTGAAGAATATATTTCGTAAGAGTTCCGAGGTCTTTTGTGTGTGCATCTTCAGGATTTGAAAATCATAATTTGTAGGAGCATAGAGGAGCTACGAGAATAGCTACGGACGCTACGTCGTAGCAATTTGTCTACGGAATAGGGTCACGACTTTATACCCAAGCATGGAAGATATCCTAGATGAATTGGTACCCAAAGATCAGCTAAGGGTAGATAAAGTTATTTATATTTTAATATTAACTTTGCATTAAGCAAGTAAGTGCCCATTAAGTTCCCTGTATGAGACTACTTTTAAGTTACCCAATAAGTAATATTATATCTAGATCAGGGGCCTTATTCGCTATTGTATTGCAAACCACGCGCGTTACTTGGCTTAGGCAAGACAACGGGCGTGGAATCTGAAAAAAATGTATGGCGTAAGCCTTAATTGTCATTCCCTACCGCGACACGGTACGGTTTCAACTGTCAACTAAACGTGTCGAAGTCTGCCGCGTTATGAAAACTATTCGTTTCAAAACGTGTCATGCGCGATTCGAATAATATAGATACAAATCAATCATTTTTGAAGTTTGCGTTTTGAGGGCTTAGTCCTATATTGCATTTTAAAACTCCCTACTCTCGAGCCGACAGTCGTCTCTCGGATGTCCATATATTTTTGTATGGATATCCGAGAGACGACTCTCGGCTCGAGAGTAGGAAGTTTTAAAATGCAACCTCGGACTAAGCCCTCTGGAACGCGTTGTGACGTAGCACGGTTTGGGGAAGGAATATAGAGAATAAGGCCCCAGTACGTCGTAGCAATTTGTCTACGGAATAGGGTCATGACTTTATACCCAGGCATGGTAGATATCCTAGATGATTTGGTACCTTTTCCACTATCCAAAGATCAGATAAGGGTAAATAAAGTTAGTTATTAAATAAGATATTATGTTCATATTAAGCAAGTTGGGCATTAAGTTCCCCTGTATGATATAAGATTAAGATATCTAATAAGTAATTATTTTTCTAGATCAGTTGGTAGATAAAGTTATATCGACATTAAGTTAATTTGTATAGGTCATCATCATCATATGCAGCCCACTGCTGGGTATAAGCCTCCTCCCTCAAACGCCACTCTTTTCTTACATCGGCTTTTTGCATCCACCTCTAACCCTGTACGACAACGATGTTATCCATCCATCTGTATAGGTAGTGTACTTTAAATTAACTAAAAAAAAAGACGTGTGGCACTCGGGCACTGCCGCGGTAAAGCTATTGCATAGCATTTTTTTGCTGGATTACGCATGCGCAGTGTTATGTTATTTTCGTTACGGAATTTCTGGATTCGGTCTCCACGCTCAAGGCCCGCGATAGAAGCTATGCAATAGCTTAAAATATCTATCTACCTACGCACCAAAGTATTTGAGAAAAACTCTGAAATATTTCAATCAACGCAAACAAGCAACAAATAGGATTCGCAAACGAGAAATCGTATTTTTAACTCGTAATAACTTTAATCCTGCAGGCTTTCATAAAATGCTCGCGTGGGTGAATACGGGTTTGTTGACAGGGCTGTACTCAGGGCAAAAAAGTGGAAAAATGCTTGAAAATTCATAATAGTTGTTTATTTTGGATACAACAATAACAAAATATATTAATTACAATCAAATTTAAATGTAGAATATAGTAAAAAATAATAATGTCTATTGGTCTATATTATACAACGTTAGCGCAGACGTTCCCCTATTTATTTATTTATTACTATTTATCTTATAAAAAGTTAGCGTTGACATTATGTCACCATTACGTATGGTAATCAACACATCAAGTCTGCGCTATCTTTTTATAAGATAGACCGATTGTCTCTTTCAAATGTCTGGATGCGATTTCTGATGTCTTATAAACACACGTTAACGTATAATACAGCATCTCTACACTAAAGTATCACTAAAGTCACTCAGAGATTGCAAGGCGTGAAGTTTCAGCAGAATAAAATACTTACGGCCGGTTTTTCGAACGATGATCAACGAAAAAATCAAACAATTACTATGCGTCAAACTCGGATCAATCGTGATTTGGGTTTCCAGAAACCGGCCGTTAGTGTACGTCAGTGAGTCAATTCATCACTATTGAGAGAGATTAAATAAATAAAAGAAATAATGCTGGACAATCCACACAACATTATCTAGCTCCAAGCTAAGCAGAGCTTGTGTTATGGGTAACTAGAAGACTGACATACTTAATACGATATAATACATAGATAGATATTTTTATTATACTTACATAGAAAATACCCAGAACACCTTTAACACAGATTAACCTTAAAACGTGGGCCACTAGATTTACTATCAATTTCTCGAAAAATCGATGGCTGATCCATATACCACAAAATCAGTTCTATCGGATTTGTTTTGAGTTTTTTTTTCTAGAACATTATTTTTAACACTGAAAAATATGAGTTCGTCTCTGTACGCAAGCCTTGTCCGTGCAGCGGTAGGAACGTCAAAAATGTACTCTATATGTAACAGTTTAGTAAAGTTTTTTGTTTGTTATAGTTGTTACAGAGGCTTTAGATATGTAACGTTAGTTGATGTACTAAAATGTTTTTTTTTAATTCTCTAATATGATGAAACCAGTACCCCAAGTACGAGTTTTGTGCACACACGGATCGTAGAGAATTTAAGGTTAAACTAGATATAATTGCATCCAAAGTACTGCGTTAGTATGCCTTCATATCACTAGTACTACTGAACAGACCAACTAGTTGTAAAAATGACACTTCTGTATCTCTAGTATTGTTAAAAAAATATGATTATGCTATTTATTTTTCAGTTTAAAATATACTTCGTCTTACGTTCATCACATGGTGTTGAGTTAAAATCACATACCAGAAACAATAAGATGTGAGTCGACAGATGTTGTGTTCAATGCCGATGTTAGATTATCGTAACCCTTCCATTCGTGCCTTGTGACCTGGATATATGATAAGGTATTTACGTCGACAAATGGATTAAGTTGTTAGTTTATTATTCAGGATTCTAACAAAAGATAATGCGTTTGTGGTTGTCAAAGAAGTATTTATACTCTTGATATTTGATTCGATAATAAAGACAAAAGATGTATAGCATGCTAAAGTTTACATTCTTGAAGTTGAGGACATAACTTGTAAGCTTCTCGTCATTTATTGGGTATGGCTCTGTTCATTACCCTCTTATTGTACGTCCGGATTGGACAAACTGTATAAACTTGTACTACTTAACATTAAGATCTTTTATGTACAACAGTTAAACAATAAAATATTTTTGATTTCTGATTTCGCAAAAAGAAGATTGCTAGTAAGATATTTTTATAGCCGAAATAAATGTTTCAAACTACGTATACAATCTACAGGGGACACCAAGATTTTCCAATCCAATATTTTTAATGCTTTGGGGATTGTACTCCCCTTGAAAGTCCCAAAGCTACTATGATACCAATACAGTGATAGAAGATTGCATTTTGGGACCTAGATTGCTGATAAAAAAGCTCTTATTTTTTTAAAATAATTATGCAGTAGTCAATGAAATTACATACAAACTTATTTAACTTATTGTTTTTGCCCAAACCAATATTTGTCCTACAATAAGGTACGAACGGAATATTCAACCATAGAATCGCACAGCGCTTCTGATACTGTCAGACTCAATAAAGTCTCGGCCCAGTCTCAGCCATTTGTCACACGCAGCTGTTTTATTGATTCCCACGGGCCCCAACTTCTCCCAAACCAGGAAAAAAACAAAACTGCCCGTATTAACATAAACCTTAATAAAAATGGCTGTCGGGAGAATGCCAGATTGGATGCCCTCTACCGTGAATGGGAAAACAGAAGATGGTAATTATTTCTACTGTTTTCCATCCGCAGTTTGTATGACTGTTATTTTATATGTAACCCAGATAATGACAGCTAAGGGTGGGAAACTCGTCGGGAAAGGTTCATTCGCATTCGTAATTCTGAAGTGCGTATGGGACGGTCAGCTACGACTTTAAGTGAACATTATACCATAGCACTCCAGTAACATTAGCATATTAACAACCAAGTACAAAGCGACTGTAGATTATATAACTATGTATAGATCGTTTGCAACGGTCTGTAGATAGCTCAACTGTTTCTTATGCCTATGTACATTTTGTAAATACTGTAACTTTATATAATATACCGATATTTATGTGTAAGCGGTGCTTTTGTTCAGCTTATTTGTCCGGTGAGTTGTCAAGTTGATTTATCAAAAAGCTTAACGGTGAACAAACCTTTGTATATCTGATATTTTGGGAGTACCTTTCGAGTTTCTCTCGGTTTAATTGGAGTTGCGAATAGGAAACAGTCCGTGCTCGTTAGAGGGAGATGAAATTGGGTGCCGTTCCCCGCATTTTAATTTGAAGACGGTATTATTGAATGACATTCTCTTTTGATACGATTATTTGTAATGAAATAGAGATTACATTGAAATTGAATGGTTTTGAAGATGTGTTTCGATTGTCCTTTTTAAAAACCTTACTTCATTAATTTAATGATTGCTTTGATACTTTGTTTTTCTTAAGCTTTATTGGTTTCTACTAATATAATCATGGAATTATATTACATCTTTTTAGATTTTCATTGAAATATTATTCGTGTGATAATAACCAAAATAAATAAAACAGTGCAAAAATCGAGCATTGAATATTTTTACCTATAAATTCTTGCCCAGCACAATTGAAAAATTATTCGTGTGGTAACAGTCAAAATAAATAAAACACTGCAAAAATCGAGTAGTGAATATTTTTACCTATAAATCCTTGCCCAGCACAATTAAAAAATTATTCCTGTGATAATAATCAAAATAAATAAAACAGTGCAAAAATCGATCAGTGAATATTTCTTACTAAAAATCCACGTTCACAATAAGTGCTCACCTCTTACTAAAAATCCACGTTCACAATAAGTGCTCACCTCTTACTAAAAATCCACGTTCACAATAAGTGCTCACCTAGTAGCGGCGACTCTGACAGCGGCGCAGTACCGCGCTGCACAGAGCGCCGCCACCCTGGGTGAACACGCAGCCATGCTGGCCGTAGCCATATGCTGCATACTGGTGCTACTGCTGGTCTTCATAGTCCTGATCATCGTGGTCGGGCAGAATATCGAGGGGAAGGGCGGCTCATAGCGGAGGCGAGGTAAGTCTATAACAAACTTTTCATGATATGAAATTCCCTGTAGATAAATACTAGAGACTGAAGTGATCTACAAAAATGATTCGTCACTTTTAAATAGTCAGTAAAAAGTAACATGTAACAATTGGGCCTGTTAAAGTGTTTTCTTAATATAAGGCATAAAATCTAGATGTCGTGGGGTATAAACCATTGCGTTAGAGGACATATCTTGTGAGCTTCTCGTCATTTATTGGGTATGGCTCTGTTCATTACCCTCTTATTGTACGTCCGGATTGGACAAACTGTATAAACTTTACCACTTAAAATTAAGATCTTTTATGTACAACAGTTAAACAAATTTCTGATTTCTGTTAGTTATTAGATTTACCAGAAAGGACAATGCCCAGTGGGCTATGGGAATCTGTACCAACTTGCATCAATTTGAATTTACTCTCAAAGGTCTAATTTTTATTTACCTTTTCGCTACCAACAATATTTTTTTCAATGTTTAACCGCATTTCAAAATATTTAAAAATGTATTTTATTTTATTTTTTTATCATGTTTGCCTGCTCAGCTAAAGCTTACTTGGCAAACAAGATTTTTATGCTCAAAGTCCACTCACGAAAATAGGTGACAGCTGGGATCGGAACAAAATAGTTGACGTGCGTAGGGCTTAGTCCTAAGTTGCATTTTAAAACTCCCGACTCTCGAACCGACAGTCGTCTCTCGGATGTCCATATATTTTTGTATGGATATCCGAAAGACGACTCTCGACTCGAGAGTAGGGAGTTTTAAAATGCAAGGTCGGACTAATCACTCGGAAGTAGGAAATTGATAATCAAGTTTTGTATAATTAATTTTCATTTTCTAAACCCGGTTAAAAAAAGACTGTTAAAAATTAACAAAGAACACATATAAATAAAATATTAATTTTGATGATAATTAGCTTGTGACGCAATCTGGTACAAGGTTTGGGCAATGTTCACTTCTGTTTGATCTTGATCTTCAATAAAACTCCTTTTCTTGTTTTACCTTTAAAGGGACACGAGTATCATAAAGTTCTCCGTGAAAAATGTAAATGGCTATTATTCTAAGAGCAAAACACCAAGCTCAGGCCCCCACAACCAGCGGTGCATTGAAGTGAGACGATTAAATTCACGGTCTAGTGGTAAAACGTTTAGTTGAATTATTCGAGGTGCGAATTTGAAAAATTGGAGCAGAGATTTTTCCTACTTTTACACCCGAACACTTGACACCAGTACCTACCTCTACCATGAGTTGTCACAGTAAAATCGCCTGACTTTACTACAGTAGTTACGTCAATATTAGTATGATGAATTTTAGTACCCAACTATCCGCCAGAGGCGCTGTGCAAATCTTCATACATTTTTTTAACTACAGACGCTAGCGAGTATAGTAAATATAGTATAGTATAAACTCATGGTAGAGCTACGGTTTTAGGACTTTTTCTACCATATTTTCGGAACATAACAACAAAACACTTATCAACGTAACACGTTGTTATGTTAACTTTATTGAGTTTTTTCAATAAGATGTCAAGGACTATGATATTAGTTTGACACCACCCTCGTAATACGATAGTGGGTATAATATACTGCCTGTGCGCTCTGAATACATTATCGACAGTAATGAAACGAATTTTCATAATAGGAGTGATAAAGAGAAGATAAGGCCTTATTGAAAAGAGTGTATAATCGTAAGCCGACGTCACCTTATTAAATATTGCTGTAGAAAAAATGCCACGTTTAAGCAAAATGAATAAATAAATGAAAAATAGGGTATAAGAGGGTAAATAGGGTACATATACTATACTGACCTAATGAATTCTAAACTTTTATTGACCTATTTAATATTGTACCTGCTATAGATATCATCTGGGAGAGAACTGCTTCCTGGGCCATAGTTCACGCATCAGGAAACAGGGCCTCACATTTAACTGTGCTACATTATAAGTGTCAATAAACATTTTTCTATTTTCTAATTTTTTCTATACCTATATGTTTATTATACACTAAAAAGTTTAGTCCATTTGGAGTATCTTGGATGTGGACTGTAGACGGTAACCATTTGGTTACCATTTGGTCTACAGTCTACATCCAAGATTACTCTGCGGTTGTGGTGTTTCTGAGAGCAAAGTTCTGAAGTCATGTATGTTCATTACTAGAAGCATTCAGGTAGAGCCCGGGAACTTGGTCCCTATTAGAACTCTATTTAACATGGAGATATGTTTAAACCAGAATATTTGCAAGTGAAATGATGTTTTGAAAACAATTCACTTATTTATTTATTTACTTTAATTAAAACGGCTTAAGTATACCAATTATAATAATTAAAGATAATGATTGCAAAGGACACTTACACATTATATTTTTTATATAATATCATTATTCACAAAAAAAACTTACGGCTATTACATGTACTTACAAAATGTACATAGGTTTAAAATACATAAGAAACAGTTTTCTAAAGACCGTTGCAAATAAATATATTTCTTAAGATCTTTTGCTACTTTTACCGAACTGATACTTTAAGAATCTCGATGTCTTATTTTCCTAATTAATGAAAACTAACTAGAATTATCATATCAATTAAAATAAATCCAGTATCTGGAGCTGACAGTAATTGCACGCCATATGTTCCATTCCAAGAATCTCAGGTAGAGACAGTAGAAACAAATTACATTCCAACTCTCATGGAAACCCTTGTCAATGAATCTTAGGCACACTGTCCACTGAAGCGGAAACTACTCTTGTATATATCTACAAACAAACGAAAGCAATGATCTACGTCGGTCGAATGATGTAATACTTACTTCAGTATTAGACTCGTTCATTTAATTAAAGGTTCATTCTCGTTATTGATTTCTACAGATTGAAAAGCTATTACCGTTGTGATAGTATTTACTTAAGTTAGTAAACACAAGTTTTAGTTGGATCCAATGCCATGTTATTCTTAGAAAGTAATGGGGACTTTGCTTTTAATCGTACTTACTCTGGTCGATTATTTCTTTTTATTTAAACAATAGGTACCCTTCGTTATTCTTGTTTGTTGAAACTGTTTTATTTTAGTTCTTTTTTGTTTCTGTGTACTTTGTGATAGTCTTTTTAACTCCTGTGTATTTCTCACGCTAAAAAGTTGCCTATATTCAAACTACAAGCCACATAAATTCCAAGTTTGTTGTACCTATTTCTAAACTTTTACTTATGAGACACGTACACAATTATAAAAATTAATAAATTAATTATACGTCATTTGATTCAAAAGATAAAAGAGTATCCCTATCTTATAAAAAGTTAGCGTTGACTTTATGTCATCATTACGTATGGTAATCAATACGTCAAGCGTTAAACGTTAAGCGTTAAGCGTTAAACGTTAAGCGTTAACTTTTTATAAGATAGACCGTAAGGCTATATTTTCACAGACTTATTTCCACGTGTGAAGCAGCTTGCAATATATCTAACTTAGCTTCCGTTCCATTTATAGCACATTTGCACGCTTCGCTTCGTCTCATCCAGGAAATGCAAAGCGTCCGCGTTGTCCACGTATGTCTGTTGCACAGATAACTGTCATGAGGTGCGGTATGAACACAGACTATATAATATCAGAGCTGAGACTTTCGTAACGTTCTAAAATAAAGTAAGTATATATGCATGTCTTCTATACAGAGTTACAGGAAAAATCGTGCTAGATCCGTTAAGGGCGTGGAGTACCCATCATTTTTTACTTATTTCACTATTACACCCTAAAATTAACTCTTTTCGTTTTTTTTTGCAATAATATAAAAAATAAGATACTTACACAAAAAAAAACAATCAGCCATTTTTCTATAAAAAAAATATAAAGTTGATTATCTCGAAAAGGGTTAAGTTTAGGGTAGGCTGTTTCATAGTGAAATAAGTCAGAAATTATGGGCACTCCAAGCCCTTAACGGACCTAGCACGACTTTTCCTGTAACCCTGTAGAGCAAAGAACTCAGAGTATGAAGTTTAATCATGGTGGCTTTTAGCATGAAATATGCAAGTAAGGTGCATTATGAATACAAACACAAAAACTGCAGCTACTAGTTATGAATAATCGGTTAGACTAGCCGGTTTAACCAAACAGCTGCTTCTGAAGTTTTGCTACTTAAAAGGCCTAAGAAGATTATCTCCAGGCACTTTTATACACGATAACTTTTTATGAATTCTTAAAGATAATCTTTTAGAATGATGAGAATATAAGTAGAGTCTACGTCTACGAAGAGCAAATTGCATAGCTAGTGACTATACGCGCAGATATCCCATAAATAGGTAATATCGTATGCATAATTACGAAAAGAAGACTGAATACACTGCGTTTTAAATAACAATTTTTTTTTACAGTTAATTATTTTAAAAGATTCAGGTACGAGTTGAATACATAGGATAGGAAATTCGTAATAATACAAATTACACACTCAAAATAGACTGCGAACAGGGTCAGGCCTTTGAAGCTTTTCCTTTCACACCCTTAATAACGATATCGCGAGTTGAAGGGAAGCACGTGGAATATGAAATATTCATAACGCATATTATAAGCGGCACACAAAAGCTCAGGGCTGAGTTGCGACACAATCTGGATATTCGGAAGACTCAATAAGAGAGATTTTGGGGCTTTAAAATCGAAGCGATATGCTCGTTAGAGAGCGCGCGAACTTATAAGTTTACTCACTTAATATTAGTCCAGCGAATCAGCATTGCTATAGCGCGGCAATGCAGCCAGTATCTTCGATACGCTTCCGATTGGTACTGATTTAGATCAGTTAAGCTATCAATAGATCGTTTGCAGCGGTCTGTAGATAGCTCAACTGTTTCTCATGTTTTTTATATATTCTTATGTGCATTTTGTAAATACTATAATAGTCGTAATTTTGTTTGTGAATAAAGTATATTTCTTCATGTTTAGTAGTAGAGATTTTGCTTTTCATTTGTTTGGCTTTGAAGTAATCTATATCCATATATAAAAGAATTGAATATATTTAAGAGTTTTGTCCATACAAAACTCTTAAAAATATTCAATTCAAAAGACCTACAACGGTTTTTGTCTGTGTGTCTTCAAAAGTTTGTTGTACGGTACGGCAAAATTACTATATAGGTTGCTGGCAGATAATACAGGAAGCATAAAACTTGGCTGAGTTTTATGTTGAAAGAAACCTGAACAAGTCTAAAAACTAAATTTTACCTTGTTGCGGGTGTTAAAGGATCTTATAAAATATTAATGGATACTATATCATCTTGTCACGAACTTGGCAAATAACTATAGATTCGACCGAGAAACTATTAATTAGTGTTGTATAAATATTAATAATGAAAAAAACTCACGGTCTTTTCAGACATCAAACTCTTGTCCCAAACACAAAGCTTGATAGGAACTAGATTCCGCCGTGTAAACAATGTTACTAAGTTGTAACTAAGATTTGGACCAGTTGAGCTATCTATAGATCGTTTGCAACGGTCTGTAGATAGCTCAACTGTTTCTTATGTAGGTATTTTATATGCCTATGGACATTATGTGAGTATTGTAATAGTCGCAAGTTAACTAAGTTTTTTGAAATAAAGATTATTTCAACATTATTATCTGTTGTCGGTAAAACTAACACAAATTGTATTTAGGGAAATAATCTGTATCATGGGTAGATCAAATCCTCTATCATAAAACCGCACTTAGCAATCAATCTATCCAACCATTGGTAATTAATCCGGAAGGATACATAGGAATAGCAGCAATTGCTATTCACCAATCTCAATTACCGGCAACAACTAATTTTAATTAATGCTACTACCCTGCCTCGACGCTTATTGAACTCGACTATAATTAAAATAGATCCATTTAACCCTACAATAGATTAACGGCACAATTTGCTGTAAGGATCTTAGGTTTTTTAGTTACATACGCAGGTATATAACTTTAAAAATAGTAAATTCATCAATAACATTTTCATCTATAGTACTCATCATCATCATCAATCTATAGGTATATGTCCACTGCTGGACGTAGGTCTCTCCCAAGACGCGCCACTGAACCCGGCTCTTCTCATTCAGTCTTTGCCAGCTCCTCGCTCCATCTCGCCGCGCCGGAGGGCGTTCAAAACATATGCTTGCCTAAACGCGGTGTCCTTACAAAAATATATGGACATCCGAGAGACGACTGTCGGCTAGGGTAGGGAGTTTTAAAATGCAACCTCGGACTAAGCCCTCAGTATCCGTTTGCTCCAACGATTGTCGTAACTTCAACCTTGTACAAATGAATATAGTTCGTTTTTTTTCCACAAAAAATTATAATCTACTTACTATTTTACTATAAGCTGACTTTCTGAATCTTGCGTAGCAATATGTGATTTTGTTGCGTATCGTAGCACATATAAAACAGTGATCAAATAAACACTAGCAAAGTATTGCAAGCGCTTTCAAATATGACGATGAAAAACAAATTTATAATGCACAAAAATACAAATTTCTTGAACGATGTATTTATTGAAATATTTGAATGGATTGCACGCGTTTTGATGATCAGAAAAAACCAGGGCAAAATAATAAAAATTCTAAATAACGTCACCAGTTACCACAGAATACATAGTAGTATCTACATTATCACCATTCATGGTATTTGCATGACAATTTCATTTGAACAAGGGAAATGAGACTGCGTATTCAGCTCGCATTATTATGGCAGGCTATGGTAGGTCCTGTGAATGGCCTACAAAGGCATTTTATATGTACTTACTAGTGGGGTTTTCAATATCTACCCTCTGCATAATATTTGCATATAAAAATTTCATTGGCTTTCTCGCAACCGGAACAAAGCAAGCATCTCTTCTTGAGAGCAAAAATACTTTCCTGGACAAACTCTTTTACAAAATCCTCCACGAGTTATGGTATAGTTTAAAATATGTATTTAGTTTTTACAAAGGATTTAGTCTCCGTGTCACTATTATCTACTAATAATATAAGTACATAGTAATAGAAATAAAAGACTTTATTCACAAACAAACTTACGACTATTACAGTATTTACAAAATGTACATTGGCATATAAAATACACAAGAAACAGTTGAGCTATCTACAGACCGTTGCAAACAATCTATAGATAGTTCAACTGATCCAAATCAGTACCAATCGGATATTATACGCTTCATATTTCTACACATCATGGAAAAAGATAGAAAGAAGTCTATGACGCATCTAGTTTTCAATTTGACCTTGCCATCACAAACCTTATATCTAAAAGTGAAACTGATCACGAAATGGATAACAAACAATCTAAATAAACACGACCTCTATAAACGGGAACGCTAAATAAAGCCAAACAAAATTGACTGAACAAACAAACAAACGAGAGTTCGATAGCAAACATCGCGAACTGCTTACAGGACACCCACACACTTTTATATTACATCCAATATGTATTGCCTTTTTAAACATATAAACATTACTGGAAATTATGTAAAAAAACTTGTTGTGTGTGTATACACACAATACGTAAGTATAATATTGTGTATACGCTTGGTTGCACGTTCTGGAAAAGTTCGTTGCGAACGCAACATAATACTGTGACAGGAGTCACAGCTCAGTTATAGGACATCTTAAGTACAGGGAATATTATCTTTCCAGTACATTCGTACCTACGTGTAAATTTAATGTAAAAATCAAAGTTATAAAAATAAATAAATAATGCTGGACAATCCACACAACATCATCTAGCCCCAAGCTAAGCAAAGCTTGTGTTATGGGTACTAGAAGACTGACATACATAGTTATTACAAATTGGCAATCTTTTGTCTAAACATATTAATATTTTTCGTCTGGCACACCCTGACTAAGTAAGTAGAAGCTTTCGTGTGAACTACTTCGAAGATAGCCTAAAATTATGTTGAAACTATTTTCTCCATGTTTATTTTCTAGCTTTTAGGATATTAGAAATCTTTGAATAGTTTGTATTTTAACGGCCGGTTTCTGGAAACCCAAATCACGATTGATCCGAGTTTGACACATAGGTAGTAGTTATGTGATTTTTTCGTTGATCATCGTTCGAGAAACCGGCCGTAAGACTGTTTTATTTATATTATTCATACGTTAATTCGACATACATGTGACGTCATCGTGTATATTTTTTTAAGTAAGTAATACCCTATACAAATATCAAATGATATTAAGATACTTAGCAGAACCACTCATAATCCATAATATAGACATTCTTACCATCGCTAATCCATAAAAAAACATAATAACATCCAATACAAAATAAATAAATGTAATTATAAAATAAACTCAATTTAGCTAAGCTATACAAAATAGCTAAGCTAACAACTCGACTTGGCTGGGTTCGGTTGCCCCCAGATCTATCCAAAATTGGTCACAATGAAAGCATAGACGTGTTCGCTGCCTTAACATTGAGATAATCTCCAATTTGGGTACAGCGTCGCTCCTTTGACGGTTCCGAGAGCCCTCACAGTCAAGAGCTAAACAAAACCAGGGATATCCGTGCACCATCCTCGATATCAAGCTTCTCTCAAGTTGCTGTGACCGCGATATTTTACACTGACCTATTTTTCACGAGATTTTCCAGAATGAATGGTGGCGTGCAATTTTTTCTTATTACCGTCAGGTTCTGATATGACGCTTTTATAGAGGTCGGATTTCTTTGAGTAATTCTGAAGTGCTTAGCGACTTCAAGCTGAAAGTTTTAGTTGTGAAGATACTATTATTTCTTGTATGGCTAAAGTTTAAAGTCATTTCTTCTGCGTTCGACTTAAACTTGACTTATCACACGAATACGTCTAATTGTACCCTATAATATTTTTTACTATTAACTATTCAATTTATTTATTTAACACTTCAATAGGTTACAAAATTGAACCATATACTTACTATAAACATACATGTAAGTATAATTGTACCTAATACTATTCAATTAATCTTGAGGCATGATAAAGTTATATATCAAATTCAAACAACTATGTTAAAACGATTCCTATGTTTTTTAAGGAGATACCTCTCGCTCTAGCGGGAAATTCAAATTTTTTAGGGTTTTTTTTATTGCGGCTGAACTGTTATATCTTTAACTAGTTTAAGCTTTTGCGTACTTAAACAATTATTTTCTGTGTAACCCTGTATAAATTTTTGAGATTGGTTATTTTTATTAACTTACTTAATTATTTTACTGTTTTATACAGTAATTAAAAAAAAAGTATTGATTTAACATATATAGCCGTGCAAAGTATCCATTCGCCATTTACCTCTGTAAAGTGGCATCACATACAAGCCTGGCTTCCGGCGCCGCTCATTGCTTGACCCAAGGTCAGCCATTGTTGCTCTTCTTTTGTCTCCTACGATGTACAACCGGACAAGTGGTTTTATGCTGGGAAAGTTAATAGGTCAACCCCGGCTCGCTTTTTAAACGTTTAGGTACTTGGTTCATTTTGAATTGAAAATGGTACAGGTTAAATGGGAGTAGGTACTGTTTTTGTCTCGTTCGATTTATAAAGTAACTGAAAGCGTTTTGTAGAGCTTCGCAAAAATTTAATACATAGGTGATTCTCTCTGATTGATATTAAGTAAATATTTCAAGTATCTTAAATAGAAAATATCAATAGTGACACTGCAAAATCTAAGTTCTAGTTTTTTTACATAGGTAGGTATATAATGGATATAATGCTTTTGACGATAAGTCGTTGATCAATAGCACCCTCATGGAGCCAATGATTACAGTTCACTCGACTCGCACGCTACTCGATTCTAGCTAGCTCTCGATTATTCTCGATTCAAGTTCGTTCTCGGCGCGATCGAGATCTTGATTCAAGTCTGCTTCAGTGTGTTGTGTAAACTCTCCAGGATCTGCATAAACGAATGGGGTCAAACTAGATTTTTGTTTTACATATTCTTTAACATTTCAATGATTTGAAGGTTTATGTAAGAACTAAGAACAACTCATTAACATAATACAGTAATAATATAATTCCTGGTTAAGATTTTTTTAAACTAAAGATTTTAAACGAGATCTTATTTTGAGTAAGCTCAATTACCAGATTTATGCTCTCAACTAATTTAGTGATTGTCTTGTTACAGGTAAGATTCTCACAACCAAACAAAGCAGCAATACAACACGCGAAGTAAATACTACTAAATACACCTAGTAAAAAGAAACAACTTCTGTTAAACTTTTCAGTGCATAAGTACACTTATGAATTTCTAAAGAAATGAGAACAGGGTAAGAAAATATTTTACCTGCACGATACGCTCCAAGCAGGCACTATACTGAGTGGAGGTGCAATTAGTGCAACAGCAGCACTAATGAGAATCCAGCCGCCATTTTATTTTGTACGGCGTTTAACAAAATGGCGGATCATCTCGCGCCATAATGGATTCTCGCTAACCTTTAATGGATGTATCTCGCCGTGTGTCCGTGGCTGTATGAATATTCAATACATGCGGTAACATCCTATATCGGAGCTACGAACTTAACTATTCAGTTGACCGAAAAACGTCAGTTTATTTTGAAACAGTCCGTGACCCCTTAGAAAATAATTCAAGTCTTGAGTAAAATTTTCTATCATGGTAGGCATCTAGTCGACAAACCACCGATTTTATCCGATAGCCGAATTTTATTTTTAACTTAGCAATGTTCGTAAAACTTACAAAGAAACTTAGCGGTCCCAAGAGTGAATAAAAACTCAGTGGTCAAAAACGGCAAATAAAAAAAAAGGAAAATGATGTTATATGCGCACTGGTTTGCAAATTAAAAGTCATAAACATGGGCAAGTCTAGCGGTGTTTTTTTGTATAATTATTTTATTTATTAAAAAGGTGCTAAAATCTTTCAAAGTGAATAATTTTATTATTTATGAAAGTTTTACTTTGTGAAATGGCTATTCAAAAGCATTCCTCAAACAAAAGAACTTCTCAATTTAACTTAAAAGCGCGTCAAGCGGCCCCTTTGTCCTCATAATTGAGGGTGATACCACCGGGGCAGCCCTAAATTATCTCACTTCAATGCTTTGGGATAAAGATTAAGCTATTAAGGAAGATTTCTTACAGCATTTCAGTCCATCGTCTTTATCTGATTTCCTTCATCTTAATACGCAGAAATATAAGAGAGATAGCCTTAATTAGATTTGAGTTTTTTGCTATACGTCCGAATTAATACTTTTTCGAGCGCAATCAAAAGATTTCTCATTTACAAAGAATTCTGAAAGGACGGAAATGATGTTCTACTGTATTACTTCTATAATTCGGTATAAATATTCAACAAATATGTCATATTAAAATTAAATTATTGGCGCGGCTCGAGATTCAGTTAGTGAAGCGAATCGAATTCCAAGTAACTTGATACATGTAATATGAGCTCAGATGCTTGAAACATTCCCATTAGGGTTGTTGAAGAAGCTAGGAGATCTAAAGCTTGTGGAGGGTATTAAATAAGTAGTTGTATACTTAATATATTTACTGAGATTTTAAATAAATGCGTTAATGATAAACATTACATTATTTGGGTACGCACGCGCCCACTTTAATGAATTTATTATCATTTTTAAGTTTCCTGTATTTCTGTAGTTTTGTTTTTCTGTAGGTATGTAGGTACAATAAAGAATAAAGAACGTTCACGGAAATTTCACACATCATGATTTAGTCACAAGTTGATAAATAAATAATAAATGCTTAGTTTGAATAAGCAATATTACGCTGCATTTACTATAAATAAAATAAATTATTGGTACAAGCTTTGAAAAGCTAATACTTCGTTTGTTAATGCCTATTTACCAATCTACTAAGTCTTTTTACACTTTCATAATGTTTGTCTTGTTATATTATCCGTACCTAAATATATTCTATTCTATATTGAAACCACACTCAAGCAGCTGAATTCGATTATTAGATTCATGACTTACCAATGATGGTTCTGTATTGGTTTGCTTGCGGTTCATTTGCGTCTGTAACAGATGTAACAATACCTTGTGGTTTCATCTTATTTCAACTAGAAAATTAATTGTTTTTCTAAACTCGATATTTTTAGCTCAAAGGTATGTGAGTTGAATTTAACCCATATAAAAATTAGATAAATTACTATTCATTAATTACTTCAATTCCCCGGCTTATAAATATCGTACCTACTTATATTGTATGCTCACAAAAATGACACGAACTTTTCACAGAGTATCTAACCTTATTATAGTGCTCCACCTTGTAATTTGATTATAATTTTACCAATTAGGCACACATCATAGTTTTGTTTACTTTAATACGTATTTTACTTTTATGATACTCGAATACTTTTATGAAAGTCGAATTACCGTAATGTATTTCCTCAGTGGTGGCATAAACTTTAACACTGATCAACGAGCTATGTTCTAAAGACGTGTATGCACTAAGCCACATAATATATTAGTATATCTTGGCACGATATGCGGCACTCACTGCCAATCAAGTTTTCAATAGACATGTGTATATTATGAGCACTTGACCATGATAGAAGCCAAAGGATGGTCTATTGATTATAAAAAAAAACATAGTAATGATCACTGAGTATCAAAAACTACGAGAAGTATCATTATAGAAAATATAATTCAAACTGGTATATTTTTAGTCAACTACATAAAAGGGCATTTTTGAAAGTGCGTATACTGTCCTGGTTAGTAAACAATCAACTTATACGTTCACGGTGTTGCAAATATTGGTCCTTCGAACATGGAACCAATTATAGAAAATGTCGTTAATTCAACTACCTATACAAAAGGGTTTTTTGAACGTGCGTTTATACCGTCATGTTTAATAAACAATCAACTTATAAGCTCCCGGTATTGCAAATATTGGTCCTTCGAACATGAAACCACTCCTTCGAACATGGTACCACATCTCCGGAATCCATTGAGTCACATATACAGTGAAAGGCTTGTAGTGTATTTCGGTGAAAATAGCGAGCAGCGACTGAATTCGAAGAGCAATTACATACAAACACAAGCAGCGCCAGTCGACGCAATCTCCGATATCCGCCGCCAATCAAGATGGCCGTGCTTCCGCCCGCCATGTCGATGCCCCCGAAACGTGTCAGATTGTTTGGGGACTGACAGAAGTTTAAGAAAAAAAATTATCATTTGTTCATTGGTTTGCCTCTATGAGATAATAAAACGATTGAATTATGTTTGCAACGCAAAACAACCAGATGTTGGAAATGAAGTAAGTACCTATTATAGCAGCTGATAACTGAAAACCTTTTTAAAATTTGTGATCAGTTTTAGTTTATTGATAAAAAAAAATTGTCCCCTTAAATATAATACATTATTATTATCAATTCTGCGTAAATGTTAACTGCATCAAATCGAGGCACTTTTGGCTCCGACTAGCAAATAATTATCATCGTCACTTAACATCAGATGAGATCGCGGTCAAACGCTTGCCTATAACTTGTAAAAAAAAAAACCGGCGCGGCGGTGACCCATCCCATCTCAAGATATAAAAGATTCAACCCTCAGTAACGTTTAAGTTTCATGGTTCAGGTTTCATTTTCACAGGATATCTGATACCACTTATAAGTTTGAGTCAAGTTAAAAGGTTGTTTGGATTCCAAACTTTGCCTCCTTTGTAAAGTATATTTACATTATGAAGAAAATTGGTAAAAGAAAATAGTTGTTGTAACTCAATGAATATCAATGATGCGTGTGGGTAGACACAAATATATAAGATTTTTTTATTGTATGTATGATTTATAGATATATGTATGAGTTCAAAAGCTGTAGTTGACGTTGTTCATACGTGATAAAAGGCAATCACTTGTTTTTCTAGACTTTTCTAGGCTTAAAGTTAACGATATATTAAAACTTGCAAAAGGATTGAATACTTTTTTTTTAAATTAAATAAATTGTAAGATGGAGGCTCTTACGGTGTGCGAACCTAACAAACATATATATAAAAATATATAAACACTAACTTTAAGATAACGACATCCACATACATTTTAAAATAAGTCAGTACTGTTACACAGTTTAATACAGTTTAATATTTCAAAGGTGAAGGAATAGTCGCAGACCTCATATTCGCGATCTATTGTCCCATTGTAGTCGTCGGCTAATCTCCAGCTGCTCGCGATTATTTCTATATTTCTCGTTACATCGCATTCACTCTGTAAGTACTGTTATCTAAAAAGGTTATTGTATCTATTCGTGTCTGTTATACCTACCTAGCTGGTTCTACAAACTTAGACTTAGTATATGATTCTTCGACAAAACTAACAAAATACATTTGTACTGAAATAATCTTGTTTTTTTTTTAATTTCTTTTTTTATTTAAATCGATTACAGTCATCCGTAATTGACTACTTTGTCTTCCAAAAATTTTGTAAGTACTAAATATCATCAAAATAAATTACCAACAAAATGAAGTCAACGAAAATCTTAATTTAAATGATTATTAATAGAATTACGAATTCTGCTGCAAAAACATTTTGTGTTTAAATTCATTATAACTATTAAACTAAACCATAACAATAAAATTTATAAAACAAATACCGACTCAAATCATTTACCAATAAATTCCAAAGTAATTTTTCCAACACACCTCTACATTACAAACAAAATGTAAATAAGAGCAATCGCAAATGGATATTTTCATACTAGATATTACGCCAATAAACAATAATCAATTTTAACGGCAAACCTACTGGTTTGTCTCATAAAAAACAAAATGGGTCCCGACAACGAACATAAAATATCCTTATCGGTCGGTCGCGTTTCTACAGAGTTCTATTTATCTAAATTCTCCTACAATCCATCATTGGATGGCTCTCTCTTCAACAATTCATATATTTTTGTCTCAAGGGCTTCAAACAAATGAAAGTTATATGCTTTTGGCCTAAAAAAGTTTGTGGGTTGTGAATATTTAACATCTATAGGGCGGGACGATTTATGCAGGTGTCGTAGGCCCTTTACGCTGTAGAGATTTTCGTAGCGAATACTTTTGTTTTTTGTGTATTTTTATAATTAGTTTTCATTAAAAACTAAATAGTAATATAGTATTGTGAGTTTGATTTCTTCTCGATATTTCGGCGCAGTTGCATGAGCCATGAAATCAAACTCGAATATTCCGCTTTTAAGAAAACTATCTTCATAACCGCGATAGTTTCAAACATCAGATATTTAAGATCGTTTCATAAGGTTATCAAGTTAGGTTATTCTTTCAAAAGCAATTTCTTTCTTTTTGGTTATTTTCAAGTTAAACTTTATACGCCTATTTTCGGGAAAATTCAGTCTATTTTAGTACAAAAGAAGCGAGCGACTGTATAACAAAAAATGATGATGAATGGTCTTTTCATTACGAAGTTTCCTCGTAGCTACTTTGTAGAGCCTTGTAAAAGTTTAATAATTAACTGACCGCACTTCTTTGTAAGAGAAGCGAGCAGGGACTTTATTTCCAGCCTATATTTATTATAACTTTTTAAATAACTATTATCTTTGCTACTCTGTTCTCGACTTGGTTCAAAGAAACCATGACAATATAAACCATGTACTTAAATACACAAAAAGTTGGCACACGAAATAACAGTGGTTGGATAAACAGACTAACAGACACATAAGCTGATTGGAAAAGTATTTATTCTTATTAGCTGTTTGTAAAATTAAGATTGATCAAAAGTTACGCGTGAAAAAACGCGTAAAACTGAAAGCATGTCAAAATGAAAATTGAATAAAGCAGCCTGTTTTAAGGCCTGTCATTTCCATTTTAAAGATTTTAGATTAGTTGAATGTCATTGACTTTGATAATCCTGTTTTATCAAAAATAAAAAACAAAGCAGATGTGGTGGTGCGATAATAAACTTTATTTATTAATTTATTTAATTCTTAATTGCACAAACTATACAACAGGCGGACTTAATGCTAAAGCATTATCTACCACCCAACCCAGCGTGGTAACAAAAAAAAGGTTGGCGTTCGATAAAAAATAAATAAATACATATGAACTTTAAGATATTATTTGATTCCATCATCGATCGTTCACATGAGTTGCGGTAATAATAAAAATAAAGTAATAAAGTGTATTTATTTTTGAAATATCATTATATTTGTTCAAAGCCCACACTCGAGAACAAAGTCTGAAGAACGTTCAAGTTAGTTTTTATTATTTGTAAAGTTAGAAAGTTGAAAATACTCTTTCAAGTTATGTGAGTGGTTCTCAAGTTGGTGTACTAGTGACGGGGTGTACCTAATAATAACAGACTGCATTTGATTTATTACATAAACAATAACACATTAAAATACATAATTTAAAATACTTGTAAGTACTTATACAGTACTTATAGAGCTTATGCTTTTGTAATTATTCGGAAGCTAAGCTGTGTTAGTAGGTCCGTTTGACGTGTTTTACGAACGTATCAAACAAACATAATTTTCTTATTATTATTGATATATTATGCCTCTATATAAAAATTCACTATCTTGTAACATATTTACCCGACTATTGTTTATTAGTTTACCTAAAAACTCGATAGAAACTAAACAGAAAAACTACACGCACTATCAGTAATTATCTAGTTTAGATTATTAACCTCGCTGATAGTTGCATATCTTTGGACTCTACCATAAGTGTAAGGGGGCCAAATGGGTAGACAATGTTACGTGTAGCATATCCTGTAATATTGAAAGTGTGGAGGTTCTCCGCATCCTAACGAAGTGTTGTTTCTGTGCAGTGCTCGCGGAGGCCACGGAGCTCTTGAGCCGGGCCACGCCCGCTGATCCCTCGCCTACTAAACTTCCAAGTACGTTCACTAATACTTTACTGAACGCTAAAACAAGATCTCACTAGGTAGTAACAAATAACAAAAAAAACGTTTTTTTTTTCAGAACTCATTTGATTTTATTCGATTTGATTGGCATTCCATTGCGGATTTGTTTCCCTCCGAGTTCAAGAACAAATACGCAATTGGCGAGATTAATCTAACTTAGCGGTTTGGATGTTTCGTATTTCTGGTAAACATTCCGGGCTGGGCTCAGCTGAGCTCGCAATCATTACTCTATTTAAATGATGTTCCTGTGGGCATGTGATCCGATACGCGGTCGGGAGATCTTTTTCTAGCGTTCATTACTGCGTCCCTATCCGTTTGTAGCAAGCACTGCACGATTATTTAAGGTCAGCACTCCGAAACGAAATGGAATGACCACACAATAAAAAGTCCATGCATAATTTATTACAACCGCAACCGATAATAAAATTTAACTTTTCCGAAGTGTAAAAGCGTCGGTGTCCAAAAAGTCGATCTCGAAAATGGGATACATTAGGTGTATACACATGTCGTTGTGCCGATACGTGCAGCCACAATGTAGATCCTTATCGGCAGCCCATTCCGCCGTGTCCCCACTTCCACGTCCCGTGTGTATCGGCTTGTATAGCTATCGAACGGCACGCCTAAATGAAAATGTGAATGATATTTTGTGTGCAATTTGTTTTTACCGCTGTCTACCCTTCCTATCGGAGTACCTACCGCTTCGTAGATATACGAGTAGCATACTTTACTGTCCGATATTGCATGCTAAGTGTTGTCGTATAATATCTGTTAGCACTAAGGTAAAGTTTTATCTAAAGCACATCGCGTAAATCCGTCGCAAAGTTGTTAATCGAGTCTACTGGCTGGGAGAAACTTTTAATGGGACCGCTAACAGCCTCCCTGCTCGCACCTGAAGCGTGGAAACTTAGCCGCAATTCACTCCTCATAAGCAAAGTAATATTAAAGAATTAGGTAAGCCTCTACGTCGTCATTTCTAATGTTTTTAATTATCTGATCGAATTATTTCAGTAAGTCAAATAAACAATCGACTGGGTTATTAAGTATGATTAAATAAAATAAAATATACATTGCAATAATTTACGTCAGCATGACAACTCATTGTGAAACCTACAATTTTAAACTGCAATAATAATGTTGTTACGTTCGGTAGGTATCTTGAAAGTCTGTGGAAGCCCGAGCTACTGAACTGAGATGTTTTTACTTAACTGCCTGTGAAGTGTGCGCCTTTGAAGCATCTTCCACGCCTTTGAGACTAAAGATGCTATTTCTAGAGTAAGATTTTCTTCGATACAAGCACGGTTCAGAAAGATTTTGTTTAAGAAGTTTGGGACTGGAGTGTGATGTGTGAAATGTCCAGGAATAATAAATAAAATAATTATATAATGCTGGACAATCCACACAACATTATCTATGTTATGGGTACTAGAAGACTGACATACTTAATACAATACATTACATAGATAATTATGTTTATTATACATATAAAATACCCAGAACACCCGGAATAAATAGTTGCAGATCGTACAAACATTTATTATTATATTTAATAATAGGTATATATTTATTCGCAAACAAACTGACGACTAGTACTTATTTACAAAATGTACATTGACATGTAAAATACATATGAAACAGTTGAGCTATTTACAGACCGTTGCAAACGATGTATAGATTGTTCAACTGATCCAAATCAGTACCAATCGGAAGCGTACCCAAGATACAAAAAATACAAATACAAAAATATTTATTTCGGAACAGTTACAATGTGGCAAGAACAAATGAGGTACGATGATAGCTACAGTAGTTCGTGAAAACTGTGTCGTAGCGATCAACGCCCACCTCGAGCTAGATAAATAGTGTATAAGATACTGGCTGCATTGCCACGCTGAATAGCAATTAATTAGTGAAATGTTTATATTCCAGAGTGCGACCGCACATTCGTGAGCCGCGGCGGCGCGAGCAACGGTACCTTCCACGCACCAGAACTGGTGAACCCCGGCAACTACAGCCGGCAGTGCCTGTACACGTTCCTCGCGGCGCCCGGCCAGCGCGTCCTCGTCGCCTTCCGCACGTTCGACCTGCGAGGGAAGCCCCCAGAGTACGTATCAACAAACTAGTGGGATGATCACGAATAAAATAATATGACAATCGTCAAAGAATCAACGACGCGATACTGAAACCGCGTCCTCGTCGCCGGACGGTCAACCTGCGAGGCGAGGGAAGCCCCCAGAGTACGTACCTACTCCACACAACCTAGAGGCGAGATCACGACATTCATTCATTCGTCGTGTCAAGGGTTCAACCTCAAACTATATTATTCCAGTGAGTGGCAACTTCAATGGCCTTATCACGACATTTACGTACGTAGAAGATTATTCAGACATACAAAAACTTAGTAGACGTGCTGCTTAAGCATCGAGCCGACCTAATAAAAATGGTTAACAATAAAGCCTTAAGTGGAACTTTATCGTCCGTCAATCCATGAAAAGGCTGTAAAGTTTTGTAGAAACCAATTAACAACCTTGTAAAACAACACCTCAATTTTGTTTATGAGACGTCTCATTGATACTAATGTTTTATTTTGTGTTTGTTTTAGTGGAGCCGCAGTGGGAGAACTACCAGCGTAAGTAATATTTTTTATTTTTTTTATTTTATTTTACACCATCGGCATATTCACACATAATATATACACAATATTATACAATCTAGGACAATGTGATATACCATTACAGGTGTAAACAACTTAGTACCTAATTATCAACATAGTATTAAGTTTCAAATAAGTACATACCTATTTAAATTTACATTATATTTTTTCACTAAACATTTTTGAAACTAAAAAATATACTTCCAACAAACAATAACTTCTCTTATACCTACAAAAGCTGTAACAATATAGGTACATTTGTCTTCCTCACACTCATACCAATTGCGATAAATTATGAGAGACAAACATGTTTTCTTTATTCTTTTATTTATTAGTTCCGGTTAGGTATAGACCTAGAGAATTAGGTCAAACTTCATCCGGACCTTGACTCGGATAAAGTTCTGTATAGATATCAAATTAGCGGATCGGTAACTCAATTATTCAGGTTTCACGAAGTCTGCAGCATTTTTCAGACGGATTAATTGAAGTGTTGAATATTTTAACTTGAGGCGACTGTCCGTTCTGATTGTCATGGAAAGCAGTACAGTCTGATAGATAGATATGTTTAACGATGCCATCATTTCATTATGAACGGTGATAATTAAGATTAAATAAGATAATTATAATAATGTAACTAAGTTGTTTAAATGATTATAATCATTGAATCATTAGTGACAATTTAGTTAGAAATACGACAAGATTAATTCCTCTATATATTCCTGTTACACGTTTTTATAACAAGTTTTGAGTTTCCTTACAGTTTTATTGAATCCTTAAAAAGAAGTAGATAAATTGAATGAATTGGTTTTACAAACTGGTTCTAATTATTTAAGAATAAAATAATACTTAACTAACGGTCTTATGGGATTTTGAGTCTTTCTGTACCCTGGAGCCAGCTTTTTAAAGAGCTCCTTAGATTGTTATTATTTGTAACAGATGCATGCACGAATACATGGACATCTATTCGGAAATGGCGTCGCTGGAGACGGGCGAGCTGGTGAACTCGGCGTTCGGGGGGCGCTACTGCGGGCCGATTCCCCCGCGCCGGCGGGTCTCGCTGCACCGCGCCGTCGCACTCTCCTTCTTCACCGACAAGAACTACACCCCGCCCAACCTCTTCACCGGGACCTACGAGTTCATCAACGCATGTAAGGACATTGCATATAGCATCTTAGACACAAGAACTTTGGGTTCACTTTCTTATAACCAGGGGCTGATTCTGCAATATCCACTGCATTCTTGTTCTGTATGTGTATCTGCCTGCATAATTTCGTTCTGCTCGTAAATTTTAAACTAGTTTTAATCGACGTGTTGTATTTGTTCAAAAGTTTATTAAGGTTGAATAAGTTGTCTTTGTACCAATCTGGATTTATGTAACTCTACAGCCGAGTTCGACGTCGGGACCCCGATACCCAATACATTATGCTCGTTCGTAATCGAAGCCAGCAAGCGCAAGACCGGCCTGCTGCTGTCCCCAACGTACCCAGGAATCTACCCCAAGGACATGACGTGCAACTACATGTTCCAAGGCCTCCCCGGACAGAGAATACGCCTAGAGTTCCGCGACTTCGATCTCTTTTTCGGCGGTCCACAGTAAGTTAACGATACTATCGTTTGCGTACCTATACATTAACATTTTCAGAGTACATCGGGTTTTTATAGCAAACCAGCAGGTGTTTAACGTTTTTGAGATGCCAAAATTCTCCACGGCTAGCACCTAAACTTTTAACAGCTGTCGGGCCACTTTGTCTGATCAACATTTTAGTGAAATCAGACCATTGCTATTCAACGCTTCTATTATTAACATGAATGTTATCCTTATTTTATGTAGAACTTCTTATTCTCTGCCAATATCAAAAAAATATCTTCTATGACAATACCATTACTATAGCATTGACCACATCTATGACGCTATTTTATTCTCTGTCATATTCAAAATCAATATCTTCTATGACAATACCATTACTATAGCATTGACCACATCTATGACGCTATTTTATTCTCTGTCATATTCAAAATCAATATCTTCTATGACAATACCATTACTATAGCATTGACCACATCTATGACGCTATTTTATTCTCTGTCATATTCAAAATCAATATCTTCTATGACAATACCATTACTATAGCATTGACCACATCTATGACGCTATTTTATTCTCTGTCATATTCAAAATCAATATCTTCTATGACAATACCATTACTATAAGCATTGACCACATCTATGACGCTATTTTATTCTTTGTCATATTCAAAATCAATATCTTTTATGACAATACCGTGACCATAACAATGACCACATCTATGATGTAATCTGACGCTATTTTATTCTCTGGCATAATCTTCTGTTACCATAACATGGACTACATTTACTATCATTACTATCATTTTCTGTGCATAGTTTAGTTGAGTTTTAATTATTTGCATGTTGTGGTGTCCTATAATTGGGGAAACACTAGATTTAAGTCCTTTGTTTGTATTTTTATGTGTTTTTTCCGTTGGATACCCTTACTAAATAAATAAATAAATACATTATGTGACCTGACGCAATTGTATCGTCAGCTGCCCCTTCGACTGGGTGCGCGTTTACGACGGGCCCGACAACTCCTCGGCGGCGATCGGCACGTACTGCGGCCAGCAACGCAACCTGGTGCTGTACTCGAGCGACGAGCGCCTGCTCGTCACCTTCTACTCGCTGCCGCGCCAAGCCAACACTCAGAACCGCGGCTTCAAGGGTATCTTCGAGTTTTCAGAGAGTTTTGTTAAGTTAGGTGAGTTTTATAGGTACTTTATCTTATTCTATAAGTACGGTTGTCTGTAAGAAATCGCTGCCTGCGATAAGACCGCCGATTGTAGGACAGTTCCTTAATTAAATTAGTTTTATTAGTTTTGTAAGCCTATGTAAAGTCTGTCCTCAATAAAGTTTATTTTATTTTATTTTTATTTATTTATTTTATTTTCTGATAAGGTTTGTTAAGTTAGGTGAGTTTTCTGATAGGATTTGTTAAGTTAGGTAAGTTTTCTGATAGGATTTGTTAAGTTAGGTAAGTTTTCTGATAGGATTTGTTAAGTTAGGTGAGTTTTCTGATAAGGTTTGTTAAGTTAGGTAAGTTTTCTGATAAGTTGCCTGGTAAGATTTGTTAAGTCAGGCAATTTTTCTGGTAAGTTTTGTTAAGTTTTCTGATAAGTTTCGTTCAGTTAGTTATGTTGCTCTAATGCTAATTTAATTATCGTGATGTGCAATGTAGTAAAGTATTCTTAATTCGTTTCCAATTTCAGATTTTATAAGTAAACACGATGCCGAGCACATTAGGGGCTCAGAGTGCGACCAAAAGATTCTTAGCAAAAAGGAATCTACGGGATTCGTGTACCATCCAAATTATCCATTCCCCTATTTACAAAAAGTTGTTTGTAGGTAAGATCAGAATCATAATTGACTTAGATCATTTTCTTTACCCGAAAATATGCATATGTAAATTGTTTGTTGTTTTCAGATATTTTATATACGGTATGCAAGATTCACAAAATTTAGAACGAGTTCGATTGGAGTTTCAGAACTTTTCGATACCGAAGGGCGAAAAACCGAAGCCGGAGTAAGTTCGCCAAACATTTCCTTATTGCCATCAAACTTCTCACATTATTCATTGAATCGTCTGCAATTAATTTCTGGTAACAGATGTTTGCACGGATGTGTCTGATAGGATTTAATTTTATCAATTTTCATAAGGATAATTACTATGACGAACTTTACATACTATTTAAATAAAAAAATAGATATTCACGGACATAGCTGGTCACATATATTGAAATGAATAGAAATATTTATTTTTTGTTCGATTGTTGAGCCAAATAGCAAAAGAAACTAGAAATAAAAGTGGTTCGAAGGACCATTTATACGTCTAATGAATGGTCCTTCGAACCAGTTTTATTTCTAGTTTCTTTTCGTTTTTATACATCCTCTGATGCTCAGTCAAGTTTTTTGATATTTCAGCACATGTGTAGACGGATACCTGAAGGTTTACCTTCGCGGGCAAGAAGCGACGGATTCTTACGACAAGCACGACGCAGAGCTCTGTGGGGAAAGCATGGGCCCCATCGGGGACGAACCTGCTTTCCCTCCGCCATTGTTGTCCGACGGACCGCGGCTTGTCATGGTGTTCAGCTCGGGAGAACTGCAGGGAAGGGGGTTCAAGGCCAAATATACATTTGAGACTGGTAAGATTTCTTTTACCAAGATATTAAGGTAACCAAAATAGAAAAGTGTAAAGTCGTGTTGGGCTTTGGGCTAACGTCACGGGATAAACTTGGATCATTTAGTTGCAGTGCTAAGTAGGCCATAAAAGAAACGAGTTGTGGGAGAACTTTCACCGTCACTTGACTAACTTTATAGCTTCAATGGAATACAAGATGTAACAAAATTTTGGGCAGAATGAATTAACATGAAGTCTCGTAACCTAAAATCAAGGCTCAAAATTATGGCACAAAAAGCGTTTACCAGCAAAAAGGTTCTATCTAGGCAAACGCGTTACACCGTAGACCGCATCATCATTTAACATCCTGATGTGATTGCGGCCAAGCGTTTGCCTATAATGCATAAAAAAAAGGGATTAAATATTTAAGGGAATCAATTGGAAGGCAAAGTTTAAATCCGTTTTTTCCCCCCAGAATATCGCGTACCAGGCACGGCGGCGCCCGGCGGCGAGTGCGCGTTCACGTACCACTCGGAATCCAAGAAGCGAGGGGAGTTCAACTCGCCCCGCTACCCCTCCAACTACCCCTCGCACACCAACTGCACCTACATGCTGGACGCCACGCCCAACGAGCAGGTGCTGGTAGTGTTCGACCACTTCAAAGTGAAGGCTGATGCTTGGAATGCTACTGCTGGATTGTACTCGTAAGTGCCAGTATATTGATTTTTGTTTACAATGGATAACGATCTTTTGTGTGTACCTAGTAATTTGTTAGACTGTGATAGCAAATGATGATAGGAAAGGAATTGCATCTGTAACGTTGAGACCACAGTTGCACAAACACTTGGTTCTCTATCTCTGTAGTGGTACAGCGCAACGAGTCTTTTATAATATCAAGGGAGTGACATTTGTTTTAATCGGTCGTAAGAGCTTCGTCAGCTAATGCAGAATACCGTTAGATCCACGAGGCTCTGACGGTATTCTGCAGTCAGTTTGAGCCGACGACAGCTACTGAAGAATATCGCGAGGAAGATCGAAGGTGATGGTGTAGGTGACTATCGGAGCTAAAGGGGTCTGCAGGATATTGCGTGCTGGTCGAAGTTGACTATAGTAGCTAGAGGGATTAAAATAGGTTGTTAAACATTCCAGCGGTCTGATTGTAGCATTAAACTCCGCGTTAAGGTCGAAACTATCGAAACTAGACGGCTTAAGGTGTCGTTAAACATTCCAGAGGTCTAATGTGCGGCGAGCACTCCGCATTCAGGTCGCAATGCTATCGAAGTTAGAGGGTTTAAAAGAAGTCGTTCGAAGCTAGAGGGGTAAAAGGGGTCTGCTGGATATCGCATGCAGTTTGAAGCTATCGAGCTAGAGGGTTTAAAGGAGGTCGATAAACATTCCAGGGGTCTGACGTGCAGCAAGAACTCCGCGTTCAGATCGAAGCTATCGAAGCTAGAGAGTTTAAAAGGGATCATTCGAAGCTAGAGAGTTTAAAATGGGTCGTTGAACATTCCAGCGGTCTGACGTGCAGCGAGGACTGGATGGAGGCGTACTGGGTGGGCAAGGACAACAGCCGCGTGCCGCTGGGGCGCTGGTGCGGCGTGGCCACGCCCGGCCCGCTGCACTCGCCGCGCGGCGCGCAGGGCCTGCTGCTCGCGCTGCACACCGACCAGGACGCCGTCGCCTCGGGCTTCAAGGCACGATACATATTCGAGGTCAGTGACACCACCTAACTGTAACAGAACGATCAAGCTAGCACAATAAATATTTCTGATTTCACGTAATCGGCTCGGCAAAATCTCCCCTAGCATGTCTGATCCTCACGGTCAGGAGCATATATTCGAGATCGGTCTATTTACAGGCGTCACAGCTCACTTGGTTAGTAGCTCTGCCTTCCATGTGGGTCGTGGGTTCGATTCCCACTATGTCTATTTACGAAAGATCATAAATAGACAGAAGCGTGGTAGGCTGAAGTCGCGAGACCTTGGAGTCGATATGCTTCTGTCTAGTCCGATGCTATTAAAACTGTTGTGGATGGTGGTGGTCAGCCGGCGAAGTCGATATTCGGCGACTGCGGGCGCAACCTGTCGGGCGCGGAGTTCGGCGTGGTGTCGTCGCCGCGCTTCCCGCTGCCGTACGCGGCGCCGGCGCGCGGCGCGGCCTCGCTCGTGTGCAACTGGTACATCACGGCGCGCCCGGGGAAACGACTCTTGCTCAATTTTGAAGTTTTCGCCGTGGAGGGGCATCTCACTGGTGAGTATCTTCCGAACATTCGCATTATACGAGTGCGAAAATCAAATCAACTAATACAGAAGAAGACGTGTGGCACTCGGGGACTGACGGGTTATTTTCGTTACGGAATTTCTGGATTCGGTCTCCACGCTCAAGGCCCGCGCTAGAAGCTATGCAATGGCTTAAAAAAAATATGTTTAAAGTTGTGGTGTGCAACAAAGTATTTTCTATATATCTATAGTTATATTGGTCTAGTTGTTACATTGTTGTGTTGTGTGGCAGAGCGCGGCTGCCCGGCGGCGGTGCTGCGGCTGTGGTACGAGTCGCCGGGCCCGCCGCTCGAGCTGTGCGGCGAGAAGGCGCCCACAGACAAGTGGCAGTATCTCTCCTCCTCCAACTCCATAAGACTATCGTGAGTGTACATACACACTAACTAGATTTAAGTCCATTGTTTAACAGCTAGGCACGGTAAAGCAGTGTCTAGTCTGGCTAATCTTTCCAACACGATGCTACAACAAAATGCAGTTGTAGCATCGACACGATAAGAAGAAGAAGTCCTTTGTTTGTATTTTTGTATTTTTTCCGTTGGATACACTTAATAAATAAATAAACTTACACATTAGCTCTGTCATTACGTCATTATGTAACAGTGTAACGAAATATCTTTCAGTGCACAATAAAAAGCTTTTTTACCAGTGGATTTTCTACCATTGTTTTCTGTAACTGCCTGTTCTCGTTTCAGATTTATAATAGCGGATAAATCAGTAGGCGCGCCGGGTTGGCGCGCGGTGTGGACGGAGGTGTCGACGGGCGAGTGCGCCGACAAGAGCGTGGAGTGCGCGGGCGCGTGCCTGCCCGACGCGGCCGCCTGCTCTGGCCTGCAGCACTGCGCGCTCATGCCGCCGCGCCCGCACTACTGTTAGTATGCCACACACACACACACACACACACACACTCACTCACCCCACACGGGCACACCGTATCTTACACTCGAGTGGATGTAACCCTGTAACGTATACTGCGGCGAGCTTCTTTTTTTCTCAATTTCAAGGATTCTAATAATTAAAGAGGTCTTTCGGTACGGTTTCAAGGAGTCAAAAAATTAACCTCAACAATCTTGTTTAAAAAATTGTTTAATGTTTAAAAAAGGTTTTATGGGTCAAGAAACACAGCTGATATCATGTTTTAAAATAGGTTAAATCAAATCAAAGATTCAATCAATTGTTATCCTCTAGTGAAAGTTTTAAGAACGAAAGCTGTTAAGAATCTTTAAAGAAAGATCTGACAGTTAAAAACTAAAATCCATTAAATGAAAATCTATTTGAATTAGTAACAGCTTACCGTGGATTATGTTATAAGGGTTGGTCGACCGATAGATGAATCAATTACGTACAGTCAATGATATATAGGTATATGTTATGATATATATTATGTTATAATACAACTTTGTTATTTATTTAATTGGAAATTAACTTGATTATACAAATCTATCGGTCGATCGGTTTACGAAGTAAAATTGGCTTTTTTTCTCTTACACGGTGGTGAAGAGAAATCGGGCCAATCTTATATCGTCAAATTCTTGAGTTACGCACTGTACCTACACATTGAAGTACCTACTAGAATTAAACGTGTAGGTATTTTAAAATACTTTTAGAATATAATACTTTTAATGAAATCTTGCACTCAGAGAAATGCAGTCAGTTACCACTTGATTCAATAAAGTAAATAATCAATAATTCAATTAAATAAGTAATATATTGTTCGTGAATTGCGTCTAACAGTACCCCAAGAGTTTGTGCACACATGGCGCTCGGCGATTGAGTCTCTACGATGAATGTGTGCACAAACTCGTACTTGGGGTACTGGTTCGTACAGTTAGACTTTAGGTTTAAAAAAGCGTTGTGTATACGCAAATTTGAGTATATTTCACTAATATTTAGGAGTATTAAATAATCGTTTATGTGACAGTGTATACTAGTAATACTTAATCTACATATCAGGATATTCAGCAAGAAAGTGATGTAGAACTAAATATATCAAAGTAAAACACGTTTTTCTAAATTGTTAAAAGTTTCACTGTATTCTACCAATTGGCACCGCACTTGCATTCACACTTAATAATTGTATCTACACTTTGCATTTTGTCGTTGCATTATTTAGGGTAAAGGAGTTTAAATTATAAAAATTGTAGTTCGTTTAAGTTGAATGGAGTAAGCAGTACTTATTCCGGTACAACTCGTAGCTAAACCGAGTCTTCTGTGCTTTGTAATCAGCTGCTTACTCCTGCTTTTTAATCTTCTATTGTATAAACTAACTCTAAACACTGTAGATCTACTAACTAATGACTAAACTAATCGATAAATATGTTCACTCTTACTTCTCAGTTAATGGTGGTTCAATGCAAACTTTGTCTCAAAGGATGTTGTAAGTAGGGTTAGGTGTTAGATGTTCCGAACTATTGTTGTTAAATTAGCAGAATATATTGAAGATGTTGCAACAAAATACAAGTTTTATTTACTAAATGCTCCCTTTAGTCTTTCAAATCTAAATGTCGTCATTTAAACTCGTCTTCTCATTCATCAATACTATACATAACTTTTTATACCTCTTTCATATATTGTGATGACTCAGGAGAGTTGATTACGTCCTAAGTCAAAGATTCCGGTCAGTTTCTAGTTTCGTGTAGAATACTATCGTTGGTATCCGATGGGACAAAGCTTGCATTGAGTCATCGCACTATGGGCCCGTGGTACCCGACTAAACTTTGCGTAAACTTTCTGATGAGCTTACTGACTTACTCAAACCCTATTCGGATTTTTTTAATTCAAAATTGGTATTGTACCTCATCAGAAAGTACAGTAAGGCTGATAACAACGACGCTGATATGAAAATAAAACAAGTGTAGTAGAATTTGTGCAAGACTCGCCAACATAACTTGGAAATGTGTGATGTGAGCGTAGCACTAGCGTAGACTCGTAGCACTTCGTAGACCTTACTTAGTGTGATTTTTCTTCAGAAACGGTGTCGTTGTTTTTAGCCAGCTGTGTAAAAGCACTATAAACTTTATACAGTTGGGAAGCTTTATAAACATATAACTTTTGCGCCATCTTTGAACTAAGCTTGTTCAATCTTAGCGAGAAAACACAATCAATCAAAAAAGCCTCAAGCAGCTCTTTTCTTGCCTCATTTGTTTGCATCAAATATTTGTTTTGTCCTTCGTACCACTTTTACTGGATGCTATGAACTTGACAGTTAATTACAGAGTCCTTTTAGATTTTTGCGAGCTTTTCTCTTTTGGAGATGAAGCTTCTATCTCCTGTCTCTACTTGGCGCAGACTAACTTAAATCTATAGCGCTTTTTCCTTATAAATGTATCCTTATTATCGAGTGCAACTGTATTGCAGTATACTTAGTACTACTTTGCAAAACAGTCTACAAAACGCACAGTATGTTTGGGGGTTGAGGATTGGAAGAATTTAGGATTTCGGTTTGTTGAAGCGCTGAGATAGTCGTTTGTTTGTTTCCAATACGTGTGATGGGCGGAAACTACTTATTCCTCGTGCTACTACGTTAGTGATACTCAATAGTAGAGTTCTTAGGGGATGTAAAAGTGTAGTAAGTATATTGAATTGGGTTTAAGTATGGCGTGTTAGCGTGCGGGAATTCTAGATATACAAAATGCGTTATTTGAATTGTAGATCGACACAGTGTGTTTCCTCTCGGTAGTTCTAGAAATATCAGTTTTGACTTTTGTTGCGTTTACCTGAATTCTGGAATTGTGGCGTGTGAATTATGGCGTGTTTGTGCGTGTGAATTCTATATTTTACTTCTGATGTGTGGGGGTATATCTGTATGGCAAGACGTAGATGAACTCTATAGCTAAATTTCTGATGGGGTATATCTAGGCAAGACGTAGATGGACTCTATAGCTACATTTGTGATGCGTGGGGGCTGTTAGTATGGCAAGAGGTAGTTGTAAAGCTTCCCAGCTGGTTGGTCCGGGGGCTGACGCGTGTGGTGCGCAGGCGCGGCGGCGGGGCGGGGGGCCGCGGCGCGCGCGCTGGCAATACTCGCCGCCTCGCTCGTGCTCGCGCACTAACACCGCACGGCACGTGAGTTACTATACTACACGCATTCTGTCACACCTCCTTTCCTGTGGTCAGTACCCCAAGTACGAGTTTGTGCACACACGGATCGTAGAGACGCAATCGTCTAGCCCCACCGATTTTGTACGGAAATCCAAGCTTCTCAAGAAATCTGCTAGGGGCGCTACTTGGATCTCCATACAAAATCGGTGGCGCTCGGTGATTGCGTCTCTACGATCCGTGTGTGCACAAACTCGTACTTGGGGTACAGCTCGGTGGCTTTAATCAACTTAATTTAACTTATATCGGAAGCCTAGCCGGTTTATCAACGTCGGAATCAAAGTCAAAAAGTCAAAGTCAAAATTACTTTATTCAATAAAATCACAAGGATCATTTAGAATCGTCTTACATACTAGGTGATTCTAGGTGCCAGTTCCACGCGACCAGAGTCTAGAATCCTTTAAAACGAACGAAAACATGATGGGTCATCCAAAGCTTATAACCGATTAAAGTTGTTAATGCAAAACAAAAAACTTACAGCAATTAGGCCGCTTCAATTTTTGCAGAAAAGTTTCGAAAGCTTGAATAGGTAGGTACTGCAACTTTTTCTTTGACACTTTCACAAAATTTTCGAGTAACAATATTATCAGACTTCTTTAAATTTAGATTATTTATGTCTAACATCACTGACCAGACATTAGCCACTGAGCGAACTACTTATCCTGATCCCAGCCACGCACGGCCCGCTATCATCTCCCGAGCTTTTGTGACCGTTCTTTTCTGCTTTACCATTTAAAAGCCACAATACATAGAGGTCCATTCTTATTTCTGTGTATAAAACAATGAAACTGAAATGCCCATATCCTTTGAATAAGACTAAATATGAAAATAATCCTAGTATAAGTCTATCATCTTTGTAGAGCTATAAATCTCGGCTTCCCTGCTTAGCCAAGTTCTTGCATGTATTGTCTTCACTCTGTACTCTGTGCCATGTTCTACATCTTGAAGAGTTTCGAACTGTGCTCTTCTCGCTGTGGACTTTCCTGGTTTTAGAAACCGGTCTCATAAACCACTGCTTCCTCTGTTAAAATAACTTAAATGTTGCATGCTAACAAACCACCTAAAATCATAAAACAAAACTAAATAAACTGATTTTGCAATACTCAATGAACACTGAAAAAAGGAGACCACATTTTTTAATATAGTTCGACATACAGTCTATATTTCATCGTTCATTGAGTACTGTAAAGATTTAAAAAAATATTTATACAACCTATCAAGGTTCCACTCTGGATTTGTGATGATCTTGGCTCCTTTCCTTAAAACATTATACCACTCAGTACAAAATAAACATAGTCAGAGGCTCGATATCGTACCAATAGTGATAAATTTTTTCAGTTATACCCAGATATTCCACTATAAGGGCTATATTTCACCGGGACGCTATGGCGGCGCAACCAGTCGCCGCCACCAACAAAATGTATACAGCTCTATAGAGAGTTACTCATTTGGTCGCGCAACAAAACGTACCTACATTTTGTTGGTGTCGGCGAATGGTTGCGCCGCCAGGCGTCCCGGTGAAATATAGCCCTAAGATCCATTTTTTTTCATCCAATTCCTATTCATGTTTTGATTAAATTTGTTTCATTCCCCGCGTTCGGAGCCAAGAGTCGGATCAGGATTCCAGAACGGTTCCCATTTGTATGGCATAGGCAACTAGGCGGCGTGTGTCCGTAGGCGGGTCGGGCTCGGTCGCGGAGGGCGCGGGCTCGTGGTGGTGGTGGGCGTGCGGCGGCGGCGCGGGCGGCGCGCTGGCGCTGCTGGCGCTGTGCCGACGGCGGCCGCGCGCGCGCCGCCCGCCGCCGCCGCCGCGCCCGCCGCCGCGCGCGCCGGCCGCCAGGCTCGCCGCCGCGCACAACGCCGTATGACGACAAGCCGACAAACCTCTTCAATACACCACTTTCAAATATCACAAGTGTTTTATTTCTACTCCTACGCTACGAGCATCTGTTAGGAAACGTTGCCATATTGCTGAAAGAATCCGCGTGTTGAGTGAGTGTTTGGCGACCGTGAGGTTTTGGTCAGTTGGCTAAGTTCAGATGAACGCGCGTAGCCGCGCATCGCCGCGCGGTTGGAGCATTCACATGACGGTATTTGTATGGGAGCGCACCGCGCGTTGGCGCGCGGTAATGTAGACGATAATTACCGTTTATATTGATCTTGTACCGTGCGGTTCGTAGTTCCGCGCGGTAAGCCTTAGTCTGACATAACCTCCTGCTCTAACATGCAGTAGGTATCCATGATAGATTTCCACACGTAAAAAAAAGGAAACGTTGCCATGAACATTTCACATCGTGCTCTAGTCCAAAACTAAGCAAAGCTTGAAGGTAATTATTGAAACAAGATTGCTGATAGTAGATAGAATACATATTTTATGTAAATACATACATAGTAACACCCAGACACAGAACAAATATTTATATTGATCATACAAACATTTGCTCTGTATGGCAAACAGCATGGATAGCAGAGTTACTACCAACTGAGCTGTGGACTGTGACGCCTAACGTTAACTGCAGCATATTTTAATTTAAAATAAGTTATTATGAATCGATTAGGTACTTACTCATAAAGTGGCTTGGTTGGCTGCCATAGGGGGCTTTTGTGTCGTTGGCCCCCTCAACGATTTATAGTTAATGGTTCTTCGGTCGAAGTTCGTCACACAATTGGATTATTATAAACCCTATCTACCTTTAATTATCATCATAGCGATAAATCATTAGATACCTAAATGCAGCGTGAGTATTGGATTGGATTCAAGAGGTAAGTTGATTAAACTGGTAACATGACGTAACGAAACAATTGACCAAACAGTAAACTGGTCCTAACGAACCTGAGAGACGTTGATTTTTCCTTAAAACTCTGAAACTATTGGGTCTGGACTCTGGACGCTACGTCATTTTTTAATAGGTACCTCAGGCACCAAATATGCATTTAATGTAGGACAACAAATGAATGCTATAATCAGCCGTTGGCGTAACTAGGTATGTATGCTGAGGACCTATGGTATTGGTTTACAATCTCAGGCCTATAACTTCGGTGTTTTTATGGTACCAAAATTTTGATCTAGATTTTCAGATTGCACCTATTCTGCACTAAATGACTGCATAGGTACTCAAAAATCTTTCATCACACATCAACATCAACACATCGGCTTCAACCGTATCGTCCGTTGGTCTTATTATTTGTCTGAGATATAGTAATAACTATACCTACTTAATTTCCTACGTTTAGATCAGCTTCCTATTATAAGGGTTAATGAATAAAACGATTATGTTAATAAGGCAAACACAGTTTTGCAAATTTATTCCACAATTAACTGATAATAGATGGATACAAGTCAGGGTTCTAACAGTACGGACATGCTAAGTGGTCGAATACAAACAAAGTTTAGTACAGCAATAATAATAACATTACAGAATTCCTGAACTTTACAATAACTACTTCCTCACACTAAATGTATTTAAGGGACAATATGTAGTAATAATAATAAAGCAAAAAACTAAAGCAGGAACACAGTTGGAAATGTTGTCGAGTACAGGTGTTGGTGGTTCTATTTTAGCCGTAATCTAGAGTCGTCGAATTCAGTTCATTCCATTAAATTCATTCTCAAGTATCCTAAGTTGTAAGTATGTCAAAAAACAACAGTCAAACTCCTTATAATAATAATAATTACTGCTAAAATACACATCACATCGCAAAATGCGTTCGCAGGAATAAAATATATCGAATAACATGTATTAAAAAAAACAGACAGTCGACGGGTCGCGGCGGGCCGCACCCAGCGCGCGCCGCAAACAGGCAACCGCGGCGCGCGCCCGAATAAAGAGTATATATTACATATATACGGCTAATACAGAAAAACATAAGCATAACGGGAAACTTACGATCGAAACATCTCATAACGTCCTACTTTAAGATTTTTACCGAATCGATATGCGTTACAAAATCGAAAACTCGAAAATCAAAATAAAAACACATATATAGAAAAAAGTGGTCGATCCTCCGGGCTACACGTGGCGAGGATCTGTCGTAAAGTAAACGTAACGAACCGCGCGTCCAGCGCGGCCTCCGAGGGCTCCCCTGCGCAGCTTGTAGTTCTCCGGAGACAGGGGCTCGGCGCGGCCGCGGTCGGACGGGGGGTCGGGGGCGGGGGGGGGGCGGCGGGGGCAGCGGCGGGGGCGCGGCCGCGGCTAGCTGCTCGTCAGCGGCGCGCACTCCCAGCCGCACGCCGCAGCCGCCGCCGCGCCCAGCCGCCGCTTGCTGTCCCCCCCAGGGTTCTGGTGACCCCCGTCCAATTTACGTTTACCTGCAACATTACAACCACCGTCACATGCTGCCCTTGTCTTCTGCTACTTAACTATCCTCCAAGCCGCTAATAGGATAACGACGATTTCAAATCGAAAGCACCCAGATGCTGGCTTCCATCCAGATTTTCCGAGTTTGATTCTTATTGTACCCTGTGCTCTTACAGCAAGCCGGGATTAAAGTAAGGACTTCCACAAACTTCGAATAGAAAATTTGGACTCTTTTACACGATCGAACCGCTTTACAAGTTTGTGGTAGCCTTTGTGACACGGATCTAACGGAAGGGGTAAAGGATGAGGAAGTAGGAGAGGTAGTTACCGATTGACAACACATTGCATTCCAGATTACACGCATACCATCAGACACGCTGAAATAAAAGGAAACGAATCAGCGTAGGTCTATTCTATGAAAGCTAGTATCTAGCCGAAAAGAGTCCAAGGTTTCTATTCAACAATTTGGAATTTACATTGCGTAGGCATCGGTGCCCGTTCGCGGCATTTTAATGCCTTTTTCATTAGGGATAAATAAATTAAGTAAGTATGCCTTAATTTGTAGGCACAAAGACTTGAGCATACAAATTGAGGATTTAATCTGATTAATGTTACAATACAATACAAACGAGTTAGTTTTTGTCATTGGTTGTTCAGTCACCGTCTTGACCCTTCACACATTAGTAAAGAATTACTCGATCTATCGGCCATTTAGTGCATTAATGGGCCGAATAAAATGGTTTATTTCTACAGGAATAAGAGGGGAAAAACTGTGGGAGAGAATTGTGGACGAAGAGGACTTTGGTGGAGGATGGGCAAGAGATATAGAAGACTAGACTACAATGTGAAAGTGATAAGAGTAGGAGAGATGTGTGAGGTGACGGAAGAGGATGAGATAAGAGTAGGAGATGTGTGTGAGGTGACGGGAGAGGAAGAGATAAGAGTAGGAGAGATGAGTTAAGTGACAGACGAGGAAGAGATAAGAGTAGGAGATGTGTGTGAGGTGACGGAAGAGGAAGAGATAAGAGTAGGAGAGATGAGTTAAGTGACAGACGAGGAAGAGATAAGAGTAGGACGGATGCGTGAGATGACAGAGAGGAGTGAGGTGTGTTATGAAGTGACTGACCTGGTAAACTTGGCTTGGCGCGCTGGCTGCCACGCATGGCGCTGGGCGTGCGGCGGCCACGCGCGGCGCGTCGCGCACCACCACGGGCCCCAGCCGCGCCCGCCGCCGCGCGCCGCGCCCATCGGGGCCCGCCCGTCCCACATGACCCAGCCTACGCATACCAGTGCTACATCAACTCACAACAACTACATCACCACCAACTCAACAAACATCAGGGACGTTGCATACTAAACTACATATTTTGGATTTGTGAAAACAAGTCAAGTGACATAAAGATAAACACTTAGGGCTATATTTCACCGGGACACCATGGCGGCGCAACCAGTCGCCGCTACCAACAAAATGTACGTTTGGTTGCGCGACCAAACGGACACCAGGTGAGTAACTCTCTATAGAGCTGTATACATTTTGTTGGTGGCGTCGACTGGTTACGCCGCCATGTCCCGGTGAAACATAGCCCTTAGTATGAATAAACTTAGTTATAAATAAAAAAACTGCCGATGCCGATCGTACAACCACACATTACAACAAACAGTTTGCAGCTGATTAAATGCCCACACAAAACTGAAAATAATAGAAGCTACTCAATAGATACTATAGTCAGTAGGCATCCAGCTACAAAATTGCTTTGTGTTGGTATACCAGTCATCGGTAAGTACCTACCACTCTGTAATTTAGTATGCAACCAGGTCCATGTTTACCCGAGTTTATATTACTCCAGATTTGACCAAAAACTACGTGAACGCTTGTTATTGATGAAGTTTTTGGCCAATCACGATTTGTTGCGAAGAACATACCAAAGCGGAGTATGTTATACCGTGCCTAAAATAAGAAGTGCCGAATTCTAGCAGTCAAAACACAATATCAACGGTGAACCACCGAATAGGCACAGAAAACAGCGAGGCTAATAAAAGCTATGACATTCCAAAACCAAGACACGGTCGGCGCTAAAATGCTTAAAAGGAACAGGAAAATGTTAAATCTAAATTCATCCTTTACATTCGGGCTTGATAATTATGTTTTTAAAGCAGATTAGCTTTTCGTGTAACACTAACTAAATCTAATTGTACTAATCATAGGATAATTCACCGTCGATATTTATTATAATAGTCGTAATTTAGTTATTTATAATGGTTTATAAAGCTGCCAGAAAACGGCACAGCACACGCCAAAATAATGATGGCAGTGTCGAATAGCTTGGATTCACCACACAACCATTTTCTTACACATTCCGGTAGTGAAATAGATCGATGGTCATTACGAATTTAGCGATGTAACAACCGGGCTCAGAAATGCTTCCATCTATTTACTAGCTAACTTTGTATCAAATAAGGTTGATGTGGTGAGTTCCAAGCTTTATAATAAACTACTAAAAGGACAACTACAAAAAAAATACCAACGAGGTTTCTGATAAGTTCAATACTCATGCTGATAGAGTAACAGTCGCTATGCTCACCTAATAGTTTAAATAACCATCTATCTATTTACTCTTATATTATGTTATTTAGATGGTATATGATACAAAATTAATAGTAGTTTGCTAGTTTATGATTGTTTGTGAAAGATCCACTTTGTTCGAAAGCATATTGTTAGCAAAGCACAGGTATATGACAACACAGAAATGGAATCTTCCACCATCAAATCTAGAAAAAGCTGAATAATTTACAGATAATGAAACAATCAGGTACTGTAGATACAGAAAACAACATTCCGAATTAAATACGTTTTCTAAAAGTACGTCCAAAATGCATTCTATGATAATAAATCTAAGAATACAAATGTAATTGAAAATTTTGATCTACTTCTAAGTAATACGGTCTAATATCAAAACATTCACTAATAAAATTTGGAATAAATAATTAGAATGGTACCTGAATGCCTCCGGTTAGATCGTAGTAAAGCGAGTTGGGCCCGATAGCGAGCTCGTCGTCCTGAGTGAGGCATTTACCAAGCGGGTCAGTTAGTCTTCAACATATTCGCTACCTCGTTGCAACAACGAGAGAACATTACTCGCGGGCGCGGGCGGTGCGGGCGTTAGTATGGAACCAAGCGAAGCGCTACATGATGGGAGTGACAAAGCGCGACGGAATGACGCTAAGCGGTGCAAACGTGAAATGGCAACTGAAAACAACGAGCGCAGGTCAGACGCGGGCGTGTTAGTCGGAGCCCTCGTAGACCTGATGGTGACCACGCGAACCACACAGCACCACTATCAGGCCTACACACTACCGTCTTTACAGAGTCACTAACTCCATCAGAGGATCGGGAATAGACTCCAAATTATACTAATTCAAAATAATATGATTATAATTCGGCAAATCAAAAAAACGATAGAACGATGATGAGTACGGCGACTAGTGACTAGTAAATAAGTGATTAATAGTGAGTGTGTGTGGGGACCCACCGGTTGCGGTCTGTTGGGAGGCTGGCGGACGGCGGACGGTTGCGGTGGCCCCGCGTAATCAAAATAGAACTCATCGTACCGGTAAAATGGCTCATTGTAGCCACCTCGGTAATCACCGTACCCGTAATAGTCGTAATCATAATCTATAAACACACAACACAGGCCTTTTAGAGGCTAAGCTAGACTAAGCTAACTTACAAGCTACCGTGTGGACTGGACTGGAGTGGACTGGATGGACTGTACTGGAGTGGAGTAGAGTTGAGTGGAGTGGAGTGGCGTCACGTACGGGTGGCCTCGCGACACTCGTACGGCTGAGAGGACATGCGCACATGCCAGTCCGCACGCACCGCGCACCGCATGCACCGACAACCAAGCGAGCGCTCATCACATCACAACACGACAATAATTTAGAATTTTGATGTTCCAACTTCCTTTTCCTGCGACACTTGTCCCACCACCGAATAAGCGATGTAACAATGCCAACATAACGGCCACCAGTGACTTCTGTGTTCCAGACGCTGCGGTAAAAATGAATTTTAGATTCAAAGCATGCATTTGTTAATATTGTTAACACTTGATGACGATGTGTGGCCCTGTCTGCTAACTGGTAGTTTCGATTTAGATACATGCATTGCTCCTATCCTACCTGGTAATCGATCACTAGCTTTCGTTTAGCGTTAATGAATTATGTTGTGGGGGGCCTTAACGATACACTACAAAAACCACACAAATATTGAACTATGTTTTTACAGTAGCATCACAATCACATTGGACGTCACATGGGAAATCCCGCGTGGAGTGTATAGTAGCGGCCGTATTGTTAGTAGGGAGTAGCGGAATGTGCGAGTGTGCGCGTGGAGACCACACCGTGTCACATTTCATTTGTATGTATGTGAGAGAATAGATGATAGATAGATGGCGGGAAATTAATGAAATCGTTGAAAATAAGAGTTCAGTATGAAAATCCCTCCACCTAACTTGTTCATAAAGATTTACCATTGCAGACTTCGGTGAATAGTTTGATGAATGACATGTATTATATGATGACAAATCAATTCCGTCGGTTTTGTTTTTCTCTAGAGTATTTCATCCTGACAGTAATCTAAAATGTTTGCTATTTTATGTAAAAGTAGATCAAAATTAACCTTTCAACCTAACACAGGATTGGGAGCAAAATATTACCCAATAGTCAAATACCAACCTACCCACCGTGTCTCGTCAATAGTATGTCGAGTTCGCTGATCTTACTACTCTTCAATTATGTGCTTGTCGTCGCAATAGAGGCTAATTCGACGTCAAGCATCCACTTCAAGAGCTTACATTACATAGATCGGCAGCTATGTCGAATCCCATCTTTAGATGTTGGCTGTCGCAATTTTGTAAAACCTTGTGGAGATATTAATTGAGACGGCAAACGACTAAACAAGGTTCAAGTTGTGTATAGTAGCCGGCACGATGTACTATGCGTAATAACAATTACGGGATATTTTTAGATCAGATTACACCTTGCTAAATTATGGTTTTTACGTTCTGCTTTGCCTCAAATTGTTTAGACTAATCGTCACCTAGGATGTCGCGAATATAAGCAATCGCATTTTCGCACGCAATAAGTCCTAGTTTGCAGAGGGCTAGATCATTACTCATAGTAAAAAGATCATCATAAAATCTTTTTACTACGAACATGAGTACCTACGTATTGATGAATGACGTGTATTGAGGTACTCCTTCATACTATTTAGTTGGAGCGGAGCGGCAGATTGCTCGGAGGTGAGACCCGTTAGCTCTACCTAATCTAATTTAATCAATAATATTTTATAGACAAACCTCGGTCTGCCTACCATCCTGTATATTGTAGTGCCCTCAAACAGGGTTTATATGTTGTAACCAAATAATAATAGCTCCACATAGTTCACATTGCCGGCTACTAGACCTGAGGGCTTAGTCCGAAGACGCATTTTAAAACTCCCTACTCTCGAGCCGACAGTCGTCTCTCGGATGTCCATACATTTTTGTATGGCTATCCGAGAGACGACTGTCGGCTCGAGAGTAGGGAGTTCTAAAGTGTACCTTCGGACTAAGGGCTCTGTAACGTGTAGGTACATAAGTACGTGTGTTGGTGGCTGTGTGTGTGTGTGTGCGTACGTACCGTAGTCGGCGCGGGGCTGCGGATGGCGGGGCGGCGGCTGCGGCGTGCGGCCGCGCAGCGTGTGCACGGGAGAGCAGCTGCACCAATCAAATCTGACAGTTAACAGCCACACATTACTGCGATCTCTTGCGAGGGGACCTACATACGTTGGCTTTACGTGGATCTCTTACGAAGGTACCTAAATACACGGAACTTCTTGTGGCTCTTCTTCGGACAGATAACAGCCATTACTGCGATCTTCTTGCAAGGTAACCTACGTACACTGGCTTTTCGCGGATCTTTTACGAAGGAACCTAGATACAGTGAACTTCTCGTAAGTCTACTGTGTGGGAATCTAGATACAATAGGCTTCTTGTGGCTTTCCTGTGAGGGAACATAGATTCACTGGGATTTATGTAGCTTTCCTGAAAGGAATCATAGATACATTGTGGGTTTTCTCTGGCTCCTGCGAGGTATCCTAGATAATATCCTAAATATATACATAGATACATTAGGCCATGACAGACAGGGAGTAACAAATCCATGGCGTCCGTACATCATTAATCTTACATCACGATTCTTACATTAACATTAAAGCTGAAGACCGTAACATAGTCAACAGATAGGAACATTAGTGACAGGAAGATTAGTTATCATAACATTGATCACAGTAACATTGGAAACATAAAATTAAGTGCGCCAGAGTAACATTTACAATAGCATGTAATGCTATGTTCCTGCCACGTTGAGGCGATAATATTAGTAATAGTAGCATGTTTAACAGTAACATAACCAACAGTAACATTGGTGACAGTACGCTATTTAGCCGTCGCATCTACACTTCAGCGGCAAAAAAAGCTACAGTAACATTAGTGATAATAACAATAAAAGCTGCCGTATCACTTCAGTATTGGCAATTTTGAGTATTACCGATAAAAATAAAGACTACAATAAATAACACACCGGAACTTCTTATGATTATACAACGGTTGGAACCGAGCCGCAAAGAACTGACAACCTAGAATCACCTAGCACATAAGACTATTCTAAATAATAGTAGTGTTTTTACTGAATAACGCATATAACATACTAATATTTTGTTTGATAGTAAGACAGTAGTATAGTAATAGTAACATGTGTATCAATAACATTAGTGATAGTAACAAGAGTAACAGTAACATGAGCGGCAGTAACATGTGCAAGAGTGCGCTACGTACCCTCCCCGGCCGTGCATCATCTGCATCATGCGACGTTCGCGCGCGCGTAGAATCTCTTCCTTCTTCTTCTTGTCGGAGGGAGGCTTCGCGAGAGACACTTCCAGTCGCGCGCCGCCGACCTCCTTGCCGTCCAATTCTTGCATCGCCTGCAATTAAGCATTTTCATTTACTTTTCTTAATAAGGCTTTTGTTTAAATAGTTCTAAGTGTTTTTTTTTTAATGAAAAAAATAAATATGATTATTGTTATTTGCATATTGTAACAGGCGTTACAGTTCGTAGTAGCTCTACCTTCCATTCTATGGGTCGTGGGCTCGATCCCCACCGAGAGCAAATATTTGTGTGATGAATATAAATATTTGTTCTAGTCTGAGTGTTACTATGTATGTATTTACAAAAAATAATGTATTTCTATCAGTATTCTATTACAAGCTTTGCTTTGTTTGGGACTAAAGCGCGATGTGTAAATATGTCTCTGAATATATATATATATTTATTTTATACCTTTCTATGGAAAGGTTAAAAAGGCCTTTCTTCCGCGGCTGTTCAAATGTAATAAACTGGCGAAGAACCAATTTCTTTTGTATTATAATGATAGCAACTGGCTTAACTAATTAGCATGACTCGATCAGACAGTTGGGTATTGAATTTGTCTAGCTATGTACGAAATCTGTCTTTCTTAATTTTAGCTGATAATGACTCACCTTGACAGCAGAGTCTCGATCATCGAAGTGTACAAAAGCATAATCCTTAATCTTCTTGACGCGCTCGACGGCTCCAAAACGTTCGAATTCATCCTTCAGAGCTTCTTCCGTGATGTCTTGAGTGAGGTTCCTTACGTACAATACTTTTACCTGGATCACAATAATGGGTTATTGAATATTGATTGCTGAATGTTTTAATTCAAGTTATTGAAAAAGTAAAATTTACAAGAATTTCTAGAAAGGTTTGCATACTTTTTGGCAAAGCTTTAATAGAATATTCAGTATGAAATTTCTGCAGCTGGATAGATGATAAAAGTTATATAATGAAGTGGACACTTACTTTGCTCATTGTAACTTCATCTGGTTCTTCTTGAGGATCGGCCCAATCTACTATTATATCACAGCCCCAAACCTGCTAACCGAAAATATCATATTAGAAATATTGATATTGATCTCGAACAATAAATACAAAACGCTATGCCGATAACATGTTGAGTATTACATACCTTTATTCTACCGGTGCCGAGTCTACGCTTTGCCAAGGACGCCGCTTTGTGAGACTCGTATTCCAAAAAACAAAATCCTCTATTTTTTTTCTTGTCATCGGGCGAACTATATATAATAACTTCGACGAGTCCGGCTGCAATCACACCAAACAGATAAAGGGGCGGCCGAGGGCGAGGCGCTAACATCGTAACAAGCTTCTGCGAGCCTGACGCATTCATTCATTCCTTTAACACTACTAAAGTATGAAGCAAATCAAACGATATTCCAGGAGAACATATAAGGTACCGAAGAAGTACTAGTCTAGAGAACAACAGCAAGATTCTCCAGTCATTACCGGTGAGCATTCTCGAGGCGAGGCCAATCGTAACACTTTATCGCATCTACGGAGCGGCGCGCGCGGCGCGGCGTGACGTCACGCGGCCGGGCTGCGCGCGCCGCCCCTAAGTAGCACAAATTATGAATTCGACAAGGACTTACGTGCATGGCTAGTAAACTCCTCAAACAAATCGTCCCGATCTCGATTCTTAGGGATATTCCCCACGAATAACCGGTGATTGTTAAAGGAAACGGTAACGCCAATCTTTTTCCCCTTTCGAATTTCATAATCATTCAGCTGCAAGAACAATTCGAGGGAGAATAGCCTTAGGCCGGGGCCAGGAAGGCGGGCCGCGGGCGCAGCGCGCCGCGTCCGGCCCAATGACTGGAGACAGGCGCGGGGGCGCAGGGGGGCAGGGGGGCAGGGGGCAGGGGCAGGCGCTGTGCGGGGGCGGCGGGGAGGCGGGGAGGCGGGGAGCAAGCGGGACGCAAGCGGGGCACCTTCAGCGGTCCACACCAAGCCCCACGCAAACAACCCGACAATTACAACTCTTTAATTCATTCGAGTGAACATTACCTGTTAATTTACCAAATTCCTCCAGTATCTCCTCTTTGCCTTTCGACTTGGGAATGTTGCCGACGAAAAGTCGAAGATTCGGTACGCTAATCTTAATTCTCAGAGTCTTCCCTGGTTTTATTTCGTGATTATCGAGCTGTGGGAAAAATAATAAGGGAACAATTTTGAAAAGGGCGGTTTTTTTGGAAACCGGGCTAGCCGAGTCGCGTCGCGGGTCACGGGTCGCGGCTACCGACGGTCATCGACGGCCACCGACGGCTACCGACGGCTACCGACGGCTACCGACGGCTAAAGACGGCGCGGCGAGCGGTCGCCGGGGCGGCGCGCGGGTGATGACGGTTAGAGCCAATCGGATGAGTTAACTGAACTGACGATGAAAAGCCGAAAGTGGTGCGCTGACCGTCACTCAGCACTGAGCAAAGAGGAGAGCCTGAGATATTACACATTCTCAGTCAGAGAATTTTTGAAGCCAATCGAAAGTTAACCCTGAAGTGAGTGGACCGTTTGATGAAGTGAAAATAAAAAGAAGCGAGTAGTAAAGTGTGATGGTAACAAAAAATAAAAAAGCAACTTAAAATTGAACGAGGTGCAACGGTAAGAACGGGATGATATCTCAGGACAAGCAAGGCTAGATCAGTTTATAGGTGTTACAGATTGCACATGTACACGAGGCGCCGCGGGCCGCGCGCGCGAGTCGCGGCGCGCGCCCCGCGGCATGGTATATTAATGTCATGCTTTCTAAAGTATATCAAAAGCCTACATCTAATTTTCCCAGTGAGACTGTGAATCTTCGACAGGCAAATGAACGGAACTTGCAAAAATACTGGTTGATGACCACTAGTCTTGCAAGTGACGCCGAGTCTGGCGGCTTCCACCGCAAGGAGGGAAGACCAACCGACCACCGCCGAAACCAACGAAAGCTACCTTCGAGCAGGTGCTAAAATTAACGAGTTCGGCGTCGGCTGGTTTTCCCTAGATATTATAGGGGATTACAAATGCGGTATGAGGCCACCAAACTTGAGGCAGCTATTAGGTGCAGTGATTCTGTTAATCTTTGGGATTATACTTAAACATTCGGCGAGACACCTGGAAATAGATTTAAATTAGAATAAATTTTGTTTCAATTTCACACCAATCAACATCACAGTAGAGATGAGTCTTGAAGCTTTAGAGTTTTTGACACAATTTAGTAATACCAATCGTCTGGCTGTTGTCAGCCGCACCGCGAGGTGTTTGCTTGCTGTCGGTACTTAGTGCCTGCTCACTTCAGTTCGCACGAGAGCGGTGCCGTCGCAATAGCAATAGCAGCGAGCGGCCGAGGCTTGCGGCGACGCTCGGCGAGGCACCAATCTCGTGGCAATGTTTGTTCAACAACTCTACTGCTTGGTACGGTTGCTCCACAGAGAGAGTGCTAACGAATTGAGGTCACGCGAGTGACTCACGCCGGAAACCGCACACATCTAGTAATCTGGCTAGCAATACGATATCTAGCGCAGATAACGAGTCCTACATTGGCGCATTTTGCGTGTGCAAAAATAGCGTGTCCTAATTTTGGTTGACCGTGAAATTCAAGGGCAAATTCTTTACATCCGTTTGCAGTTACCACTTTCTCCGTGAAGCACCCGATATAATCGAATCTCTGATGCTTAGAACTGTGTCGAGCATCGAAGATGTGATTTAGCCAACATCGAGAGGTAAACAAAAATGGGGGATCACATAAATTCAGCAGACATTGTTTTGAAGAGGTGATCGACCGACGAACGTATTCAACGCGCTTCATTTGGAATATGTTACAAATAGCATTAATAATAATAATAACGAACTATAGTATCATTGTGTTGAGTGAGCGTGTATCGTTGTGGGTCGTTCGAATTAAAGCAGGAAAGAAACATGATTTTTCAAATAGGTTACAACTTTAGTTAGAGAATTATTTTATAGACTTATTCTGAGGGGTCCAACTGATGGATACAAGTAGAATGAGCACGAACTTTCGGTGCATTACGACTTCGATTGAACAACGGAACAATGGATTTAATGGATGATGGAAATTAGTCAATGATTATGACTTTGATTAGTCACAATCTATACCAGCAAATATACTTATTCCTAGTTTTCTAATAATTTCAAACCAAGAACTATAGGTATCGGAAAGTACCCAGGTGTTTTCCGACATTTAACTCTAGAAATGACCCCTCAATCCGCCCTAATGACGACGACACATTACCAGTTCCCACGGTCTCTAATCACAGATTACCCAACACTCAGTATAGAAAGTCTGCCACGTCATAGCTTGAGCGGCAGTTGCTATGGCGACGAGACATAAACAGCTTGTTCGTTGCTATGGATCTGTCTAGCTAGAGGCGTTGACCGTTAGTTTTTGCGCGGCTCCTAAAATAAGCAGGAAGTAGGTCGTTCAGAGCCTCGCGATGATAAGCGGATTCTTTTTTGGTATTTTAATTTAGAGAATGATTGATACTGTTATGGTCACGAGAAACCTGTGGATAATGAAGACTTAGAATCATTTATTTTTCTAGAAGTCAATAGGTCGAATACAGCAGCGGGGTCTCTGGGCTAACATGATAATGGTAGAAATACATCTTCCGCTATTTAACTCTTTCTGGCTCTTTCGAGATCGACTAAAAATCAAATAAATAATAGAATGGATAGTCGGGATCTGTATTTCATGTAATTTTATTGAAATGAAAATGATATGAAAATTTCTACACCTAATTATTATTCAGTCGGTCACCTCATCAAACCATAGACAGATAGTAACTAGAAGAAGTCTACAATGTACACAGTACATTGCGTACAGCATACGATAGGTAATGTGATGTAGACAATGCGTCACGTACATTGCGTAGTTAAACAATAGTAGCAATGTACAGGGGCTGAGGATCCAACATCATTTTATTTTATCTGGTCGATACAGAATCTCAGACTTGATTACATAAAAAATCGCCATTAGTTGTAGACCCAAAACCATTGACTTTAAGGTTTAATTTAGTAAAGCAACCATAAATTAGGTTAGCAAAAATTTCATAGCATTCCTTTTGTAAACGCTTGAAGAGCTTTGCCGAAATTATTCTACAGAATTGGTGATGGTTCTTTAGCCACTGTATTGCGTACGTACATCTGCTAACTAAGCCATCCTGAAGTTAGCCACAATTGTATTTGTTTCGGCTTATGTTATAGATATACCTTACAAGACATGCGATCTTTTCCTTGAAAATCAAACAATAAATAAATAATGAACAACAATATTATTTCCATATTACAAACTTACGATAAGTTTTTAACTAGATGGCGCTGTATAATGACAAATATTTATTTAGTTACTGTTGCCATAATTTCAATTAGACAAACACCAGTTGCAAAAATGTCTTATTTTCATTTAACCAATAACAGTCGAAAGACGAGTACCATAGCCGCTAACTTCAGGAAAGCTTCGTCACAGAACAAATAAACAGTAGGTAAGTATTAGTATAAGTATTATAGTGAACGTTCGGTGAGTACAAACCTCCATGACGGCGCGTTGCGTGGCGTCACGCGACGTGAACGTGACGAATGCGTAGCCGCGGTTGGCGCCTGTCATCGGATCCATCATCAGTCGCAGGTCCCAGATCGTGCCGCAGCGCTCGAACAGAGGAATCAGCTCGTCCTGGAAAACATGCAACATTCATTCATAAGTTTTACATCGAACATCAATTAATCAATTATACTCTTATGCTGGAAAACTTTTTTGATTACTTATGTAGTATTAGAGAAAGATATATTTATTTGATAAACATAGGTATCCTGGAAAACATGCAATTTTAATTATTAAGTTTTACATGCTGGAAGAATTTGTAGACGTTGTAGTATGGGAGAGATGTATTTAATTGACAAACAACACAGGTATATCGTTTATTAGTGAACAAATATTAAGATATACGGCCGGTTTCTGGAAACCCAAATCACGATTGATCAGAGTTTGACACATAGTAATTATAAGATTTTTTCGTTGATCATCGTTCGAGAAACCGGCCGATAAACTATGTGTACAGGTGAATTTTCATACAGAAGCGTAAACTTTAAAAGCATAATGAATGAACAAAAGGTCTTAAGGTACGTAACTAAGCATCCAGATGAGCAGACCAAATGGCCGTCGTATTAATTGCTAGACGTTAATTGATTATATTTTAATAATGCATGTATTTTAATGCAAAATCAATCAATACTTAGTAAGGAAAAGTGGACATACCTCGTACATATCCTTGGGTATCTTCCCACAAAACACCTCGCAGCCAGAGCCGGGCGTGCTGCCTTGCCAGCCCGGCGGCGGGCCGCCATACTTGCGTTGACCTGAAGCGTTACCAACAACATATTGCGTCAATGACGATAAAAGGCGACGCCTTACAAATACTAGAGGTTCTGAGAGAACAGGTTTTCGCGAAAATCTTGTCCTCAGTTCTTAGTGTGCTCTCAAATTTGATTGAAATCCATCGATAAATAAGCTCCTGATAAACCCTCCCTTCAGCAAACAGTCATTAGCGATAAATTGATCGATAAAAAATGTGACTTGCAAGCGAGGACAGCTGGACAAAAGCTTGGTCAAACTTGAAACTGAGCCGCTTTGCCCGAGGATAATTAGGCGCCCGGTAATTGATGGTAAGAAATAAATAACAAAACAGATGAACGCGGTGATGCGATTAAGCGCAAGGCATTTGAGGAAGGAAAAATAACGTCGAAAATATTTGTAGTTTATCAAGACATCCTCCAAGATAATTATAATACATCGGCCTTCGCTAATCGAGATGATTTATACCGTCTTTATAAAAGGCTTTATTACCGATAAATACCACGAAAAACGGAACTCTGTACATTTTATTACACACTCATGCCCAGCACCTATAAAAATAAATAAATAAATAAAATAATAAGTTCAAGAGAGTACGAGAGTCAATGATTATTGCCTGAGATAGAGATATCTAATTAGATAGAGGGACGTCATATCACTACATATTATTTAGTAGTAGTAATCAATAGACTAAAAAGATCACTATAAAATGTTTAAAGTGAAAAGGAGATTTTCTTAAAACTCGGCTATGCTTTGCTTTGAATTCAGCGAAACAACTATTCTACCAAGATCATACCAACAATAAATATAAGCTTAGTTTGAGACTAGATAGAGCTTATGGCGTGTATCATCTAAACTTTTCGAAAGCACCGCGAATGCAGTTCGTACTTCATAGTGTGCGGATGGTGCAAATTGATAACTATCGCTTAACTGTTTAACCACGACGTACCTAGTAGCTAACAAGATAATTACGATGCCAGCTTATGTATAAAAATTTGCGAAAATGCAGTCCCAATTCAAGCAGCTCTTTGAGTTAGCTAATGCATTCGTAATTTGATGGAACACGAGAATCGAAAACATCAAAGAATATGCGACTTTTTGAGTCAAAAGGGAAGCTCGAGTCTTTTTACTGCAGTCGGAAATTTCGCAGTTCATAGCAACGCAAATAATTACGTATGGCGTAAGTCAGGGCTGGTTTTAGTACCTGCCCTGTTTATTTCTATACCGGTTATTCGTATATATTTAAAATCACGGGTACTAGGTACTCGGATCGGAACTTAGCATCAAAAGGGTGAAAAGACCGGCTCGCTATAAAAACTTTTGAAACAGCTGGTGTTCTGGTCGCGATGAATAAAATGCACACACGAGACTATCCTTTGTGTTAAGGGGTAATCTTATAAGATTTTTTTTGTAAAATATTATGAGAAACGTCGTAAAGCGCAGCCTGCATGCATAAAACTATAATAAGTCTAAAAACATACGAAAGAGTTTGATGATTGGATTGATATTTCTTTTTTCGATTTGATTAATAAACTATGTATTTCTTTTCTATTTCAGAGAAACATTCCTACTGACTTTTAGTTTTAGTTTTTTAGTTGCCGTCAAGTTGTTCAACATACAGCGGCAGTATTTTTAAATCTGAAATAACTTGTAAGAATATCATAGAAGTTGACGATATGATGTGACTGACCTGTAGTGACGTCCAGCGTGTACCCAGTACGGGCCAGGATCAGTTTGATCTTGTCCTCGTCCGGCCCTTTGACCTGAACAGGGGGAGAGAGCGCGGGGGCGCCCTGCACTCCCGCTCTGCTCTTCTGTCTGAAACATCGTCAACGCATATCTCAGAATATATTATGAAGGCATACCATATCTTCTCTATGTCGTCTGATATTCGTCTATAAAATGAGCCTCCTCGTGGCGCACACCGGTAACAGCTAGGCACGGTAAAGCAGTGTCTAGTCTGGCTAATCTTTCCAACATGATGCTACAACAAAATGCAGTTGTAGCATCGACACGATAAGAAGAAGAAGAATTCGTCTATGATATTGCAATACCTCTTAAATTCATAGAAATTAAAGATTGCGTTTAGCACTTTTAGTGAGACATATAAAGGTAAGACTGCGTTTGATGCAAACAAAGAGATCTTATACTACTAATAATTCTAATTTCACAAGTCGATAAACTAAACAGTCAACCCTGCTTGTAGATCAAGTTAGTACTGTGATGAAAACTATGAACGCTTGCATAACCAGAGGTACTTGGTACTTTTACTCCTACAGAAAACAGTTTTTCACTTCTTAAGTAATGCCCTAAACAGTCCAAACTAAGCAGGCCTTAAGCGCAGTATTTATTAATCGTAGTGTTTATTTATACTCTGTCTCTCGTTGTAATTTGTACTTCACACATTTTGTAGCTAACATAACAATAAAACATGCTATTAGGTATATAAATAGAAAACCAATTGCGCATCGTTATATCTGTTGTTCCGATATATTCATTACCTACTACATGTATTAGTCACCCTACCTGCGTTAGGTCAATGACTAGGTTTAGGTACCTTGGTCGTCGATGCAAATACCAGAATTGTGAAAAGGTTGTTGTGCGTCTCTCCGAAGCCCAAGAATGCGGTAAGTAGAATACCGCAGTCGAAAACATCGCGTGCGATGCCAAACTTTTTGAGCTCGTTGGCGTTGTCATCAACAAACCCAACTTTCAGAAGTTTCGCCTATTGAAGAAAACTTTCGCATTTTGACACGAACTGTTAAGGTGCCAGCCACGATGTTTAATCATGCAAATGTACCGACATAACATTGGAGTCCCTTTGTATACAATGAGTATGTTCACAGTCGATGTAAAGGGAAAAAATTCCAGTGAAAAAGCATTCACAAAAGACAGTAATACATCACAGCGTAGGGCGACGAACGCAATGCAACAACGTCGATATAAGCACGCCCTAAGGCATCATTGCAATAATGAAAAGAGGTAACGACTTGGCGTCATGTTGGCTTTCAGCCAATTTGTCAAATTATCTCTAAATGCAAACGCGAATTTCCTAGATTTACATTTAATTAAGTTTGTTCGCGCCGATATTAGGTATTATGTATTAGGTAAGGTAAGCCCTTGACAAATTGGACACTAACAACAGCCGTGGTAAATGAAGCAGCAATTTACCAATCAATATAAAGTTATAGTCAAGACTCAAAACTGGACAGAAATAGCATAAATTGCACGACGACCATTTTTTGTGATTACGAACAGTGCCGAGTTTGCCGACAAGTTTTGAGTCGGCCTCGAATGACTATAAAGACATATCATTACCCGGCCAATTGTAGCCCGATCGCAGACGAGGGGTGCGGGTGGTGGCGACGCCTTGACCTGGCACAATAAGGACGTATGGTATGGCGCATTTAAAAATACCGATTTGCATGAGGTAGCACACAAACAGGTCCTGCATCACGGCAGCAGCGGGGCTAATGACCAGTCGTAATCTAATCTGCGGTGAGACGCGCAAACATGCTCACTCCACACCGACTAAATGGCTTCGTAAATGCAATGCACTTTAACGGCTTCAATGTGCAAAATAAGGACCTAGTATTATAGTTTACCGACCAAAATTTTAAACGTTTAGGAAACTACATTAAATCTAGTTAACGGAACATAATATGCCGCTAAGACAATAATAATTTTGATAGAACTAACTTAGCCAAAATTCCTGATGTAAATTTTGTAACGCGAATATATTGATAACAAACTAACAATCACAAATCATGCTACTTTTCGCAGCGCAGTGAGGTGCTGAGCAAGATATTTCAGACGAGGCGGCAATCATTTTTATTGCTTTTTAATAGCCAGTATCGAGTACATTATTATACTCCATTCCAAATGACCTCTTCGGCCAGTGCAGTGGTCAAATATATGTTTAATTTGGTTGGCTGTCATAAAAAGTATAAATTTTGAAGACATATAGACAGTATTCAATACATTTAGCCAAAACAAAACTGATAAATGCGTAACAAAGAACATGTTGTTCGCAAAACATTTTGTGAAGTACATGTTCGTTAATATACTCAAGAGATTCGGTTCAAATGCCAATGTACCACCCACACAGATCAGTCACTTCAGTACACATAGGTCCTTATCCAGTGTGTATAAGTGACAAACCACAACCACGTAATTCAAACCCAACGGTCAGCATCATGCACGATATTATGTCAAATCAATTTTTCAATATTGTGACCCAGTTTCAGGCACTTTGGCAGTGATCCAACAACTTTCAACGGGTTGCCTAGGAATAAAAAATGCAGTGTAAAAAATCTAGAGTGGTCGGTACTCACCTATAGGTCTTCATGACGCCACATAGATAAGCACTCTTATTAGAAACATGTTCAAGATTTGAATCTAAAAATTGTCCAAGAACACTTAAAGCACCATCGGATGGAAATTCTTTTAAGGCATCTAACGCACGCTCATCCAGTTCTGCGTGCGCTAGCTTTCCAGTCTTATAAATGTCGTCGAGCTTGGCGGCTACCTGGAACCAAAAACATTCATCTTATCATCTGCTTACTATACTGCATGTACTTAGTAGTATGGGGGCGCAACTCTAAAAAAGCTTTTTCAGCTACGCAGACCCGAATTTGGAGCTTATCGATATGCCTGTTTCCGACGTTACGAAAGTCTTAGTTTCCTTTTGGAAAACATTGATCTTTGTTAACTCTTTAAACTAATACAAAGACAAGGTTCCCAATATTGTAGGCGCCAAGCAAGATAGTTGGAACATTCAATTGAATCCCCGTTACTAAATCTTGCTTGCGGAACAGTTGTTTCTATGGTCGATAACTGCAGGCAGCGCTATGCGGCAGACGATGCGGATATCCATTCGCCTAACAAGTTATTGTGAATGCAAAATGCGCTGTTTTATAATTGAGACTGGTACCGTAGGGCGTAGCGACGTCGCACTGCAGCGACTGAAGTGGGCTGCGTTGCGAAGTCAAGTGGAGAGTTGATTGTATGAATTTGCAAAAATTAATTTAGACTCTGTCATAGCAAATTGGACAGTAGGCAGAGCGAAAATAGTCTAGTCTAGGACACATTACAAGCTGAACTCCCCCCCCCAAAGCTATTCCGTTCATTTGCGTGTATTTTACGAGTATAATAGGCTGTCGCACTGCAGCAAACGAAGCCGCCTATACCAGCAGAAACCAGTAACACAAATTAAAAAAAGGTGCACGTACTAAAACTACCTACAAATGCATGTATAAATAAGCTCTACGAGTGTGGGTGGTTCGAGGTTACAGACAACCTTTGTTACAAAGATTTTAAATTAAAAAGTCATATTTTTTTAAGAAATATACCATGTTTTATGTAGAAATTCACTGCTATTTTTAGTGCCCAACATAGGCCGAAGTTATAATCAATTTTATTGTTATCAATCGTAAAAGATAGTGTACGTAGATGGATATTATCATAAATATTAATATATTATACAACATTCACTCACTTATTCAAATAATGAAACTACTAATTTACAATTCAGCTGGTCTACAAAAGGGTCACCTCACATTCAAGTTATAATTTTATTTAGGGCGATATTAAATTAAATTACTGAGGTCCTCATAAAAAATAACTGTAGGTATGCCCAGTTCAAATAATTTTAAGGGTGCGTGCTATGTACATTAATTTTTTTCTGATATAATAATCACTGATCAAATAGGCTTTCGCGAGACCAACTTTTCCTCACGCTATTTGTCAAATTTAAGGATTTTGGTTTCATTGCACAATTTGCACATAACTCGTACGAAATAAGTTGTATAGAAAAAAAAAACTGTCGGAGAGGACACTAGGCTTGCTTTTTTTTGTATTTGGCCCAGTGTGCACATAATTTGTGATATATCTTCTTAAGATACAAAACATCGCAAGAACACGATCCAATTTGTACCAACAACATAGAAAGCCTATGTATGTGATGCTAATACGAATTAAATACATTTTAGATAGATACGCGCTTTTGTCTTTACCCACGCCATAATAATGTCTGGTTCCGATGACGTGTTTTATATTTTATTGAGTCATTACACACATTGCACGGAGGCTGATCAGTGGCCAAACAGAAATCGGCCACAGAGGGCGATGTCCTGCCGTCCTGGCTGTTCGCACAATGTTATTATCAAAGGACAGTGACAACTTGACGAGGAAAACCACATTACAGATGCTTCCATCTCGACTAGTCTTTTAGCTACTAGGTTATTTTAGTAACTAAAAGGTTTACCTAGTTTACTGGTCGCGTGGAACTGGCACCTAGAATCACCTAGCATGTAAGACGATTCTAAATGATCCTTGTGATTTTATTGAATAAAGATTTATTTGATTTGATTTAACTGCTATTTACATTAAGTATTTGAACTAAAAGAGACGGAATCAAAAAGAAGTAAGTAATTACAAATTAAACTTAGCGAGTACGACCGATTTTTAAAATATCTTTATGGTACAGTACTTAATTGATGAATGCACATTGGATATACCAGACATAGTTTATAAAATAAATGAATTTAAGTAATGGTGGTGTTCATTTATGTCTGCGTTATAGGGCTACGCCAAATAATAATAATAATAAATAATGCTGGACAATCCACACAACATCATCTAGCCCCAAGCTAAGCAGAGCTTGTGTTATGGGTACTAGAAGACTGGCATACTTAATACAATACATTACATAGATGGATATTTTTTTATTATACATATAATACACCCAGAACACCCGGAATAGATATTTGCAGATCGTACAAACATTTATCACAAGGCGGGAATCGAACCCGCAACCTTCCGCGTCGCAGTAAATATCCGCCAAATATCTCGCAGATCGTTATGTATTCGAATTGGCCTAGGATGAGGATAATATAAGTCGGGGAACGTTATCTGTGATTATTTTAAATGAAAAGGAAAATAATATCTAATAATCAAATAAACTATTACATAAATACGAATATTCGCCATTTTCCAAAGTAATGACGTGGTTTTTACAATTAATTAGATACTCTAACACAATTTACGTATTATGTAAACGTGGCCAACAATTCTAATATGATCGCCCGAATAACACAATTTCGCATCTTGTTAGAATCATTTTTAATTAATCGTTATTGGATTCCCAAGTTCAAAGAACCAATAAGATTGCTGTATACAGGGTGTCGCTAGAATAAACATCATCTGAATCGCTAATATGAAAGTACGTTTCGTGATTTTTGAACCAAATTTAAAACTTATTTGTCGTTTTACGAACACACATGGGATTATTCGATAAATGCCGTTCGAGCTTCAGCATCCGCTATAATTATTGGAACACCCTGTATAGAATAGTCATACAATGCTATGTAGTAGGTTACTAAAAGTTTAGTAATGAAAATTCTTAATGTAGACTAGTGGTCATTGCTAAGAACTGTTATAGAAAATAGTATGGAGAATAATGGGGATTGGCCTTTGTTGCGTAATTTTCTAATAATTTAACTACTAGAACTAGATTTATGAAATAATCACCTTCAAGAAAATTTAATAATAAAATACTTTGTAGGTATATTTTTAATTGAATGTCATGCTTAAAGTAAGGTATGTAAACATATGAGTGATTATTTTGAAAATAAACATAGTACCTACCTACTATCCAATGTAAGTGTCTAGTTATCAAAGGTCAGTTTTGTCATCAGACATTACATTTATTACCTACTTATATATTTCTTAGCTGCAGTGTAGTGGGGCAGAATATGGTCAATTTTAGTAGTTATCACTATATTTTTTGATTGAACATAATTAAATTACTTAAAAATATTTGGAACAACTAGCTATTTAACTAAGATTCACTGATAAGTTTATGCCTGTAATAATTTTTATAAAAGTATTTACTTTATTTTTTTTAAAGTAATTATATGCTGTAATTAAATGATATTTTAATGAATTTTAGTTATATCATGATTTATATATTGCATGTTAGATTAAGTAATAGGTACAGGTGTAGTCTAGTTGGATTCTTATTAGTTGGTATTCTTGTTGGTTAAATATAACCTAAAGAGCCAATAAATATTATGTAAAGTAAATAAAATAGTAGAAAATATATGTATCTCAGATGTGAATTGATATGATTTCATTTGAAAATGAGTAAAACTGTCATAATAAAAACTTAAAAAGTAGGCCTACTTAAAAAATTTATTGGAACCTTGGTAGGTACTTTAATAAAAAAAATAACAAGGAGTCATTCAAAGTTTGATAGTTTTTGTTCAAAAACATACCTATGATTATTTTGTATGAACCGATAGAAAAATATAAACAATGATGAAATTTTGTTCGGGCCCGAGGAATGAATTTATTTCTTATTATAATAGATGTAAGTATGTGAACTAATTTATATTAAGTAATTAAATCATCATCTTCTTTTGCATGATATAACAACCATAAAATTAATTATATATAGTCTTACCTTGGGATCCAAGCCATAGTCGATGAGTTTGCGGTAATCTGGTGTGCGGCCAATGTCGGAGTCCTTCCCAGGTACCTCTTCAGTGGGTATTTCTCCATTGCCTTCCGCCATTCTGCACATTTTATGTTATGTTTTACATACACTACACAGGCCATTCTGCCTACATTTCCAAGAATGTGTACCTAGTTGGCAACTATGTAGGTACTTCAGCCTGAACTTTTTACTATGACTTTCTGCTTACAATTTTTATGATTCGCGTTCAGATGATGTCATACAAAAATTCAAGGAAGCCACGTGTATGTTTTTAGCAAATTTCAATGCAAAATCTTCTCAAATACTATGAAAATCTATATAAGTTTCAAACTATAATAAATAACTAGGTAAGTTATTTTGATTAATGATATTTACCTTTAGTTTGTAATTTTTGCAATTTTGGAAGAAAATGATAACAGTTCAACCGTCCGAAAAACAAAAAAACAAATGATGTTCAAACATATGAAATTGTGAAACAATATGATCGTGCTGCGCTCTCATTCCATCCGGGTATGTGTAAATTTCAAAAACAGAATGCTCGGGTTATTTCATTAGGGAGGTGACACAATTTTGCATTCCTAAAAAAAAAAGTACGGATAAACGTCATTAACAAAAGCACTAACTTAAAGGGATGCGAAATCCGGCGGTCAATGACCGAAATAACACTAAACTGTCTGACAGCTCGTAACTAACTTTAACACATCACTTTTAAACAACTACACATAGAACACGGTTAGTCTTTTCTATCAAACTGGAATCACTAAAACTTTCCGCGCTTAAAACTTTGATGAATGCAAAACTGCAATAAGTTGAAAGTGCAACTAACTGCACTGCACCCGATAAGAACCGGCCGGCGCGCACCTTAATTTCCAACAAGATTCCAGCTGGAATATTCACAGACGCCTTCCAAACTTTCGATCACTTTAACACTTAACCACTATGTAGCTGAACCAAATCAAAACACTGGTACGCGAAAATAATTACCTATTTAATTTTGCTAGTTGGTGGCCGAGACAGATATGGCGGCACCGCGCGACGTCAACGTGACCACCAGTACGAGGTCGGGGTTCTCATAGCGACGCGCGCGGGATAATGCAACGAGGAGTGCATACAAAGTTTTGAAAAAATGAGAAAAGGCACTAAATTTCTTAGTAAAATTCTAATAAACTCTCTGTTATGTAAACTAAGTGTGGCCACATTGGAACAAAAATATATTTTCTATTGCACAGAGAGTTTTTGCAATGATTGCGAATTTGCGAATAATTTTGAATGTAAAATAGCGCGGCGCGTCGCGCAAGGCTGCCGGCCGCGAGGTGAGACAGGCTAGCGGCAAGACGGCGACGAGTGAGAAGCGGAGAATGAAGGGGGGAGGGTGTTGCAACTGCCGCCACCCCGGCCGGTGCAGGCGTGCAGCAGCGACGCCGCACAGAGCTCCGCTGCATACTTGCATAAGTACCTATGTACCTAGGTACTCACACTTGCAAACCCTCTGACCTTCGTTACTTGCAAATCTTACAATCGATTCATTGGTAGAGTTTTACCTCTGTTAAATATAAAATGGCCTTTACCACATGTAATGTAAATAAATTAAACTTCTGACCTTTATTTAAAAGTATGAAGTGTTTTTTGAAGCCTAGTGTATTTTGTTTATGCCCTCTATTGTTTACTAAATAAATTAATAAATGTCATGTATGTAGCATTTGTGCTACAACAGCTTTGAAAATTTTAAATTTGCTAGCCCATCTATATGTGACCTACCCTATGTCATCTTATCACTTCTATTGCCACCGTACCAAACACAGATAGGCCTAAAATATTTACCAAAGTTTTTTGAGAACCAGTTTTTAACGCAGATCCAGTCTAACACAAGAAAATAGTATTAAACTGTCACCCAACTGTACTGATTTAAATAAAATAATATAAAAGGAAAATATAACAAGCATAAAACTTTCATAAACCAACTTTTCCAATGTTTTATCGTGTGAAATGTTTCTGCCGATTGTGCCTAATATCCAGTATTTTCTAATAGCTAGAGAAAACAAGTTCAATACTCTTTGATATGGAAACGATGGGATAAAAGAGTTAATCGTAATAGCCCCTTGCTTTAGTTAGCTTACACCTGCTGATCATTGAAGCCGTATGTGTTCGCAACTCACAACGCGACACATACCTACACATATTTAAAACTGGCCTTCGTATTGCGTGCACATGTATGTATGTGTAACTAAGAAACTCGGATCTGTATCCGCCGCATTATGTGGGTAGGTAGAGCGGCTACTGCGAGTTCTTCGTTCATTTAAAAGTCTCAATGCCGCCGGCCCTTTTACCGCCAATATGACTCTTACTGGATATAACAATCGTGTCGAAATTCGCCTACAAACCCACAGTTCGAACGCAGACTCTTTCTTTCTATACAAAGAACACGGTGTAGTGTGTTGTCTTGTAACAGCACGACAGACCGACGTACCTAAGTACTTCCTTTCTCACATTTTCTTGATATCAATAGCGTTAAAAGTACTGCAGTAAAATAAACTCTCACTGAGTTTCCGGCGCAGTTCAGGCTAGTCTTGAGAAAAAGATTTACTCACATGATTAATTTAATTCTCGTCGCATGAATAACGAAACATCACAAAGGATCAATGCAAGTACTTAGCTGCTTACCTAGTATAAGTAACGTTGAAAATTATTATTCTCCAACATGGTACCTACCTATCATAACATATTTATTTTCTAATTAGACACTGCAGTTTCTAAAAAAGGCAATTTTTTAACCAACCTATGTAAAAGCGTACCGTATACCGTATACCTACCGTAGATTTTTAAATTACATATTATTATTGCCCATCACTATTTTCGATTTTGACAGTTTCTGTCTTTGACATAATTTTATTTTTTCTTCATTATGATAGGGAAGCAGTTGTCTATGAAGGTGGGTAGGTAATATCAGAAAAGATTTAATATTTTAAATCTACAAAATCGCCATAAATCATAGGCATTTTTAATTTTCTTCTTTAATTCTTATTTTTTAATTTAATTTTAAGTCCCTTTTATTTATAGGTACTTGCAATTTGCAATGATGCGTTTATTCAAAAAAAGTTTGGCATAGGAAATACAACACAAGTGCGTTGTCGTCGGTCGGTCGTGCGTAGTGTCACCCGCGCCCCCTCCGTCCTTCCCCCGTTCTCTACATTTGCGATTTTGTGATAGCACAAGCCCAGCCCATACATACACGACTTTGTGCGTATTTAAAATACGTCAACAGTTCATTGACCGCCAGTACGTTTCGCGCCGGACCTACCTACCTACAATTTGCTGAATTTTGTTATTGTGTCTGTAGATTTGTGGGTCAGTGTGCTAGATGATTGGCATCAAATTGGGGCCCACCAGCACAAACCAGCCAGACCATGAGGCGACGATGACGTGATTATTTAGGTACTTACTAGGTACTACCTACTAAGTACCTACTAGGTAAAGTAGGTACCAAAGACAATATAACTGTTAATTATTAATATGGTTGTTAATACCTATTTATCTTAGGTACTTTACGTAGCTAATAAAATATTAATAAATTATTGGTAAGTACCTAAATGAATCGGCTTAAAGTACCTATAATGTATATTTGGGTTTGATAATCTGAAACCGGAGTTTATTTTAGTTCTAATACCTATAAAATGTTTAAAATAAATAATTCTACTAATCTGCATAATAATGCTCGCCCTTATCTAACCTGCCTGACTCAGTTTGAATGGTGATCGTGGTGTCTATCATATTCATGTGTGTCGAGGTCATTGCTATTTGTTTATTTTTGCGAATTCAAGGGTATCTCTCGCCTACCTCTTGTCTACCATTTACGTAAGTACGTAGGTACCTACTTATTAGAGCGTCCTACCAACTTTCACTGTTGTTTGTTTTTATGTGGGTAGTACAACTATTCCCATAGTACAAGCTCTGCTTAGTTTGGGACTAGAGTGTGATGTGTCCATAAATTTATTTATTTAAAACTAATAAGACATCTATTTATGTCATAGTACTTAAATACTAGTTTTTATAATTAGTAGCCAACCTGTGGCGCGTAATAGTTTGTATTTGTGTATTAATAAGCATAATTTCAACGTGAAAGAGTGTTATGTCTATGCTTTTTTGCCATCAATTTGTCTGTCGTTGAGTTTGTCGACCTTTATTATTTATTTATTTAATTAAAGTAAATGATTAATAATTATTATGCTTTCTAGGGGAATTGGTGGACGAAGGCGGAAAGCATGAATGAGTGGATGGAGTTGAGAGAGACCTTCGCCCAGCTGTGGGACGAGATAGGTAAAGAATAAAAACGTTGGATTGCAAAAATTATCACGTTCATAATCAAAGCCTCTAAATAAACAGAAGTAGTATTTTTTAATGACTCGATCGTTTGAATCCGTATGTGACAGGGAACATTATTATTTATTTAGTTACTGGCCTTCAGCTTGGACAAGTCTGCTGATTTCAATAATTATACCTATAATTGTTTCCGATTGTATACCTACTTAAAACTATCGATGAAAGAATATTTTGTAATTGTAAATTATTTATGTTTGTTATATTTCTGTAGCTGTTTGAACTAAAAATAGAAATTGAACGAAATTTTTCAAAGCCCTACTTACTTGTACTTACTGTTATTTACTGGAAAAGTTCAGAAAATAGTTGAGCTATAAGAGCATACGGGTATAGCAGCCAGTCTACACTTTATAGTTTTATTACATTACTTACCTTCCTGACCTATACTTGCAAGTATATGCAGTACGAGTAGGTGCATGTATGTAGTCCTGTATGCCGACCTTGAAGAACCACTGCCTTCTTTCACTTTATCGGCATCGCCGCAGTCGCAATGTTGGTAGAGTACCGGTATTACTAATATCTCTCTTACTTTCCGGATTAAAAATAGCTGTACTATACAAATACAAAAAAACTACGTACTATACTACCACTACTAGTCCAACTAAGATCCTATATTTTTGCTAAGCAAAATTTTTGGCTATCTAATCATTCACATGACCACCTGTCTAGAAGTTGATTTAACCAAAATGAAGTGCAAATTTACACTTCCGCTCACTCACTTACCTAAATAATAACAAATATTTAAATACCCAATCAGTGAATCACCAAGTATTTTTAGAATAGAAGTAAGCTTAAAGCATTTGTAGTAATAAAACGTGAGAACCGTCGTCTGCAATTTAGAATTGGAATCTGATCTCTATGGACCCTTTCCCAGCAACTGGGTTTTATATGAAAATAAAAGAACAAGTATTGTCGGTGGATGTGAAAGATAACTCTCACCTATCACAATTTCTCCCCCATTGTTCGGACATCCATTAAATATATTTTGCTTTGTGTGACGGCAACCAACGGGTTTGTCCGCTCGTCCTGTTCGCACAAAGAATAATGGAAGAAAAGACGCACGATTTAAATTATACAACTCTAAAGACGAGTTAGCCAGGCGTGTCGCGACCCGCCAATAGTCTAGGCAAGAGGCTTACCAGACTGAGGGTGAAAGTTCAGGACCTTTGTAACCGACTTGGTCTAATTGTACTATTTCCTTTCATCCCCTATTCGTTGCATAGACAAGCAATTACAAAGAAAGCGGATACAATGATTTTCTATATCTTGCAGTCTCCCGTGCAAACTATCTTTGCTCAAACAGGATTCAACACTATAGACCTTAATAATAGGTTCACATGACTGCATAAATAATGATGAATAGCTAGAATACGGACTATCCTGGGATTTGCATTGCGGATTTAAACTTACTTTGTCAAAATTTCTTTGGGAAATTAAGAAAAAAAGCTACACAAAGCTTTATTCCGCCCTTAGGTTAGACCTCAGAATATTGAGATTCGAACTATGAGGTAAAGATTCGTTTCGTTTTCTTCTTTAACCAAAGGTGTTCCAAAAATAGAGGGTGCAATACACATTATACACATTTTTTTTGTCTTAAATCACCTACATTATAGCAATCCGGAAAACATACCGATGATGGCGAAAAAAACACATTTTGGCAATTGCAAACACTTTGAGTAAAAATGTGGAATGGTTTTGCGAGTTCTCACCATAATCGCATTATTTGTTCGAAACAAACATACAATATCGATGATTACTGATTAGTGCACAAGATGTTTGCTCACTCGATCAATAATTATTTCAAAATGCAGCTCTCTGTAATATATAGATAGAAAGATAAATAACTATAGGTTCGGTATAGGTCCGAAGAAAAGTAACATAAACAAAAACAGATTTTAAATAAGTATCAAAAAGAGTCTTGTAGAACTATCAAAAATGCTTAAATGCTTATTTGAAACGAAAGCTAATAAGTTCAAACACGATTGAAAGGCCTATTCACTTGCGCAGTGCTCTAAGAGAATCCAGTTGCGCCGCTCTGCATGGGAATGTTCTGGGGGTCAACGCCATTCGTTTCGCGTACTTGTACTTGTCCCGGGTAAGCAGTGCGTATTATTATTTCGATAGATGTTTTTATTTTAGGGTCTGAGAGACTGAGATCCGGTCTGAGCGCCCCCTCGCTGCTAGCCGGCTGGCGTCGCGTCGGACTCGCCTGCCCAGACTCATTCGATACATTGAAATCGCCACGGACACCACCAACATTGATGATATTCATCATTATTTATTATTCACACCATAATAAAATCAGTTGGTTTTATGCACTTTGTCTGCAGTGCATTCGGGTAATAACCGGTTTACTTTTAAATTTGATCATCTCTAGGAATTAATTTAATAACTATGCTTATTAGTCTTTGAATATCTGTTTCAGCCACTATGCTAGTTTATAGTCAACCAGCCTTTAGTACTTGCTTAAAGCCTGCTAAGATAAACGACCGCCAACACAGTACCTACTTATATCAGAGAAGTTTTCACAAAGTCTAGACTAGACTTTGGAACGAGGAAATATTACTATCATTTGAAAATACATAATTTTAATGACTACAGTATCTTTTTAAGAACAAATAACTTCAAATGACCTACACGGTCGGATTGGCATTTAGCAAAATAAGTGGACACTACGACACTAGGTAAGGTACCTACTACATTATATTCTAACCTAAATAATTCCGAATGAAGGAACCCGCACGCTGCGTTCAACAACGTATGGACCGGTTCCGATCACTCCGCAACTAAAGCATCGACTCGACTCCACATTTACGTACTTATCATTTATTTTGTTGTTTCTTACCGTTTAAGTTAAAAATAAATATGACATTCGAACAGAAATTCACTAGGTAATCCACAAATCTCGCGTAGTTACATATATGGAAAAAATTGCAAAGGGACTTCGTTCTTCTGAAATACGCACATACGTCATTATTTTAGCGTAAAAAAGTGTATCCTAACGTCTTCGCCAACGCCTCACTTCGCGCCTCTTCCGCCTCTTACTAGGACTCTTCAAATAATGCAAAATGCGATTGAATTCACGGCAGTGGAGGCTGACCCTAAGACGCGAAAGCAACCGAAGCCGGTGCGAATTTCACACCAGTCTTGCTAGATTCAATAGTGTCGCAACGCAAGATCTAGGAACGAACTTAGAACTGTGAGAATAACTATTGATACATTGATAACAAACGGCGCGTACCTACCTAGTTTACCTAATTGTCGCATGATTTCATACTTTCCTACATATAAGTAGGCTCTATCAAGAGTGCCTGACTAAAAGGAAAATACTAAGTAGGTAAATCCAAGCTATCTGCGATATTTTTGTCAGTAGGTATACATATTTGAGATTTAGTGCAAGTTAGTTTAGTAGTAGGTATGGTAGCCGATTTGACGTATGATTTTACCCAAATCATATGATTTATCACATACCTGGCCTACTGGCTAGACTGAGAAAAAGTAACCAACCCAGCCACTATGTTTATCACAGGTACCTACACTTACTTAGGTCTTAGCTTACACATCAAGTTAGGTATGTAAGCTAAGTACCCCAGCGTATCGTTCTCGTTACTACTCACCTACTAGAGTTACTTTACTGCAAATAGAAGCCTTAAAACTGGTGTTCCCCTGTATAATATAACTCGCCACCTCCCCAGCATTGCTTGCACATTGCATGTCATTCCTTGATGTAAGAATGTAATGGAAGCGACAATTCTAACCTCAGACATAGGTACTTCGTCGTGACTAAATTACAATGACCGCTTCGGCTCGCGACTTTTATTGTGTTTAGTTCGTTTTATGTAATCCAAAAATGAAAACGCGATTGTGTTCGATCTTCCTGACTTTAGATGGCTACCTAATTGAATTTATCTAAATGTGCCTAACTATGTAAAGCAATAAACTATAATGGTAGGTAGAGGTACTTTTTCATTTTTAAACATGAATTTCATTAGGGCTTATCCATTTATTAGACGTCAGGGGTTACAACTTACAGCTACTAAATAAAATAGACATGTGGTGTGAGTAGGTTTGTCGTGTCGTGTACTTACGTACCTACCTACTTACAGACTTTACCTAATGTATGTGAGAGTTCGCCATGTGTGTTGTTGTGGTCGTTGTGGCCTGCTGTATCATGCTGTGGGCTTAGTCCGAGCCTGCATTTTAAAACTCCCTACTCTCGAGCCGAGAGTCGTCTCTCGGATGTCCCTAGATTTTTGTAAGAAATAGAGAGAGAGATCCGAGAGACGACTCTCGGCTCGAGAGTAGGAAGTTTTAAAATGCAACCTCGGACTAAGCCCTCTGCATGGCATACCACATGGCATAAACGAGGGTGGATCGTTGAACTAAGAAAGACCGAAGAGAAACTCGTGACTCGTCACATCATGGTGGTTGTTGAATCCAAAGAATGCTTTAAATAACTGCATCTGTCTATGTTTGAGTTTTTTTTTTAAAACGTATTTAGAATTTAAAAACTCAATTTGAATCTCCAATCTCTCGATGGTGCTCATAATCCTATCATTGTAGAAAATATAATCTATCAGGAATTAATTAAACTAATAAAAAAATGGTAAATAAAAACATAGCTAGTAACATTTTCTTTTCACTCTGTCGCTGCTGTCAACGTCAGTTGTCTTTATTATCTTGTTTGCTTTCAGTCAGTCAATTAACATCAATCATCATCATCATCATCATAAAAAATGGGGGTGCCGTCAATCGGTTTCAGACCCAATTTTTTGGGTTTATTGAAATATTTAAACAAATTGAATTGGTTTATTGTGTTTCTAAGTTTAATAAATCTGTCAGTATGTATTTACGAGGATCAAATCGGAAAATTCGACTGGTAATAATAGTTTTAGGTTATAATATTTGTGTCATTCTTCGATCGGATTATATTAATGTTTTAATGAAATTAACGTTTTCAGGCGTCAATCCTACGTAGGCAGAATAAAATTTGCACAATTTGATACAGTTTCGACGGCAAAAAAACTGATTGTCGCTACAGAAGAGAATGTTTTGGCTGCCCTGAATCTGAAGACAGGTAATTGATTTTATTGACTGCTTCCTCTCAAAGTAAATACCTAGATGATAAAGTTTTAGTCGATTTTTAAATATCTAAATCAATACTAGAACTGCGAAAGTAATTAATTGTTTCAATAAATGTATTAATCCACATATTGACTGGATCCGGTTGGCTCTGCCTGATTGTCTAGACTAGACTGAAAGTGTATTTCTTCCATGGTTCAGTCATAACAGAATATCATTTTTCTTCTCATTGACTAATGAAGCTGTCGAAAACTACAAAGTAGGACTATAATAATATAATAATAAATTTATTTATATCATTTCAAGCACACTTACATGTAAGACTATATTGGTACTCCAATTTTAATTAGATAATATTTTGTCTTTCTAATGAGAAAATGCCCTATTAAAATTATAAATATGTTTAAAGATGTTTGTGTAACAAAGACATTAAACAAATATAAATGAAACTTGGAATAAATAAATGGAAACCTAATATCATTTTAATTTTAGGTCAAGTAGTATGGCGACATGTGTTCGAGAGTGCTTCAACTGGCAACATTCAGCTCCTTCACGTCACCGACAAGGTTGTTACCGTGTCGGGATCCAACCCCTACTTAGTACGAGGGTGGGACTCTGCCACAGGTAACAAAATATAAAAATCTTTTATTGGTTCTTTACAGCATGTTGAATCCATAGGCTCCCAAACAAGTTTAAACTTTGTTTTAGGAGCCTGTGGCATGTTATAAATTTCAATTTATGTTCTGCTACATAGCTCACTAAAATCAGCTATCCTAAGAGGCTTCATTGATTTTGATGGGACATGATCACTAAGAAAAATAAATTTGCCTACTACAGCCCTAATTCTACTAGCCATACAGCTAAATGCTTGTAGTCTGAAAACTACAAAATAATAATAACATTATATGAGCATTAAATGTAACTGATAGATCGAACTGATGATTAAATTAAAAAAATAATTATATAATAAGCAAAAATGTTAACTAGTGCAACTTTTGAAATAAGTCTTCAATTAATTAGTTTTTAAAGATACATAAGAAACAACTTTTTATTTCAGCACTGTAATGTATACAGCGAAAGCTGGTCTATATACTGTTCTGTATACCTAAATGAAAAAAAAAACATTTCAGGTATCCTCCTTTGGGAATGGTCCCTAACTCTGCAGAATGAAGACACAGCAGACTTCTCAGAATGGTGGGTTCAGAATAATATGTTGATGCATATGATTCCTGTCTTCGCATCTCATGTTGAAGTCACTATGTATAACCTGGTCTCCGGTAACAATAGAGGTTCAACATCCAAGATGCCCGCTCAGTGGATCAATGATGGGTATGTTATATTGTAATTCTTCAAGTCACATAAAATATATATGTAGTTTCAAAAGTTAATTTGATTTAATTTAATTCAATAAATATTAAAGGACCAATCATGGATTCTCTATTCCCAAACTAAGCAAAGCTTGTTCTATGGTACTAGATTTAAATGTATGTTATTGACACTATTTGTACTGTAAAAGAATGAAACTATTTCCATACTGGAGTGAACAAAAATACTTATTTGATATAATATAATGATGTTTCACATTGAATTGATCCATCAAAGATCCTTATAATGATAAAAAACTTTTAATGAATTATCATAAATTTATTGATTCTCTTCTTACTTATTAATAAGTATCATTATATGAAAGTGGGTTAGTCAATCCAGTTAAACTTTGAGATCAAACTTTTTCCAACTCCCAGTCCAAAATTAAGAAATTTTCACACCATACTACAAAACCTCAAAAGGTAATTACTGATTTGTGCTTATAATTTCTGTTGACAGATGTGTGTTCTCCAAACCATACTACATCTGCATATCGGACACTACTGGAAATCAACTCATGATATCATTTGATGTGACATCAAACGCTGTACAAATCTTCAACAAACCTGTCGGTGACTTTGTCAGTCCTACACAGGACGTCAACCTTAGACCTTTAGGTAAGCATATACATATTTGTTTAAACATTTTCTTTAACTTCTGTAACCATAATCATTATTGCTTTAGAGAATTTTTTAAAGTACACCTATTTTTGTTCGCGAGTAATTAAGAGAGACAGTGTTTGGCTCATTTGTAAGCGAGTTTAAAATACGCGGAGGCGCGTTTAGATATTGATATAATTTGATAAATCTTAAATTCTAGATGGAAACAGTGGACCAGGTTTCATCCTTGATGACCAAAAGGTGATCCTAATAAAGGACAATCAGTTTGAAGAGGTGAAAGTGCCCGTGTCTGATCCAGCTGCCAGCATTACTGTTGTTAATGGTGCTAGTGGACCAATGCTTATGCAGACATGGACGGATAGTACCAAGGTATGGATTATGAAGACTTAACCCATGATTTTTCTTAACCGTGGGTTAACTAGTGAATTGTTACTATTTTTTGTTACTATGTATTTACAAAAAAAAAAAAATTCTATCTGCAATGTGATTTATCCGTAAATATTTATTTGTGAGTTATTTATTATTTTCTATACATATTCGGGCTTAAATATTTTTTCTGTTTTTACTTCTGATGAAAAAAGACTAACTAACAAGTATCTGCTTAAACCAATATGAATTGATTGCATATTGTTTTTTCTCTTAAACAACCATATTATTAATTAAAGAGATTATCCCGCCACAAATAAAAAGTGAACTCATTACACAAAAGCATACCATTCTTTAAAAAAAAAAAATTTAATCAAACAAATATTTCAGGGCTTCAAACTAACAGCTCACAGTGTTGCCACCGGCACCGCACTTCCCGACATACAGACAGAGGATAGAAATCTGCGCATACCGGAGCCCGAGATATCGGCCGTGCTCTGTTCCAAAGTTAGAGACCAGAATGTCTGTCGGATAGTGCTCACTGCGGCTGATGACGCTACTCATCTTATGCAGCAAGGAGGTATAGTTTTGTGCAGTTTTTAATAAAATAGTTACAACCTTCTTTGAAATAAATGACTGTCAGTCAAGGTATTAGAAAAAATTAAGAAGTTCAAATATGTGACCTCTTTTTGTTTTTGTCACTGTTCATTTATACAGTTTTCAGATGGGCTAAGTTGGTTGTACCTGGATGTTATAATATGTACTATTGTAAACTGATTCGTGCTTTCGAGTTTAAATTAGATTATAATGTCGTTTAATTCGAAATCCTACTGGCTGCGTCAAAATGTTATAAGGAGGTTTCTCTGTTATTATCTGTTATGATTATTACTTAATTTTATTATTTTTATCTACTAACACAATTAATTTTCAGGACTTATTATCTGGTCCAGAGAAGAGGCATTAGCCAATATCGTAGCTGCTGAGTTCGTTGACCTCCCCGTCTCTGACCTAGATGCAGCTATTGAATCTGAGTTCGACCAAAAAGAAGGTAAGTTTTAGACCATATGACTTAGGTTTTAGAGTCTATTTTAAAACAGCTTGTTTACCATATATAATGAAAATAAAACACTGTCGTAGATTAATTTGACTTTATTCTTCAACACACGACTTAATGCGACCGAGTGCCACTCAATGCGACTGAATAACGACTGAACACTCTACTGAACACCCCCTCCTTTTATACTCTTTCTTTATCACACTCATTAGCTAAATTGGCTACCTCATAATCATAATCACACTAATTTAATCATAATTAACACAACGACAAATCACAAAACGATATGAACTTGTTAGTCATTTGATAAAATTCCGTCACAATCAGTCGTTGCGTTAATTATTTACAAAAATACTTTACTAATTATTAAATACTAACTATCGATTCATTACACATATATACCGAAAATTGTATGAGTAAGTTAGAAATACTTGTTATAAGATAAAATAATGTAGTAGTCCATGTTAAGTTTGATGTTAAGTTTTTACAAAATTCTGAATTTAGACTAGATAAACCAATAAAATAATAACAGATTCTAGGTCCTATAGAGCGTTTTTCACATTGGTTAAATTGTTATTTTACTTATGTTAGTATTTTGATTTGACATTTATTGTGATTTCTTTATTTTTCTAGCAGCGAAGATGTACAGTAAGTATAGTAGTTTGTGTGTGCTAATTATAATATCAAGAAAATTCTTACAAGATGGGATCTTCTAAAATATTTAATAATAAACATGTCCTACTAAAAACTTTATCACGAAGATATTTTTGTCAATGTTGAGTTTTTCATGCATCTATTAGAATAAGATGGCCTACCTGATGTTAAGTAATCACTACCTAATGGGCGTGCCTTGTAATACATTGCACTTCGTCCATGACTGACAAAAGTGTAAATTCTCATGTGAACTGAGTAAAAATCCATAAATTTCAAGAGGCTGAAATTATTTGTTAATGAAAATTTATTTAGTTTAAACTTTAAATACCAACTAATCTTTGATTTGGCTACTAACAAAGTTTAATTTGTGTAATGAGTTGAGCACCATTTTGAATATTCATTTGGTTTTTTTTAAAACAAATAAACTATCGTTTTATTACGAAAATGAATTGTTGAATTGTCACGTTTTTACGCTTATCATTGTATATTTGCTGCTACTTTGCGATCTAGTTAACAATAATCAAGCTGATATTTTTTAACTAAAACATGTGTTCGCCCTGTCTTGAGCACAATTGTAACGTACCATTTTTAAATGTTCAGTACAATGTCAGCTGATTTATGAAATTAAAAAAATGAAATTCCAATCTGTACTTATTTAAAACACTTATGGCCGGTTTCTCGATGATCAACGAAAAAATCAAACAATTACTATGTGTCAAACTCGGATCAATCGTGATGTGGGTTTCCAGAAACCGGCCGTTAAATTATTTATCTTTTGAACCGTCCGTAGATAACTTAACAAACTTTTTGTGTAATACATACTCATATAACTACTGTAACAGTCGTAATTCTCTCGAATAAATTACATTTAATATGTACATATAATTTGGACATTTTCAAGAGGAGAGTGAATAGGTTCTATCTAGACAAACGCGTTACACCGTAGGCCGCATCATCATTTTACATCAGATGTGATTGCGGCCAAGCGTTTGCCTATAATGCATAAAAAAAAACATTTTCCCACAAATAAACGTTACAATGTAAAAAAAAAACGGTAGGAACCAGGCCGTAAGTTTCTTGCCCATTCTTCTAGGCTCTGGTCGCGTGGAACTGGCACCAGTGGCACCTAGAATCACCTAGTATGTTAGACTATTCTAAATGATCCTTGTGATTTTATTGAAAGAAATATTTGACTTTGACTATAATTTCATGAAATAAACAGGTTCGATATGGGCAGCGTTCAGTCGTCGCATCCACACACAATACCAGCAGCTACAAGCGTTGATACAAAGTCTTCAGATGACGGAGCCGATGGCTGATGAAGAGCCGACGCAACTACATCGAGACTACTTCAACTTGCACAAGATTATAGTGCTGGCTACTGAATCGGGGAAGGTACGCATACCAAATAATAATAAATATGCACGAACATTTCGCACATCACATTCCAGTGCTAAGGAACTTATGCTATAAAATGTCCAAGTATATTAATTAATATTTAACAAAACCGAAAGATTCCATAAATATTATTTGAAATTATCACGGTTTCGAACATAATTTTCTTTTTTTTAACCTATGTATTTCGTCTCACTGTTGGGCAAAGGTCTCCCCCAAATTCCTCCATTTCTCTCTTTCTTAACGTGATATTTATGTAGGTACCATGATTTGGGTGTTCGTTTTTCCCGATATTTCGGCATGATCACGATATGATTGGCGGGTCAAATTACTCACAAATCATGGTAAAGATCCCGTTTATAAAGAAAACCATGTCCATAAACTATTTAGTTATTCTAAAAATGTTTTATTTTCAGATATTCGGCATGGACAACCTATCGGGCGCTATACTGTGGCAGTTTTACTCTAGTTCGTTGGACACGACGCGACTGCAGATGTTCGCGCGGCGCTCAGCAAGGCACCCGCCCCATGACGCGTATCTCACTATCGTGGGGAAACATGAGGTCAGTAGCTCTACCATGAGTTTATACTATACCCTATATACCATACTCGCTAGCGTCTGTAGTTGAAAAAAATGTATGAAGATTTGTACAGCGCCTCTAGCGGATAGTTGGGTACTAAAATTCGCAATACTAATATTGACGTAACTACTGTAGTAAAGTCAGGATTTACGATTTTACAATGACAATTCATGGTAGAGGTACTGTTCTTTATTATATATTTTTTTATTAATTAGGTTAACAGTTTCTTCAAGATTACATGCTAGTTTTGCGTACAGAGTATTTTGCTACATGAGAGACCAATAACAGGTAAACACAACTTGCACTGAAATTAAACATGGCGGGGGTTTAAGTCTATTTTTAGCATTAACTAAGTTTAAACACAGACAATAGGGTAATAAGAATACAGTTTTCTTTACAAAACGCGTGGAGTTGTTTTGAAATATTGTTGTTTTTTTTCTAATCTGTCTTGTCCCACTGCTGGGCAAAGGTCTTCAATTATATCTGTGTAACGCCTATCTCAGTCTTTCTTAAACATGAGGTTATGCTGAATCATATAAAGGTGTTTTTACAGGCTAATGAGTAATTTTAATGTAACTTAGTTACTAGTATAGATTAGTCAAAGAAAGCGCTAGTCTTTAACATATTTTATTTAAACCTTACTTCAAAAATCTACTGTTACTTTTGTGTTCGATTTTTTTCTAGATGAACCGATTATGTGGTCTCACTTGATATTCTACACTTAATTTTTGAGTTACCCTTCATACTGCTTTATAAACTTTACTTTTAAGCTTTATTTACTTGTTTATTTTGAGAGCCATTTAACAACTTTTGAACATTTTATGTTGTAAATAAAGATTTCTTCCTTCAGGAAACAGGCAACACTTTGATAATCAGCTTGAACCCTATAACCGGGGCCCCTGTGGGAGAGAAGACCCTACATCTTACGACGAAGCCCTTACAATGTGCATTATTGCACAAAGTGGATAATGAGAAACTGCACGCCTTACTGTTACTGGATACTAATGAAGATGTACATGTAAGTTAAAAAAAACTACGCTTTATATAGAATAACGTTTTATTGACCCAAAAAGAAAGGATACATAATCCTACAATAATTAAAGTATTAAATTTATCCTAATATTTAAAAGTTTTTTTTAAATAAATTTAATCATATCATTTATTCATTAAACAATTACAAATCGTGTCTGAATGTAAACCCTAGCATGCAATTGTACAATAAAAAAATAATATGAAAATAATGGTTTTATTAAGCTATTTAAAATGTTAACAGGTGTTCCCAGAAAGTGCAGCGTCGCTGGTTGAAAACATGTTTATTTATGTCGCTGCCAAAAATAGCGCCAAATTACAAGGATACGCGCTCAAATACAATGGAGAGGTATATTAATAAATACTTTTTAATGAATTTGGTAGTAGAGATGCCTTTTTTCTGTAGTATGCATAAAACAATATGTATGTAACTTCTTCTTCATCTTTTCTTAGTGGCTTTTCGCAGGCTAGGGTTGCCACGATTTTGCCAATGTCGGAGTTTACGGGGATTTAAGTTTACTAATCTTTTAACAAAAAGGCGGAGATCTGAGTGTTCAAAAATGACCGGTAATGGAGGGAGACTCTAAAAGTTGATTTGCCAAGTGAAAAGTTAATTAATGGTTAAGAAAATTATACTCTAAGACTAAATAGATAATCGATGTATAAACTACAACTCTTCTTCATGTGATGGATGACAAAATAATTAATGTATTGCGTCAGTCTGTCAGAATGTCAGTGACAGACGTCACTACTCAGTTGGTAGTAGCTCTGCCTTTCATGCTGTGGGTGGTGGGTTCGATTCCCACCCAGAGCAAATTTATCAAATTTTTTTTAGCAGTCTAATTCCTATAGTACAAGCTTTACTAAGTTTGGGACTAAAGAGTGATGTGTGAAATGTCCGTGAATGTTTGAGTGCGGATCGAACCCACAACCCACAGCATGGAAACCCAGAGCTACTACCAACTGAGCTATAACGCCTGTCGTAAAATGGCCATTCCTCTCCATAAAATGATGCCGGCACTCCGGGAGTGCCGGCAGAAGTGAAAACTTCAATATTAACGTTGTGTTTTCACTTTTAAGTTTTCACTTCAAAAATATAACCACAGTCGTCATAATGACAATGACAATCACAATGACACAGACACATTCGCGCAAGCGCGAATGTGTTTTCACTTTTAAGTTTTCACTTCAAAAATATAACCACAGTCGTCATAATGACAATGACAATCACAATGACACAGACACATTCGCGCAAGCGCGAATGTGTCTGTGTCATTGTGATTGTGTCATGTCATTGTGTAACATTCGCGCAAGCGCGAATGTGACACAACGACGAAGACAACGAAGACACACTGACACAGACACATTCGCGCAAGCGCGAATGTGTCTGTGTCAGTGTGATTGTGTCATGTCGACACAACGACAATGACAATGACAATGACAATCACAATGACACAGACACATTCGCGCAAGCGCGAATGTGTCTGTGTCATTGTGATTGTGTCATGTCATTGACATTGACACAACGACGAAGACAACGAATGATGAACGTCACGTTCGATGAACGTCACGAGTCACGTGACCCTGACTGAGTTTTCACTTCAATAAGATGGAAGCGATACAGTTAAATACAAGTTAGGCGAAACGATTCGTACGATATAATAGCGTCTATCTGGTTATGCGCGCGCGGCGAGCGATACGTGTTTCCCGTGCGAGGGTGCTCAGAGCGTCTGTCGGCTGCCGGCGCGCGAGTGCCGCTTCTCGGTCCTCCGCCCCCGCGCTCCGCACCGCACCGCGTGTTGGCAGCGCCTTGTACTCGCCTTGTACGATGTCGCCACAACACTATTTAATTGTTTGAGTCATACGTCGCGTGACCGCAAGTGTGTTCTTTTGTCGTCTCTTGTTTTACGAGCAATGTATAAAAATTAAATAAGATCTTACGCTTTTTCGACGTCACGTGACCCTGACGCGAGTTTGATAGTTTTTACCCACCCAGCGCCGCTAAAGAAGTTTTCACTTCAAAAAAAATGTTAAGTATATAATATGTACTACAGAAAGTGGTAGCTCTCAAAGTCATTAATTATTTTACAACAGTCTGTAGATAGCTCAACTGTTTCTTATGTATTTAATATGCCAATGTACATTTTGTAAATACTGTATAGTTGTAAGTTTGTTTGTGAATAATTAATAACAAAATACTATTAATAATTAAAAAAAATGTAATATGTTTTTAAAATTGAATTTATTTATAGGAAAACCAACAGCTCAAATAATAAAGAATAAGGCTGAACAAAATAGAAAACATAAGGCCAATAAAGGGTTTTCACGAGTAGTAAAGAAGAATTGAATATGTGTTACAGAAAGTGGTAGCTCTCAAGACGTGGTCGGTGTCGTTAGGGAGTGGTGCGGGTCGCATCGCGGCACTGGTGGCGAAGCCGGCGTGGGAGCGCGTGCACTCGCCGGGCCGCGCGCTCGGCGACCGCAGCGTGCTCTACAAGTACTCCAACCCCAACCTGCTGCTCGTAGTCGCACAGCTGCCGGACCCCGCGCATAAAGGTATTTATATTGTTTTTTGTTTTACCTATACTATACAATAACATCATAGAAGGAAAGGTAGGTTGCCCTCGTGTGGTATAGGGAGGTTAAGGAGGCCCTGGAAATAAATAAATGGCGTGACTTGCACTCATTACGCAGACAAAAGCCAAGCTCTTAAATAAGAAGAAGAAGAACCTATACTGTCCTACAGCTGGGCAAAAGTCTCAAAAAGTACCCTTGCATAAAGGTATACTAAAAAGTACATTTTGTTGACCTATGCTATCCCACAGCTGGGCAAACGTCTCAAAAAGTACTCTTGCATAAAGGTATACTATTAAAAGTACATTTTTTTTAACCTATACTGTCCCACTTCTGTTAGGTAGAGGAAGGCCGAAAAAGAAGTGGCTGGATTGTGTGAAAGAGGATATGAATGTGAAAGGAGGGAGTGGAAGAAAAACACATGTTGTGCCGACCCCACGTAACGTGGGATAAGGGCAGGGGAATGATGATGATGACTGTCCCACTTCTGGGCAAAGGTCTCATAGGCATATAAAATACATAAGAAACAGTTGAGTTATCTACAGACCGTCGCAAACGATTAAAAGTTAGCGCTCACTTGATGTACCATAGGCAATGGTGACATACTGTCAACGCTAACTTTTTATAAGATAGGGGGATAATGTACAACATTCACAATGCCTAAACGCGGTCTCCACTCCAGTATCCGTTTGCTCCAACGATTGTTGGTTTTTCGGCAGACATGGCCGGCCCACTGCCACTTCAGCTTGTTAATTTTTACAGTATGGTTGTAAAATGAAATAAAATCATTTATTTGCGAGAAGTTTCAATTCAGGTTTTTGACGAATGTTTTTATATAATATAATTATATTAAAATTAATTCTTGTTTTAGATATGGTGGTAGCGGCATGCGTCGACGCGGTGTCGGGTGCCGTCATCAGTTCGCAGGTTCACCGCCGCGCGCGCGCCACCTCGCTCGCCGTCCACACCGACAACTCGCTCGCATACGTCTACCACAACGACAAGCATCGACGGGTTGAAGTCGGTTAGTTGTGTATACATAGAGGGGTGAAGTTGGTTAGTTATGAGTACAGTACAGGGGTGAAGTTGGTTAGTTATGTGTACAGTACAGGGGTGAAGTTGGTTAGTTATGAGTACAGTACAGGGGTGAAGTTGGTTAGTTATGAGTACAGGGGTGAAGTTGGTTAGTTATGTGTACAGTACAGGGGTGAAGTTGGTTAGTTATGAGTACAGGGGTGAAGTTGGTTAGTTATGTGTACAGTACAGGGGTGAAGTTGGTTAGTTATGTGTACAGTACAGGGGTGAAGTTGGTTAGTTATGTGTACAGTACAGGGGTGAAGTTGGTTAGTTATGAGTACAGTACAGGGGTGAAGTTGGTTAGTTATGAGTACAGGGGTGAAGTTGGTTAGTTATGTCTACAGTACAGGGGTGAAGTTGGTTAGTTATGAGTACAGGGGTGAAGTTGGTTAGTTATGTGTACAGTACAGGGGTGAAGTTGGTTAGTTATGAGTACAGGGGTGAAGTTGGTTAGTTATGTGTACAGTACAGGGGTGAAGTTGGTTAGTTATGAGTACAGGGGTGAAGTTGGTTAGTTATGTGTACAGTACAGGGGTGAAGTTGGTTAGTTATGTGTACAGTACAGGGGTGAAGTTGGTTAGTTATGTGTACAGTACAGGGGTGAAGTTGGTTAGTTATGAGTACAGTACAGGGGTGAAGTTGGTCAGAGGGGTAAAGTTGATTAGTTATGTGTAAATGAAGGGCGTTAAGTCGGTTAGTTATGTGTAGATAGAGAAGTGATGTCGTTTAGTTTTGAGTGGGTAAAAGGAATGAAAGTAGTAAGTAACGGCTGGGTAGAGGAGTGAACGTAAATTAGTAACAAGTGGGTAATAATGGGATCTACGTAGTTAGTAATGGGGTGAAGTCGGTTAGTTGATTGAAAACCGTCCTGTCTTACATCAGTTTAATAATGTATACTTGTTCCCCAGCATCCATAGAGCTATACGAAGGCAGTACCCGCTGGTCAGTCGCAGGCGCGCCGTTCAGTTCGCTGTCGGGCTCCGGGGGCGGCGCGCCGAGTGCGGTGCGTCTCGCCTTCATCCTGTCCGCCGCGCCCGTCGCCGCCGAGCCCACGCGGACCGAGCGGGCGCTCACGGACAAACATGTGCTCAGTGAGTTATACATAATACAAAACATTTATTCATTCAAAAATATACATGACAGGTGACACTTTAACAAAAAAGAATACAGTAGCACCATGAGTTTTTACAATCTATACTCGCTAGCGTCTGTAGTTAAAAAAATGTATGAAGATTTGTACAGCGCCTCTAGCGGATAGTTGGGTACTAAAATTCGTAATACTAATATTTACGAGACAACTGGGGCGTTATTCTCTATTTTATTGCAAACCCATGCGCGTTACACGGCTACGGCAAGACAACAGCGTGGAATCTAAAAAAAACATGGTAGTAAGCCTTAGTTGTCATTCCAAACGGTACGATTTGACCACGGTTTGAACTGTCAACTAATCGTACAGAAGTTTACCGTGTTATGAAAACTATTTGTTCTAAAACGAGTCGTGCGCGATTCGAATGATAATAGATAGGTACAAAATACAAAATGTTTTTATTTGTTCCATAAAGTATAAGGTACAAATCATTCGTTTTGGGCTCGAAATTTTTAAATCACATTAAAATATTGTAAGTTAGGGGCAAGCTAAGGATTCAATATATTATTAGTCATAGAGAATAATGCCCCCGTTTTATACTAACATACTCTATGTACGTGTCTAACGCACTGGCTGGGTTAAACCAGCTGAGCTGTGTGTGTGTGACGCCACGCCCGTCAACGGGTGAATCTCTTAACTTCCCAATGTGGTCCACAGTTGCGCTATCCACGGGTGCGATAGTGGAGATGCCGTGGGTGTACCTAGAGCCGCGCCGGCCCGTGTCCCCGACGCCGGCGGAGCGCGAGGAAGGCCTCATCCCCTACGCGCCTGAACTACCGCTGCCGACCGAAGCCGTGATCAATTACAACATGAGTGTGCAACGCATTGAAGCGATTTACACTGCGCCTTCTGGACTCGAGTCCACCAGCTTGGTACTGGCTACTGGACTTGGTAAGACTATTATCATCAACCTTTTTATGTTTAGGATTGGTTAGCTTTGGGAAAAAGTTTCCTGTCGTGAACTTGTTGCTAAGCAATTTGTTAATCTTAAGATTATGTTTGCGGGAGATATTACACATAAGATTTAAATATATTTCTTTCTCAACGGAAAGCGTATGTCTTCTATGGATCACCATTAAAGACATACATTGTCCGTTTTTAGTTACATTCTTTATTAACGTAGTTCCTATTTCCTAGTTACATAATTTAATCACTAGCAATCATACATTTCTTTTAGCCAACCCTATAACCGCGCTACCCATGTAACTATATAACATTTATCAAATATATTCACAGATCTGTTCTACACCCGGGTAGCGCCTTCGAAAACATTCGATCTTCTAAAGGACGACTTTGACTACTACCTCATAACAGTGGTTTTGGCCGCATTGGTCGTGGCTACGTACAGCACCAAATATTTCGCCGCGAGGAAAATGCTCAAGATGGCGTGGAAGTGAGCTTACTGCTAGGGGAGTTTGGACTGTGTAACCGGGGACGAAGAGTGGTTTTCGGTGGTATCGGGGTAAGTTACTGTAGATGACGTAGTTTCATAAAATGTTAACAGTATTTTATTAGAGCACAGTTCAGTTTACTACATATTGTATGTATCCTAAGCCCGTATTTTGACTCACGTCAACTCAAGTGATTTATTGACAAAATTTCGGCATATACATACCTATACCTATATGCTTGAGTGTTTAGTATTGTTTTCAAATATGGGCTGTCTTTTTTTGTTAAAAAAACTATAGTGATTGTAAAGCTTTCTATTTGTAACTATCAAAACGATAAGACTAATAATGTGAGATATTTATGTTATAGACAATTAAACCAATTTAAAATAGGCAGGCCTATAAAGTTAATGATTTTATAGTTCAATTGCCAAACAGTCCAGACTCTTCTAACTTATTGGAATTATACTTAGTTTTGTGATTGTGCATAGTGAGTGTTCACTTAAGTATAATAAACACATTATTTCATTATCTAATCGTGATAAACAATGTAAGTTATGTAAGTATTTCTAAATTTACTAGAAAATTATATAAAGTTTTTCACAAAAGGCATCATCTACGACAAACTGAATGATAGTGTTAAAAGTTAAACATTCAAAGAATATCGTTTCTGAACTGGGATTCGATTGCGCTAATTTTCATTTGAATGCGAATGTACTTTACCTCATCGATAAATACATAAACCATCACGATTGGCATAAATAGTAAAAAATATATATATTTGAATTAGGTAACACGAATTATTGCATAAAACACGGATCATGTTCATATTCGTAGTTAAATGTCAAATCTAGCTAGTGCAATTTAGATAATAATAATTTATTTAAGGGTGGTTTGTATCGTGCGTTTTATAATAAATATTTTAATCTTAATAAACCATTCCAACATTACACCTTTATTTTACTGTAAAAATTGTATGTTGAAGTACTATGATACAATTTTGTACACTATTTAACTAAAATAATGTTTATTGTAACGAAAGTGCCCAAAAATACATTTAGAACAAGTAGTTATAATAAAATGCTTGGAATATATAAGTTTGCATCCTTCAAATTATAGTAGCCATTTAAAATGCCAATTCATTAAAATTATATCGATTTTATAAGGAATGTTCGAATCTATTGTATTAAAAGTTTTCCCGATCTCTCCTTTAGATAATGCATTTTTAATGTTATTTCCCAAACGAATATACACTAATGGCCGGTTTCTGGAAACCCAAATCACGATTGATCCTAGTTTGACACATAGTAATTGTTTGATTTTTTCGTTGATTATCGTTCGAGAAACCGGCCGTAACTATTTTAAGATGTAAGACAGTTTTTGGTTTTGTTGGCACATTATTGCTTTTACGAAGTTGTTATTTTAGCGTTAAGATTTAAAGTTTTATGATAATTTTGTTTGATTTGAATATCTTTTGTTATGAAGTTACTGATAAGAATGTGAATACCTTTCATGGAGGAATGTTGTTTTCTTTCAATTTGCATTTTTGTAAAACAATTATAATTTATTTGCTGTAATGATGAAAGCGTTTGCGTTGTATAAACTACGTCCAGGACAAATATTTGTACGGGTAACATAAAAAGTTCAGTCAGCGTCCTTCAAATTCACCAAATAGTGTTTTGTTCTTAACCTCGTTTGTAATACGCTGGAGCAGTATTAGGCAAACTATTATATACTTATCTTGTTGAAATGTTACCAGTTCATTTAAGACTAGACTTATTTTTTGGATGTTAAAACACTTTTGGGTTTAGACATTTGTGAAATAATGAAAACTCTTGTCACATTTACTTTATGTATTTAAATAGTTTAAATATGGACAAATATCTACATTAGGTATACAATATTATTGAGTACTACATGTAGTGACTAAATAATTAAATATCAAACTAATAAGCGGGTTTGCAACATTACTGTTAGATCAATAAAGATTTGGTTTCTAAAAACATGTTTTGTATAAAACAATAAAAGAAGTTATTACTGTCAATATGATTTTTATTTATTTCCTATTTGGTAGTGATTAAATAAACTATTTTAATTATCTATAGGCTAATAATGTGATCTACACATTTACAGAGACTAGGTTGAGTTAGTACATAACTTATAGCTAATAGAGAATTTAGTTGAAATTCAAAATTCGGCAGTAAATTATAATATTTTTATTCTTATGACACCATGTAGTCGAAGATAAGTTTTATATTAGCGTCGTAATCTTTATCTCTAGCTTGTGAGGGCGTGCCGACTATCGGTTCAAGTTTGAGGAACTTCAATTCTGGCGGTTCTAAGACAATCTCGTTATTGCACAATTCACGTAGATGGTACCACGCCGCTCCGTAGTCATATTCTAGAATCTTCTTGAAGAAACTCACGGCTGCCCACTGCGAACAAATAGCTGATTGTTAGAACAAAGATTTCAATTTACAAAACTTTCACTGTTACACACTTGACACAAAAAATAAATTATTAAAATTTATACATCATATTTTAGGGTTCCGTACCCAAACGGTAAAACGGTGACTTTGTTACGCGTCTGTTTGGCTGTCCGTCTGTCACCAGGCTTTATCTAATGAACTGTGACAGTCTTACAATAGACTTGTCCACAGTATGCTCAGCGCATGCGCGTCCGCCATGTTAAAAACGCGGTAATATGAAAGTTTCGGGCACTTTTTATAGAAATGGCTGGGCAACAAGCATTATCACCTTTAATAGTGCAATTAAATTAAAAATTAATAGACGGAGCTTCGTTAGTTCATCCTGCCGTAGTAGCCCACAACTTTGTTCAGTTACAACGATGGTTAAAATGGCCTGGTCGTCCTCAAGGAGGAAATAAAGCCGAACTAGTTGAGAGATTATGATAATAATGAGTAAAAGTAAATACAAAAACATAATAATTCTTATTATAAAATTCTGAATATAAAAGAAATATAAATAATAAATATAATGCTGGACAATCCACACAACATCATCTAGCTAAGCAGAGCTTGTGTAATGGGTACTAGAAGACTGACATACATAATAGAATACATTACATAGATAGATATTTTTTATTATAAGTAGGTACATATAAAATACCGAGAACACCTGGAATAAATATTTGCAGATCGTACAAACATTTAGTCCAAGGCGGGAATCGAACCTGCAACCTCCGCGTCGTAGGCCAAGGAACATAATATCTGTCGTAGGCGGACCTTCGCCCGCCGCGCCACATCGGTCGTCAGTCGTCAATACAATAATATAAATTCTCCTGAAAGGATTTACTACGCGTATCACTGCGGCATACTCCATAACAACAACGTTTTTTGCCCCTTTCCTTATAGATAACATTATATATTTTAATTAAAATACTTGTAATATAATTTCATCATGTATGTACAACAATTTGAATTGAACTGGTTATAAAATTATGTTTATTATTACTTGTTTCAATACTATTTTCTTTAAAAAACATGCACTTTTCATACATTTGTAAATAAAGTGCCCGAAAAACATGGCGGAAGTTGGAGCATGCGCACAAAAAAATTTCAACTATTTGAAGGCCTATTGGTCTTTATTTTTTATAGTTTAACATTGAACACTGGTTTTTTACTGCTGGAAGGTTAATACGCGAATTTAACTAAGTACAATAACTTTTTTTAAAACAGATTATAGTTTTTTTTCTTATGTAATGTCTTACTGCTGCATTGACTTATCACAAAGAGCCTTCATTTCATTACAATACTTTGTTACCGACACTTAACCATTGACCCTTCTGCAAACACACAAAATTGATGACCATCCACTCTTTTAGTTTATTTTATTTACAAAGTTTGATTTGCAATAAAGTAGTCAATAAATAAACTCACCTGTAAAGGTTTAGGCTGTTTCTTCGACAGGTAAGGGTCGACAGCCGCCATAGCGTCTACCAATCCTTCGTCCGCAAGTCCCAGGTCACGCGTCAGATAGGAAAGCGCGTCTAACGCAGTCACTTGTAACATGTAAGCCTGACTTGTCCGGTAGTACGACCCTGTGTCTTTTAAATAACTGTCTTTGGACGATTTGTGGAGGAATTTGTAGATCTCTGGGAGGATTTCTCTGTTGAAAAACACAGGCAGTGTTATTTTTGACTGCGATTTCGGCTATTATTAACCTACTTTACATAATAAAGCAGATTATGAACTATGTATTCCATGTTTCGTTCTAGGCGGAGTATTTGATAAGTGATTGAGAATTTACATTATAATTAGCAAAATACTAAAATGATTGCCTTCTAATAAAGCAAATTTAAAAATTAAACATACAGTAATAACAGTATTCCATCGGTAGACCGAACATAATCTATTATTTACTTCTGACTGGTATAAAATGCCAACTCAATTATATTGACTCTAACCTAATCGCATTTGGGTTCAATTTGCAATACTAACTTAACAGTCCGACTGGTGATAAAGTCCTTCGCCAACCCCGCAAGAGTCACAAGTAGATCGAAGGCCCGTCTCAACACAGGGGGTTCGTTCCCCCGCCACCTAGACTGCATGGGTCCCCACACACTGTGCACTACTGGTAACAACTGGTCCTCATAGGGCGCGAGGAGGGGAAGTCCTCGCGTCAGAATCTGCATGGATAGGATCGCGTTGTCGCGGTGCGATGATGTTACGAAGTGCACGCTTCGTTGGAGTATTGTTAGGGTTATTTTCACGTGCTGCGGTAGCGGAGGTTTTTCTTCTATAAAGGAATAATAAATTTGTTAATAAAATTTTTTATTTGAGAAAAAATTGTTTGTTTATGTTTTACAATTGCAATTTTTGAGTTAGTATTATGCAATAAAATGATTAGTTGATCAGCAGTGGTCAATGCAGTGCATGGAGTGCATGGAAAGAGCCTCCTCGTGGCGCACACCGGTAACAGCTAGGCACGGTAAAGCAGTGTTTAGTCTGGCTAATCTTTCCAACACGATGCTACAACAAAGTACAGTTGTAGCATCGACACGATAAGAAGAAGAAGAAGTGGTCAATGCTGTTATTTCACTAGTAAGTAGCAGGAAACCATTTTAATATAGATGACATAAAGTGGGCATTTATCGTTTAGACTTTAACCCTACGCATTCTCAATGATGTGAGAGATTATAGAAAATATAGCAAATAATAAACAAATATAAAATATAGCAAGCTTTTGGAAAAAAAAAACCTCTGAAGTAACGAAGTACCCATACTGTTTAGAGCCTTTTCTATATCAAAGAGTTTTTGTGAAATAATGTCTGTTCTGTGTCTGGATATGCTAATCAATCAATAACTATCTATAGATAGTTTGCAACGGTCTGTAGATAGCTCAACTGTTTCTTATGTATTTTATATGACAATGTACATTTTGTAAATACTGTAAGTTTGTATGTGAATATCAATAACGAAAGTACCTAATGAAGATTATTGAATTTTAATGAGCAATCTTGTTCCCATAATACAAGCTTTGCCAATTATTTGTTATGTACCTGTAACTCTGTCATCGTAATCCAACTCATCGTCTGCTTTTTTCTTCATATCTTCTTTGTACATTTCCTCTAAACTCTTCCCGCTATCGAAGTCACTGTCGCTCAGCAATCTTTCAGCTTCTTGAGTTTCTCGCACATACTCGTTCAACTGGAAATTTTTAATGAAAGTTTAAATAAATAAATAATGCTGGACAATCCGCACAACATCATGTAGCCCCAAGCTAAGCAGAGCTTGAGTTATGGGTACTTACTAGAAGACTGACATACATAGATAGATATTTTTCATTATACACATATATACCCAGAACACCCGGAATAAATATTTGCAGATCGTACAAACATTTATCTCAAGGCGGGAATCGAACCCGCAACCTTCCGCGTCGCAGGCGGACCATCGCCCACCGCGCCACATCGGTCGTCAAATATTAGTTAGTTTCAATTATTATATACACTATAATGCTTTTTAAAAACTCCAACATAATATGAATACTGAAACTAACCTCTTCTAACAGATCAATTTGTTCTGTGGCATGTTCTAAAGACGGCGTCTCTTCGATAGGAAACCATTTGCGAATGCAGTCGACGAATGTAAGGAATACTTGTAGATATGCCGTCAGATTCTTATCGTAGTATTTATCACAGCTTTGGACTAGAACCTAGAAAAATTAATAATTAACAAAATTTAAATCTACTTTGCGCTAGCAACTACTAATCAGATATTGATACAATTTAAAAGGGATAACACACAGCTTTCAAATAACAAAATAATTATAAAAATAGATTCCCATAAAAAGACGATATGACGAAAAAAAAACAATGTTAAAATTAGGGAAGAAAACATATTTATAAATTCTGGTCAAATATAAATGACACTCGTTTTATAACTTATGTCCGCGGCTTCATCAGATTTTTTTTTTTGCTTTTAAAATTCTGTACATTTATCAATGTTGCCAAATGCTATGAAGATTTATTACTGCCTACCGCTTATCAGTACCCCAAGTCCGAGTTTGTGCACACACGGATCGCAGAGACGCAATCGCCGACCGCCATCGATTTTGTATGGAAATCCAAGCAGCGCCCCTAGCAGATTTCTTGAGAAGCTTGAATCTCCATACAAAATCGGTGGCGCTCGGCGATTGCGTCTCTGCGATCCGTGTGTGCACAAACTCGTACTTGGGGTACTGATAAGCGGTAGTCAGTAATAAATCACTTATTCCATAAAACAACTCGTTACTTACATCTTCCACGATTCCGTACATACAGTCGAGTATAGTGGCGTCACTGTACTCCATCACTACAGATAATATCTGTAACGCCGACTGACAGTTCCATGACTGAAAAAAAACACGAGATTTTATCATTACAAAGATTTTTAAGCTATTGCATAGCTTCTATCGCGGGCCTTGAGCGTGGAGACCGAATCCAGAAATTCCGTAACGAAATACCGAACGAAAATAACCTAACACTGCGCATGCGTAATTCAGAAAAAATGCTATGCAATAGCTTTACTGCGGTAGTCCCCGAGTGCCGCAAAACTATCAAAATGATGCCGTGGCATTGAACGTGAACGGAACGGCATCATTTTAAAGCATAGCAATTTATGTCGTATTTCTGTAACAGTACGGTTGAATGTCCATTAGTAAAACTTTAAAATCCCTTGCCATGCCGTCCCAGTCTGCGCCGGCCATTAAGAACATAGTTTTTTGACCCCTGCTGCAAAAACGACGGGGTGTTTTATTTAAAAACGGGATATTTACAATGATTTGTTCAATCAAAACTAGATTATAATGTTAAATACCTTTTTGAGTCGATGCGTGATTTGATTAGTGAAATAATCCGCATTGCACTGAATAAGTTCTCCCACAGAACAATGTCCGCACGCCTCGGCGATAGCATTCATTGCCTTCAACCCCGCGAGGTGGATCAACTCGTACTCACTGCCTGAAACAACCGAATATATTATCGTAAGGAGATGGTAGGAATGTGCTACTACGACAAGGAAAGGATCGAAGGATCTTCCACACCTAGCGGGTTCCACACCTTTGGTTCGGGGTCCGAAGCGGTTTGTATTTTTTTAGACGGACTAAAAATGCAATTATAATCGTGGGGCGATTCATAACAGCGTTAAATAAATAAATAAAAATAAAAAAGACTGTTCATTCCTTAACTTAACTTTGTCTTGTCATGCACATTATATTATTAACATAATTTTTCACGACAGCGTTACCGGACTAAAACGCATTTGTTGGACTAAAGGTAAACTGCGCTATAACATCGCTTGCGCGTTGTAGACCTTCGTGGGGCGTACGATTCCCGTTGAGAAATAAATTAATAATTAAAGAAGTGGCGATAACTGTAGTAAGTAGTATAAATGGCGTGACTTGCCCTCATTACGCGGACAAGAGCATAGCTCAATAATAAGAAGAAGAAGATTTATTTTCTAATTAAAATCTCACCAACTCGTTCCAGTATAAGGCACAGAGTCCTCAGTAAGTACGGTTGGTACCCCTCCTTGAGTTTGTGTGCGACGACGCCGATGCCCTCGGTCAGTAGACACGTGAGCACCACGTTAGTTTGCGCCTCGGCCGCGCCGCGCGCTGTTTGATTAGCGAGTCGCGGCCGAGCGTAACTTATATCTGTGTAACGGGTTTCTACCGTACCTTCGTATAGATCTGTAATATATAAATTGTATTTGTTATAACAATGAAGAAAATAGACTTCAATCGTCATCACCAAATGACACATTATTAATGAAACATATTAATTAAGACTGCTCAAAAAGTATTAAACTGAACCCGAACTGTGCGCAAACGATGGCGCTCTCACCAATAAACAAATAAAAATTCATTGTATTTCACAAATCACACTCAAGTCCCAAACTAAGCAAAGCTTGTACTATGGGAACTAAATTGCTGATAGAATAATTATATACATTTTATTGTAAATTCATACATAGATGATTATGTGTTTATGTTTATTTTATATTCATCGCACAAACATTTACGACCCACAGCATAGAAGGCAGAGCTACTACCAACTGAGCTGTGCCTGTCAATCTGCGTTAAATCTACTTATTACGACTTAAAATCATTTATTTCATTAGAATATCGAAAATATAGATTACCTGGCACGCTATCCTTAGTCCACGCCCTCGGATTGTAAACAGTGACGTCCAACGTATCGTCTGCAGTGAGCGGTGTCTCGCCCGTCTCGATGTCAATGGGAGAATACCACACGTCCTCTTCTAGATATGTTGTGAGGATGCGACGCGCTACGCTCACTGACGCGTTTGGGGCTGGAGTAACATTGCAAGGATTATTGAGCATTGTTTTATAAAATGATGATTTATAATGATAATTGTAACTCTTTGTAATAAGGATTTAATCAAGAAAGGTAAGGAACTAGGGTGTAGTTTCTTGCCCGTTCTTTTAGGCTCTGATCGCGTGGAACTGGCACCTAAAATAACCTAGTATATGAGACTATTCTAAAAGATTTTTGTGTTTTACAGGATTTTGATTTTTGAGTTAGTTGCTTGCCATCTGAATCTAGAAGAATGGACAAAAAACTTACGGCCTCCCATAAGTTTTGTTTTTTTTTCTATCATAAAACATAAGAGCTAGTTTGTTATACCAAAAGAGTGAGTAGCAAGTTACTTCTGGATTCGTTTGATTAAATAAATTACTAGCTAAGAAATAATGGTAGTTTTTTTCACGGTAGGTTAGTTTTATATTTTTCATTATTTAAAATACACCCTGCACCAAGGAACTGCCTCATCAATAACTTTAGGGATTTTCTAATCTATGTTTTGTGCTTCAAATATTTTTTAATTCGAAATTTACTTACAATTCGCCATCCAATTACATATATAAACGGGCTCGGGATCGGGTTTGGTTCGGAACTGCTCCAGCAACGAGTCTAGTATGAGATCGGAACATTCGCTCGCGCCGAGTAGCTGACAGATGGCTTGAAGTCGACGCACGCTCTCCACCGAGTCCAGGTGAAGGAATGTGCTCCATGGCGAACTTATTGGCGGCGGGGCTGATACATCTGGGAGGTAAATTTGTATAAGCTTCAAAACTTTAAAACTCAAAACTTCGAGCTTATAAGAAAAATGTGTTTTAAAAAATATGGCCAAGCGCGAGTCTGACCGCGCACGTAGGGCTCCGTACCCAAAAATCACGTTTTTGTATGATAGTGGCTATCAATAATCTATTGACAGGGTACTTGTTGCGTTACAACAAGTAAATCAATAATAAACATTAAAGAGGTCTTTCGAAAAAAAACTAGATTTATTCTTACTGAACCCTTATTAATTAATGCGCGAGTCCGACTCATTCATGGCCGATTTTTGTAACTTACTCCTGTGTGCGTAGTATAAACTAATAAGCTGTGTTGTGTTTGCAAATAATTTTATCTACGAGTATATCTTTATCTGAAATCCACTGAAAAGCACGATGTTGAAGTTGTTGTTGTACCATTGTGTTGAAAGAATTAGCCAGACTAGACCCTGCGTTACCGGATCTAGCTGTTACCAGAGTGGACCACGTGGAGGTTTCTTTCTCCCACCCCTGATCTGGTCGTAGCAGAGCGAGAGCATGTGTAAATGGGGCTTCCGCGACCCTGCACTTAGTCAATGCGACTGCGGGGACCCCATACAAACGATGTCACACCTTCTCGTTTGTCCCTTGTGCCCTACCACCTGCACTAGGCTTGACCTCATCAATGCCACAAACGAGGGAAAAGAAGTTGCAAAGTTCTATTCGAACTTGGTTTGAAGTTGTTATCTTGTTACCAATTGACACGCAAGAAGAAGACTGAAAAGCAGCGTTATAGGAACCATTAGTTTCTATGGCTTAGGTATTCTGGAGTTTACACTTTTCTTTATATTTTAAAATTATATCGTGGTATGGTGTTTTTTTTAAATCATTTACCTCTACTAGCAAGTCGCGTGAGTACTGCCAGTCTAGTCGAATGAGCAGCAGCGTCACACAGAGCTGCGCATAACTGTTGCATGTTGCCCGCGACACTTAACATGGTGGTGAGGCGCTGAGGACGGCCGTTATCCGACAACATCTCTATATAGCCATGTAGCAGGTTCAATGCTGATAGTTTGTGGATGTTGTCTGTAAATATGATAAAAACTTACAAACTATTTTAAGTCTTAATTGCATGTAAAATAAGACACATAAGGCAGTAGAATATATGGACAAAGGCGAGTTTGACCCTAAGAAGAGTTTTCTTCCAGCAAACCTTTGAAGCTAGGGAGATGGGACTATAGAGGAAGTTTGAAATATGCCTGAGTTTTAAAAACAAATGTTTTTCTATAGAGGTAAATAAAATAAATGTTTGAAGACAAGCGCCTCAGCTTACTAGTTCTACATGTTGAGTCCTAACGAAGAACAAATCTGAGTGTTACTATATGTATCTAGTTCTGTTAATACAAGCTTATCTTAGTTTGAGACTAGGTAGCATTGTTTGATGTCTGAATATTTATTTATACTTCATTTTACTTTCAGACTGACTTTTTTACACATTGTGTTAAATCTCTATGAATATTAGCTTCTTCTTCTTCTTATCGTGTTGATGCTAGATAAGTTTTGAGAGGTGTTTTGCAAGCTCTACACCACTTGTGGCTGCATTCATTCACGTCCTCTTTGGTGCAGGAATATTATAATAATATTAGCTTAAATATAATGTAAAAACTCACCAACAGTTCCCAAAACCCGTGGGAGAGTTCCAAGCACAGACAGAAAGTAATGATCGAGTTGGTCGATGATTTTGTGTTTGTCTGCAGCGGTGGTGGCGAGGTAAGTTCGCACCACTGTACTGCAGTACTCCGACACTTCAGGGTATTCGTCCTTCGTCAGAGATATCAACACATCCAAACAGATGCCGTGAGACCCCGACATTGTTCTGTAGGTGGTTTTTAAAGTCAAGAGCGTCGAATAGATTCTAAGAAACACTAGCGTTGATCAGGTCAAATAAATAATGCTGTACAATCCACACAACATCATCTAGCCCCAAGCTAAGCAGAGCTTGTGTTATGGGTACTAGAAGACTGACATACTTAATATAATGCATTACATAGATAGATATTTTTTATTATACATATAAACACCCAGAACACCTGGAATAAATATTTGCAGATCGTACAAACATTTATCACAAGGCGGGAATCGAACCCGCAACCTCCGCGTCGCAGGCGGACCATCGCCCACCGCGCCACATCAGTCGTCACAGAAATGGATGTTATATATTTACAATAAAAAATGTCTAAGTCCTGTACTTATTTACTATGTACTGATTTTTTGAGAAGACCAAAACCACGAAAGTAAAGATAAAAGATTAAGATCATTTATAATGATATAATGACGAACATTAATTTATGAGTAAAACAAAAGTAAAAAAGTCAAGCTCTCGATTTCTAAAATTACTATAACAACATATAGGTACTTACAGTTATTTAGAAATCTTTTACTTTAGGAGAAAAGGGTACTTATAGGTATTTATAGGTACTTATAGTTATTTAGAAATCTTTTACTTAAGAAGACGATTTTAAATAATCATTGTGATTAACTGATTAAAATGACTATGACAACACACAGGATAAAATTAGTCATATTATATACTCACGTGCTACATTCCGTCAGTACACGATAACAGAAGATCCCCAGTTTCTTCCTCACCAAGAAGTGATCATGCATTCTCAGACCGCACAAACTCTTGGTGATAAGAGTCAACTTCTCACCGGCCATTTCGAACCATTCCGGGCTTCGTTTCTTCATGTCTTTCACGCTTTTTTGACCTAGGATAATGAAGTTAGTTAGATATTTATACTTCAAAAATAATGTTATTAACTTTAAATCTTAAAGCAGAAAAAATGTATCTCTAAATAACAATAGGACTACCAATTATAACACAAAAACTACCTAATGTAATCGTTTTGGTTATTTCAGTCCACCAAATTATGTACAATCATATGTTTAACCACAGAAAAATGGTAAGATAAAGTAGTCAAGTATAAAAAAAACAGTTGAAAAATAATTGCTAAAAAAAAGGGTTATTAAAACAATTGAAAAAAAAATGGTTGTCTGTAAAGTCGGTTTTCTGACGATAGTTGAACGTGACAACGAACGCAAAGGCCGATTGTGTTTCTTTGTCACTCGTTCCGCGCTCTCGCTTGCACTTCATGGAACGCCTCAGAACGCCTCATGAGTCATGTTTTTTCGTGCGTGCAGCCGGCTCTATCGAATTATAAGACGTTGTCACGTCAAAAACAACTGATGTTAACAAAAGGTATATCTATATATTTACCTAAAAATTAGTTTTAGTCTGTTCAGTGGACTTTTTCAAACTAAGATAATATCCATGCAGTAATAGACAACATTGATAATGTGCTAAAAAATAATTAATTACCCTTCTTGCTTACTTCTGGGTTATCTTTTTTCTTTTTCTCTTTGACCATCTTAACGAAGTCTTCTGTTCTTAGCTGTGGTGTCCGAGGCAGGTATTTATCGTGCATCGGAAGACATAGAATCCGATGGATCGCATCTATGGCTGCCTGGAAAGTTATTCAGTTTTTACTGGCCTTTGTATCTAATCTAGATGATTTGTACAGCCATTCTTTATGCATACAAATTCAGAGCAAATCTGTATATGGATCTAACAAATGTATGGGAATGGGCATAGAACCCACAACCCACAGTCCACAGTATAAAGGACATAGCTAATATTGTGATGTGATGTTTTCACACATACAATTCTAAAGAGAACTTGTCTCGTAAAATAATTAAAACGAATTCCTTTCCAATACCTTTATGGCTTTTGACATGTTGGATAACAAATGAGATAACTGTCACTTTATTTCAAAACAATGTTTTTATTTTGCTCGTCTTGGCGTCGAGACTCTAGGTCCGTGAGGTACCGAGGTCCTCTGGGTATTCAAAATTCTTTCAGGGCGTCTAGTCTTGTCGACACGTTACTCGAGGGCTCGTAAGTATCTGGCCCAGCGTATCAGCGTTGCTATTCAGTGCGGCAATGCAGCCAGCATCTTGGGTATGCTTCTGATTGGTACTGATTTGGATCAGTTGAGCTACCTATAGATCGTTTGCAAGGGTTTGTAGATGTTTCTTATGTATTTTATATATGCCTATGTGCATTTTGTAAATATTGTAATAGTCTTATGTTTGTAGGTAAATATAATTATATTTCTAAGATCTCACTGTTCATTACACCTCCTTACCGATGTGACCTGATGCCCCTGGTTATCATTGCTGGTGGCTACATCCTGCAGGGCAGCCAGCACTCCTGGCAGGATGCTGGACAGCATGCAGTCCACGGCCAGCAACTCTAATGCAGCATCGGGGATGTGGTAGTCTATCGTCATCTTCGGATGAGTAAGTGTGTGCGCTACTACACACTCTATGGCTGTTAACCTGGAGAATATTTATGAAAGGACATATTAAGGACAAGCAAATAGGACAATGCGATCTGGGCACACTCCATTAACAGATGACATACATCATCTTTACAACCGCAAATTTCGCAGTTTGGGTTGTCTACTAACACACAGTGTTGAAATAATGTAGATCCTTATTAAGTTTAGGGTCATTCCATTATCGCGGGTGCAACATTTAGACGCCTGTTTTAGTTTACCCTAGTTAAATAAATAACATTTTTAATTAAATTTGTCTATGAAAGACTACATTTTAATATGTTTACTTTATATTAATTAACAAAATGTTTAATATGATATTTTAAAAGCCAGGAGAAAGGTTCAAAGTGCCATCGCGGGTGCAACCAATTTGGCCCATCCTTTCCAGATCACAAACAAAAAACACATAAATCTGTTAATTGTAATACATTTAATATGTTATGCCTTCATATTTTGAAATATATGAAAGTAACAAAGAACATAAAATAAAAACTCTAAACAAAACAAAAATAAACAATGAATTATTATTTTTTTTAGTAATCGCGGGTGCAACACCAAATTATCGCGGGTGCAACCCGTCTCATTTAAGTGATCATAAACATCAATTTTACTTATCTAAGAACAAAATAAGAGATGAAACCATAATGATAACTAATAATTATACTTTTATTGTCACTTATATTAATTATTTCTTTTGAAATACGTTAATAATTGCCGAAAATTCAATTGCATATTATTTCCATCTGTATTTTTCTTTGGCGCTTCCAACTTCGCGATAATATCATCAAAATGTATTAACGATTGTTGTGAATCATTTTGCTATCAACAGTTGTCATAAATTGTACTCTAACTTCTCCATCTTCGTCCGAATCACTCTGACACAAACCCACAAGCCGGTTTTGCAGAGCATATGTACAAGCACATACACCCCAGCGCAAATAATTTTCGGTAAGACAGTAGCTTGGACATTAACAGTTTCAGGACACGCTTCTGGTGATATTTTATTAATTTTTGCCTATATTTCTGCGAAGCAGTCTCTTAAGTCTGTTGCTCTGTTGTCATTTTAACCGATATGTTGGTAAAAATACGGAATATAATATAGACACACATATTTAATATGTATCATCAATAGTCTTCAGCATATATTATTAGTCAAGGTATATCAAAACAAGGAAATGTATAATTAACCACACAAAAAGGAAACGTGAAAAAAAGTTGCACCCGCGATCTCACATTGAGATCGCGGGTGCAACCAATTTAAGTTATCGTTTATTTTAACCTAACACTCATTACACTCTTAAAATCAAATAATTTATGTGTGGTTTTGATTTCTTCTTACTTTTGCAAAGTTTCAGAACCCTAGCTCTTTATTTTTGTGAAAAAAGTAAACTTTTATACCTTTTGCATCGCGGGTGCAACAAGTTAACAGTGTAATCGAAGCAGTCAATTTCTCTTAATAAATAACAACATTTACTTAAATTTTTTGACCCACGAAGATAAATAAATATTCTCACTTCACGTTTAGCCGGTAAAACATAATCACAAACTGTTAAAAACTACTGTTTTGCGCCAGTTTTGCTAGTTATGATTTTACAGTTAATACCAATTCTGCGGATGGTAACATTTTCAAACGCGCCAAAAAAGAAGATATGTATAAAATCAAATAAAAATATATTTCTTATAATATTTAGGCTTTCTTCTTTGCACTAATAACAAAAAATATAACTAATAGCGTGATTTAAAAAACCATGTCGGAAATCGTCTATAGCGGAATCGCCCTTTACTGTTCATTTCAGTCACTTTTTTAAGCACTACATCCGTTCATAGCCAGTTTAATTTTAAGTTTTTTAACATATAGTGCCTCAAACTTTTTTTTTAAACTTTGTGGTTAATACTAGCAATGTTTTGAATAGTACCTTAATGCTCTCAATTTCTCCAGCTTTGCGATGTGCACAGACACAAATACAGTCTGAGCTAGCATCGGGACCTGTGTTCTGAGCACCTTGTCTTTGAACTCATACGGAATATGGAGCATGGTGGACACGAGGCATTTCAGAGTAGCATGCTTCACTTCCTCCGTTGTGTCTGAAACTAATGATGTTGGCCAGATTTTAGTTATATTAGGGAAATGAATATTTTTATAGATCAAACAATTCTATTCACAAAAAAACTACAAAATTATTTTTTAATGTGTTAAAGGCAAACCTTTTTTTTCGGTATTTGTTATTTGTACCTTTATTTTCATATTTTTTTATCAACCTACGCTTTCCCACTGCTGGGAAAAGGTCTCCCCCTCTCTTTCCACCTCTCTCTATCCCTGGCTAACTCTACCCATTCCCAGTCGAAGGAGTCCATTTTCATATATTAAAAAACAAACTTTTTTGATTTTGAATTTAAAAAGGAAATGTTTACTCACTCATGCCAGCTTTTTCATGATCAAATATAATGCTAAGCAATCCAGTCTCCAATTTCATATACATTTCAAAACTATTCACAGTTATCTTATCAAGCACCAACTTCACAGCCTCCAACATCTTCAAATGTATTTCTTCTTTTCCTCTGAAAAATAGCAATATTGCTTTATGAAAACATTAATATGAAGGGCTACTTTTTCATGAATTACAAAAATAATGGAACAGTATAGGTACAGAACTAGAAAAAGTATTCCGTTTTTTGGTAATTTAGTGTTTAACAATATTTTTAAGAACTTAGAATCATTATGCATAAACACTAGAATACCCAACTATAGTAGGTATCAGTACCTATATTTTAATTAAGACCTAAAATAAGAATTAAAATCAGTTATTCCATTGAAGATACAATTTCCATCTTTTTCTTGCATGAAAAACCCATGCCTACATTAGAAAGCCAAAAGAAGCTTACCGCATTTCATTGCATTTGAGCCGAGAAATCAGAGGGAACAGAAGATACTGTTGCAGTTCCTGGACTACATCTTTCTTGAGCTCCACAACTCGAGCCGTGTAGGCGGCTAGTCCCTCCAACGAAGGGCATAACATAAGCACGTCGCATATCGGTTTGATGCCCGAAAAAGCTTCCTTCAAATCAGCATTCATGATTACCGATCACGCTGATCGTTTGGGTTGTTCTTGCACCCTGAATCGTCGAGCACGTTGAAGTATTATCTACGCAGACATACTAGTAGTAATTTAATAAGCTGTGTATATGCTTTGTTAATCTATAAAAGAAAGTAAATTATCAACATTAAACTGTATTAACACAAGAACACAATAATCACACATTAACACAATAATTATTTTACATATACTCACTTCTTCGTCTTTTTTTGTGTCACAAAGTTCACAAACTCCATTTAGTTAAGTAACTCTATGTCACAAACTACAAAAACAAAATATGCCAACACTGTAACAGAGTATCCAGTCTGTTTTTTTTTGCGATATACAAATCAATAATTTTCTCAATACAAGACCAGTAGGTATTATTTTTATTTATTTTTTTGCATTCATTAAACGGGCTTATTAACTGACGATTTCTATAAATAGAGGAGTAAACTTTCTCAAATAAATAGCCGTTACATTAGACTTAGAAGAATATTATACATAAAACTGTCAAGAATGTCAAAGTCTAGATCCAAATGTTGTCAGATTGATGCTGTCATGTCAAAAAAGATGAAAGCGAAGGAAAGTAATAATTAATTGAATTAGCGACAAAATAATGTTTTATTAGTTTAGCTAGTGTAAAAAGTAGTTAAAATGTTTACTCTAGTGGGCCCACGGGTTGTACATAAGTGCCTCAAAATTTTGAGGTTATCTATGGCAGATTTTAGCAACCTGCCGGATATAAAGAACCTGAATGTAGTCAGGACAGTTGAAAAGACCATCGAGAACAACACGAGCATCTTCATCGAAAGCCCGATCCACGTGAAGGTGCAACCGATCGATGTCAACGACATAAAAGCTCACAACAGGCTCACAATGACCCTGTACAGCCAGGGCAAAGAGACAAGCGATTTCCAAGTAAAACAGACTTCTAAGCGCTTAGAGCTGCTAAACAAGAATACCTCATCAGATCGAAACGATGTCTGCTTAATACAAGTACCATACCAGTTGAAAGTTCAGGTAACAACCACAGAAAATGCCTCAGTTCATTTATCCAAGTTAGAAGGAGAAGAATTTGTGGTGAAAACACAAAAAGGCTTAGTCAGCGTTACAGATATTAAAGCCCAGAACATTAAAGTGGAGAGTGCAGAAGGAGAGGTCCTCACAGAGGGCAGATTGCAAGCCAGCAATATTGAACTAAAAACTGGTTTAAATGCAGGTATTAAATGCCACAACATAATGGCCAACTCTTTCATAGTGAACACACATGCAGGGCCCATTGCTGTCAAATCATGTTACAGTGATAAATCTCATTTCACTACTCTGATGGGTAACATAAGGCTGGACTCCTTACACAGATCAGTGCTAATAGATGTCATTCAGCAAGGGAACTTGCACATAACAGGCTTCGACGGCAACCTCCAAGCTTCCTTGAAGAGTGGGGAAGTGTTTATGCATGCAGCTCAGCTCACAGACAAAAGCAGTATCTTCATACATGAAAAGGGTAAGGTCGAACTTCTTATAACCGACATATTGAAAAACCTACCCGCCACCAACTTGATAGCGGAGAAAATAACAGTTGATGATAAGATACTGAAGCTAGGAAGGTTCATGGATGATTCACATCCAAAGATGTTTAGATACGAAAAGGAACCGCAAAATGAACTGCATATAGTTTGTAAGAATGGCTCCATTGACCTGAAAGAGACAGATGTACCGTTTATCATATAATTATTATATTTATTTGATACAACAGTCTAAGGTATTACAAGTTGAAGTAATTATGTTACTGAAGTGAATGCTGTTTATTTTTGAATAAATTTATTTATCTTAATGTTGTGATGCTGGTTGTTATTTGGAAAAATCATCACAAAATACTTTGTTGTACATTGTACTGTAAACTTTCACTTGTATTATTCTTTATATGATATTAATTTATCATCATTTATTTTATCAGCATAATGATTTGCTGCAAAAGTATTTTATCATGTAGGTACATTTATAACACTATCAATTTGTTGGGTCTTCCACAAATCAATAATGAACTAGTAATTAGCTAAGCATTACATATTCTCATTAGTATAACTTAATACTGGAATTATTGTTATTTATTTGTAGTAAATGTTGCTGCCAAAGGATACTTTCTGCTATGAATACAGGTTAAAATAGTCAAATATATAACTTACATGGATTAACTGTTAATATTGACATAACTATGAAATATTTAAGCAACTCTCATTGTATATGCTCCTTGCTGCATTTAAGATAAAATATGATTTAACAATCATTATTTTTTAAACTTGTAGATAACTCTTCAGATTTGTCTCAATTTAAATAAATAAACATATTTGTTTGTTGTAGTTCCTGAATTATGTAAATTGTTTAGATATTACATCTAGATAGTTTGTGATAGAATAAGTAACTGGCTAGTCTATATAGTAATAGTGTTTGTAGATATGTACACTATTCCATGTTATTTATAATGTATGTAGTGAATTGTTGGAAATAGCATTAAACCATTGTTTCATTTTAACTGGCAAATGTTTTCTTTTACCAGGATTTGACACAACTACACCTAATTTCGGCTTGAACTTCCAATTTCTGTTTGAGGTTTTAAGTTTTATATTTATTTACTACTAAGTTTGTTTGTTTCTTTAACTATGTACCTTGGTGTTAATTGGGTACAAAGATGAGTTAGGCGGGCGCCGCCGGCGCGTGAGCGTGATAACGAGGCAGTTTATATGCGGCGACAGGCTGCGCGCGCGTCACTACCCGCCGCCATGCCGGCCTGTGCGCCCGAGTTCGGCCGCCTCGCGCGCTCCAACACCGACCTAGTGTTCTCTCCGCGAGTCAAACGCTGCTCGCACCAGCCGCCGCCCTTCACGGCCCTCCGGCGATCCTTCTCATCCACATTTTCTCTAATACCGGAAGAACGCGCCATCTCTCCCGAACGGCCGCCACCCCTGCCGAGACTCGTCCGTGTCCTCACCTGGTTCCCGAGACAGCTTCTACGGCCGTTTATTGCGCTGCTCTGTTTCGTCTCCCACCCCGCCTGGAAGCAAATTCTCGTGGTGCTTCCGACGTTATGGATTGCGGCTTCGCTGTTCATATTCTGGAAGTGCATGCAGTGCCCGTTGGGAGTGATCAAAATGATCGGCCGCTTCATCAACTCGAAGAACCCGAATAAGCCTCGAACGGTGCTCATTAGCGGTGGCAGCTCCGTCCAGGCGTTACATCTAGCAAGAAATTTCCACTCGGCCGGTGCTAGAGTTGTAGCTTTCGAGACGGAAGGCCAGTTTGCTCTACTCAAGTACTCCGCGGCCGTTCATAGATTCTACACGGTTCCGAGACCGAATCCCGGAGACCCTCTCGCTTATGCGCGGGCGTTGAGGGAGATTGTCGAGAGAGAATCGGTCGTGTTCTACGTGCCCGTTAGTTCTTCGACGCCCGCTTATTACGATGCCCTCGCGAAACCGCGTCTCGAAGTGGTGGGATGTCAGTGCTTTGTTCCATGTGCCCGAGATGTAGTCACGTTGGATGATCCTTTGGAGCTTATTCGTATATGCCGCGCTGCTGGTCTCGTCACTCCCCAATTCTGGGTGATTGCTAACGATGAAGACATTCGAGCGTGGTACGACAGCGGAGCGTCGAAGGAGGGTCGACATTTCATAGCGAGTGCAGGAGCTCGCGGTGCACGAGATCGGTTAAGATTCTTTATGCCGGAGGATAAGAACCAATTCAGATTTCCCCGTGAAATAAGTGCCGAGAAACCCTGGATAATTGTCAGGGAACCGAAAGGAGAGAAAATTGTAACTTGCACCACTCTAAAAGAGTCGCGCGCTGTGAACAACGTGACATGCCGTGTGGATACTGCGAGGAAAGGATTGGTGCCACAGAAGGACGAAGAGGCCGATGCGTGGGTGCAGAGATTCGTATCGTTCCTCGCACCAGCGCGACCAATGACGGGTCACGTCTCATTCAGGCTCGTACGTGAGGAAAGCGCATCTAACGGGCAAGGAAACAGACTCGTCGCCATTGGAGCCCGAGTGGGAGTATCATTGCCATACCTGTGTCAAAACACACCCCACAAGTGTGGGCACACGGCAACGGTGGGCAAACTGCTGGACACCGTGTTGGACACGCGTGAAGCACTGTTTGCTTTCTGGGACCCGCTGCCGTATTGCGCCTATTACCAGTCGCGGGAGCCTGAAGGCCGAAGATTGCCGTCACCCGAGCCTTGCAAGACGCCGCCGAATGTGCCGCTCTGAAGACTTGTTGTGCATATAGTTATGAGTTATTTATTAAGACACTCAGTACCTGAATAGTGCGTGAGTGGGAGCTCTCTCGGCGCTGTCGCCGTGTTTATTTTAGTGACGCTCTCTCTTGTTATCGCCTCGGTTCGCTTGCGCGTCAAGCGGACGGTCGAGGATTGACAATGTATGTAACTACTAAGTAGATATTTTAATATTTTTGTACCAAATACTACGTTAGTCGTTATTTTGATGCTAAGGAAAATAAAACTTGCTCAATTATTTATTTTTGTTCTTTTATTCTCACCAACTGAATTGAGTAGTTACCTACCTATAGTAGGTAGGTACAAATCTTTAAGCTCAGAATCCTGTGTTAAAGTCAAGTGACATTTATTGCTCTTGAAACAAAGATGCTCTTCTGCTGAAATATTAGCTACCTATAAGTAATAGACACCTACTTACCTACTACCTATCTCAAGCGTGGAGAAAACTGCTTTGACCGGGCGGGGGCGACGCGGTGACCCGGACGCGAGATAGCGTATTTTCAAGTGCAATACAATTTATATATTTAACGTGCTATCAGGGTGAACAGGCAGAGAAATTAATGCATTCGTGTTTTTCTAGTTTTAATATGCTACTTCCTAGATATTGACTTGTAGCCACAACATTGTTACGATGCCTACTTTTCTCAACAAGGTCCTACCCTATATGAAATGTTGAGATTTCCCGAAATGTAATCTTTCTTCTCTTCTCTAGGTAGTTTAATACAGGCTTGTGGTCGTGTCATATTTGATACCTAAGTGGATACAATTGCATATGCTTACCCAATCTGTGATTGCGGTCAGTGTTCAAAGTCCACTATTAGGTAGGTTAGGTAGGTACTAGTGTCATAATATGTGCAGCTGCGTCATAATGTCAGCCAATATTCAAATTTCTATTTTATATTTTTACGAGCACCATAAACAGCACATATAGGTAAGTAGGTATGCAAAGATGTAGGTAGTTATACTTGAGTTTGACGTTTGCCTGCACTGCTTATAAAACTCTAGGTACCTACTTATTTTAAAATAGAACAGAATAAAACTTCATTTTAGAAATCTTCGCATAAAAAATGGACAGATTTTTTTAATACACCAATATGCACCATTTTCTTAGTTATACTTATCTAGTAGATGGGTACCTACTTAGCAAATCTCTTCAAACTCTCTTGTTTGTAAAATCAGAATTTAAGTTCCTAGTAATCAGGTAGGTACCTAATAGTCCAGTCAAAATAGACATTCCAGCTTGCATTAATTCCCAACAAGCTGGATTTTTGTACAGGCCTTGAATACGTCATTACAAATGATATGTCAAAAGTCCCCATCGATCCCGCTTGTGCATTGTTTTTTATTCCAGGTTAAAAGTCATAAATTTGCGTTTTTTGCGTATATCTCTGAAACAACGAGAGCTATCGAAAAATGGTTCAGGCAAAGTTTGTAGATCGTAAAATTGTCTACAAAAATACCTCAACACTTTTCTTCTACAAAGCATCGCTTTTGAGATATAGTGACTTTAGACCGCAGGAAAATCGTCGAAGATGCTGTGTTTTTTTCATTTCAGCCGTTTAATCTGCTTCATTGCCACAGAACAAACAGTATTTCTTGAAATTTACTGAAAGGGGTGATGGGTTCGATGGGTTAGTCCTCCTCCGAGGTAATGAATCATCTTTTTGTTTCAAGAAATACTGTTCGTTCTATGGCAATGAAGGAGATAAAACGGCTGAAATGAAAAAAACGCAGAATTTTAGTAGATTTTCCTGCGGTTTAAAACCACTTTATCTCAAAAGCGATGCTTTGTAGAAGAAAAGTGTTGAGATATTTTTGTAGACAATTTTACGATCTACAAACTTTGTCGGAACCATTTTTCGATAGCTCTTGTTGTTTCAGAGATATACGCGAAAAACGCAAAAACCCAGGTTAAAGTCATAAATTTGCGTTTAAAAGTCATAAACGAGAGCTATCGAAAAATGATTCCGACAAAGTTTGTAGATCGTAAAATTGTGTACAAAAATATCTCAACACTTTTCTTCTACAAAGCATCGCCTTTGAGATATAGTGACTTAAACCGCAGGAAAATCTACTAAAATGTTGCGTTTTTTTAATTTCAGCCGTTTTATCTGCTTCATTGCCACAGAACAAACATCATTTCTTGAGACAAAAAGACGATTCATTACCTCGGAGGAGGACTAACCCATCGAACCCATCACCCCTTTCAGTAAATTTCAAAAAATACTGTTTATCCTGTGGCAATGAAGCAGATAAAACGGCTGAAATGAAAAAAACGCAGCATCTTCGACGATTTTCCTGCGGTCTAAAGTCACTATATCTCGAAAGCGATGCTTTGTATAAGAAAAGTGTTGAGGTATTTTTGTAGACAATTTTACGATGTACAAACTTTGCCTGAACCACTTTTCGATAGCTCTCGTATTTTCAGAGATATATGCAAAAAACGCAAATTTATGACCTTTGACCTCGAATAAAAAACAACGCACAAGCGGGATCGATGGGGACTTTTGACATATCATTTATAATGACGTATTCAAGGCCTGCACAAAAATCCAGCTTGTTGGGAATTAATGCAAACTGAAGTCATAATTTTAGTCTATTTTGACTGGACTATAAGAAGTCTAAGCTAATTTAACCTTCACTCTCATAACATGCACAGAATAAGAGCGATCAAATTTTATTATTTTCATATTTTTTAAATATAATTTAATTTCTTAATTATTTTTTTGCTTTAGTTTGTAAACAAATGAACTTACCTATACCCGTTTCTCAAACCAGTTAGACGCCTCGGCGGTCTATCTTCAGGTAGTTATCATGCACAAGCCACATGATGCACTGCACCAAGTCAACAAAGGTACCTACTGTTTACTTACATTCTGTCTAGACTGATAACGATCGGTACCTACTTATCCACAGAATAACCAGTAGACTTATGTACCTGTTTTGTTTTTAATAGGAAATTGTGAAAAAAATGTCTTTGCCCTAGATACTGTTATTACCTTTACCTAGCGTATAAGCTACTACGGAACAGAAAAATAATACGAAACAAATTCAGACTACGCCCATTTTAAACAAGCCTGCCGATAGTAGGTAATAAGATTATCTACCTAAGTGCTATTTTGTAAATAGGTACGTAAGTATAGCAGCATCCAACGCAGAGTCGCAGACCAAACAGAACAAAATCAATCTTTGCCATCATACATGTTTTGTTTTTTACCCACCAAAGGTAGAGTTACCATTTGAGCTATACCTACTCCAAGTACGAGTTTGTACGCTATCGCCGAGCGACATCGAATTTGTACGGAGATCCACGTATTTGCACAAACCCGTACTTGTACCTACTGACTGTCAAAAGAAGCTAGACACTCTTCGAATGAGTGTTAGTAGCAGTTAAATCCCCTCACGTGAACCGTGCATGACCTATGTAGGTTGTGATAACATAATTCATACGCTACGTAGGTGACTAGGTAACTTAATTATCTAAATATAAATTGGACGCTTGGCCCAATCCGACCAGACAGTCAAATCTTATTTTGATTTGATTTAAGATGATTGATTCATTACTAATGTTGGTTATAAATCTTCATACAAACTGGGTATACCAGATCGAAGTAAAGAGTGTGTCTATTCTACCCAGTCAAGTCCTGCAGACCAGACCCATCTGTTTCTGATTAGGTAGGTAGGTACCTACTGCGGGTCTGTGACCAGTTTATAGGTAAATGAAGTTTAAGATTCAGATAGTATTGTTCTATGCCTTTAAACCTCAGTCGTACATTCTAGGAACTCTATACCATACCTACTATTTATATCGATATTAGAAAGTTTCTTATTCTCCGTAACTTGTGCGTAACTCAATTTATTACAGAAACTCTTTATACAATAATCAAGGGATTTTCCAATAGGATCTACTGGTTCGTTTATAATTTAACTGTTCATATGAAGTTACCTCAAATCTATAATTTAAGAAATCATTATTTGCTTTCCTTGTGCTATCTAAGTTTTAGGAATTAATTATTGATTCATAGTGGAAACATCCGTCTGATAACTGGAGCAGTCAAATCGGTTACGTTTGTTGAAAATCTGCTTTGTAATTAAGTAATTAGTGATTGGTTGCGAAACGTGGTGCGGGTTCGATGGTGGAAAATACTACCCTAGCTTGTAACTGGTAATATAAGAAAAAACATATTCTATAGCAACTAGTAGCCAAAAAAAGATTAGGTAACGATTATAGTTGTCAGCGAGACAGAAAAGACGTGACTAGAAAGTGACGTCAAAAATTGGCAATTTAGATAAAATGTTTATTTGTCCCCAATTTATTCCAGGTTGTTATTGTTTTATTGGGTAATTGATGATAACAACTTTTTTGAATAACAAAAAACTTTTTTTATTAATATTTTGACGACCGATGTGGCGCGGTGGGCGATGGTCCGCCTGCGACGCGGAAAGTTGCGGGTTCGATTCCCGCCCCGGGATAAATGTTTGTATGTTCTGCAAATATTTATTCCGGGTGTTCTGGGTATTATATGTATAATAAAAAATATCTATCTATGTAATGTATTATATTAAGTATGTCAGTCTTCTAGTACCCATAACACAAGCTCTGCTTAGCTTGGGGCTAGATGATGTTGTGTGGATTGTCCAGCATTATTTATTTATTTTATTTATTTATTTTACGACCTTATTGACTACTGCAAGGTGTTTGTCACAAAATGCACTTTACGATTGCTATCATAATCGATTTACCAATAAGCTGATAGCACAAATTATCTCTGTAGGTACACCACTGTATTTTTTTATTTTTTTTTAATATTAATAGGCACCTTTTTATATTTAGGTACAACCAAGAGCAGAGTTGGTTAATGTAATCTTCTTCTTCGTGTCGATAGTTCCCCCTTTTTTTTTTAAATTTCTTTTGCCCATTATTGTAATAAAAATGCAACTTTATCACGCATCAGTCTCACAAAGTTATCCTCAACCTTTATTTTGTACTGATAAAAAAGAATCAAAAAAAAAGTGAACTTGGTGTTAAACTGCCAAGGCTGCGTACGCGCAGACGTTGACCAGACGCAAACGCACTGATTAGCATAGATGACCTCGTGGGCTCTTCGTGTTTTTCGGACATGTATTCATATCTTATCTAATAAGATAGATCGTTTGTGGTATTTTATTTTAATTTGTCTGTAGTTATCGTGTTTCCACAAACCAATGTTATGTGACAAAATGTTGGTATGTACCTTAATTAGTCAATTATCTACTTAAGTACGGTAAGAATTAACTATAAGATTTATTATTGTGTGAATCATTTAAGAATACTAGTGTGTGAGTGTGAAATACTGTAGGAAAATTACGAAGATGAACAAAAAAAAAACAGAAACGCAGTGCTTTTTCTTGCGTTTCAATTGACACAACATCAATATCAAACATAGTTCATGTAGAAAGCCACATTTATCCCCTTACACGTAGCAGTGCTTAGCTGTTATAAAATAATGTACAAACTTTTTGCATCAGTACAACATCCTCTCCATTATCCTGTATACAAATACAATAAATATTTTATAGTCATAAAAGCTCTATAAATCTAAGCATCCCGGAGACATGACTCCTCGCAATCAGCCGGTGATTTTCCCTCGCAGTGCAGTGCATTGCTACCAGACGTCCAAAGTGCGTCTATACAGACGAGACGACCTACTTAAGTATACAACTGTAGGTAATTGATAGGCACGGTTGTGCGGTAAACAATATACACAGGTTTTTTTTTCTTAGAAAAAAGTAGTGTTCCCTAGTGTTCTCATAATTATAGGGCATAGCCTATGCCCTATAATTATGGGAACACTAGGCTCAAAAATCTTTGTTTGTTTCGTGTTAACCCGTGTTGGGTGTTCTAATTGATAAAATAAAAAAAAGCTATGCCTCTTTTCTTTTATTAGTGCTTCTGCCCGTCAATACGGCAGACAATTCTGCCAATGTTAAGTTGTTTGATGTTATATAATGTTCAGTCAAGTCATTTTGAGATGATGACTCAAACGATATTAGCTTTTTTAGATTTTATACTGGTACCTGCATATTTTATATGCAGTTGATATAAATTGCGTCACAACTTACTTGATAAACGAGTAAGCTTTGATTTCCGCGTTATGGGTTCGATCCCCACCAGGACAGACTATTTGTGTGTTTGTTTGATGGCAAACCTTAGAGTTTTGTTTATTGGTGCTTCTACGAATTATCAGTAACTATTTACGAGTACTTGTAGGTATATTATAATAAGATTTATAAGCAATCTACTTCTCATGGTTACAAACTTTGCTTAGCTACTAGATTACTTTGTTGTGTTATACGCCCAAGAATATTATGATCATTTATATGTATGCATAATTCTAAAAGCTGATGCCCGGTTTTATCTAAAAAAGGCTAAAAAAAGGTATTTTATTGTACACAATCACGCTGATAATAAACCGCCGGCACCGTAGCAACTTCCTGCTACGCCGTAGACTCTCGTAGACACCGTAGACAGGTTAGCTAAGGTAAAGAATTTAACACAAAATTCGAATGACTTTGTAGAATAAATTAAGAATAAGTTTTTATACAAAAAAAATGGTTTTAATTTTGATTGACTGGTGGGACACTGCCAAGGATATAGAGAAGTGGAAGGGTTTGGGGGAGACCTTTGCCCAGCTGTGGGAAGATACAGGCTAAAGAAAAAAAGAAGAAGGAAAAAAAAAAGGTTAGACTTGTTTTATCACGTTCTTGTAAAAAGGAGTTATATATAATGTGAGGATATCTGGAATTGATGTCTCGTGAAAGGTCGATGCTAGTAATACGCACCAGTAGCAACGAAATTTAAGTTTTATTTTTATAGCAATTGGGTTTATATTTGTTAGTATTTCTTCGATTGGTATCACTACCTTGATTAATAGGTTGCAATTACGGTTATCGAATAAGGTGGTGACCTGTGTGGAGTCCAACATAAATAAGATTTAATTAAGTATCTAAGAATATTTAGGTTTGTATGTACTACTGACACCGCATTGAAACTTCAGTACTTAATTTAGTTTAATTGTAATTCTTTGTAAGAAGGATCATATAAAAAAACGGTAGGAACCAGGCCGTAAGTTTCTTGCCCGTTCTTCTAGGCTCTGGTCGCGTGGAACTGGCACCTAGAATCACCTAGTATGTAAGACGATCCTTGTGATTTTACTGAATAAAGTAATTTTTGACTTTGACTTTTATAACTTTTACTTTGACTTATCGATCTATGAGACCTGGCAAAAGAGGATTTTTGTAAAGATCAATAATCGTCACTATCTATTCGGTTTTGGGACTAAATGAAGTCTTTTCTACGTCTAGTTAATTACTAAAAAAAATATTTTTGTGACTATAAAAATGTTACTTACTGCATATGTAACATAGCTATCAAGAAACATTCTTCATTAAAAAAAAAACTTGTTTAATTTTGGTGTTACTTTTTTTTTTAAAGACTTTTTGATTTTGAGTAAACATTAGAGTTTAATGCATTTATTGATGTCGAGTGGTTTTTTTTAAATAAACCTGTTATGTTTTTAAGATAGATTCACTACTTAGTTGATATATTTATTTTAATCTATTTAAAACCATGATGTAATGATCTTTGCAGCAAACATCAACTAGTATTGATAGACCAAAGTCCACTAGATAAGTATTCCGGATTCAAACTCCAAAATCGATATCAGAATTATTATAATCAAATAACCTTTGAACTGATGTTTAATTTTGTTGTGTCTGTTGCATCATATCGCACCTTTAGAATTATAGTGACTTATCGCAAAAAACGTATTTTTTGGGAAACGTTGAATAAAGTTTGAATTCCTGCTAGTTTTGTATGAAAAGGCAATAAATCTGTAAAAATGTAGTTGTAAGGTCTCCTATTTTGATTTAATATCATTTGCAGGTTTATTGTCTACTAATTAAAAAAAAATAAAATGAAATGGGATCATTACTTCTATTTTATTTTTTTTATTTTTTAAATAGGTATCATTTTGAGTCTGTATTAAACTGAAATCGTATTTTTTAAAAAGACTTATTTATATTTAGGTCAATGTATTTCTGAACATTTATTTTAATTAGTTGAACTATTCCGTTAAAGGGCCCTACTAAAGTAAATTTATTAAATACACGTTGTACACATTGATGAAATCTCAAACTTTTTAGTATGACATAAAATAAAATATATAGTATATTGTCAAAATACTTTTAATTGAACAATAGAACTATTAAATAATCAATTGCACAGGAAGGTGTAAGCTACAAAAGGCTTTAAGAAGGCACAAAAATAATGTTGGAATAATATTATAAGTTGGTAGAAAATTAAAAACACTGGCATTTATAGAACTTACAACTAGGTAGTAGTGTACTATAACTAGACATCTTAATATTAGAAGATGTACATTTATGTATCTAATAAGCTAAGTAGGTAGGTACTCGTAATAACTATATCAATAATACTGAACAATAATCAACTTTATCTTAAAAAAAACAAATTTTTAGAAAAAAATACTATGCACTTCTATAAACTCTTAATAACGTAATCAACAGGTTTCAAACCTTAACATATCACATACCAATCACAGTATATTGTTAAAAAAGTCTGCGTAATAAGTATTTTTTTCTTATTTTCACTTAGTCCGGTCTTTTGGTTAATGCTTTGATCGTCGTTATTTCTTCTGCAGTCATCATTTTCTTACGTTTGTTTCTTATCGTAAAAAGAAAAACATTTGTCTTTACAAAATTTTAGAACCTTTACGCTGTTCCATATCACAGTGTTTTTTTGTTCATCCTCGTTAAAATTGTAGGCCCATTTTTCTTGTAAATTCTTTAAATCTATGAAAAAATCATATGTCAATTCTTTGACAGTAATCGGTTTTCCATGCTTACGTGAGCTTTTAATAAGGGTTATATATTGGAATGGGGCGTATATTGGCCCAGACTTTTTATTTATCTTGATTTACTTTTCGATAATGCTATGTACATTATCTCCTTCATTTTATTAGGTACTTATGTGTAATTAAGTGTATATTTTCGAAATGGGTCACTCACAGCATAGGAATACAATGATGCTATGTACTTGTTTTTATTTTGCCCGTAGCAATTATCTGAGTAAAAAATTATATTCAGAACTTTGTTTGGATTCTGCTCGTTTAAGTAATTGTTGTAAATATTCAAGAATACACGAGGCAATCTCGTTAGCGCCTCGTTTTCCTTGAGTTTCCGGAACAGAATTGTTAGCATTATCGATCGTCAAACAAAAGTGTCAAAGCATTCGTGATTCGTCGAGTAGTTCATCGTCTTCTTCGGATAGTTCATCCTCATCTTCCAGCTCGAGCAGTAGGTACCTACCTACTTCTGACGATCATACCGAAAATATCTCTGATACCAAAACAAAAGCGACCGTAGATGAAGCTTCAACATCCAAGTTAAGGAATCAAGTCGCGGACAGATTTAATAAATAATAATATTATTATTTATTAAAGATGATTTATTAGAAATGATTTAAAGTAGGAAAAAAATACCATCAGTCCCCTATCAATTCTAACGAGAGTGATGTGGATTTGAGTGACTCTGACCCTACTTATAGATCTCAGTCTTCTCTTAATCGCCGTCGATTATCACTCTCCAGCCATTCATCGTCGTCTTCTTCTTCTTCTTATCGTGTCGATGTTACAACTGTATCTTGTTGTAGCATCGTGTTGGAAAGATTAGCCAGACTAGACACTGCTTTACCGCGCCTAGCTGTTACCGGTGTGCGCCACGAGGAGGCTCTAGCACCCTTTACAACCAGCCAAGACGATCTGGCGGTAGAACACTCTTTCTTTTTTCTATTTCTTCATTATCTTTTGGTTTTTCATTGAGAGTTTGTGCCTAAAAATAAGAGTTTATAGTTAATATTTTACCATTAGGCATTTACGTAAAATAATTGCTGTAAACTTACCTCTTTTGTGATTTGACTATACAGAGGAATCGTGCTCGTATCATATGGGATGGATCTGTCAGGAGTATTTTGTATTATTGATGGACTACCTGTACGACTAGCTGTTGATGGGCTTGAAAGTATGTTTTCTTTATCGGTTTCATTCTAAAAGCAATTATATATAAATTAGCTCATTCCTGCGGGTTTGCCCACGCGGCACATGGATAAAAAGTAGTACTTATAGGTATTATGAAAAGTCATAAACTACGTATATTCTAAGTTTCAGCCAAATCCGTTCAGCCGTTTCAGCTTGACAGAGTAACAAACATCATACATTAGTAGGATAGGACATTATTTAAAACATTCACTATCAGAATAGTCTACAATTCAATATAAACCTAATAATAAATTAGCGTAGAACTACCTACCTACCGGGAAATCACGATCATTTTTTTGTTTTTACATATTGGTTCCGTGCGAGCACTATTGTTTTGATTCTCCTGAAATAAAGCTGTGAGTTTAAGTTCAAATGATTAAAAATAACATTATTTGCTTTAATAAATAACACCAAAGTAACCTCTTTATGATTAAGTAAATCTAGTTGTTCCAAAATATGGTCTGCTCTTCTCTTCATTTTTTGGTTTGGTTGTAGCACACCTTAATTTTGAGATGAGAGTAATGTTAAGTAGGTAGGTACTTATTAAGTATCTGAAATTATAATAAAAATCAATAGCGGAACCGTAATAATATTAATTGTTTAAAACAATGCACGAACACAAATAACTAATGTAATAAAAATATAAAGCACATTTCATTACTAAACAGACCCATTTCTAAAATAGTCGGAACGAACTTAACCATAATTGTTAAAATAGGGACACAATTATAAGTGAACCTGTTCATTAAACATTACTTTTATTTCGAGAATGACTTAATGATGATTATGTCTTATTGTTTTCAATACGTTCAGTCAAATAGAGACTTAATAACAAATAAGTCAAATCTGTGAGGAAACATTTCAACTTTGAATAGACCTAAACACTTAAAGTGTCTGTATTGTATTAAACATATTACATTTAACATACCTTTGGATCAGTCCTATATCGACTTCATAAGTTTTAGGTCTATCAATTACCAAACACGCAGCAACTTGTTTAGCACACGGGCGGCACTTTACTGATAGTGTCTTTCTCTGACTAAACAGAGTGCAAGAAAAGGAAAGAACGTGATAGGCTGAATTATGATGTTGTCCTTTTCTATACTAAAAAAGTCTCTGTTCGATTGAACACTCGATGGTGGATGGTTTTTTAAGTCATTTTATGACCCTAACTCAATTTAGTAAAATTTTGAGTTAGGTCTCTATAATTCTAAAGGTGCGATATTATAAACTAATTCTTATTTACCTAGTTTGACCTGAAACGAGATGCGGATGTATGAAAATAAATAATAAATAATGATTGCGGATAATTCACACATAACGCGGTGTTACTAAGTATTCTATGTAGGTAATTTAGTATTAAAAAAATGTATATAAGTATTCAATCAGCATTCTAGTTCCCTATAGTTGTTTGGGACTAGAGTGTGAGGTTTGAAATGTCCATGAATATTTATTTAACACTCTATTCCCAAACTAAGCAAAACTTGTACCTACTATGGGAACTCTGCTGATTATATTATATTTTGACGCCTGACAATAAACATTTTGATTATTTTTTGGCGTTTATATAATGTCTCAGTATGTAAGCTCCATGTAAAGATTTTTGCTCAGTGTATTTTGTGATTGTTTTTATATTATACAGTATGGTATTATAGAAAACACTCGCTACAGACAAAAACCTTGCCGTCTTCACTACACAATGAATGCAGTGCAAGGTCCACATTTTGCCCAAATATTAAGCGCCTGGTAACCTACATATGACAAGAATGAAACATCATTAACCTAAAACTACAATAGGCTATTTTAGTAAAATTTCTATACAAGAAAAGAAACTGACTTGCAATAAAAACTTCTAATCTATTTTTGAGAATAGTCGTGTAAAAACTGCCTTAGCGGATTCACGCGCTGTATTTTGAATTAAAAATTAGGTAGTAAAGACTTTCGGTTGCCTGGAAGAGATCGCTCTCAGTGATAAGGCCGCCCATTGTCATGCCATGTATTACTACTTGTCTAAGTTCTTTGTTTTTATTTGTGTGTGGTGAACAATATCTGTCTATCTATCTAAAGACTTATGCGAAGGCTGAAAGGGATATTAAAATTCCAAGAGTTTAGTTCATTATGATAGAGAGTCCGAAATCAATTCATTCGGCAGGATCAAGAGCTCCAATCGACGAAGCCGGTGTCAAGTGGTGGGACAACTTTGGCAATCAGGACACACGAACAGTTCACGAAGACGTTCAACCAAATAATGAACCTAAATTCAAAGACAAATCCACAAACACAAACACGCTCGCACGCCAAAGAGAATCCACCACGATTTTATATCAAAACTTCGTATCCAGCCCAAAAGACAGAGTACTGAGTAAATGGAAAGAGGAACGATCCAAAGTGAATTATGAAAAGGCGAGGAACGCAATCATCAATTCGCTTAAAGTAAAATTTCTTGAACCAAATCAAGGGAAAACAGGCCGTGTTGAAGATCAAAAGAAAGCTGGTAATGGGAAGGCTAAAACTTTTATTGAAATAATCGGAGACAATGTTGAAGAAACATCAAATTCGAATGTAAATCGTGAGGTTGCTTTTCGTTCTAAATTACATTTTAATGCTGTAGCATAAGGTAGATTTTTCAGGTTCCAAGGATGAGGATGTCAGTCACGCGAGCTCGGTTCAGATGGAGCCAGGTGGCGAGGTGGCACAGTGGAGGCTCGAGGCTCGAGGCAGTAGGGCGGCGGGCGACGCGGCCGGTAAACGCGGACTTTCCTCGGAAAACATGCCGGTAAGTACACGTGTACTATTTACGTATGGTTGACGAAATTAGCAGCTTTTTATGCACTAGCTCTATGTGACAATACTTTACCTATAAGTGGGAATGATATTTTAGACATGTATTCATTTCAAAATATACAACGGTAAAAAAAAACCAGCTATTTTAAAGCCGATCAAACTTACTATATAAGGCGGATTTTCATTGTGTGAAATACGCTGCCACATTAGTCTAACTAACAAACTACTTAGTTTTGTCAACTTTAGCGTAAAACACTTATATATGACAGTATTGATTTATCCCAATTAATATACTTACTTAATGCCGGTTTCTCGAACGATGATCTACGAAAAAATCAAATAATTACTATGTGTCAAACTCGGATCAATCGTGATTTGGGTTTCCAGAAACCGGCCGTTAGTCTTTTTAAAATTACTTTCAATACCGAAGCAGTCTTTCAGTCTATAGCCGAAGCAGTCGAAAGACTGCACCAATATTCAAAAATTGATTCCACCCGACGCACCATAAAAAGAATAAAAAAGCTTTACAAAACACGATACCTTATTCTCCTACACATGAATCAGTAAGGTAATGTACAGATTGAAAAACAATAAACTTTCTATGTATCCTGAGATACAACCAATAGTCATGCCATCATGACCCTATCAGGGTGTAGGATCTACCCCGACTTTTTCCTTATAATCAATACGAAGATGGTAAGCTATAATATAAATGGTTGTAAAAATATGTTTTGTACTTATGTAGAGAGGTAAGTGCTTGAAAATAGTGCTTTTGTAAAGCGCCTGAGAATATTTCTAAGAGATTTGAAAAAGTGGAAGTTTTTTAAGTGGCGCGTTTTTATCGTGATTTATGGAAATTTGAGAAGGCGGAGTAACATAACTAGATATATTTAGAAAAAAAACTTTGGCTACTTGAAACTGTGATATTATAATTCTGTTTTTTTTTTTTGCTTTATTGGTGATAGGGGAGGTAGGGGAGGGTTGGGCACTTCTTTACAATTTAATGCATAAAAAATCAAATTTTCTAGATAATCAACATTTATTTTTTCCCCTACCTTCCCTACAGACAAGTCAGACAATAATTAAAAAAAAACAATATTATCTATTATTTACCATAGTTACATTCAGACACACAGACGTCCTCGATCCAAATCGGCTTATCGCAGTCTTGGACTAGATTAACGATTATCATTATTATCGTTATTTAAACATTATTTACAAGGAAGTGAACGGTAGACACATGCATGACCGCCTTTTTCCAACAAGCACATTTCCTTTGAAAGAAAGAAAGAAAGAAAAATAATTTATTAAAATACCTTTGAAATAATTGTTTGTGATGAAACAAGCCAAAATAATAAAAACAAAATGAATTATCATAATAATAATAGATCGAACATAAACATCCGGTATCACGGCCTCTGGTCACCTTCAGAGATCTGATTTACGAAGATTTGAATTTGAATTTTACGAAGAAGATAATTAACCTACACTTAATTTAATTGTCTAGAGTGCAATTTTATTTAAATGAAAATTCTAAAACATAAGTAATATAAATAAACTAAAAATTAAGACATAACAAACATTACTCACATCAATGTAGAGTATTCTAGAGATTCGTTATTTCGACTATAAATAACCTACTAAGTCCGAAGACTGGTCTCGGGCAGTGGCGCGTCGTAGAGAGTAGAGACCTACGTCCAGCAGTGAACTTTACACGTTGATGATGATGATAAAGTCTAGCATGTCAAATTATATAAAAACGTTATTAAGACATAAATAAACCTGAAAAAAAGGCGCTACAAACATGAGAGATTCGCAATTTCAAGTCTGTGAGGCGCTACCCTAGAATCACGGCGGAATGAAAGCATTTTGCAATGTAGCACTTAGCTCCCTCATAATGTGCTGCTGACACGTGAATGGCCTGCGAAACGCGCAAATGTTTACCTATTTCCTACCCATCGACACGAGGACAAGCTATATGTAAGCTAACTCCAAGCAAAAAAAATGGCTAATCGAAAAATCTTTCTACAACATTGATGACTTAAGCGCTGACTAATTATTTTATGTACACATTTATTTAAAATCTTAGTTACATCAATTTATTTAACTTTAAAGTTTTTTACATTATACATGATTTCAAAAAAAATACATATAAGTATTATAAAAAACTTAAAACTAGGTTATTAATTGTATTTTATTGAATGTGTGTTTAGTGTGTGATATTTTATTTTCTTTAATGAATAATTATAATTTTTATATTAAATAAATATACGGAAGATTTGCATGCCAATATTTGGTGAAACGTGAGGCACTATGTTTGAAATGAATAAAAATATTTCATTTCATTTCTATGTTTCGTTGTTTGTTTTATAATGTCAAAGAAAAATAATTTATTGTAAAATTGCGTACAAAAAATCTTACAGACAAATAATTTCAACAGTTTACCACTAAGGGTGTATAATATTTAGCTCGTTATTTGAGAAAAAACGCATCGTCTTCGTCTATTTCATAAATAAAAATACCTCATCTTAATCCAGCTTCAAACAACATTCAAAGTTTCTTATAAATCTTATTTACACATACAAATTTCCAAAGTGATTGAAGCACTTAATCTCTCACATTTGTTGGATAGATTTTTTTCCCAACAGGCGGCGCGGCGCGGAATAAGGGCTTTTTAGTTCTTGTTTTTGAAGTGAAAACTTCTTTAGCTTTTTTTTTTATATTCTTTGGTCATCATAACTGTGTATGTATGTGTAGCTCGTAAGTATTTGTATACTCTTGTTAATAATAAAAATGTATGGGCATGTGATTAGGTTGTAAGTTTGTCCAATGCTGATGTATGCTTAAATAATTAGTTCAACCTCTATACTCCGTCGTTGTTTACGATTGTAACAATTTATCGGAATAATCTCGTGCAAGTAACGAGCTAGTATGTAACACAAGCATGTTGTTATTTAGCTAAAAATACATCGATATGATTAGCTGTTTTATTAAAAATAAATGTGGAGTTGTGGACTACGTTTTTACTTTTCGTACAAACTTCAAAAGGGCTTGAAGTGATGCTTCACTTTGCATCACTAGTCCAGTCAAATTATGGCTAAAAACGAGTTAAATAAACATGAGCGAACACAGTTTGGGGACTTTGAGGATCGATAGGGGGGTGTATTCTGAGCATACATTCCAATTTGAGGGGTTGTACTGAGGTCAGCTCAAGGTCATTTCGATGGAAACGCGTTTCATTCGATATCTCGAGAATGGTTGGTGTTAGGCGAAAAATTGTTGAGACCTTTTCTTTTTCAAACAAAATTTACAAACTTTTTTATTTGAAACTTTTTTTTATAACATTAATATTTTTCAACTTATTACTCCCGCAAGGCAAAAATTTTACTTTTTTTTCCATTTTTCGTCGTTTTCTCCCCAACCATTCAAATTTATTAAATTTTACCGATCATCAAAGCGTAGATCTTTTAATTATGAACAGTTTTGTCCTTAAACTTTTTTCCGTAATGCCAATATCTTCGGAGTTATATATTACTTTACCGATATATTATTATTTTTATAAATTATTTTTCTATCAATAAATGTGTAAAACAGTTTTAATTGTTAATTTACTTCTTACCCAAATTAACCCAAAAATTTACCCAAATTAAATACTTAATTTTTAAATAGTTTAATCGATTGACCTTTTTATATTGCGACAGTGGCGCGGATTTCGCTCGGTAAAGTAATATATAACTCCGAAGGTATTGGCACTACGGAAAAAAGTTTAAGGACAAAACTGTTCATAATTAAAAGATCTACACTTTGATGATCGGTAAAATTTAATAAAATTGAATGGTTGGGGAGAAAACGACGAAAAATGGAAAAAAAGTAAAATTTTTGACTTGCGGGAGTAATAAGTTGAAAAATATTAATGTTATAAAAAAAAGTTTCAAATAAAAAAGTTTGTAAATTTTGTTTGGAAAAGAAAAGGTCTCAACAATTTTTCGCCTAACTCTAACCATTCTCGAGATATTGAATGAAACGCGTTTCCATCGAAATGACCTTGAGCTGACCTCAGTACAACCCCTCAAATTGGAATTTATGCTCAGAATACACCGCCCTATCGATCCTCAAAGTCCCCAAACTGTATTCGCTCATGTTTATTTATTTCGTAATTTGACTGGACTACACTGAGTACGTCCACTGTGGATGCACTGTGTCACACTGTGCACAGTCTGTGCATCATTACCGCGCTTTTTATTGTCATAAAAGTTAAAAGTTAAAAAATAAAAAAACTGCCTACATTTAATGCTTTACACTATTGTTAACACGAAACGGATTCCTGAAAATGTATTATTTATGAATATATTTTTGTCTAATAGTGAATACCATGAAATAATTAGTTTTATCTATGTTTTAAAGTTTGTCTACGTGACTATTTCTGCGTTGACGAACCAAATTAAACCAGTGTACGTACGTACATAGTCTACATCTATTGAATATCTACTGGTTATCAAAGTACTATGAAATAAATAGTGATAAATACCTAGGTCAAAGTAATTTGAATAATTATATTTACATACTTATTCGACTATAGATTGTCTATGATCTATTTCATATTATCTTATCTTCAATTGAGTTTCTAGAAGTTCACTATTAATTAAAAGTGAAATACCTAGATAATTACTGAGACTGAGTGTGATGTGCGAAATGTTCAAGAATATTTGTAAGTACTTACATTAATTATACAGATTTTGAATTTATAAACGTAAAAGTTTTTTTAAACTACTTAACATTTTTATATACGTTTGCGTTTGATCCAGATTTATAATGTAGTAGTAAAATAAAAATAATCGGTACCCAAGTAACCTTTGAAAGGTAAAGCGATGCTCAAAATATTCCATTTCCTCAACAAAATCGATAATAAATCGAACTTTGTCCGGCGAGACGATAATTTAAAAATACGACGTAAATAATACAATCATGAAAATATCTATATGTTATATCATTACTTAAATAGTTATTTACTTGTCTAAATAAATAAATATGATACAGTTTACTTTACTAATTGAAATAACTACACCATCATCAAAAAAATCTCTCTACCATAACTTTTGTATAGGTTTTGAAACTTATATATGTAGTTAATATATATTTTCCATAAATTTTAGATTTTATCTAAAAATATCCATTTCAAACCATTTTTGTGATAAAACAAACTGTGATACCAAATATATAACTCAGTGATAATGCGTCGAACTCAGACGAACCGCGATGCAATGAACTGAATTTCCTCTCCAATAGATAAATAAATAAATAAATAATGCTGGACAATCCACACAACATCATCTAGCCCCAAGCTAAGCAGAGCTTGTGTTATGGGTACTAGAAGACTGACATACCTATATACTTGTCCTATGCAGCAGTTTGCGCAGTGTTTATGAACGAAATTTTTAACCAACTGATGTAGGTGTAGTTTCAGTAAGCCAGCCAACAACAAACCAATTTTAAATTTGTTTGGCGGGGTAATAATAAATAAATAATGCTGGACAATCCACACAACATCATCTAGCCCCAAGCTAAGCAGAGCTTGTGTTATGGGTACTAGAAGACTGACATATTTAATACAATACATTACATAAATAGGTGTTTTTTGAATTATATAGTTTGTTTATAAGTCTCAGGTTATAAGTCGCAGCAAAACAAGAAAAGTACCAGCGTAGGACAATAAATACCTACAAAATGATAAGTTGATAAGAAATTGGGGAAAGAGTAAAGTGCATTGATTAGATCACAATTTTGAGCTCATACAGAAATATAGGGGAAGGTTGCGATCATTGGACCAGTGCTTTCATTGGACCACTAAGGTATTTCCAAAACTGTATAAGCTAGCAACAACTAAACATGTCGAAACAGATCCTTGGTGACTCAGTTGCACCCCCCTCTTACCTCAGTTACGCTGCGACACGCGTCGAGGAGTTACCTGTGTTAGTGTGTTTCCGACAGTCAAAATCTAATAATTTGACTCTGAACAACTTCATGTAAGTATCATTGTATTCATATTTATCTGCGTGCACTATTAGGAGATATTCGATAATATAGTTGTGATTCCATGTGTGTTATTCAATTTTGCCCAGTGATGTCCACGTATTGTTTGGATTTATTTTTCTTAATAAGTACCTTGTTGCCATCAATGGACCATAAGAGAGTTCTACCGTTGGACCGGTCCAATCATAGCAACTTTTTATTGTAACTTTTTTATGAGAAAAAACTATAGATAACCACATTTTTAAATTGTTTTTATGTAAAATTTCAGAATGTCGCCAAAAAAACGAAAAAAAATCACATGAAAAACCAGTATAAACTTTGCTATAGAATTAGTAAAAATAAAAACGTTGGTGTAAATGAGGCAAGCAGAATATATGCCAGAGTCCCGAAATCAACACTGAAACGGAGATTAGATGGAGTAAACCAAAAAGCCAAAGAACACGTCCAAATAAAAGGATCCGAAAGTGACTTTCCTCCAGAACTAGAAAATGAGCGGACATGAGACGACTGTTATTTGAGTTAGCAGAGAAAAATAATATTAAACATCGTTTAAAATCGTGTATCGGATAAAAAAAGTGTATGAGTACAGTTTGTCTCTCTTAGTAGGCATAACTAAGTCATATTGGTAATTATAATTAGTTGCCATGATTGGACCTCTAGAACAAATTTCTCGAAGTCCATTGATGGCAACCTAGTGGTTCAATGAAGGTGCCCATGGTCCAAAGAAGGCAACAGCCAAAGATTTAGTTTTCTTCATATATATCGGAAAGTGTTAGCCCGAATTGTTTTTTCGTTTGATTATAATAAATAAAGGTCCTAACAAATATAAATACTAGATTGGTTTCATTTAATCACATATACTTTTTAAGATATGAGGTCGTAAAGTTAAGTGGTCCATTCATAGCAACCTTCCCCTACACAAATATGACACAGCTTAGTTGGTAGCTCTGCCTTCCATGCTGTGGGTTGTAGGTTCGATTCCCACCCAGAGCAAATGTTTGTGTGATGAACATCAATATTTGTTCTTTGTCTGGGTACTATGTATTATATTTACAAAAAAAAGTATACCTACAAGTATTCTATCAATTCTAGCAATCTAGTTCCCATAATACGAGCTTTGTTTAGTTTGGTAGTTTTAGTAGATGTGTGAAATGTCCGTTCAAATTTATTTATAAGGAAGTAATCAAAACAAACTCTGACTGGACTGTTGGAGACAGACAAACTAATTACTTACAATTGCACTTGATACTAAATAGCGGTCACGAGTTAACAACGTGAAGGATGCTGTTGTGTGACACTTTCCGGTGGATATGGAAAAATACGTTCAGTAGATATAACCCGATCCGTTTCGTATGAGCGGAAACTTTCTGTGCCTAGCTTTTAGGAAATATTTTGCATAATATTCAGAGCGTCCAGGGCCACGATTATGTTAAAATGTAACGTAAACAGTTCGTCTAAGCAGCAGCTAAGGTTCACCAAAGTATGTATTTTGGAATCACAATAAGCTTGTAGCATTTTTTTAAATCTTTTATTTTAGGTTAATTTACGCAATGTTAGTTTGTATATTCATTTATTGTATTAGATGCTTTTAATTAGCACTGATTTGGATTAGTTGACCTAAAGGTGAAATAAGCGATGGTTTATAAATAGCTCATCTATTTCTTGCGTATTTTGTAAACATATACTATACCTACTTAATAAATACTGTGATAATCATATTTATTTGTGAATTCATGTCAAAGTAAGGTACCTTACTTATTGTTAGCATAACCATGTATGTTTTAAGTGAATAAATATATAAATTGTTCTAAAAGCTAGATGAGTCTACTCTAGAACAGATTCCATTACCTTTGAGAGCTATGATTAAACCGCGCTTGTTGTTTTTGACGACCTGCGGAGTGTAGCTGGCAAACGCTGGAAAAAAGCCGAAGACTGGGCTCAGTGACGCGTCTCGGGAGAGACATAGAATAAAAATAATAATAATTTATCGTAAAACTGTGTACATGAGATCTTACATTATGAATACTTAGATTCAACAGTTTATTCATTCCGGGCATTATTTTTACCTAATATAGGAAACATATCTATTTATTATTTTATTCACAAACAAACTCACGACTATACAGTATTTACAAAATGTACATTGTCATATAAAATACATAAGAAACAGTTGAGCTATCTACAGACCGTTGCAAACGATCTATAGATAGCTCAACTGATCCAAATCATTACCAATAGGAAGCGTATCCTATTATTTATGTATTAAAATCTATCTTAAGATTAAAATATAATTATACACGTTGCTGGACGTATGTAATGGTACCACCATTACATACGTCCAGCAGTGGACTGATATAGGTTGATGATGATGATGTCGTTTTTTGTGTGATCTGTAGTAATTAAAAAGACGTTTGTTATCAAGGTGTGGTATCATAGGTCAGTGCTAGCGAAGGTCACCGATACGGTATCAGGCACATGGCCGGCGCGTGAGGTGTCATCAAACAATTTCAACTTGAAAATGAAAAAAAGAAAATCGCAATTAAAATTACGCTAGCAATTAAAATAAAGGGTACATGTACTTACTGTAGCTATATTACACCTAAGCTGTTTAAAATGTACTTGTAAGCAATGAATAAATGAATATGAATATGAAAGTTATCTTCAAGTTAAAGAAATATTTAAAATCAAGCTTTTACACCCAAATAATATACAAAAAATATTAGGTACACCATCTTGGATTTAGAATGACGTCACTTACCTGCATCAGAGGGCTTAGTCCAAGGTTGCATTTTAAAACTCCCTACTCTCGGACCAACTCGGATGTCCATATATTTTTGTATGTTTATCCGAGAGACGACTCTCAGCTCGAGAGTAGGGAGTTTTAAAATGCAACCTCGGACTAAGCCCTCTGTGCAGTGTATGTATCCACATGTCAAAGTGTGTCATGCGTCAGCGTCATACGTCATACATAAGTTACATAGAAAAAATGGCCTAGTTTGGAGTCAATGCAATCTATCGAATGCTCAACGATTCGAGTTCTGCATTTTTATTTTTTTCTAATGTTTTGTAGAGTTTTGCTGTGTAATATTGGTGGAATTTAAACAACTTAAAAGTCTGAGCTTAATAAATAAACTGTAAAAATAAAATGTTTGCTCGATTTCCCATAGGTTTTGAAGGGCAATTCTCCAATTTTTTTTCTTTAAAACAAATGACAGCATAAATATAAAAAAGAAGAAGTATACGCAACGCGTTGGTTTACGAGAAGATATTCAGCAATATAACGCAAAGCATACCTACATACTAACAAATTGTTCAACCCCCGTTTATAATATACACACCGCGCGGTTTGCGCCGACGCAGCACGCACTCACACTACTTAACGCATTGCTTGCTCAGGTACCTGATGTAGATATTTTTCACACCAGTACACGACAATTTATTAATATGTGCATATGTTTTTTAAGTGTTTGATAAGATTATATATTATTAGAATATTTATTATAAGTTAAATAGCATACAAAACGTTTTGGTTTACGCTGTTAGTTCTGTATGTATTTGTAAATAAATAAATAAATAAATAAATAAATAAATAAATAAATATACTGCACGTTTTTAACCGACGAAAAAAAAACGGAGGAGGTTCTCAAGCCAACGTGTTTATATTTTTTCTTTACACTACGACCGCAATGGTACGATACCGCTATGATTTCTTCAGTGACCGCGCCGCTTCCCGTATTCCCGTAGTGTGATGCTACGAAGATGCTACGTTTGATACTAATGTGCTACGCACGTAGCACTTTTGTTTGTATTTTGTTGCCTTGTCTACTAATGTTAAAACTATATACTATAGGGTATAACACCTGATAAAAAAATGATAAATTTAAATAACATTGTGGGTAATTTAATGGCATTGATTAATGTTATTAAATTATCTCCCATCATAAAACTATTAGGTATATATGACGTACTAAGTGAAGTGGTAAACCCCGTCCTCGCATTGAGCAAAAATAGTATACTTATAATAAAAACGTCATTCTCAGTTCCCAAGTGTCTAGTTTTACGATGTGAGCTTTATGGGACAATAAAGTTATCTGAGTAAAAGCTGATAGAAATACAATACGGCAACCTTAGCCAAACTACTATCGCAATATCTCTGATTATCAAATAGAAGCACTATAATAGAATGGCGTGCTAATCCTGGCGGCGAAATACAAAACAACCAACCTCCTAACAGAAGTTAAACTCCAGGTCATCCAAAACTAGACGCTACAGTTCGAGTAATACACTCGATTACCACCAATCGCCGAATCGAGATTGGCGGTAAGCACCAGTTGGCACAATCGATATAAAGACGAGCCTCCAATTTTTATAAAACGTGCCTTTTTAGTTTTTGCCAACGTGAAAAAGTTACGGCACATTGTAAACTCTATTGTCAAGGACGGAGCGCGTACAACCGTAGTGTTGGGACACCGCTGTCCGTAAACTTATCTTTGTCGGATTTCACCGGTAAACCAAGATGGCCGCTTGGCGCTTTGACACGTGACATAAAACGTTATTTATGGGCGGGAAGTTCGCGAGTCGGGATGCGACATGCGAGACCGTCACGAACCGCGGAAATATAGATTTAATGAACGATTTTTATTCATGGCTGTTTTATGTTAAAGGATTTTTGGTTGGTATGCCGATTCCTGCAACATGTCTTTATCCGGTTCAGGTATGCGGAAGTCAGGTGGAATGGCATCAAAGCATGAACAAAGAGCCATAGCCTGTGAACAAATCATAAACAGCCCGGCTATATTTCCCACTATACGACAGCCTTGACGTTGTTGTTAAAATGTAAACTTTTTTAATTCTTAACCGAAATAAGGAACTTTATTTTTGATTGGCACAATAAGCATTCAAAGCTATCTTGTCTTGTAAACTTCAGGTTACAAATTACTTAACTATCAAGTTGAATATTCATTAATTACTTTAACTAAAATCCGGTTTTTAATAGCTGGTAATTCGTTGTCGAACAGAAGTTTGACAGTTTTGACACTAATGAGGAGAAGTTGCATGCCACGCGAAAATGAAGCGCCAGCTAAGAGCTTGCCTGTTGGCTGCCGGGCTTTTGCCAAATAACTACTTAAACGAGGCAAATTTATTGATAATTCTGTTGCTAAATTATAAGCTTTTGATCATAAGTTGGTGTCATTGATTCTATTGTTTAAAATGTTGAAATAAATCAGTAGAGGTACTAGCAAGTAAGTACGTCGATTTAAGACGAAATGTTAGATCAAATACCTATGCAGAGTGGGTACTTGGTTCCAATAAGTCAACAATCGGTAAAATTATGTTGTGTCTGGGAAGGCAGGTAGGTACTTTGAACAGAAAACAATCTTCTAGAAATAGTGTGTAGTGTTTGGAATTCAGAACTTGTATCGAAAGCGAAAGCTTAATAAGTACAAACAGTTTTATAAAAAGAGTCTGTGTTCGGGACAATGGAATCCAAAGTTACGTTACCCGTTACAATCCATCAAAGCACCGTGTCGTACCATCGCCGTTTCATTATTTACCAGATTATCATTTTGATCGTAAACGTTTATTGTGACCCAGTTAGATGTTCCCCGCAAAATAGACACGCACAATACGGCGATACAAATAAACAGAGACCAAGAAGACTGTATAATTTCGATATAACTTCAGCTGGGACCATGGTTATTTGAGTAACGGTGTAACTACGGCATAATTGAATCACAAATCTAGCTGAGTAGCCTCGATGGTGAACACGCAGAATGCTGAATCGAATCTAAATGTTACTCAAGTTAACTTTGTTACTGTGACAAAATAAGATAACAGATACATAAATGTGGACCTATCAACAACGTTGAAACCTACTTACAGCACGCTATTCCAATCTAATGCTTACTTAGTGATACTTTATCTGCCATTTCATATAGTTTTATTCAAATTCTTGTTAAACATTTTACGAGTGCAATAACGTTTAATAATTTTTCTAGCGAGCTATACTAATAAGAAATGGAGACAAATTAAGTCTGGTTTTAGTCTAGGTAAGATAGCATCAGCAAAAATTCTCAACGATGTTTTTTTTTTATTGTAGTAATATTTTAATTTAGAAATCAATAACAAAGATAAGATTGAGTCAATGACCGAATGACTGCTACGCTACGCAGCGTCCTCCCACGCATTTGCGTCACAATCTTTTCTGAAGATATATTATAGAAAAGACTTATAGGCACTTATAATGTCTATTATGATAAGTATGTATAATGTCTCGACTTTGTCCTCGGGCGCGGTCAGAGGCATGTCCAAACATAAAATTCGGCACACGCCCATATTTTGCGGTATTTTTGCTTTTTTTGGTACTTCGCAGTACTGTAAAGTCTATTTTAAGTGGAAAACTTTTCCAGAACTTGACAATATAATATAATATCCACACTATCAAGTTTGTTGACAACTTCAGAACTATTGACGTGCTTAAAATGTACATTGAGTTATTTATTGCTTAGAACGGTTGATTTTTCGTAGGTATGTGAATTAAAGTTGCATGCCGCATGTTAAATTAAGACTTGCATGGGGCGATATCCCCTTCCGTATGTCTCAGAGGCATGCCATGCACGTATTGAATGACAAAATACTTTAAAACGATTTTACATTACATTCAACTATGTTAGTAGCTACCTACTTAACTAGTTTGTTCTAGATATAGAAAACGGTAGCGTGATACTTGTTCATATGACATTTGCTTTTAATTATATAATAATTTCTAATTTTTGACGACATAATCAATTTAATCAATACAATTTTATAAACAAACCTCGGTCCGTCTACCATCCTATTATATTGCAGTGCCCTCAAATAGGGTTCATATGTTGTACCATATGTTATTGTAACAACTAGTTTTAACCATAGATATGATCGCAATAAATGAATTAAGTATTGAGTATCCGTAGATATCAGTCACTTTTAAAACCACTTCGATCTACGGAAAATTTTCGTATGCACTATACATACAAGTCTAACAATATTGTAATATTTTGGCATATCCATAAGTACGTGAAATAATAATAAAGTGCAGTTAATAATTGTTTAACAAACTGATAAATTATTTTACTGATTGCAACTGCTAAGTAGGTATTTTCGTTTCGAGGTCATTGCGAATGTACGCTGAATGAAAACATACTTATTTTTATGCATTTAATACTCAATAATAATTATATTCACCAAGATAAACATTCCAATGCAGTTCTTATCAACTTGGGACTTGAAAAATATCAATGTAGATTACGGTATTGTCGGTATTGAGCTGCATATTTTTATTAATTTAGTTAGTTTTAAAGTGGAACTCTAGAACTCTCCATAGAACCTATATTGTTAATTATAATTTTAATTGTTTTGTTTTTTAATACGTCTCATTTACACTTACTAATACTTACATACATAAAGAGTACCGAATAGACGTAGTCGTCACTGATATATTTTTATCTAATACCCAAATTAGTTAGTTAAAATATTATTTAGGATGCAGAACACTCGAGACATGTATACTAAAGTATTCTAGAATGTTCTATCAATTATATTACTTAAGTATGGGTAGGTTTTGATATCAGAACTGGCAACAATATAAGCGTTACTTATCTCTATAGCTGGGCGTATTTCGCATGGAAACTATTTTATTTTTCTGAATACTTGGTAAGTAAATCGTCATGCATTACGGCCACAATATTTCCAATGTCTTTTTAGCTAGAAGTTAACATTTGAAACTCTTTTTATCGTTACGTTAGCGTAGCGTACCTACTACACTATGCTACGCTATGTCAGATGGTTGCTACCTTGCTACGCTTTGACGAATAGTTTTTTCAAAAGAGTTTTTATAGTCAAGTCCCTTGACTGAGATATATTTCAAAACAAAATTTTGATACGGGTGATATTTCCCGTCGTATTGAAGTAATTTAAAAAAAACAAGTACCTAGAGGAGGTAAAAGGTTTATAAATAGACGTCTCTCATTATTAATTAAGTGTCTTTCTCTCTGAGGTATGAAGGTGTGCTAATTAGGTTGGTTAAGTAAGAACGTGGTTTCATCCCGCAACTAAAATATTTGACATAGCGTTTCAACTTAGATCATAACGATTATCACACCTCTACCTATTTACATAATGAAAAATATACATAATTTTGCTACAAGTTGTTTTTGATGAATTAAAATGTATGTTTTCGCGTGATAATAAAATTATGACTTAGTATCACAGCTTATCAAATAAACTGATATCGGTCAATGACACCGGAGCAGCGAAGACGCATGTAGTAAAGTGGGGTGCACACTGGCAGTGTTTACAATAATCAACTATATTATTTACTTTATTCCTGTGAAAATCACCCTTCGTGGTTTTATAATATTTTTTTAGGACTACGCATCCATCATATTTATAATTAAATAAATACGTCATAGCTTTATAACATCCGTCTTCACCTTTAACCGGTAATTATTGAAACCAATGTTAAGCTATGATAAAAGTAATTCTTGATTATGTGTGATACACATATCCTTAGCTACAGAGATTATCTTATCTCTAGTGGAAACGCTCCCCAAACCGTCACTGTGTCACTTATTTTATTTGGCACACTATGCTTACAGCAAAACAAAGTAAGACTTCTATAAAAGGTCCTTGCGATTTTACGGAATAAAGAATATGAGTATTTTGGTGTTTTGCAGGCTTAGGGGGGTTGCTCATGTAAAGAGTTAGATAGCATAGTTTGACACACTACGCCTAGATTTAGACAATAGGCGTCTAAATCTAGGCGTAGGGTGTCTAACCATCTCAACCTAAATTCGTCTAGAAATTTATTGAAAAATATCTCTCCTCATATTTTTCAAGTATACTTACTACCTAAGCTACAGTGTGAAGCTAACTTTGTAGAAATAATTAATTTCTAATCTTTGTGACGTTTCTTAGGATTTGTCTAAGCAAAATAAAAACATGATTATTTATTACCACTGTGTAATAAATTACATTTAATCCTATGACGTCATGCTTGCCTAGATACAGTATCAAGCGGCGTAATTTGGTGGACTTAAGCCGCGCTTATTATATGAGATTAAAAGTGGCTTTAAGTATCCAAATCGCTACACTTATTTTGTCTTGTTATTCCAAATAAATTTATATAAATAATGCTGAACCATCCACACAACATCATTTAGCCCCAAGCTAAGCATAAGCAGAGCTTGTGTTATGGGTACTAGAAGACTGACATATGTACATTACATAGATAGATATGCAATGATCTATATCTAATGTCTAAAGATCTTAAAGTCGTCTAGATCTAGCACCTCTTTACCTAAATGCCATACCAGCTTAAAAAAATTAAACACCACTCGTTAAAACAAAACACTATCTTAGTCACAAGGATGTCAAAATTATTTTGATATCTCATTTCATAACTTTTATTAGAACGTTGCACAATTTTACTTAAAAGCGTAGGTAGTTATGACAGATCGATTAAAAAAAAGATATCGTTATCTAAATATCAGGTGCAATAATGGGGTGGTTGGTGAAGCGAATCGTTTTGGGTTTCCACTCCGTCCGGCACCCGTGGCACCCTATTTTTATTGTTTATTAGTTCTACTCAACATTTTTGCTGCGTGCGTCAGTCTTCTAGGTCACTCTTTGGTGTTAGGACACGCTTTTTTTAAAATAAAATATGGATTATGAAATGTAGAGTCAGTGTCTAAAATCAATCTGTTTATTTAAAATTCATTATTTTAAAACAATAGGTGTTTGAATATGCACCGCCAGTCACTCAAACTAAGGTTAAAGTTGAATTCCGTCCTTTCTAAAAATTTTGATTTTTATGTAGGTACGTTTCTAAGCACAACTCTACGTTTTCATTTGGTATCTAGTCAATACGTCGATGGATTTAAAAAATGACTACAAAGTATGTTAGATTAGCGTCCTGATATCGTTGCTATGATACGCGTGTGTATTATCAATCAAAGCTTTTTTGAACGAAAGTAAAAGTCCTTTTATTCCCGACATTGTTTTACTTAGCTTCGTTGAAGTGAACATGGTGAAAATGCTACTCTCCTAAAATACGTGGGTAAGAATCTTTTATTTTAAGTTTGTAAGATACACCTAAGTTTCTTTAATCATTTAAGTATTCCTTTATTGGACACTAGCTGACCCGTGCCCACTTCGTTGGGCATATTTTTTAAGTTAGTTTAAGTGAGACATATGCTGTCGTTAATTTTTTTGTAGGCATTTTCAAGCTCTTCATCTTTTTTCTAGAACACAAAAATATATCTAGGTGGAAATGCTGCGGTAGCCGGAATTTTTTAAATATTTTAGTACATGTCACAATTGATAAAGATTTTGAACCTACATACTTTGAATATGTCGAAGTATGGGTGGAAGTGCTGCGGTAGCCGGATTTTTTTACAATATTTCAGTATTTGTCACAATTGATAAAGATTTTGAACCTACATACTTTGAGTTGACGTATGGGAAGTGCTTTATTTTTCATTTTTTACAATATTTTAGTATTTGTCATAGTTGGCACTTCGAACCAAATTATTTTTAATTAGCTGAGGTATAGGCCGAAAGTGCTGCGGTAGCCGGAAATAGTTGATAAGGAGTTTAAACCAAATTATTTTTAATTAGCCGACGCATGGGCGGAAGTGCTGCGGTAGCTGGAATTTTTAACAATATTTTAGTATTTGTCATAGTTGGGACTTCGAACCAAATTATTTTTAATTAGCCGACGTTTGGGCGGAAGTGCTGCGGTAGCTGGAATTTTTAACAATGTTTTAGTATTTGTCATAGTTGACTTCGAACCAAATTATTTTTAATTAGCTGAGGTATCGGCGAAAGTGCTGCGGTAGCCGGAATTTTTTACAATGTTTTAGTATTTGTCATAGTTGATAAGGACTTCTATCCAAATTATTTTTAATTAGCCGACGTATGGGCGGAAGTGCTGCGGTAGCTGGAATTTTTAACAATGTTTTAGTATTTGTCATAGTTGACTTCAAACCAAATTATTTTTAATTAGCTGAGGTATAGGCCGAAAGTGCTGCGGTAGCCGGAAATAGTTGATAAGGAGTTTAAACCAAATTATTTTTAATATGCCGACGTATGGGCGGAAGTGCTGCGGTAGCTGGATTTTTTTTTCAATATTTTATTATTTGTCATAGTTGATAAGGACTTCTAACCAAATTATTTTTAATTAGCCGACGTATGGGCGGAAGTGCTACGGTAGCTGGAATTTTTATCAATGTTTTAGTATTTGTCATAGTTGACTTCGAACCAAATTATTTTTAATTAGCTGAGGTATAGGCGAAAGTGCTGCGGTAGCCGGAAATAGTTGATAAGGAGTTTAAGCCAAATCATTTTTAAAATGCCGACGTATGGGCGAAAGTGCTGCGGTAGCCGGAATTTGTTACAATTATTTACTAATTATGAGTTAAACATATGTATATAGTATTAAACTCATAACTCTCCTTTTGATCCACGTAGTGGGGTAAACAACAGTACCCGCATATACTCCTTTGACCGGCACCTGCATTGTTCCACTTGACTTTTTTCTAATACAATACTTACATTTTTAAACTCGTGATATCTTTTGAATGGAATGTCCAAAATGAATAATTTAAAAAGACATTTAAAGTTAATGAAACAGTCTTAATTATGAAGAAATTTATTTAGATAAGGATTAATACCAAAGCACAAATAAAGAACGTTTTCTAGCGGCGTCATTTTAATTATATTTTTTCGATATTAAAACACTTATAGTGACGTATCTGTAATAGTTAGACATATGCTGTCGCTGACTTTTTTGTGGATGATGATGTGTTCTACATTATTGTAGTACATGATTTCTTTCTATCATCAATAGTTTTCGCAGCGCACGCGATGTAAGGAATTCCTTTGGTATTTTTTTTACACCTTGGGTTACATAATTGAAGTTTTAGTAATGATCCCTAATTAGTTTGAAAATATCATATAGCCTATGACACTCAGCAATAATGTGGCTTTCTATTGGTGAAAGAATTTTTAAAATCGGTTCAGTAGATCCCGAGATTACCCCTTACAATTGAACAAATATACAAACATACAAACTTTACCTCTTTATAATATTAGTATAGATTAGCTGAGGTATAGGCCGAAAGTGCTGCGGTAGCCGGAAATAGTTGATAAGGAGTTTAAACCAAATTATTTTTAATATGCCGACGTATGGGCGGAAGTGCTGCGGTAGCTGGATTTTTTTTTCAATATTTTATTATTTGTCATAGTTGATAAGGACTTCTAACCAAATTATTTTTAATTAGCCGACGTATGGGCGGAAGTGCTACGGTAGCTGGAATTTTTATCAATGTTTTAGTATTTGTCATAGTTGACTTCGAACCAAATTATTTTTAATTAGCTGAGGTATAGGCGAAAGTGCTGCGGTAGCCGGAAATAGTTGATAAGGAGTTTAAGCCAAATCATTTTTAAAATGCCGACGTATGGGCGAAAGTGCTGCGGTAGCCGGAATTTGTTACAATTATTTACTAATTATGAGTTAAACATATGTATATAGTATTAAACTCATAACTCTCCTTTTGATCCACGTAGTGGGGTAAACAATAGTACCCGCATATACTCCTTTGACCGGCACCTGCATTGTTCCACTTGACTTTTTTCTAATACAATACTTACATTTTTAAACTCGTGATATCTTTTGAATGGAATGTCCAAAATGAATAATTTAAAAAGACATTTAAAGTTAATGAAACAGTCTTAATTATGAAGAAATTTATTTAGATAAGGATTAATACCAAAGCACAAATAAAGAACGTTTTCTAGCGGCGTCATTTTAATTATATTTTTTCGATATTAAAACACTTATAGTGACGTATCTGTAATAGTTAGACATATGCTGTCGCTGACTTTTTTGTGGATGATGATGTGTTCTACATTATTGTAGTACATGATTTCTTTCTATCATCAATAGTTTTCGCAGCGCACGCGATGTAAGGAATTCCTTTGGTATTTTTTTTACACCTTGGGTTACATAATTGAAGTTTTAGTAATGATCCCTAATTAGTTTGAAAATATCATATAGCCTATGACACTCAGCAATAATGTGGCTTTCTATTGGTGAAAGAATTTTTAAAATCGGTTCAGTAGATCCCGAGATTACCCCTTACAATTGAACAAATATACAAACATACAAACTTTACCTCTTTATAATATTAAGTATAGATATTAGTATAGATTAGCTGAGGTATAGGCGAAAGTGCTGCGGTAGCCGGAAATAGTTGATAAGGAGTTTAAGCCAAATCATTTTTAAAATGCCGACGTATGGGCGAAAGTGCTGCGGTAGCCGGAATTTGTTACAATTATTTACTAATTATGAGTTAAACATATGTATATAGTATTAAACTCATAACTCTCCTTTTGATCCACGTAGTGGGGTAAACAATAGTACCCGCATATACTCCTTTGACCGGCACCTGCATTGTTCCACTTGACTTTTTTCTAATACAATACTTACATTTTTAAACTCGTGATATCTTTTGAATGGAATGTCCAAAATGAATAATTTAAAAAGACATTTAAAGTTAATGAAACAGTCTTAATTATGAAGAAATTTATTTAGATAAGGATTAATACCAAAGCACAAATAAAGAACGTTTTCTAGCGGCGTCATTTTAATTATATTTTTTCGATATTAAAACACTTATAGTGACGTATCTGTAATAGTTAGACATATGCTGTCGCTGACTTTTTTGTGGATGATGATGTGTTTTACATTATTGTAGTACATGATTTCTTTCTATCATCAATAGTTTTCGCAGCGCACGCGATGTAAGGAATTCCTTTGGTATTTTTTTTACACCTTGGGTTACATAATTGAAGTTTTAGTAATGATCCCTAATTAGTTTGAAAATATCATATAGCCTATGACACTCAGCAATAATGTGGCTTTCTATTGGTGAAAGAATTTTTAAAATCGGTTCAGTAGATCCCGAGATTACCCCTTACAATTGAACAAATATACAAACATACAAACTTTACCTCTTTATAATATTAGTATAGATTAGCTGAGGTATAGGCCGAAAGTGCTGCGGTAGCCGGAAATAGTTGATAAGGAGTTTAAACCAAATTATTTTTAATATGCCGACGTATGGGCGGAAGTGCTGCGGTAGCTGGATTTTTTTTACAATATTTTATTATTTGTCATAGTTGATAAGGACTTCTATCCAAATTATTTTTAATTAGCCGACGCATGGGCGGAAGTGCTGCGGTAGCTGGAATTTTTAACAATGTTTTAGTATTTGTCATAGTTGACTTCAAACCAAATTATTTTTAATTAGCTGAGGTATAGGCCGAAAGTGCTGCGGTAGCCGGAAATAGTTGATAAGGAGTTTAAACCAAATTATTTTTAATATGCCGACGTATGGGCGGAAGTGCTGCGGTAGCTGGATTTTTTTTTCAATATTTTATTATTTGTCATAGTTGATAAGGACTTCTAACCAAATTATTTTTAATTAGCCGACGTATGGGCGGAAGTGCTACGGTAGCTGGAATTTTTATCAATGTTTTAGTATTTGTCATAGTTGACTTCGAACCAAATTATTTTTAATTAGCTGAGGTATAGGCGAAAGTGCTGCGGTAGCCGGAAATAGTTGATAAGGAGTTTAAGCCAAATCATTTTTAAAATGCCGACGTATGGGCGAAAGTGCTGCGGTAGCCGGAATTTGTTACAATTATTTACTAATTATGAGTTAAACATATGTATATAGTATTAAACTCATAACTCTCCTTTTGATCCACGTAGTGGGGTAAACAACAGTACCCGCATATACTCCTTTGACCGGCACCTGCATTGTTCCACTTGACTTTTTTCTAATACAATACTTACATTTTTAAACTCGTGATATCTTTTGAATGGAATGTCCAAAATGAATAATTTAAAAAGACATTTAAAGTTAATGAAACAGTCTTAATTATGAAGAAATTTATTTAGATAAGGATTAATACCAAAGCACAAATAAAGAACGTTTTCTAGCGGCGTCATTTTAATTATATTTTTTCGATATTAAAACACTTATAGTGACGTATCTGTAATAGTTAGACATATGCTGTCGCTGACTTTTTTGTGGATGATGATGTGTTCTACATTATTGTAGTACATGATTTCTTTCTATCATCAATAGTTTTCGCAGCGCACGCGATGTAAGGAATTCCTTTGGTATTTTTTTTACACCTTGGGTTACATAATTGAAGTTTTAGTAATGATCCCTAATTAGTTTGAAAATATCATATAGCCTATGACACTCAGCAATAATGTGGCTTTCTATTGGTGAAAGAATTTTTAAAATCGGTTCAGTAGATCCCGAGATTACCCCTTACAATTGAACAAATATACAAACATACAAACTTTACCTCTTTATAATATTAGTATAGATAAATAATACTAGATATACAAAACTTAATACAACCTAAAGCATTCGCTAGTTCGCTACTAGCCAATTTATTTTGGTTGCCTGTTTACTTACGTTCCTGTTTATTCACGGCTAGATCAACAATTCTAAATACCTATGTAATAAACATCCTTGAATTAAAGGACAGTATAGTAAGACTAAAAGAACCCCACTCTCGTATTTTAGTCCAACATTAAATTTTCTAAAGATTTTGATGTCAAACAATGAATGGTCAAAAAGGGATCCAAATTATGTTGGTTATAGAACCTACTTTTTCAAAACCTACTATAAAAAAACACTTTCCCTCTATGGTAGATAAGTAGGTATAGCTAGGTAGGTACTTTATAAATAAGCGTGTCAAGTGTATGTGTAATTTTGCTAGTAGGTAGGTAGAGCCCACACCGACCGGCATACGAAACGAATTCATTCATTCCTAATGGTTATTCACCTCGTCGAGGGGTTTGCAAGCGATAATTAGGTATGTAGAGTAGGTACCTAGTAGGTGGTAAGGTACCCACACCCACCTAGATGGCGAGGCCTGATAGCTTTCCTTGCCTTGCCGCCCTCAATTGCTTACTAGTCCGGTTCTGCAGTCTAAACCGCATTTTCACCCAAGAACAAAGCCTTTTTCGTTTCTTTTTTCCTGTTTTGCGCGGTATTCTTTTTGTTTCTGGGTAACCTAAGTATTTGTGTAAAAAACGATCGCAGTTAGAGCCTAAATTCAACTTTTGCTGTAAAATGTCTGACTACGATTATAAATCGGCGCGTATTTTATATTTGGAAATTAAAAGGAGGAAGAAAAACAAAAGAGTTACTTTTCAGGTTATAAGTATCCTTACTACCTACAGTTTAGTACCTACCTACCTATATTTTCATTGACATAATAATTGGTCTTCTGTAAACGTTCGTTCATTGTATTCTGTGATATGGGTTAACCTAACAATGTCTTTAAAAAATCTAGTATGCTTCTAACTATTTAGGAAATTATAATAATATAGGTAAGAATTGTATTCTTCTACAGTTGCCAACAAGAGATAGTTTGACCACGCCGCGGAGTGCACGCGCTCCGGTGGGCAGGCGACCACCGAGCACGCTTCCGCAACGGCTCAGCAAGAAGGAGGTTAGTTTATAATTTATGTCACCTTTATATGCTCTAAGGTTCCATAGAATTTTCAGCATGGAGGTTTGCAGTGATTGGGGTGCCTGTTTGTAGTGCGAGTTTTCAGCTTGAGCAAGACTGTGGTAAACAGACCCTGCAAAAATCGATTGGGTTCTTTTTATTAAATGAAACAAGTAGGTAAATCGTTTATTTATTTACATAATTCTTTATTGCAAAGGAATAAAACTACTGACAGAATCAGATGCTTAAGCATTCTCTACTAGCATCTTTCTAAACAATAAATATAAACCAGTGAAGTACCTAATTTAAAAATATTAATCTAATCGTTTGTGTAGAAGTCTCTGGACACCCCTCCAGAAATGGATTCTCCAGGGGGCAGCGTCGGAAGCGACCTTCGCCGGCAGAATGAAGAGTTGCGCGCGCGGCTTGCAGGCGAGGCCGCTGACCACCGCCGCCGACTGGACGCCTACCGTCGCGCTCAGCAAGGACAGGCTGCGTTGGTGTCTAGGCTTCAATCTAAGGTAAACTGACACTAACCCAAAAATATACCTACCATTATAATAGAATAATCTTTTTCTCGTTATACTAAAATTGCAAGGGAATTCTTAATCTAGAATTCATAAAAAAAATGACTGGATTTTTGTGATAATATTTTATTAAGATCAATGAAAAGCAAGGAAATAAGTAATTTAGTAAGGGACCGGATTTTACAGACCGGAAGTTCAAATCAACAACATTTTTTTTACTTGCATTTAAAAAAAAATGTCAATGTCATTATTCATAAGCAATCACTGTCATTTTCACTTGACCCAGTCGGCCGGAGTTGTTTGTTTACATTTTTACTCTGAAATACCAAATCTAGCAGAATTATGCCTAAAAAGTACATTAATAAATAAATTAACATTCTTTTCCTGGAATATCATCAGTCATCTCACAACAGAAACCAAAATTTCTGCAAATTCATATCCAAACATGGATATTATGTTCGTTAGGTGCTCCAATACAAGCAGCGATGCTCGGAGCTGGAGCATCAGATGTTGGAGACACCGCGCAGTGACTACCGGCCGAAGTCCAGTGTCGCGCTCCCCGCGCCGGCCGCTCTGCCGTCGTCGAGCTGCGAGTCGCGGATGGACGAACGGATCAGCGACTTGGATACCGCTCTACGCCGGCTTGAGGAGGAGAAGAGGAAGTAAGTATTTATTGAAAATGGAAAAAGCACAAATGTTTAAAGACAAAATGATGATGGATGTGGAGAACCGCTACAGACCATGTCCCACTTACTAAACTGCCCATCTTGCTCGAGCACCTGTACTACCTTTGACCTCATGTATTGCTCGACTGACGCACTCAATGTGGCTAGCTATTGGTCAGGGGTGGTCTAACCTTGGTGATTTTCTCAAAATGGTTTATCAACGACTCGAAGAAGAAGAAGAAAGACAAAACAAAAAGCATGTTCTTAAACCTAGGTAAAATATTCTGTCACAATAAACAAACAGTTTTAGGACTTATTTTCATCATAGCTTTTAAGATCTTCTTTATTAATTTATCTTTAATGTTACAAAATTATAGGTGCAGTGTTGCATGTACCGTCACAAAGCATGTAGATAGTAAGGCAATGTAGGCAATGCTTACCATATAACACAGATGGGCCATCAGCTTGACCTACCATTTACAGATACAAGAAATATTAGCTGCATTCTGTAAGATATTCACAATTCCTTTGTGACTTTTAGGTGTGAAAAGCTGGCTGCCCAAAACAACATGTTGCGTGACCAACTGGAAGAGTCTCACCATCTGAACGAGGCTCTCACCAATGATCTGCAGAAGTTGACCAACGATTGGGAGGCTTTACGCGATGAGATGGCCATTAAGGAAGACGAATGGAAGAATGAAGAAGAGGTATCCTATTTTTCCTATTATATTTTTGATTATGGTTATATATTAAACAAACTCAAGGGTAAAGGTATTTCAAACTTACAGTAAGTTTTATGGTAAAACGATTAGGTTCTAATTTTTACTTTTCTCTCAGTAAAAAAGTCCAAAATGAATGAGGAACTTGTGTTTGTTTAAATGGTTTTTGTACTTCCAGGCGTTCAATGACTACTACTCGTCTGAGCACAACCGCCTGCTAAGTCTCTGGCGAGATGTTGTCTCAGTGAAACGCTACTTCTCTGAACTTCAATCTACAACTGAGCGAGATTTGTATCGTGTCAAGAACGAACTAGACTCATCTGTGAGGGAAATGGTTGGAGTTCTGAGCGGATATTCTATCAGTGCGTTTGCTCAGAGTGTTTCTAAGGTACTTGATTTTATATTATTAATAGTAGTTTATCATGAGATAATTCAACAAATATTGTATTCTTTAAAAATTGTTTCATTGATTTTCTTAGGATGGCCAAACACCTATGGGAGGAATGGGAGCTATGGGTGGGATGGGCCAAATGGGTGGAATGGGTCAAATGGGTGGAATGGGTCAAATGGGTGGGATGGGTCAGATGGGCGGTATGGGTCAGATGGGCGGGATGGGTCAAATGGGTGGAATGGGTCAGATGGGCGGTATGGGTCAAACAGGCGGAATGGGTCAGATGGGCGGCATGGGTCAAACTGGGGGAATGGGTCAGATGGGCGGGATGGGTCAAACGGGTGGAATGGGTAGTGGTATGGGTGGTCATAATCCTAACGTGGAGAACATGAGGGTGGAGCTGCGTGATGTGACGTCACAGCGTGACACTGCGCAGGCCGAGTTGCGAGAACGAGATGCGCGTATACAACGTCTGTTGGCTGAACTGCAAGGATTGGTATGTTGATTTATTCGTTATTTTTCATCCAACCCCATTTTCATTAAGGTGACGAGTATAGCCAAATGCGTGTTTTTGGGCATGTTTTCTGAAAAAGTCATAGCATGTGGAGTTATGAAACTTATTATTTCCTATAACACATATATTGAACTAGTATGATATTATTCAAAATGTCAAGAGCACACATTTTGAATAATATAGTATAGATATAGTATAAGTTTATGACATTTTTGTTTATTATGAAAAATGACACCCGATTCGTCACTTTAAACTACTTTAACACATGTGAGATGTTTGCAAAAATATACTATTAGAATATGATATTTTTTACATAAATATTACACATAATCTGTGCAATGACTGCGTAATGCATTACAACTACTATTTGGTTCATCATTTGCTTATTGCCAAGTTCAGCCTCAGTGTGTATTACTATGACTATTATTGAAATTCATCTTCCAGGAGGAAAGATGCGACGGCGCGGAGACAGCGTGCCAAGAAGCTAATGTGATGCGCGGCGCTTTGGAGGAAGTGGCGCGCGCTCTCATTCACGACTCGGAGGCCACCAGCATTCCACATCCCCATCACGTACATCTTACTGACAGGTTTGTTTTATACCAGCTAGGGATTGCAATCCGGCGTCATTTTCAATCCGGCCGGATACGACTGGATTCCCATCAATCCGGCCGGATCCGGTCGGATCCGGCCGGATTGATTAAATCAAGATGATTTTCGCTTTTTAGTACAAAATAAGTGAGTTAATCAAGTGTCACTGCACTTATATGTAGGTAGTTTATAAAAAATAAATCACAAATATATAAAATCGACTTTATTTCCTAACGGTACCGGATCCGGTAACCATTAAATGATGCCGGATCCGCCGGATTACCGGATCCGTTTTTCCGGATTGCAATCCCTAATACCAGCATTTTGAAACATATTTATTTATTGTTCACATATTTATAGCCTTAGTCATCATTCCCCTGTCCTTATCCCACGTTAAGTGGGGTCGGCACAACATGTCTTTTTCTTCCACTCACTCCTATCATTCGTCAAATCCGAGTCCACTCCTTTCACATTCATATCCTCTTTCACACACATATTTATAGACTTAGTAAAAAATATTTTTTACAGTACAGAATAAATCATTTTTTTCAAAAATCCGTTTTTAATAAATATAAGTAATAGTATTTGATATGCTTTTCAATTCATGTAAATTTTTATTTCAGTTTGTCTCGTTCCCCGAAACGTGGCGTGTCTCAGGCCGCGAACGCCACCGCTTTTGCCGAAAGTACTATCTCTGCGGTGCAGGCGGCCTTGCATAAGTACCAGATACAAATACATGAGTTACAGGTACATTATATAAAGAAACTTCGAAAATCTTTGATTAGATTAAACCCTATATTGCGAGTTATCCAGGATATTTTTAGTTAAAGCTGGGTTTTGTATGTAGTTTTTAATTCTGGATTTAAAACTACAAGGTACAGATTTTCAGTTTTGGCACTAGAATTTGAAAAGCGTCTTGTGGATTCAATCTTCGTCTAGTTGAAATCATTGTGATGGCAAACATAAAAGTTTGTTCAATGTTTATAAAATTCACAGTTAATGCAATAATATTTTAAAGAGCTAATCCTTCGATCAGCTTGAAGAATAAGACATATGTATAATAAAAAGCATGTTTCATTCACCAAAGCGCGGCTATAATTCATTTGTTTGTGTGTTTCAGGTGAAGCTTCAAAACACAAGAGAGCAGCTATTGACTAATAGAAAGAACTGTGAAGTTGCAGATTGTAATGTTGCGTCTTTGGAAGGCAAAGTACAAGATCTAACAGGTAGCTATATCATTTTATTTAACTGTTTTATTTCATTGACCGTTTTCAAAAAATGAGAAGGTTAAATTCTACTTACTATATGTAAAATGTATGTTTTTTTGAACGCGTGTCACGCTATTACTCCACTAATTACAAACCGATTTTTATAATTCTTAACATCTGTCAAGTAGTTTTTAAGTAATCTTTAAAAATAATACTATATATTTAAAATTAAATTTTTATTTAAAATAAACTTGTCGTTTAAGATTTTGTTCATTTTCGTATAAAATATAATTTTAGAAGAATATTAACTGATTTCTGTGTATCTTAGCCAAATTGGATCAAGCCAATGCTGATATCAACCAGCTTCTGCAAGAAAAGGAATCAATGCAGAAAACTGTGGAAACATTACGAATGGATAAGAACAATTTGGAGCGGAACAGAGTTGAAATCAATGCTATGGTATGTTTTTACAGAATAAAAAAACTGCGCCAAATAAAGCCGGTATTTCATTCAAAACTTTAAGATAATTACGGAGATAAGATAAATTCGTAATTAACCCAAATTAAAAACTAGACTGGAGACGGATTTTAGATATGCTTAAAAACAAATGAAGATCGATAAACAATGAAATGAAATGAAATTGTTTATTTGTCAGAAACATGGTACAAAAGGTCTTCAAAAGAGTATAGTTTCACACATTTCACCAAACACATTGGCATACAAATTATATTTTATACAAATTTATCAGTTAATAAAAATAATAATACCAAATTAATAAAAAATACCAAATTAAATTAAATTATTACATTAGAAACATTAAATAAAATTATAATCATAAATCCAGAAAAACAAAGTCAACTAATACCTATCTAAGGTCTACGATGTGTACATTTTTATACTTAATCATTATTTAAAAAGTCATTAACACTATAAAAAGTTTTGTCAATTAACCACGATCTTAGTCTTTTTATAAATGCTCTAATTGGCAAGTCCTTAATATCAGTGGGAATTTTATTAAATATGAGACCACACATAGCAAATGAATTTTTCTTATAGAGCGTAGTTTTAGGTATTCTAGAAAGAACAATCCTATCAGGGTCTCTAACACATCTTTTGTATATGTCACGTGCTCGCGTAAATGAATTCGATTGCTCCTTCACAAACTTGGCTGCATCCAAAATATACATGCTGGGCAATGTCAACAATTCAAGTTCTTTAAAAAATGGCTTACATGATTCCCATGGAGGTATCCCAACAATTGCTCGTACACATTTTTTTTGTGCGACAAAAGCTCTTTGCACGTCAGTCGAGTTGCCCCATAAGACAAGACCATACTTCAAAACCGAGGCCACATATCCATGATACGCTATCAAAATGGTGTTACGGTTTGCAGTTTTACGAAGCTTATAAAGTACATATACAAACTTATTTAATTTTTTACATACATGATCAATATGTGCTTTCCAATTACAGTTCTGGTCTAGCATAATGCCAAGAAATTTGGTTTCATTTACTACAGATAGTTTTTGTTCATTGTGGTAGATTGCAAGTCTATCATATCTCTTATTACAGATGTTAAATTGCATTAAATTTGTCTTAGTAAGGTTAACATGTAAATTATTCTCGTCAAGCCATTTTATTATTGCATTTATTGTGTTGGTTATGTCAGCAGTATAATTGGAGATGTCAGAATTTGAGGTTATTAGAATAGATATGTCATCGGCGAACAATGTGCATGGTTTAGAAGTCACTTCTGGAAGGTCATTAATGTACAATAAAAATAATAAAGGCCCCAAGACACTGCCTTGAGGTACACCACAGTCATTTTGCCTATAACTCGATCTAAAAGGTTTTAGTTCTTTATTTGCGTCAATACTCTTAACTTCAACGCACTGCATTCTATTTGTCAAATAGCTATGTAGCCATTTGTGAGCAGGGCCCCTTATGCCATATTTTTCCAATTTCTCCAATAGTAATGGATGTGAGACAAAATCAAATGCTTTAGACATGTCAAAAAACACAGCAGTAACCTTTTTCCCCGAATCTAAGTTGTCGATAATTTTTTTGATGAGATCAAAACATGCAAGAGTTGTTGATTTGCCTTTTTGGAACCCATACTGATCACTTCGTAATATATTGTGTTTCTCAATAAATGACAGGAGACGTTTCTGCATTGCTCGCTCAAACACCTTCGATATTACAGGAATAAGTGTTATAGGTCTGTAATTTTTGAGTTGATCTCGCTCACCGTTTTTGTAGAGTGGCTTAACCGTAGCGTATTTTAGAGCACTTGGAAAGCAACCCTCCGAAAATGATAAATTTATTAAATACGTTAGAACTGGTACAATTTCCTTTGAGCATATCTTTAAAATACTTGTTTCCATACCGTCATAGCCTACGGCTTTAGTGTTTTTAAGAGATAAAATAATTTTATGAACCTCATCTATCCCAAAAGGATTTAAGAATATAGTATTGCATGTACTACTTCTTTGATTAGTCCGGAGGTTACTTCTTTGCTTATTTGTTAAGTTAATCCAGTAGGCATTGAACTCTTCAGCTATTTTTAAAGGGCTATTAAGATCCTTATTATCTACGACGATATTATCAATAAAGTTTAATGTTTTAACGTTTTCTGATTCCTGTTTTATTAACTGCCATGAAGACCTACATTTGTTTTTTGATTTTTTTAGGATATTTTCTTTTGTCAGCTTCACTGATCGTTCAACGCATTTTTTTAGTAGTTTGGAGTATGATTTATACTTATCTCTATTACTGTTTGATTTTTCTTTATAGTACCTATACCTTAGCAACCTTTTTGTCCTACAACTAACTCTTAGTCCCTTTGTTATCCAATTAGTTTTTTTAGATTTTTGATAGATTTTTACTTTCATCATTGGAAAACACAAATTGTAAAAAGTCAATATCAGCTCCAAAAAAACATTATATGCTGAGTTTGTATCTGGTTGGTCGTAAACCTCGCCAAACGATAGATTCTCTAAACACTCTTTAAACTTTTGAACATTATGGCTATCGTAATCTCTCTTGTAAATGAAATATTCGGTCATGGATGTATTAATAGAAGTGATTGGAACGTTTAATAATTGGGCAGTATTATGATCTGATATGTCCCAATGTAGTAGTTCCCCGGCTGCTAAAGAAATATTACTAATTAAATGGTCGATACAATTTTTCAGACGGGTAGGTTCGTGAATATGCAGGAAAAGGTTATAGTTCATCAGAATTTCTCTGAATCGTAAAGTTTTTTTATTAGAAACTAAAGTGTTAATGTTTAAATCACCCGCTAAGATTATTTGTTTAAGCTTCTTTAGACTGATAGAGTGACAAAGTTTTGTTAAATTATTCATAAAAAAATCAATATCCGAATTTGGCGTCCTATAAATACAGACGACGTATAAATTATGGCTTAGTATGTCTATTCCGCAACATTCAAAATGCAATTCTCTACATAGCTCATCTATGAATGCCACACGCTTAGATATCAAACCAGTTTTCACCAATATGCAAACACCACCGCGGGCGCTGCGATTAGTTTTTTTTGTTCTACAGAATGAAGCTGCTAAACTGTAGCCAGTAATGTTAATTAGATTTTCGCACCCCTTGTCGATATGTATTTCCGTGAGACAGATTACATCAGGATCCTTATGTTTCTCGCGTAATTCTAAAATATTAATTTCTAATAAATTAACCTTACTAAGAAATCCATTTACATTTTGATGAAGGACTCTAAAAATAGGTTGTTTAGGCACGAAAAAGCCCATTACCAGAAGATTCAGGGATCGCAGCTGCACCGCCGCTAATACTAGCGGTTGCAGCTGAGTCCACCATATTTTGATTTGTTTGTGTACATACCTCTTGTGTAAACGGTACATAGTCAGTTTGCGTACCCTTATGTAAAGTAGCAGGCTCGTATGTAAAGCCTGACCTTTTCTTTAAATTGTTGGTGCGCCCAGCCACACAATTATTTTTAAAATTTAAAAATCTCTCGTTATAGTCGTGTTGGTCTACAATCGAATTTATTTTTGAGCAAATGTCACTAAATGAATAATTATAGTCACAACCAAAATTAATATCAATAAATGTACACATTTTAAACTGTTTACATAGCATAATCAACATATCATTTAATTTATTTACATTGAGATGTCTTGTTTCTATGACTCTCAGTATAAACACTGGACATTTTGTTAATTTTAAATATACACATAACTCTGTCATTACTTCTATGGGGTTGGAATCATGCTGTCCAACACAAATCAGTACCCTATCATCATGTGAAATATCAAATAGCTTAGCACAATTCAAAATATCCACTGACTTAGCGTTCGGCTTGATAAATGATACTATCTGGTAAGATTCGTAAGGACTCTTTACTCTAGATTTCCGCAAGCTCGATGATAGGCCGGTGCACTGCTGTCCTCCAAACAAAAATAGTCTCTTAGGCTTCGCGTTGCTATTAGGATTTATTCTTTTTTTATTGTTTTTATCGTTTAAGTTGATCTTCGGCAGCCCCAAAGCTTCATTGTTTATATTATTATGTATCTGCACAGCTTGAGGCTCTGGAGATTTTAATTCTTTCGTAGGAATAAGTGACTTCTCGTTTGTTTTGCTAGTATTGGTATTACAGGCATCATCTTGCACTATTTTCGGAGTATATCCAAAGTTGTCTGACAGCCGCCGTCTTACGCTTTTTTTAGCAGAGTTTTTTCGGATTGAGGAAACAGGACTTCTACAAATCTGCTTTAAAATTTCTACTTCATTAGAGAGATGTGAAATTAACTTTTTTAAGTCATTATTTTCCAAAATTACATTTTCTAACTCGTTCTGGGTGGTGTCCAAGTGAGTTCGTAAATTAACGATTTCAGACTTCATTTCCTCCATGTTGCTAGTCAGGACGTGATGACTAGAGAGGTCAAGGCTTAATCCAAAAGCTTCAGCTGAATGTGTGGAGTTGAGAGAGCTGTTTATACCTTCCAGTGACACCGACTTAGCCAATAGTGGTCTACGTTTAGTTATGTTATTTATTTCCTCCATATCGTACTCGTAGTGCCCACTAGTGATCGAGAGCAGTACAGAATGTATTATGGGGCGTCTAAACGGGCTATATTTTACGGCAATTTGTGGCTGCAATACTGTGGCCGGCAACATTGCTACCAATACCAGTCACACTATGCAATATTTTAAGGATGGCCCGGCATTATGGCCACATATTTTTTGATATGTCAAAATGTTTTTATGTGTAGCCAGCGTGTGGCCGAACGATCGCCTCGCAATCGAAAATACTGCCAAATCCACATTCGTGTCCTTTTTTTTTTCGTTTTTCTCCAAAACAATGTAAGCGGCTGCGATGAGCGTCATTTCGTCGGCCATTGTTGCTGGATTGTGTGGCTCATTAAAGGGTTCTGAATCAAAGGCCATACTATTGCAGCCATATTGCAACATGTTGCCTGCAATTGATTGCTCAGCCATAAAAATGTTTTATTGATGGCTGGGCAATGTTTGTCAATAATTGCAGCCACAAATTGTCGTAAAATATAGCCCGTTTAGACGCCCATAAGATAGATGCGTTGTTATTAACACTTATTTAGATACTTGCAATCCCAAAAGCTATTCTATTTTATATCAAAAATCTTTGCTATTATCCTTGATTTATCTTTATTTCATAGTTTTACATGCAAATATTATACATTTAAGGTGGAATCTCTAACATCAGACTATGAAAAACTTCAGAAGATAAATATGCGTCTCGAGAAAGCTATTGAGTCACTTGAAAATGACAAGAGGAACCTTAACGGAGAAGTTGATCAATTGCATCGGGACTCTGCGAGCAGGGAATCTGTATTGAGGTGATTTACCATGTTTAAAATGTATTTAGGTAATAAAAAAACATAACAATTACGTTATATTTGATTACCGTTGAAAACACTGTAATGATGAACAATATTGATCGAAATAGGTAATAAAAATCATTACAGTACCTCTACCATGAGTTGTCATAGTAAAATCGCCTGACTTTACTACAGTAGTTACGTCAATATTAGTATTACGAATTTTAGTACCCAACTATCCGCTAGAGGCGCTGTACAAATCTTCATACATTTTTTTAACTACAGACGCTAGCGAGTTTAGTAAATATAGTATAGTAAAAACTCATGGTAGAGCTACAGATATTATGTTACTGTTGATAGTAAGAGGATGTGATTAACGTTATAGTGATTACGATTAAAAACACTGTAATGATAAACAATATTGATCTAAATATTTACACCTAAACTAGGATTATCTTGTGTTTTGTAAAGATATTGTAGCTTAAAAACAATATGATATACAAAAATTTTGTATGATTTGAATTTTGAATTATCTATGTATAGGCGACCAAGAAATTGGTTTACCACTCTAAGGCTGAATATCATTTGCACGTACAAAACATCAAGGGCTATTTTCGCTTGACAGATTAATAATTACTACGTCAGAATCTGTCAATCTGTAATCCTTAGCGAATAATTATGTTACTAGTAGATGTCATCAAAAGTGGTAAACCAATTTCTTGGTCGCCTATACAATTATTTACAAATTAATTTATTTATTTTTTAATTTTTTCACGTCATTACTTTTCAAATTCAGTATCCCTTTTATTGTACGCGCCATATTTTTAGCACATTTTACTTGCCCAATTTGCCAGTTCATCAAATAAAGTTCTTATGTGTATAACAATAAAGTTTGAATTCCCAGAGCCGAAGAGGAACGCTCGTCTCGCCTCAGAGCAGAAGTAGTGACAACCCGAGAGGAATTAAACAAAACAGCTCTAGCAAGAGACATGCTTGAACAACAGAAATTGGAATCTGAATCTATTCTATCGCAAATGGAGAAGATTCGAAGTGAGTCTAGAAAACTGATAAAAATATGGCTATTTTCACAGCGCCATCTAGTCTCAAACTAAGCAAACGTAGCCAAGCTCGTTATTAGGAACTTAAGCCTCAACTTCGCACGGGTAGCCTATATAAAATAATAAACTTAATACAGCTTAATATGTTACTCAGTATAGATGCTTCCTAAAGGTAAAAATCTTTAAAATCTGTTGACTAGTTTTTGTGTTTGAATACTCTTCTCTATAATATTAGTGTAGAGTGTATTTTTAGATAAAGGAAAAAAAATGCAAAAATCCCCACAAGTTTTTCTACAAAAGGTAATTCATTTTTTAGGTGATTTGGAAATAGAGCTTGAGCGTACACTGCTGGAACGAGGTGATCTTCAAGATTTGGTGGAAAAGCTGAAATCAAACCTCAGAAACCTAGAGGCTGATAAGAAGAAGTTGCAAGAAGATGTCAGATGTGTAAGTTACTTTAGAAAGTTAAAGTTCCTTGAAAATGTTACAATTTTACTTTTGCATCAGAGTTGAATGTTTCGAGATTTTTCTGACCTATGAATAAGTTTTTGTGCTGAAATTAATTTTCATATAAACATTCCCATAATAAGTTAATATTTTCATTTATATAAACATTTCCCCAACAATTAATATTTTTAAACATATCATACGCCATCTAGTCCAATTACTGATAACCAAAGATCTATAATTGACCAAAATCTATACTGATTAAACATCAATTTCCGCAATAGCACATTTTTTTTATAAAAAAACACCCTTTACTACCCTAAAAACACCCTAAACTATAATAGATACCAATAAATAATGCTGGACAATCCACACAACATCATCTAGCCCCAAGCTAAGCAGAGATTGTGATGATTAAAAACTCTTTACAGCTAGAAGAAGAGAAATCCAACCTCTCCAGTCAGTCATCAGAACAAGCTGGAGATCTAAACTCCCTTCGCAAAGAGTTGCTAACGGCCGAACAAACCCGCATGGAACTCGAAGCTGACAAGGCGTCTTTGTGTGAGAAGATCAAGTTCTTAGAAGCTGAGAGAGAGAAGGTTGAACTTGAATTGAGACAGGTGATGAGGTTAGTGGATTTTGATACTTATTTGCTATTGTTTAAGGTGTGAAATAGTATTCGTCAAAGAAGTATGCGTCAATTAAACTTTTGCTAGGAAATTTTAAACTTTGTTGTGTTTGATTGAGAGTATAAATTAGCGTGTTCCTAAAAAGTACATTAACAAACTAAGGAATAATTTAAAAAAAAAAAATTCTATCTCGTATTAGATACATAGATGCTTGTTTCGATTTCAATAGAGCTTGAATTATAATATAGTTCAGCGAAGGTCCGCCTGCAACGAGTAGGTTGCGGGTTCGATTCCCGCCTTGGGATAAATGTATCGTACAAACATTGCAAATATTTATTCCGGGTGTTCTGGGTATTTTATATGTAAGTATAAAAAAAATATCTATTTATGTAATGTATTGTATAAAGTATGTCAATCCTTCTAGTACCCATAACACAAGCTCTGCTTAGCTTGGGGCTAGATGATGTTGTGTTGATTGTCGGGCATTATTTATTTATTATTTTTGTTTACGTTTTATAGAGAACGCGGTGAACTTAGTTCCCAACTAACTGCAATGGTCCGTAAGAAGGACACTCTGAATGAAGAGATCATACGTCTGACACAACGTTTGGAACAAGCTACGGAAACTATCGGCCGCTTGAATAGGACTCTCGAAGATCATGTCAAAGATGGTGAAGAAAAACAGGTAGGGGTCACCAATATGTCATAATTATTATTTGATTTCCTGTGTTTATGTGGATTAAGATATAAGTAAAGTACTATCTACAATCTTTTAAATAAAACTCCTGAAGACCATATCAAAGTCTGGAAAAAATGAGATTTTGATCTGGTTATATTAAAACAACGATTTGAAGATCTTACTCGAAAAAAAATAAAAATCAAAAAGATTTTATTTTTTAAAACAAGATCAATATCTACATAATTGGGCTTACTACATATGAAGTAGCGAGTTCAAGTGTAAATCAGCTGTCGATTTAAACTTTGATATCGATCATTTATAAATATTTTTTCTACAGATTCTAATAGATTCGTTAGACAAAGACAAGCAACATTTACAAGAGCAGTTATGTGGAGTTCGTTCTGAAAAAGATGCTTTAGAGGCTGTACTGTTCGACACCGCTAATATGTTGGACGATGCTGAAAGTAAACGAGCCAAGTTGGAGCAAGAATTACATGACTGTTTATTGCAACAGGAGCAACAGAAAGGTATTTATAATTTTTAGTTTTTGACGTGACAACGTCTTATAATTCGATAGAGCCGGCTGCACGCACGAAAAAACATGACTCATGAGGCGTTCTGAGGCGTTCCATGAAGTGACGTTGTCACGTTCAACTATCGTCAGTAAACCGACTTTACAGACAACCATTTTTTTAAACCGCTTCCCACCAGGCTCCGTCATAAGTATCCAAGTCGTCACGTCATTCATATCTAAATATATTATTTTTAATCCATGCTGTCCCACTGCTGGGCAAAGGTCTCTCTCCCTCTCTTACACTTGTTTCTATCCCTGCTAATTCTGCCCATTCCATGTCGAAATATGTACTTAAAGAAATGTATTTAAAGAATTATGTAATCAAATTCAAAATTAAACTTCTAAAGTAAGTCATATTCTTCTTCTTTCGTGTCAACATTCCTTCAAATTGAATCCGCCCAGAAGCTGGCAACCGCAAGTCATATAAGTCATATTAGTTCTTATGTATAAACGAAAGGCGAAGTAAGCATTGCTTTTATTCACATCCAATTCCGGACGTACTGAGAGACACACAGCGTCCATAGTTGTTTTATGTACCTTACCTAACTATTCTTGTTTTGTTTTTGTATGCATTTTTTACTATTTCACTGGGTTGTACTTGTGTTATGTGTATAATAAATATCTCTGTCTTTCTAGACTATGTGTAAAATTCCAGGTCAAATAGCTCGCCTCACGAAGGACCTAGAAAATAGTGAGAAAAAAATGCGCGAAACTCGCAACTCTATGTCACAACAATCCGGGAAGAAAGAAGCAGAGTACCAGCAAATTATAACTAACTTGAATCGCACTACTAATGATAATATTACTAAGCTGAAGGAAGAAAAGGTAAGTTATTGTTCATAGTCCTGGTAATTTGAATTTTATTTGCTAGACGCTATGGTTTATTATTGTCTTTCGGACAATAAAAATTCGTATTTCCTTATACCAGTATAATGTGAGCTTCGATTTCTTACGGCCGGTTTCTCGAAACCCAAATCACGATTGATCCGAGTTTGACACATAGTAATTAAGTAAGATTTTTCGTTGATCATCGTTCGAGAAACCGACCGTTAGTGTTTCAATGTTCGTAAGTTGAGGTAAGGTAGGTCGAAAATCGATGCGATTCTTTTATATCAATTGTACTTTATAAATGTCTCTTTGGGAGCATCATTAATACTTTTTTTAGAATACATATCTATCTACGTAGTAATGTAAATGTATTAGGTAAAATCGAAAGGATCATTTCGAATTATTTCTGTTTGCCAGGAACAATTACGTCAAGCTTTAGAGCACAAACTGAGTCAAACGGTAGCGCAGCTGACGAGCGAGAAGGAATCCAGCGAAGCCGGCGCGAGGGAAAGAGAGAAAAAACTACTCACAGCACGCGACCAACTTATTTTACAACACGATGAAGCTATGCTTAGGGCTGAGAATGACAAACAACAAGCGTTGATTATAGGTATACTATCACAAACAGACATACTCGATTTTAGATTCAGAATCGTTTACTTAGTAGATATTTACTTTTTAAATATCATAATTTAAATTTATGGATTTTTTACACTTTAAATAGTTTTTGTTTTAAGTGATTTAGTGAAGGTACTCATTATGTGCATGTTTTTTATACATTTCAATGATAACAAATAGTTTTTTTGCTTTATTATTATTAACGCCATCTCAACCACTCCATAAAACATTCTAGTTGGTCTTTAATATCAAACAAATTCAGAAATTTGTGAGATTGTAGCTTTTTTACTAGATTTAACATACAAAAACCAAACATACCTATGTTTATTTCGTTTTTGTAGGTTTAGAATATTTAGTATAGACATTTACGGTCCATCTTATAAAAAGTTAGCGCAGACTTCATGTATTGATTATTATACGTAATGATGACATAAAGTCAACGGTAACTATTTATAAGATAAGGGGTTAGTGTATAAATTCATGATACTTTCAGCTCATCAAGAACAGCAAGCTCTAATCGAACGTCTAGAAGACTTGAAACGTTCTTTAGATTGTGAACAGAACAAGTTGGAACGTTGTCGTAGAGAAGGACAAGCCAGGGCAGAGCAGGACAGAAACTATGTTAACCAGCTGAAGGACGAGATGGCAGCTTTGAAGACCCGCCTTGATGAGTTGAAGTAAGTACCTTATTGTGTTGTGCTAAGGTTCAAATTGTGAATAAACTATTTTGATCTAATAAACTGAGTCAACCAGCAAATGAACGTAAGCTTTCAAGGCTTGTCTCGGAGTTGAAGTAAAGTACCTTATTATGTTGTGTTAAGGTTCAAATTGCGAGTTAAGATCTGACACTTTTCTGGTAATAAAAAAAAATGTTAAAAACTAAGACGACTAGCAGATGGGCGAAAGCTTTTAAGACTCTTGTAAGTAACTACCTTATTGGGTTGTGGTAAGGTTAAAATTGCGAGTACAGATTTGAAACCATTTTTGATGGGAAAATAAGCTCACTGTTTTAGTGACAAAATATACCAGAGCACGAATATAAAGATGGACATTTCCATAGCACTGTTTAGTACCAAACGAATAAAAGATTGTACTATGAAAACTAGATAGCTAATATATTTTTTATTCTTGTAAATATATTCATAGAACATAACACTCAGATATAGTACAAACTTTTATATATCCTATCACTCATATTTATTATTATATTTTCAAAAAATAATGTGTAAGAAAGGTGTGAACATTGAGATGACGTCTGATAGAAGTGAGTGGAAGAAGAGGACGTGTTGTACCGACCCCACATAAAGTGGGACAAGGGTAGGAAGATGATGATGAATGTCTATGTAATCATCTCAAAATAATGTCTTAAAAATATATTTTATCATAGGGCCACAGCTGAAGACGACTGTTCAAGATACGAAAACCGTATCAAAGAGATGCATTTAGAAAAGGAGGCGTGTATGAGAGAATGTACCGAAGTGCGAGCTCACCTCTCATTGGCTGAGGATAAGTACGACAATGCGTATGCGCAGTTACAGGAGACCATACGGAAATTGAAGGAGTGTAAGTATTATAAACCTTTTTTTTTGAAGTGAAAACTTCTTTAGCGGCGCTGGGTGGGTAAAAACTTTCAAACTCGCGTCAGGGTCACGTGACGTCGAAAAAGCGTAAGATCTTATTTAATTTTTATACATTGCTCGTAAAACAAGAGACGACAAAAGAACACACTTGCGGTCACGCGACGTATGACTCAAACAATTAAATAGTGTTGTGGCGACATCGTACAAGGCTAGTACAAGGCGCTGCCAACACGCGGTGCGGTGCGGAGCGCGGGGGCGGAGGACCGAGGAACGGCACTCGCGCGCCGGCAGCCGACACACTCTCTGAGCACCCTCGCACGGGAAACACGTATCGCTCGCCGCGCGCGCATAACCAGATAGACGCTATTATATCGTACGAATCGTTTCGCCTAACTTGTATTTAACTGTATCGCTTCCATCTTATTGAAGTGAAAACTCAGTCAGGGTCACGTGACTCGTGACGTTCATCGAACGTGACGTTCATCATTCGTTGTCTTCGTCGTTGTGTCAATGTCAATGACATGACACAATCACAATGACACAGACACATTCGCGCTTGCGCGAATGTGTCTGTGTCAGTGTGTCTTCGTTGTCTTCGTCGTTGTGTCACATTCGCGCAATGACACAGACACATTCGCGCTTGCGCGAATGTGTCTGTGTCATTGTGATTGTCATTGTCATTGTCATTGTCGTTGTGTCGACATGACACAATCACACTGACACAGACACATTCGCGCTTGCGCGAATGTGTCTGTGTCAGTGTGTCTTCGTTGTCTTCGTCGTTGTGTCACATTCGCGCTTGCGCGAATGTGACACAATGACATGACACAATCACAAGGACGCGCTTGCGCGAATGTGTCTGTGTCATTGTGATTGTCATTGTCATTATGACGACTGTGGTTATATTTTTGAAGTGAAAACTTAAAAGTGAAAACACATTCGCGCTTGCGCGAATGTGTCTGTGTCATTGTGATTGTCATTGTCATTATGACGACTGTGGTTATATTTTTGAAGTGAAAACTTAAAAGTGAAAACACAACGTTAATATTGAAGTTTTCACTTCTGCCGGCACTCCCGGAGTGCTACCATTTTTTTTTTTCTTTATACCATTATTTTGTTATGCTAGCTCAAATGTTAGTATTGGATTTCATAATCTCTGAGATTGAAATGGTTAGATTTTTAAAAAATGAGATCAAAATTTTGTGTGAAAAAAATTAAAGCTGCAATTTCTAAAAATCAATTATTTATATGAAACTTTTTTCTAACTACAACCGAAAGCCATATACTATTTTGTTCAATAAAAACACAAGGAGCATTTAGAATCAGACAGATTCCTTCCAGTGCTTAGAAAAAAATCTAATAATTTCAATCAAAGTCAAAGAATTTTTATTGCTTGCAATACATGTTATAATAGATGTCAAATAATATAAAGTATCAATGTATTCTGCTTATGACTAGGTATGCAATAATTAAATTTACAATAAACACTTTTTATCCTTACCAGTGGAGAACGAATCTGACAGTCTTCGCAAAGAACTGACAGACGTCCGTCGTCAACTAACGAACTGCGTCGCAGAACGTGACAAGTACAACAGCAGCTGTCGCGAGCTGAGAGACCACGTCAAACGCGTGGAGGCCGAGAGAAGGGACGCTGCTAGGGCCAGAGACGAGGCCTATCATAAGATCGCAGGTATTAATGAATAACGCTTTTTTGTACACACTTTGAGCATTGAGATGACGTCTGATAGAGGAGAGTGGAAGAAGAGGACGTGTTGTACCGACCCCACATAATGTGGGACAAGGGTAGGAAGATGATGATGATGATGATGATGTACACACAATTTACACCAACAAAATACAAGAAGAACAATAGTTAGAACATAAATGCACAATGGGAGGCCTTATCGCTCAATAGCGATCTCTTCCAGGCAACCTATGGATGGAGAGAACTAGATAAATTTAGAAAAGGGGTCGCGGGTGTATGCAGTAAAGGTATGTAACAGTCATTTAGGACAAAGTGGGTACAATAGATCACTTAGATAATCATTATACAACAGGTACGTGGGGGTCACTTAAGGTAATAAGTAAAAGGTCACTTATAAAAACAGTTACGTGAAGAGCACTTAAGGTTACAGGTACGTCACTTAAGGGTAAATAATAGCAGGTGTCACGTTGCGAGGTGAAAGACCACTTCAAACGGGTGGAGGCTGAGCGGACGACACTGCTAGAGCGAGAGACTAGATCGCAGGTATTATAAGGTCACTTAAGGTTACTGTTATGTAAGGGTCACTTAAGGTTACAAGTATGTGAAGGTCACTTAAGCTTGTAGTGACATGAGCTTCTTAAGGTTTTGAGGATTTTTAGTAAAAACCGAAGGAGCACTGTTATAGCGAAAGATTAGACTTAAATAATTTGTGTTTTTCAGGATTGGAAGAAAATCGCACATCTCTGGAGTTAGAACTATCACGCGTTCAAACCTTATTGAAAGAAACAGAGACGGGAAGCGAACACGTAACACGCGAACTCAAGCAGACTGAGAATCAACTGAAGAGAGAACGGGCTGCTTTGGAGCAAGCTAACCATGATATCAAGGAGCTACAATCTAGGTGAGATTATATTTTATTTATTTAAGTTCATGTAGAAAATTAAATGAAGAAAATGACACCTGTTTTGGATGAATGTGGTGAAGGGACCAAGTAACTAGTGACGTCACACTTCTGCCCGATGTCACGGTGAATTGTAAACCAGTTGAAAGTGTTCATTTGAGTTAGTGTAAATAATGTTGCTAAGCTGCAATTTGAGTGTTCGTATTTTAACTAAAATAAAATAAGTATCTTGAGTTCGTTTATCATGCCTGAAAATTTTGATTTTTAATTTATTTGGCGTATCGAAGATTCGTCTTTGTCGGTGACAATGCCATCTATCGGTATAATCTAAGCGGTAGTAAATGTAGCGTGCTAGAGCAGTAGGTACAAACTCTTAAACCACTGCATACCAGAGTTACAGCTCAGTTTGTATGGCTGCGTTTCGTACGTTTCGATGGCTCGCAATGTGATTGCCGAACTAGCGTCACACGCTGTATTTCCAATACGCTACTGCTACGATACGTTGACCGCATGTCGCATTAACATGTGCTGACTCCTCTGTATGTGACCAGTACCCCAAGTACGAGTTTGTGCACACACGGATCGCAGAGACGCAATCCCCGAACGCCACCGATTTTGTATGGAGATCCAAACAGCGCCCCTAGCAGATTTCTTGAGAGGCTTGGATGTAAATACAAAATTGGTGGCGTTCGGGGATTGCGTCTCTGCGATCCGTGTGTGCACAAACTCGTACTTGGGGGTACTGTAACTATGTTATTAATAAAATACTATGACTATGTATGTAGGCTTCAGAACGAAAGCGAAGAACGTGAAAGAGCGACAGTAGACGCGGCCACGGCGCGGCGTCACGGCGCCGAGCTCGAGGCGCTGCTGGGCGCCGCGCGCGCCGACCTCACCGCCAGCCGACAGCACTGCGCCGACCTGGAGGACGCATGCCGTGCGAGGGACCAGGTAACTAGTCACGTCACACTTCCGATATATCTATAGTCACGCTGAGTTACATAGTGAGAGTGATGGAGTTAAATGATATCCGAACGCGCTAACAAATGCCAGGGATATACATCTTATTCATTTGGTAATGTTTTGGATAGATATTATTTCGCGGACGCATGTCGTGCGAGGGACCAGGTAACTAGTCACGTCACACTTCCGACTGTATAACTATAGTATAACTAATTATTATTATTTTAATAATGTTTTTTAACTTCTTTAGGCTAACTTAACTTTTAACTTCTACACATTGTTATATTAACTATGTTAAATGTTAATTATGTGACTAGTTCTATAAGTGAATACTATTTAAGACTTATTTGTGCTACATTCACTCTATTACTCCCTAATTTGTAAAAGCTGTTTTGCATGTAACATAAAATTAAAAATAAAATAAAATAGTCATGCTGAGTTACGTAGTGAGAGTGATGGAGTTAAATGATATCCGAACGCGCTAACAAATGCCAGGGATATACATCTTATTCATTTGGTAATGTTTTGGATAGATATTATTACGCGGACGCATGTCGTGCGAGGGACCAGGTAACTAGTCACGTCACACTTCCGACTGTATAACTATAGTCATGCTGAGTTACGTAGTAAAAGTTACCACTACGATACCGGAAGACAGCTGTTATTCTTATGCATTCGGAAAGTCTTTTTGGTCTATATCAGTTTTATATTACATATTAGCAAGATCTATCTAAACACGTTTTGAAAATTATGGTTAAATAGCCAAAATACCTGAAATCATAGAAAAAAGGAAGAATTTTTAGAACACCCAATTGTGATTCAATCATAACAAATCTGCTATAAACTGCTGGTACTAACTAATTTCGTCTGTAGGAGCTTGTCCTCCGTTTGGAAGACTGCCGTTCTAAGGAGCGTCGTTTGGAAGAACTGAAGCATAACTTGGAAGTTTGTCTTGCTGATGCCACACAACAAATACAAGAACTGAAGGTAAAACATATTGTTATTTTGTTTCTTATTTTCTTTTATTCTATATGATCTTGATTATGGTTATTCTGTGTACGTTATTTTATTTTTATGTATTTTGTATTTGCAGGCTCGTCTAGGCGGCTGCGAAGGCCGCTGCCGCGCGCTGGAGGCCTCCCTCGGGCAGTGCGAGGCGTTGAAGCGCGAGACGGAGGCCAAGCTGTCGTCCATAGCGCATGCGCTGCGGCGCGTGTGCGGCGTGCAGTCCGACGGCAGCGTGCACGCCGCCGCGCGCCGCCGCGTCGCCAGCCCCGCCAGGAGATACAGTCCGCACAGAGGTAAGAACACAAGCTGTCGTCCATAGCGCATGCGCTGCGGCGCGTGTGCGGCGTGCAGTCCGAGGGCAGCGTGCACGCCGCCGCGCGCCGCCGCGTCGCCAGCCCCGCCAGGAGATACAGTCCGCACAGAGGTAAGAACACAAGCTGTCGTCCATAGCGCATGCGCTGCGGCGCGTGTGCGGCGTGCAGTCCGACGGCAGCGTGCACGCCGCCGCGCGCCGCCGCGTCGCCAGCCCCGCCAGGAGATACAGTCCGCACAGAGGTAAGAACACAAGCTGTCGTCCATAGCGCATGCGCTGCGGCGCGTGTGCGGCGTGCAGTCCGACGGCAGCGTGCACGCCGCCGCGCGCCGCCGCGTCGCCAGCCCCGCCAGGAGATACAGTCCGCACAGAGGTAAGAACACAAGCTGTCGTCCATAGCGCATGCGCTGCGGCGCGTGTGCGGCGTGCAGTCCGACGGCAGCGTGCACGCCGCCGCGCGCCGCCGCGTCGCCAGCCCCGCCAGGAGATACAGTCCGCACAGAGGTAAGAACACAAGCTGTCGTCCATAGCGCATGCGCTGCGGCGCGTGTGCGGCGTGCAGTCCGACGGCAGCGTGCACGCCGCCGCGCGCCGCCGCGTCGCCAGCCCCGCCAGGAGATACAGTCCGCACAGAGGTAAGAACACAAGCTGTCGTCCATAGCGCATGCGCTGCGGCGCGTGTGCGGCGTGCAGTCCGACGGCAGCGTGCACGCCGCCGCGCGCCGCCGCGTCGCCAGCCCCGCCAGGAGATACAGTCCGCACAGAGGTAAGAACACAAGCTGTCGTCCATAGCGCATGCGCTGCGGCGCGTGTGCGGCGTGCAGTCCGACGGCAGCGTGCACGCCGCCGCGCGCCGCCGCGTCGCCAGCCCCGCCAGGAGATACAGTCCGCACAGAGGTAAGAACACAAGCTGTCGTCCATAGCGCATGCGCTGCGGCGCGTGTGCGGCGTGCAGTCCGACGGCAGCGTGCACGCCGCCGCGCGCCGCCGCGTCGCCAGCCCCGCCAGGAGATACAGTCCGCACAGAGGTAAGAACACAAGCTGTCGTCCATAGCGCATGCGCTGCGGCGCGTGTGCGGCGTGCAGTCCGACGGCAGCGTGCACGCCGCCGCGCGCCGCCGCGTCGCCAGCCCCGCCAGGAGATACAGTCCGCACAGAGGTAAGAACACAAGCTGTCGTCCATAGCGCATGCGCTGCGGCGCGTGTGCGGCGTGCAGTCCGACGGCAGCGTGCACGCCGCCGCGCGCCGCCGCGTCGCCAGCCCCGCCAGGAGATACAGTCCGCACAGAGGTAAGAACACAAGCTGTCGTCCATAGCGCATGCGCTGCGGCGCGTGTGCGGCGTGCAGTCCGACGGCAGCGTGCACGCCGCCGCGCGCCGCCGCGTCGCCAGCGCCGCCAGGAGATACAGTCCGCACAGAGGTAAGAACACAAGCTGTCGTCCTTATGTCTTGACCTAATGTTTCTCTTCCCCCTTCCCTCGATGTTACCTCTTCCCCCTTTCCTAAATGATCCTCTTCCCCGAATAACCCCGGTTCTGGAATTACCCCTTTCCCCGAATGATCCTCTTCCCCGAATAACCTCGGTTCTGGAATTACCCCTTTCCCCGAATGATCCTCTTCCCCGAATAACCCCGGTTCTGGAATTACCCCTTTCCCCGAATGATCCTCTTCCCCGAATAACCCCGGTTCTGGAATTACCCCTTTCCCCGAATGATCCTCTTCCCCGAATAACCCCGGTTCTGGAATTACCCCTTTCCCCGAATGATCCTCTTCCCCGAATAACCCCGGTTCTGGAATTACCCCTTTCCCCGAATGATCCTCTTCCCCGAATAACCCCGGTTCTGGAATTACCCCTTTCCCCGAATGTCCTCCTTGCCCCAATGTCTTCCTTCTCCCAATATCACCCTTCCCCATGGTCTTCCTTTTTCCAATGTTCATGATGATCTCTAATATTACTGTTCGTTTTTATGAAGCGCACTGTATCTGATTATCACTAATCTTTGGCTAAAACTAGTATCCTGAATCATTTCTTATACAAGGTAAAACAAATTATAGAAGGAAATATGTTACTTTTTTTTTTAATTAAGTACTTACACAAATAAAACATACAGTAATAAAGATGTTTTACCATTTCCAGGCCGTGACCATTCAGAAGATCGCAACGAAATAATCGATGTCGATCCAGAGCTCATCAAGAAAGGAATGAGAAACTTGATGCACGATGTCTGCCAGATTGAAAGAGAAAAGGTGAGCAAACTAACAAGTTATAGAAACTACATAAAATATAGGATTTTAGGTACTTAGTAAAATAATCTAGAAGGCTATAAGACAGTAGTTAGAAACGCCATATTAAATGCACTAAGAATTTTTACAAAATGATCAATGAACAAATGATCCTATCAGCAACATAATTTATTTTTCAGTTAATTAGGTACTTAAAATGTAAGGAAATTGCAAATGTAAATAAGTTTTTATTTTTATTTTAACCTATACTATCCCACTGCTGGGCAAAAGTCTCCCCCAAAGCCTTCCACTTATCCTGATCTTTGGCGACACTCCACCAATCCCTCTCCTGGGCGTCCAGATAATCCTTCCAACGTCTATTGATAATTATATATTAATTTATTCTAGGATGACTACAAATCCCAAATGAACATGCTCAAGAAACAGCTGAAGGAAGCAAACGAACAGCAAGGCAAGGGTGACAATAAGTTACAATCGGTAACAGCGAATCTTAGAAGTTTACAAGACGAGAAGGCTAAGTTACAATCCGCGTGTGGACAGAAAGACGCGCAGTTAAACGCTTTGGTGAGTTCAATGACCTTTATTTACTAATCATATACAACTGACGAAAAAGGTATCGCAATTGTTATAAGCTCTGCCTTCCGTGCTGGGGGTCGTGGGTTCAAATCACACCTAGAACAAACATTTTTGTGATGCAACACATTGATTCTTGTTCCATCTAGGTGTTGCTATACTTGCTATGTAAGTATTTAAATAAATAAAAACTAATACGTATTCTATCAGCAATCTGGTCACCAAAATGGTAGTTTATGACTAAAGCATGATGTGTGATATATCCGTAAATATTATATTTAATTTATTCTAGCTTCATAATATTCATATTCTTGGACTTTTTACATTACTTTTCTTTACTACTCGTGAAAACCTTTTATTGGCCTTATGTTTTCTATTTTGTTCTGTTTCATTCTTCATTATTTGTGCTGTTGGTTTTCCTATAAACAAATAACATAATTACAATCTCAAACTAAGCAAAATTTGTACATATGTACATATTTATGTAGTAGTGCTTTTGTATTTGCAGAATGAGTCAGTGCAAACAAAAACAGTTGAAGTTAGCAATCTGAGGGATAAGATTACTAGCTTAGAAGCCGCACTCAGCTCTGTTACAGAAGAAAAATCACAAAATGAGGTTTGTAGCTTTAAAACAAGCTATCTTTTCTACTGAATATAGCTGTACCTCTACCATGAGATGTCACAGTAAAATCGCCTGACTTTACTACAGTAGTTACGTCAATATTAGTATTACGAATTTTAGTACCCAACTATCCGCTAGAGGCGCTGTACAAATCTTCATACATTTTTTTAACTACAGACGCTAGCGAGTGTAGTGAATATAGTATAGTAAAAACTCATGGTAGAGCTACTGGACGATATCACTTACAGCGTTAAAACCGCTGATAAAACCCATTGTACCTGTAGCGCCATCTAACTCGCTACACGATAAACTACAGTCGTAGTATACGTCTACGACCAACAGATGACACAGATAAATCCTAGATCGCGCAAACGAAGTTATCACGGAGTTTGAATAAGTAATACAAATAGCTTTCATCGGTCCTCGGACCCCGAGCCAAAGGTCGCTCGGCGTGGAAGATCTTCCTTTTTCGTAGGAGATAAAATGCCTTCTAAATGTTTCTCTTATCTTATTCTATCTTGAGGAGATAGAATAAGATAAGATACCTTACCCGAAATTATTATTATGTATTTCTTTTATAATGTTTTTCTGTTTTTGGTGTTCTATAAAGTTATGCTTGTATTCTAGCTGCGATCATAATAGCTTTTATAAAATTAAGTAAATTCATATTTGATTTCAGAACAAAGGTGAAAATCTTCGCGTACAATTGGCTGAAAGAGTTCAAGAAGTTGGCCAATTGCGTGAAGCTTTAGCAGCCGCTGAAGGTACTATAAAACTCATGATTTTGATAAAACTGCTAATAAACTACCCGCAGTTGATCTTACGGTGTAAAAATCGTCTAAGTTATTCGAAAACATATCTACTAACCAAAAATTAAAATATTTTTTATTTAGATCTGCAAATATTTATTCCGGGTGTTCTGGGTATTTTATATGTATAATAAAAAATATCTATCTATGTAATGTATTGTATTAAGTAGTCAGTCTTCTAGTACCCATAACACAAGCTCTGCTTAGCTTGGGGCTAGATGAAGTTGTGTGGATTGTCCAGCATTATTTATTTATATATAAATTACTTTGTGCTTTTCCCATTTCGCAATAGTGACTAAATAATAAGTAAGAATCATTCAGTGTTTCAGACATTTGTTTCTAATTCCAGGTCGAGCGGCCAGGTTGGATGTGCGTCGCGCCCAGTTAGAAGGGGACGTCCAGAGAGCCGCTGTAGGGGCGAGGGACAGAGATCAAGCGCTAAAGGTAACAATTTTTTTTTCACTTTTACAAAATAAAATATTTTGCCTATAAGGTATTTATAAAATATCCAGATAAAGAACAAACTGATCACAAAATAAATATTTGGTATTAGTAATGGTATATGTATTTATAAAAAATTATAACCTGAGTTTGGGAACAAAACGTGATCGCAATCACAAATATACCTTATTTAATATACCTTTAATATACCTTATATTTCATCTGAAAAAAAATCGCCACAAGACCCACAAGTTTTTGTCTAAAGGTTACTAAAGTATTTATTTACTAGCTGACCCGTGCCCACTTCGTTGGGCATAATTCGACAGCTTTTTCTCCGATTCACTTTGCAAAACAGATTACCATGTGAATTTTATTTTTTTTATTTTAATTTTTCTGTTTTTTATATAACCTATGACACTCGGCAATAATGTGGCTTTCTATTGGTGAAAGAATTTTTTAAATCAGTTCTGTAGATCCCGAGATTACCCCTTATAATTTAACAAATATACAATCACACAAACTTCACTTCTTTATAATATTAGTAGAGATAGAGATATACCATATTTCATCTGGAAAAAATCGCCACAAGACCCACAAGTTTTTGTCTAAAGGTTACTAAAGTATTTATTTATGAATTAATTATTGTAATTGTAGAAACTCCAAGAGCGCTGCGAAGGCTACACCCGTACAATCGCACAACTAGAAGACCGATGCACTTCTCTCAAAGGAACCGTCGAGCAGCTTTCCGCTTCATTACAAAAAGCGGCAAGCGCTGAAAGCGAACTCAGATCCGAACTCGGCAAGGTCCAGCGACAGTTTAACGAGGCGAAGAATAACGAACACAACGCGCTTGATAAGTTGAGGCAACTGCAGAAATGCGTCTGTAAGTATCGCATTATTGTCGCCAAGATATATACTAACAGCATAATGCATTATAATGGGCGAGATACAAGTTAATGAGCATATTTTTTGATTGAGGGTCAAATGGGCAAGATGCATAATTTGGGCAAGTTATAGGATATAAAAAAAGTCGATAAAATAATTACTAATGGGCAAAATGCATTTAGGGAAATTATATCCTAGCGACAAAATACATTCTATTAAGCTAGATATATCCAACGCAAGTTACATCCTTATGAGTAAGATGCATCCTAATGGAAAATGCATTTTTATGTCTGTCTTAATAAATTGTTATGGTCAAGATGTAGGTAGGTATTCTATAGCTATCATAAAGATGCATAACTTGCCCAGGTTGCATCTTAATACATCCTGATAGGCAAGTTACATCTAATGGGCAAGATGCATTATAATGGGCAAAATGCATTCATATACATATAAGCAAGATACATCTCTATGAGCAAGACTCTTGAACACATTGGTGTCCGTAATTTAAATATCAATTATGGTAGTGAGGACCTTTGGCTCGCTTATGATGTTGTTATGAGAGTTTATTATTGGCCGATGGTCTTCCTCAGATTAAATAGATCCATTTATAACATTTTAGCAAGTTGCGAGAACGAGAGACGGGTGTTGACTGAGAAGTTGGAGAGCGCTAAGGTGGCGCTCGGCGAGATGAAGAGGATGAATGCTTCGTTGGAGGATCAAGTGCACAGACTTACTGCGCAACTCAATAATATTGAAGTGCAAAGGTGAGCAAATAAATAAGCGATATTTGTAACGCGCATAGCTAGAGCAGCTATTGATTCGTGCCACTCATAATCACGACCACTCTACTATGAGTGTCCGACTAAGAAGAAGAGTAACGCATTAGTATTTGATAATTTCAACGTCAAATTAAAAGAACGAATGGTGCGGTTAATGATGCTATGGAATTTTGTTTATCGTAGCCGAGTTCAATTCTTGGACATATTCATGGACATTTTCTTTGAGAAACAAAGTGTAATAGTTTAGCTTGTGAGAATAGATAAAAAACTTGATAATACTAACCAGCAAAGATTTTTGAAGTGAAAACTTCTTTAGCGGCGCTGGGTGGGTAAAAACTTTCAAACTCGCGTCAGGGTCACGTGACGTTGATCGAAAGCGTAAGATCGAGGGAAAGGGAGAGGAACTAGTATCTCCCACTCTTTCTACCGTGCCTGAGTGTGCTGACTCTGTTTAGGCGGCACAGGGCGCTTGCGCGAATGTGTCTGTGTCATTGTGATTGTCATTGTCATTATGACGTCTGTGGTTATATTTTTATGTGAAAACTTAGAAGTGAAAACACAACGTTAATATTGAAGTTTTCACTTCTGCCGGCACTCCCGGAGTGCTACCTTTTTTTTTTTTTTATTGTAGAATTGCATGATTAATACATTTACCCTTTGTTACGAGCAAGATTCTGAAAATGTTTCATATTTGTAAAATTATTACGTAACGTCAAACTAACGAAATCTAACGAAAAATATATCTATTTGTATAAAAAACTTTTGATATATCATATTTTTTACTTAGTTTCGGATTAAAGCGCAATTTCTGAAATGTCTGAATATTAATTACTTTTCACAGAGCCGGTTTAGAATCCCAACTCCGTATGACAACATGGGACGGCAAAGAAAGCAACTGCGATAGCGAACTCGAACGAGAGTTGCATGCACTACAACGCGACCGGTCCGAACTGAAGGCTAAGAACGACGCCTTACAGGACACTGTGAGGAAACTCGAGGCAGATCGACGGATGAGACCCTCTGTGCTGAGGTCTAAGAGTCATGATAGAACTGAGAAAAATGTTTATTATTCGGACATTGACTCGGGTAAGTCTAATTCATTTAACAGTGAGAGGAGGCAGATCCTAGATTGCATTTACAAGAATGTTCAAAAAGGGCCTATCAATGTACACGTCTTTTGACACTTATATATCTGCGATTTTGTGAGACACTAATCTAAAAGTTATCAAAAGGGGGTTTACTTCGTTAGTGACGCAAAACAAATACATATTAATCTGTTTCTATAAGTAAAATTGTAAGTAATAGATAACTCTTTATTGCATTTCACAAACAAAAACTTGAATTATTAACAATTAGCTATAATATGGCTAATTGATAATAATTAAAGTTACTATAATATGATGGGCTTTATCACTGAGAGCGATCTCTTCCAAACTACCAAAGCGAGATAACTGAGGGTAGAATGAAGAAATGTACAATTCCAGGTCCAGATTCAACGAAGGACTCAGCCCGGTACAAAGACGTTCCGTGCAAGGACAAAGGATTCGTCACAGACCTTAGTTTCCTTGAAATTGAGAACCGCGAGCTCAAGATGAAGATACGACGCCTTGAGAAAGAACTAAGTGATAAGGTAACTTATTTCTACAATTAAACTAATAGGAAGAAAATTAATAGAGGTGTACAGAACTTACAACACATTGACTTATTATAGGGTACTAAATAATATTGTCGCTTTTTTACGAAATTTCGATTGGGAGTATAAAATGATTATGAAGAGAATTTAATGAAATAAGCGAATGTTACAGGAAATTAATTGAGTAATTTGCTATCAAATAAAAGGGCTAGTAAATAACATTATGATACATTTCAAATTCAAGACAGCCGCCACCACAACTGGAGAAATACATATTTTTTCAAACTTCCCACAATATGTGTATCAAATAAAAAAATCACTATAATTTATGACGAATATAAAAGTTGGGGGTATTTTTAAATGTATTCTTGTTATTATTTATAGGAAGCAGAACTAGCGCTAACTCGAACCCGCTACCTGTCGGATCTATCGACGGAGAAGTGTTCGGGCGACGGCGAGCGGTATCGCCAGGCGGCTTTACAAGCTGAACGCTTACTGGAGGCAAGGGACGCGAGCTATCGACACCAGATTATGCGCTTAGAGAACCAGGTAACATATTTATTTATTCTTCTTATCGTGTCGATGCTACAACTGTATTTTGTTGTAGCATCGTGTTGGAAAGATTAGCCAGACTAGACACTGCTTTACCGTGCCTAGTTGTTACCGGTGTGCGCCACGAGGAGGCCCTTTCCAAGCATTTATTTATTTATATACATATACTTAGGGCTCCGTACCTAATGGGTAAAACGGGACCCTATAAGACTTCGCTGTCCGTCTATCTAGAACAGGGGTCACCAAATGGCGGATCGCGGTCCGCATACGGACCGCCGACCCATTGTATGCAGACCGAAAAAATAAATGCCCCGCAGTATATTTGTTGACGTTAATCCGAAAAATTCCGGCCGAAGTAACGAGTAATGTCAATAGTTTTCACCAATTCCACTGCAAACTTCAAACAGATAATCAACAATGAAAAATTACATTTTTCTCATTGATATGTAAATAATAATACCTTTGTAGTTTCCGTAATAATTACCTTTGTTCAATTTTTTTTATTTGGACCCCTAGCTAAACTAATTGGTGACCCCTGGGCTTGATGATGTTGTGTGGATTGTCCAGCATTATTTATTTTGATATCTGAATGTTTTTTTTATTTGGACTTCGAGCTAAACTAATTGGTGACCCCTGGGCTAGATGATGTTGTGTGGATTGTCCAGCATTATTTTATTTTGATATCAGAATGTTTTTTTTATTTGGACCCCTAGCTCAACTAATTGGTGACCCCTGGGCTTGATGTTGTGTGGATTGTCCAGCATTATTTTATTTTGATATCTGAATGTTATTCTATTTTATGTTTATGTATGTACACAATCCTACCTCTATAGTCACCTCTCCCTAGCCTCAAAGGTTTGCTGGAAGAGAACTCTTCTTAGGGTTAAGCTCGCCTTTGTACATGTCATCTATTTCTGTCGTGTGTATGTCTTATTTTGTGTACAATAAAGAATAAAGAAAATAATATAGAATGTTTGTTGTCAGGCGTCTCAGCTCCGCGGCCAGCTGTCAGCGGAGATCCGGCGGCGCCAAGCGTATGTGTCGCGCAGCGGACGCGCCGCTCGCGACATGCAACGACTCAGATCTGCGCTGGGAGACTCTTTGCGCACCGTCTCACAGGTAATATACAAACATTTTAGTCGTTAAAGGAAGGAACAGGTAACATCTATATATATAAAAATGAAACCCGTTGTTTTGTCACGACATAGCATGAAAACGGAAAAAAAATCAAGAAAATCTCTCAGAAAAAAAAAATCTCTCTAAGGCGGTACAAAGTTCGCCGGGACAGCTAGTACAACATTAAATTGATTAAAATTGACAACAAATAACATTGATTAGAATTTTTCAAAAGAAAATCCGTCTATACTTTCGAAAGGCGTTACAGCTCAGTTGGTAGTAGCTCTGCTTTCCGTGCTTTGGGTCGTGGGTTCGATTCCCACCTAGGGCAAATGTTTGTGTGATGAACATAAATATTTGTTCTGTAACTGGGTGTTAACATGTATGCTATGTATGTATTTACAAAAAAAAATGTATATAAGTATTCTATCAGCAATGCTACAAGCGAGTACAAACTATGCTTAGTTTGCGACTAGAGTGTGATGTGAGAATTGTCCGTAAATATATATTTATTATTCCTAAAAAGAAACATATATTTTAATTCGATTATTATTACTAAAATGTTATACTTTGAATAATAATAAGGTATTTGTTCTCCTGTTAGCATTAATTCAGATTAATCATAATTATCCTGAAGGCTGACGTCATTAATATGATGATGAGGAGCAAACGTATTTTCCTGAATCCGAGTGATTTATTGTTTTATTTATTCAATAAACCTTTTAAATATTCTAGAACAAAGGAAACGGGTTCGTTTTAACCTCGGAACTAAATACTTTTTTTAGCGTTATGTTTTGGAGCATATGCTCAATATCTTCAAAAATTAATTGTATTATTCTGAGCTATACTGTAAAGTTTCATTGAAATCCATTCAGTAGTTTTAGTGTGAAAGAGTAACAAACATTCATTCACACATCTATCTATACAAAATTTCGCGTTTATAATATTAGTGATTTGACAAATTTTTACCAATCTAAGACACAAAAAAACAGCAATCGTAACCGCGAACCAAAAGCAAAAAGTACCCCTAACGCCGATGGATCGATGACATTGTTAAGATAGTGGGAAGTCAGTGAGTACAGAAGATATAGAAAATATTTTCACAGAAGTACTTTTGATATTTACTTCGCAAAACGTTAAAGAATCAATAACGCCTAATAGAGTTACACTGCGTTGCAACACAGTATCTTCACTTAACTGCGGCCGCGCAATGTATACCAAATGAAAGTATAAGCTTTGTAAATCAAACGTTAAGAGTATGACTACTACGGTGTTTCATCATTTACGTTATACCTACTAGGTATAACGATATAAACACATCTACTCACGTACATAGTTTTGTGGCGATGTCCACTCATTCATTTTCCTTCTCTTGACATGGTAAATGACGCTCTACATCAATGCTGACAAAAACCCATACATAAACATACATTAGGTTTTTTTGTAAGTACATAAATCCGATTGTCCACCTGATGTTGTGCGGTAACAGCCTATACCTATATAACTCTGTATTGTTATAGGTACTGTACCTACTTGTATTTGCCCTTAGATATTCATCGCTCTGGGTTCTGAGACAAAGGTGTTCTGAGGTTTCTGTAAGTCTGATGTATCTAAAGGTTGCGGGTTCGATTCTAGCCTTGGGATAAATGTTTGTACGATCTGCAAATATTTATTCCGGGTGTTCTGGGTATTTTATATGTATAATAAAAACATCTATCTATGTAATGTATTGTATTAAGTATGTCAGTCTTCTAGTGCCCATAACACAAGCTCTGCTTGGGGCTAGAGGTGTTGTGTGGATTGTCCAGCATTATTTATTTATTTATTATTTATCTGTTATTGTCCTGGAACCCTTATAAAGCGGCATACAGCACTGGTTGCATTACTGCTTGGCAGCAGAAGTACCTACTTCTCGGACGAGCTCTTTTACAAAATGCTTTACTAACTGTAGGTACCTACTATAAAACCTGCCATGCTTCTGGAAGATATGTGGTTCCGTTTCGTTGATTATTATCCAGTCGCCTAAATTATGGATTAGAATTAAAATATTCAATCTACACTCGGCTCGCCTGATAACCAAATTTAGTGATGTTCGGCATAGTTCGACTACGCCCACTTAGTATCCACCTACATACCCAATTAGACTCAACATGAACGCGATAAAATGGGAACTGACCGAAGATTTGACCCCAAATTAGGTTTCACTGTCCAGAGCTAGACATTAATTTTAATCATTCTTCTCGACACTATAATATTATATCTAAAGATTAAGCCATTGTTATGTAGATAATGTAGGTACTGCCCACGCACCATGTTTTTAATTATTATTTTCCATGAGGCTTTTTAAGAATTCCAGCCAGTCAGATAGGCGTCTCAGCTGATATGGCTTCCATGCTCTAGGTCGTGGCTTCGATTCCTACCAGATCAATTACTTGTGTGATTACAATAATCATTATTGAATAATGTATGTTCTCTGTCTCAGTTTGGAACTATTCAGTTTTTTACAGAAACCTATTCATTTAAATATTCAAACCATATTTAAAGTTTGTTTTGATCAACAGGACCCAGCTCTTGACTCGTACACCTTGGAGCACGAAGCGAGGAAACTGGACAGCACCCTGACCCACAGTCTTCCACCGCTCAACGACAGCTACGACTCTTCCAAATAAACCCATCAGTCCAACTGCATACAACCAATGTCTCCACAATTCGCAGCAATCATTAGATATAGTTAGGGCGAGGATGCACTAGCTAGGCAACTTTCAGCTGTCAATTTAAATTGACGGCGCCAATTTACTGTAATTACTGTTCTTCCGTTACTTGGCGGACCTGCAGTTTGACGAAGTGATTTAGTTCATGTATTGTTTGTTTTGTACAGCTCTTTCAGCCAAGTATATCCATGCCCTTCGCTTAGAAGTTAAAAATTGACATCAATTCCGCGTTTAGTTCTAGATTACCGGTTTTTCTTTGACCTTGTTTTTAATTATCGGTAACTAGGCTTTCTCTAACAGCCGTGTTTATTTCACATCTTTAGAGCAAATTTCACTGACTTCCTTTAATTTATGTTACGACATTACCAGAACGTGATTATGATTAATGGTGAACATATAGGTCATCGGCATACTTGGAGAAGGAATTTCAAATAAAGCTCTTTATAGTGTTGTGTCCCAGATAGGTACTTAGTTCTTTATGAAGGTTGTTTGGCAGACTGACAGTCTGTGCGTCTAGTTTTAATGTATTTTCAAGGACAGGTCAATATGTTTTTTAAATGAAATGTTTATTGAGCGAATATCGGTCTCGGTGAAAGGGCTTATACAAACCCTGCGGTCTCTAGTCATGATGTAATTTGGATTTATTGATTGTGTATTTGAATTGTACTTGAAATTGATTCCATGTACTTTTGCTATCAATTTGTAAAAATAAGGCAAATAGTGTCAAGGTTCGATAAAACGTAGGTCTTTAGCGATTAAGTTGGCAAAGTAAAATGGTAATTTTAGTGTTATTCGAAATAAATAAGTAGGCTTGGTGTACTGCGTAGGTAGTGTTGGAAAACGAACAAAGCACAGTATTGAATAACTAAGTATCTTTAGACTCGGGATATTCTATAAGGCAATGAACTGCTCAAATGTATCACTATTTCTATAGTAGAATGGCACGAGTAGTAGGAAACGTGGATTTGTCACTAAATAGCAATGATTTGTTTGATAATATTTGAGTCATGGTTTCTCAGGCCGATGATTCACTAGTAGTATAAACTGTCGGCTCTAAGGTCATCCGGAAGTTATTGTCTTTCGTTTTTGCGTGAGTCAGTTTTTTTGATCTGGGTTATAGGTAGACTACCTATTTATAACGTTTATAAAATTGAAATGATAAATATCATGACGATTGACTAGTTTCAATTGTGGTAAGACGGAGACCGAATTGTCTCTAGTTAGACTTGCACTTGACCTAATTTAAATCCAACAAATCATTGAGGAAAATAATATAACTTTATTCATATACTTACCTATAAGACAAGACGTCACTATATTAATAGCGTCACATGTAATTTTATTATTAATATTATTCACAGCATAAATTGTAGAAATAATTAATATGCAATTATTATTTGACGACATTAGTGTTGTTTTAGTCACCAGTCACCATCACCACTAGTCATTAGAATAACAAGATCCGTCCATTTTTGAAAAGTTGGAACTTTTTGAATAATTATTAGATTAAGATGTATTTGGAACCACATTTTCCGCCTTATTTTTGAAATATTTTATGTATAATATTTATTTTATTTTAATTTATGCAGTAGGTATATTTTATGATTGCGTAAGTTTGAAACTAGTCATTTGGTACGACCATCACGATACATAAGGTAAACTCTATCACGATATCGCCTCCTATATAAAATTTACCATCGGAGTTCTGTCAAAAATGTACTCGCATAATGCATGCAGCACAGGACAAATAGAACAAAAATAGATCATTTTACAATGTTGACGAAGCTGCAAGTGCAAGTCACGGCCACAGCAGGCATCAACAAAGCGCACACCCTGTACAATGACCCCATAAAAAGTAAAGATAAGGGGAGGACATCAGCAACACAGTTGCTAGATAAAAATTGTCCACGCTCATTATCAAGTCTGTCATTACGCGCCACTTTTACCCCAGAGTTCAATTGTATGTAGATTAAATCACTCTCCCACAAGCTTTCAACGTCCTATTCACTAGTCACAATTAAATAGTTTTTTTAAAGCCAACACGCCTCATAGTGAGCTCGATCTATGCGTTAGACCTTGTTACACATCATGGGGTGTGTCTTTATGAAAGTTAGTTACCCGACACTTGTTTTGCATCAAAGATTAGATGGCTTACTTATCATGTTACTTAGATGCTAAGGCGTATTGTGTTCATTTCCATTGGACTGTGTCAATTCTTATGTTACTAGAATGTCGACATACGCCCGCCACGTCACACTGCCAGTGTTTTTATCATGTTTTACCTATTGTAATGTTCTATCAGTATTGTATTTATTAAATGAAACACATTTTATGTACGTTTTTTACACATCAATAAAATAGTTGTAGAATGTGCGCTGTCGTTTCAATTAATTGAATTCTATTAAAATACCGAGGCAATTGAAGTTTATTTGATTGTCGGTGGGGCAGGGGCAGGGGACTTGGGACTTGGGACATGGGGGAGGTTGCGACGACGCACGCGACGCGCGAGCGTGAGTCAGCGTCGCGTCGCGCGCGCCGACCTCGATAATAAAGTAACTGACATCACGGGAGCGAGCTCAACATGGAAACCAAAAACATACCCCAATATCATCTTATTTAAAATTGGTTTTTATTGATAATTTGCAAAAGAAAATGATTAATTAGATATTATTGTACATGTCGATAATTGATTCAGAAGATAAAAATATACATTCTTACTTTGCACAATATAAAAAATATAATCCAACTCAGATCAAAGTTATTAATTACCAATATCCTTGTGCAGTAATCCTTAAAAGTTAACATAAATGATCAGTAGAAACATCTAATCCCGTAACAATATTTTGAACACCTATATAACTATTTTACTTTCAACAAGGGTCTAAGTAGCGAAACATAGGTTGTTAAATTTATCATTAACTAGTTGGCCAGTAATGATAAAAATTTATTCATTTACAATAACAATATTTTTTTAAAGACTTTTACTTCACCAATTAGGGTTTATTAGTCCACAGTGAATGGCACCCGTGAGACAACAAGACAGGGCACTGGACACAACGTTGAGACTACAGTAAGGTGCATTACCTAAGGCTCACTAAGAATATTATAAGATATTCTAAACGGTGTCACATTAACCTTCCGTTGATACATTTTAATTACATAACAAGACAATAATATATCTGAAAAAATTTAATGTTTCCTTAATTTAAGTTTACCCACTGGTTCAGGCCTACTGGCACATTCCTAGGTCTCAGAGCCTAGCCCGCTATACAACTCTCTTCCTGTTGTTTAGCACTATGGGCTCCCTAATCATATTAGATTAATAATACTAAAGAAAAATATTATCATGTCAGGTGCAGACAGTGTGACACTTCCATTGGTAAATAGGCACATGTTGGTAAATATATTTATACTCTTTCATTACAGGTCTGTAAAGAACACAATTTTAAGGACATTTACAATGGCATTGATAAGATTATTTTCATGGCAAACCCAAAAGCATTTTCCTGTTAATTAATTGACAGAGAACTGTCTGTACCTAACATAGTTATACAAATAAACATGCCCTATGTCACATTATTGTGAACGAGAATCAAATGAAAGGGAGTGTATGGGAATAGTATGCATAACAAGAATAAACAAAGCTTCAAAATTGGAATGAGTAAATGGTTAGTATTGTCTTTAGGAATGATGTACACTCTCCCCATACACTCCAGATAATAACATTTTGTTGTATAAGTATAGTATAGTGGATACTATACACTTTTATAATAACAATTACTTCTGATATAATCAGCATCTAATTACTATTAAAATGCATAGTTCGAAAGTGAATTGGCATGGAAATAAGTCAGTAATTGAAGAGAAACAGGAATCAACTTCATAATCATGGGAACAGAGAAATAATGAATCTTTAGAGTTACAACTTTACAGAAAAGTGTTAGCAAAATACAAGTGGGCACAGACAGACATGGCCGCACTCACGAGAGCTCCCCGCAGTAGCCGGCACCGCGGTGCCCAGCAAATGCACTTTCTCGAAATGCTACAGGTATTTTATCATCAAGCAACAATGCTCAACACCCGACCTAATTAACTTTGGGAACAGTCGAGAGCCAAATCCGGGAATGAGAAGTCTTTCAAAATTATGAAATATTTAATACCTACATGCTTGAGGCTCGTTGTGCACTTACAGGATACAACAAGGTCTAGATCGTTTTATTATTGATACTTCTTTCTTGGGGGATTTTTTGTTGATTTGTCGCACTAAGTCATAGAATACGTCGTTTACATGTATTTTAGCCTTCGCCGAGGTCTCCATGAAGGCGCAGTTAAAGTGGCGCGCGAAGTTGGCACCCAACTCTTTGCCGACGACGCGCTCGGCCTCCAGATCGGTCTTGTTGCCGACCAGCACCATGGGCACGTCGTCTTTATCCTTCACCCGCAGGATCTGTTCCCGCAAGTCCTGCAGGTCATTGAACGTCGACTGTGCTGTGATTGAATAAACTAATACGAAACCTTGGCCGTTCTTCATGTACAAATCTCTCATCGCTGTGAACTGCTCCGTGCCTGCCGTGTCCAGAATCTCGAGCATGCATTGTTGCCCATCCACTTCCACCTGTTTTCGATAGCTGTCCTCTATGGTGGGGTCGTATTTCTCCACAAAGATGCCTTGTACGAATTGCACTGTCAGAGCGGACTTTCCCACGCCTCCACTGCCTAGCACGACTATTTTATATTCACGCATTTTTGCCTATGTGATTTATGTAGTACACTCGTGTTAACGTGGTATTTTAGTGATAAAATGCACATGAAATATTTAGATATTTGCAAAAAAAACCTTTACAAGTCAAACCGCCATGACACCATTTAGCAGGGCGAGGCGATAGCGATGGCCGACCGAGCTGAACGAATGAAACTGAATCGGCCAATGATGATTGGGTGATGGGCTTTGACGTTTATAAGTTTATGGACCGGTTGCCTTGCTTATGGTTGAATCAGTAGTGAAGTGAAGAAGAAAAATGTATGACACCAAACTTAAATTAATAACAGTATGTGGGTAAACTTTGCTTTGATTATAAACAAATAATAGAATAAAAATAGTTTTCGAGATTTTGAAACTATAAGTGATTCACAAACGAACTTAGGACAATTACAGGATAAGATAGTAAGCTGAAATGTATAGGTACTATGATTTAGAACTGTCAAAGAAATTTGTCGATAAATATATTGCCTATTAAAGAACAATGTAAAGTTTTTTTTATTTCCGCTGTATGTACCTACTCAATATTAAATTTAAAAGCTTATACATCGGTAATTAGTAATATGATTTTACTAATAGGTAATACCCAATTATAAAGACTAATTTATATAGGTATTATACGCGTTGATTTTTTTATCAGTTAAATGATTTGATATTAAAGAATAATCGATGTCGATATTTTGCGTTTCATCGACTAACAACAACAGCTGGATACTCTGTCATTGGTTTTTGATAAGATAGTATCGTAGTACAAACTTCGCTGTGCATGAGCTAGGTATTTTTTTCTTAAAACAATTAATAATAATGAGACAAATACATGACTCACTGGATGTACTTTGTATTCTAAGAACAATCTAAAAAAACCTCTAAATAGATTTTTTATCCTGGCAATAACTGTAGGAGATACCAAAGTATATTACAATGTACTCTGTGGATAGGTACCAACTACAATGCCACGTCGTTCAGTACGAAATGATAGATGGCGCTTTTATAAATTCAAATTTGAAAAACGAACGATTCGAATTATTGTATCGTTAGCAAATATAGGTACGCTAGAATTAGCCCTAAAGCGTTTGATTTATTTAAAAATAAACTAGACACATCACACTCTATTCCCAAACTAAGCAAAGTAGTACAAGACTATGGAAACTACTTAGGTACCTACTTGAACTGCTGATAGAATACTTAATTTAAATACATATTGTAAATACATACATAGAATACATAGTAACACTCAGACACAGAATAAATATTTACTTACTTACTTATGTTCATCATACAAACATTAGCTCTGGGTGTGAATCGAACCCACGACCCACATCATGGAAGGCAGAGCCAACCAACTGAGCTGAGACGCCTGTCAAATATTTATTTTAATATATTTACATAAATAGTTCTTTAGCTGCAAAGAACCTACGGATTTTCTGGTTAATTGCAGGTGAATTTTGTTAGGTAGGTACCTTCGTTCCAACCCTTAGGACCCAAAGGTATAATTTAAAGTCCAAATAGCTAATCCACTTTAAAGTTATTACTCCACTAATTACCTGGGAATCCAATTATTGCAGTGAGCCAGCGGATTTACGAGAACCAAGACAGCCGCTAATGAGTGTGAATAGGTGCGCTAACAGCTGGAAACAAATAATAGGTAGGTACCCTCTTAGGGTCAGGTTAAGCCTCAAAGATTAATTACTATTTCTACAAAATAATTCATTATTAAGTTAATCTTTATGAACGAACACATAAAATACAAACAGATTTAAATCTAAGTGTTTCCATGTTATGGTGTCCCATAATAAGTATAGGAAAACAATGTTTTGTCAGAAAACCAAGGTGTTCGACATAGCTCAAAGAATAAGCAAGTTGAAGTGGCAGTGGGCCGGCCATATTTGTCGAAGAACCGACACCCGTTGGAGCAAACGGATACTGGACTGGAGTGGAGACCGCGTTTAGGCAAGCGTAGTGTAGGACGCCCTCCGGCGAGATGGAGCGACGATCTGCGGAGTGTAGCTGGCAAACGCTGGATGAGAAGAGCCGAAGACCGGGATCAGTGGCGCGACTTGGGAGATACCTACGTCCAGCAGTGGTTGATGATGATGATGATAAATAATAAATAATGCTGGAAAATCCACACAACATCATCTAGCCCCAAGCTAAGCAGAGCTTATGTTATGGGTAGGTACTAGAAGACTGGACATACTTTATACAATACATTACATAAGTAGATAGATTTTTTTATTATAAGTACTTAAAAAATACCCAGAACATAAGAATGATGATAATATGCAAATAATTAAAACTCAACTAAACTAAGTATACCTATCTACTAATGCCATAATTGTAATGTAGGTCTCTGGCATATAATTTTTAATGTATAATCGTAACCTTTTTAACTATTAAATATCATGACAGTGCGCGAGCGTGATATAAAGTAATTAAACAACTCGTAGTTATCCAACTACCGTGATTATATGAATGTACATAGGTGTGCCACAATATCATAACCAGGGGGCTGACCACGAATATATGTGGCAATCGTAAACGTAACGTGTTTGAGATACAATGCGCGCTAACGCTGTAACGTGCGACAGTAAAGCTGATGTTGACGCGCAGTGTATCTCAAATATGTCACTGTTTCGATACGATTATTACGATAGTCGCATTTATTCGTGCTCACCCCCCTTGGATCAGGTTTTAGGGGCAACCTTATGGGATAAGGATCTTGGTATAAAGTTACAGAGGTTAGCTCACTCTACTTTAAACTTGAAAGGGTCTTATAAGCTTATTGACAAAACCTCTTTTTCTATACTGTTCTGATTTTTTAGATGCAGAAAAAGGTTTGAACCATAAATATTTTACACAGATTAGAATCCCATACCCCGGTATATTTTCTTAGACGAACATAATTCTATACTTAATAAAAATGGCACCTAATTGGTTGGTAGGATATGTCCGTATTTCTTACTACAATCCTATTATTTTATACACCGCAACGTTGTAGCCAATTTGAATGAAATGTGAATATATTAATATAATATATATATTATAGCTCGTAAACATGTATGTATTCTATGTATGAATTTTCCAAAAAAAAGATATTAGTATAAGTAAGAATTATATCAGCAATCTTGTTTCTATAGTAAAAGATTTGATTAGATAAGGACTAGCGCGATGTGTGATATGTCCATGAATATTAAATATAACTAATAAAATAACGGATAAAACAGGCTACTTTCCTAAATAAACGCGGATGCGATAGAAAGGTAGTGAATAAATATAATTCATATTTAATTCACTTAATAACCTCCTCGCTACAACCCTGAATAGAGGTGCGCCGGGTTACAACCTCATTCTATCATGTCTATGAGGTATCATGTTTGCGCTCTAGATTCATGAACGCAGCTTTTGCTTAGCAAACATGAAAGATAAATTAATTAGTTAGGAAATATAATTTGAAAGGCGAAGGTTAGGTTATAGCAAACCTACCTCTATAGTCACCTCTCCCTAGCCTCAAAGGTGTAACTTATTATACGATATACATTGCAAGTTTTTTTATTATACAAGAACAATTCCAAAAGAGTTACAAAATACAAAAAGGTACGATACAAAATGTTTAATTTCAGTAACGTAATTTACGTACTTACTAAAAACTCCTTTTGGGTATGTAATACTGTATTGGATCGTGATACTGGAATGGAGACCGCGTTTAGGAAAGCGTAGTGTAGGACGCCCTCCGGCGAGATGGAGCGACGATCTGCGGAGTGTAGCTGGCAAACACTGGATGAGAGGAGCCGAAGACCGGGCTCAGTGGCGCGTCTTGGGAGAGACCTACGTCCAGCAGTGGACTAACATAGGTCGATGATGATGATGATGATGATGATTAAGAGATACCTAATAGTTACAATGCTAAATAACTTATCTAAGTAAAGATTACCTGCGGCAGGCACATCAAAGGCGGCGTTTTACGAAATAATCCCGCACTTTATATACAGGGCCAAGTCACACGCCTCAGGGAAGTAATTCGAGGTAACCCTTACTTTACCGACTAAGTATGAGACCCTACCGTAAAATCTCTTACATTTTTAACCGGCTTTAAAAAAAGAGGAGGTGCTCAATTTAGTATGTTTTTTTTGTATGTTTGTAACACGATTTCTCCGCCAAGTTGAGCAGTGCGGTCAACTTGACAAAGGTCTGAATAATGTAGGTTTCTGTAACATAGTCATAGTTATTCCAGAAAACAAAATTACACTGTATGCGGAAATATTCAAAATACAGAAATCATAAAATACAAATGTCAGAAAATAATAATTAAAATTAAAATAAGAATCCATAAAATATAAAAACACAATGTCCAAAAGAGATAATACTTATTAATTACATACATTCATATTTCAAAGCTCCTCGAGCGAGTACAAACATTTATCTAAGAGGTAAGTCTTCAGGTACTTTTTAAGTAGTGGTAAGTGGTTTTTAAGTAGTGGCATATGTTAAAAATAATCTAAGTATAAGAATAAGAATAAGAATAAGAATCATTTATTGTAAAACTGTGTATAAAGATCTTAAAGTAAGTTTATATGTTTCAACAGCCTACCCATTAAGGGCGTACAATATTATTTTACTTAAATTTAGGGACTTAGGTATAATTATTATTTTCGAGTAACATTAAAATATTATTTTATTATCACTATAATCTAATTACAGCCCAAAACTTAAAAATTAACACTGAGTATCATAATATTCTTCTAAATTATAATGTTCTTTATTCACAAGCCATTTTTTTAATCTATACTTAAATATGTTTCCGTTTAGTTCTTTTAAATCTGTTGGTAAATTGTTAAATATTTTTATAGCTGTATAATAAGTACTTTTGTAGAAAGTTGAGTTATTTATTTGTGGAATACAAATATTATATTTGTGCTTATTGCGTAGAGATTCAGATCGACTAGATTTTGTGCTAAAGTATGATGAATTATTTTTAACAAAAAGACAAATTTCTAAAATAAATATCCCTGTTAAAGTGAGTATATTATTTTCTTTAAAAATTGTTCGAAGAGAATCAGTATTTTCTAATTTATATATAGCCCTAACACATTTTTTTTGCATAATAAAAACAGAATTTACATTTACTGAATTTCCCCAGAATATTACCCCATAACACAAGTGAGGAAACACATGACCATAATATGTATTTTTTGCTATTGACGTAGAGGAGACATGACTAAGCGTAGAGATTGCATAGCAATATTTTGAAATTTTTTGATTTATTTTAGTGATATGAGATTTCCAGTTTAGGTTAGTGTCAATTTTAATACCAAGAAAGTTAATTTCATCTACTTCGTCAACAGCTTTATTATTGTGAAGAATGTTTAGATTTAATGAAGGTGTTCTGTAATGTTTAAACCTTAATAGTTTCGTTTTATCAATATTTACCTTGAGATTAATTGAATCTAACCAGTTCACTATGATTTTAAGAGTATTGTTGATTTCATTTTCAAATTGGTTTATATTATTATTTTCGTGAGGTATAAAGATCGTAGCGTCATCTGCAAACATAACACAGATATGTTTAGTTATTTGTGGAAGATTATTTATATATATGAGAAACAATAGAGGGCCAAGTACACTACCTTGTGGTACACCAAGCCATGTTTTTTCAAACCCTGATTCTATGCGTTCGATTGATTTATTATTTCTGTTATATGTTTCTATTATAGTTGATTGACTTCTATCAGTTAAGTATGATTTCATTAAAGATAATGCCGTTCCTCTTATTCCTATTTCTTCTAGCTTATCAAGCAGAATGTCATGGACTACGCAGTCAAAAGCTTTGGATAAGTCTAAGAACAATGCTACTCCTGGTTTATTGTTATTTATTTCTTCCCATACCTGTCGCAAGGTTTTAAAGATTGCAAGTGTTGTATTTTTTCCTTTTTGAAATCCGAATTGATTTGGGTTTATAACATTGTTAGATTCAAAAAATGAAAACAATCTGTTATAAATAGCTTTTTCAAAAATTTTAGAAATACTCGGAAGAATAGCTATTGGCCTGTAATGGGCCATGTCATTTTTTGTACCTTTTTTATGTAGGGGCTTTATAAGTGCTTTTTTTAAGTCGGAGGGAAAACACCCATGTTCAAAGGATAGATTAATAATGTAAACTAAAGGATGAACTAAAATTTCAATATTGTTTTTTATTACTTGAATAGGTATTTCATCAAATCCTGAACTTTTTGTATTTTTTAAGTTTTTTACTATGATAATGATTTCATCGCTACTAACTGGGTTTAGAAATATACTACTGCAGCTGTTATTTACTGTATTATAATGTTTGTATATATTAGATTGTTCGTTTTTATTTATATTAATAAAAAAATTATTAAAAGTCTTTGCTATATCAAGAGGTTTAGTTATTTTAAGGTTTTTTATTTTAATATTTTCTATAGTAGATTTTATACTATTGTTGCTACTAGTATATTGTTTGATTATTCCCCATGTTGCTTTGGATTTATTTGTACTATTTTTTATATAATTTATATTAGATATTTTTTTAGATACTCTTATAACTTTTTTCAAGTTTTTACAATATTTACTATATAAATCACATTTTGTAGGATTATTATCTTTTATGCACTGTAAGTACATTTCTCGCTTTTTTTTACTAGAGTTAACTATACCTTTCGATTTCCAGTTAACTTTCTTTTTGAATGTTATTTTATACCTTTCAAGTGGTATGCAAAGTTTATATATTAAAGTTAATAATTCTATGAATTTTTTATATGCTGTTTCAGGGTCACTTTCACAATAAACTTCAGAGAAACTTAGTTGTGATAAGTATTTGTTGAATAAATCTATATGCAAGTCAATATTTCGCCTAGTATCATACCAGAATCTTTCTATATAACTTATACTAGTAGGAACACTTATTATTTGAGCAGTATGATCAGATATACCTAAATTTAGTATTTCTACATGATAGTTTTTAATGTTTGTTAATATATTGTCAATACATGTTTCTGAGTGAGAAGTAATTCTCGTTGGTACATGCACCGTAGGATGCATGTAAAATAATTTTAGAGTATTTTTAAATAGTTCACTTTTTTTACAATTTACAAGGAGATCTATATTAAAGTCTCCACATATAATAACTTTTTTACTTTTGTTTTTTATTCTTACAGCAAGTTTATGTAATAAACATTCCAAAGATTTTAAAAACAGTTCAAAACTACTATTGGGTGTACGATAAAGAGATACTATAATATAATTTATTTCAGTCAAAATTATTCCACAGCATTCAAAATGCTGTTCTATAGACATGTCTGAGATCCAATCTAATTTCTTAAAATTAATTAAATGCTTGGCATATATACTAACTCCACCTCCCACTCTGAATCTAGATTTATTTTTCCTAGAATAATTACCTGCTTTAACATATCCATCAATTTTTATAAGATTAACTTCATCATCTTTTAAAAGAGTTTCATCAATACAAAGAATATCTATTTTTCTAGAGTTAGTAAATAATTCTAGTTGATCTACTTTTGAACGGATTCCTTGAACATTAAGGTGCATTATGCTAATTTTGTTTTCTTTACTATGTTTAACGAAAAAGCTGTTTTGGAGTCAACTCTCCTGTGTTCAACACCAATTTTCTGAATTGATCCTTTTTTTCAAAATAAAACGGAATTGTTCCAGGTTTAGGTTTATTACTCTGATTTATTTCTATTTGTATTTTTTCATTTGTAATTTTTGTTTGAATGGTTTTTTTCATTTGATTAAAATAAAAGGGTATAGTACCTTTTTTCAATTGTTTATTTTCTATTCCGTTTTTTGTGTTTGAAGTATTTCCAGTATTTTTATTCATTTTTGTTATGTTTTTACCTAGAAAGCAGTTCGTATAATCCTGAGTGTTTATAAAATCATTTATCTTATTTAAAGTAAGGTGTGAAGAATGAGTTTTATTAAATGTTTTGCAACCTGGTAAATAGTAGCAGTTGCTTAAGTACTTAAGTTATACAAAAACAATCATGATATAACCATATTTTAAGCTTAAATTAAAAAAAAATATATATCTTTTGTATATCTATAATTGAGTATAGTTATATGCGCGAATCTATCTTCTTGGTACTTGTGTATTTCAATGGTATCTGCGTCGTTGGTCCCTGCGGTTGATGCTTTTGCTATTGGTTTACCGTCTGAATTTTGAAATACTTACTGCTATTCTACCAATACCAACCAATAATTCAGTAAAACTAATAACACCTTAAAAAAAAGCTACGTAGAAGCTACGACTCTACAAACTACAAATTGCTACGTGTCGTCGTAGCGGACTTCTACGGCACGTTCTGTGTTGCCGTATCAATTTTTCCCGACTTTATCGTTCTTCTAGTCGAAGTTAAATTGATCATTCAAAAGTCGTATAATAGTGTAGAAGGTTTGAAGCGTGCCCGGACCTTGAGAGGGAGCCAATGAAATCGCAAATTCTTTTTGCACGTCCCGTATTGCTTCTATTCAAATAATTCAGCTCAGCATTTCGTTTCGTCGCGTACAATTGCCAACTAAAAATTCTTATGCACACATTTTTTAAAATTGAAGCTGCATTTTTATTTCGTAAAAGTCTTGCAAGTGTGCTTTTATTTTAGTACGGCTGGTTATTTGTTCGAACAGTTAAATATACCAATACTGGCAACACTAAGGTGTTACCAAGGGACGTATAGCGATATTTACCTATATTGTTATAACATCAGAAAACCCTGTGATGTAATAACAGTAAAATTTAAAAATAAATTGGGAGTATGCTAAATAAATAGTAACAAGAGCATATTAAAGCGTAAAACCTACTATTATGCATTTAAAGAGATGACCAACTTATTATTTCAAAACCAACGTGACCATCATTTCAGATCCTGTCACTTACCTAACAAAGTTTCGGAATTCAGACCACGACCGTCCTTACGTACCTACACGCATACATGCGACGTTATATCAAATGTCCTTTTCAAATATGAATACCTACAGATGCCGACAAAAGTAGCTGAGCGTGAAGGATGTAAGCGAAATTCTCGTCTTTGGGTTTAATATGAAAAGTGGTCGAGAAAACCATATCCATGAAAAAGGATTATCGTTTTTTGAAATACTTAGAAAACCTTTTTCTACTAATGGTAAAATATAACTTAGTAACCAAAACCTGGTAAAAAATACCTCTGTTTTTAAACTACGTAAACGTCCTTATCTATAGAGGCATGGGTGAAAATTGGTACCTTGTAAAAATTGTATACTTAACCATAAAAAATCATGGTTGGTAAAAATGTATAAAATATTGAAAATTTTAAAGTTTCGTTTAGTACCAATCAACATTCCGGAAGAGATCGTTCTTAGCGATAAGACCGACCAATGTTTTACATTTCTTTCTTGTATTTTTTCTTTATGTGTACAAAATATTTTTATTTTATCTCGGTTGCGATAGCAGCGGTACACCTTACAAACTATAATGACTTGTCTGCGAGCTTCTCGTTATGCTATGAGTATTTAACCCTACTACTACTAGACTTCTTTTTTTTTTAACCTATTGTGTCCACTGCAGGGCAAAGGTCTCCCTAAACTCCTCCTCTCGATCGCCTGAGACTTCTAAGTGTTCAAACCGATCTGTGTAAACTGACTGATTCCTAAGTTGCTAAGCTATTTATGGAACTTGATCTTCTACCGAAGAAAGTAGTGCTCCGACAAACGAATTTTAATGAGGGTGTATTTTGCTAAGTAACGATTTTAGGTTTGTTTAGGACGCGAGCTCGATTTTCGCTGAGAAGAAAGTGTAATATTCCAAATCGAATGGAACTAGCTAAACTGCGAATTACTTTCACGAAACCACAGATGGGTCTCATCTAGATTAATAGCTAAAAGCTCTATAAAAAATAATGCTATAACAACTTTTTCGAAAGTTGGAGCTCGCGACATAAGAACTTATTTAACTCGTACGGCTTGTACCTAGAGTTTGAAAACTTATAAACGGAAATGCCACTTTTTATCCGTTAGTGGGAAGTAGAGTTCGATATTTGAGTTGGTGACAGTTCGGGTGCTTTTTGCGCGGGAAATAAAAAGAATTAACTTAAGTACAGATAAGTAACTTTCAGTTGGTATCTGTTACCAACCTTCTTTTGAAAATATAGAATATACGGGCTACTTTTTTTTTCATATGGCCTCTTTCTGTCAATTCGACAAACAATTCTGCCGGTGTCAAGTGTTTATTTTGAACACATTTTTTAGTCAAGTCAGTCATTTGTCAAGCCTGCTGTCATACGGGATTAAGATATTTTAGTACCTAAGTACTTTTGAACGTAACCATTCTTTATTTTACATACACAACAATGTTAATTCCAAGCCTAGCAATATTTGCAAAAGAAAATTATGTACTTACTTAAGTACTTATATGAATATTTATTTATATGATACACTGTTATTACTACTGTACTACAAAGAAGTATATAGTCGTGACCGATAAAAAGGTTGAACATCTGGGGACTATCGATTTCCCTTTATAAAGTCTTCGTAGAATTTATGATTATAACATAAACATTCTAACCTATAAGGTCGTACAATGACAAAATACTCAGTTCTGGATATTTTTTTAAACTTAGACATTATATTTGCTATAATTTTTTAGTTTTTATAAGTCAAGTTTTTTATTAATTGAAAAAATCACCAGTTTTGATTCCATCTTTACTTACTTAGTTATAAAATAAAAATACTCTTGGACTTTTCACACATCGCGCTCTTGTCCTAAGCTAAGCAAAGCTTGTAATATGGCAATTAGATTGCTGGTAAAATACTAATACTTATACATTTTTTTGGTAAAATAAATACGTAAGTAGGTATTATACATAGAAACACCAAAACACATAACAAATATTTATGCTCTTCACACAAACATTTGCTCGGGGTGGGAATCGGACCCATCACTTGCATGGAAGGCAGAGCTACTACCAACTGAGCCGTGACTTCAGTTCAGTTATTCTGTTTGTAGTATAAAACAAGCAAGCATTGTACGATCATTGAACATGCGTTCTCCCATCTTTTAATGTTCCACGGGTAATATCTTTAGAGGCCAATGTATACCATCTAATATAATAAAGAAAACAAAAACATGAATAAACTCGCTGGAACCGACAAAACGTACGTAAATAACAAAAACCACTTCAACATATTTCTCCGCAACCCTGTTTTATTAAACAAGTGGTTCTTTATTGAGGATCTGGGAATTAACAGGGGGTTATCAGACCTTTCCGGGGATATAACACGACCTTCGGGGGGAGATCGAACACTTTAAACTATAAATTTTATAACCAACCTTCATGAAACCCCCGATTAATATCTCTGTATCTCTGTTCTACAAACATTTTAAAGACTCGTCAAGCTTTGGCCCTGGTCGAATAGAGAAAATATAAAAAATGATTAATAAGTATAATAATATAAGTAATAAACTATTAAGTAAGACACAGACATTTAAGTAAGACATATTATTGTACGTCTTAACGTGGGATAAGGGCAGGGGAATGATGATGATGATGATATTATTGTACCTACGTCCGAAACGGATAAACTGTTGGTTCTAACCTATATTTATAACATCTATGTACACAGTTATACAATAAATATATTCTTATTCTTATATAAATTAAAGACGTTCTTGTAAAGTTAAAAATCAAATGAATTCTTCAAGTTTTTTTAAATTCAAATGGATCTTTTCTTGGGAGTAGGTAAGTAAGTAATATTCCACTTTTTTGTTTGAATATCATAAAAATTCAGCTTTAAATGCTGTCCCTTGAGAAATTAATTTGCGATTTAGAAGTGATCATGTTAGGTGTCATTTTTAAACCAAATTATAAAAAAGTCATTCTCAATTCGGCTGATACTATTTTAAACCAGGTGAAGTGGTTTTGATGTTTATTTTTGGGGTTGCATTTGACTTTAAGATAAGGTTGGTCTGTAGATATTGAGTTATCTTTTATCGTAAGTATTTTATGTTACGTGCCAATGTTTAAAAATTAAAAAATACTACAAAAAAAAATAAAAAAATTAACCAAAAATTAAATAAATAAAAAAATCTAGTTTTTTAGATACAAGAGTTATTTGAAGGTAGCCTCTTAATAATTTAGCAGATTGTCGAAAGAAAAAAAGCTTTTATATATTAAATATTTTCTTATTATACTTTAAAATAATCACTTACTGTATTTTCTTTCTAATAAGTACCTAATTTTCTTTAATTAAATATGATTACCCCTTAAGTAAGCCTTCCCAAGTAATTAAGTTAAAAAAATATTCTATTTTAGTATCGAAAGAATGTTTTATGATTTCTTAAAGAGAGTTTCATGGAATCATAGAACATTTTGAGTAAGTAAAATATCTCAAATTGATAGGAATATATCCATTAGACATGCAATGTGACATAACTGTACATTATATGTATTATAAATTATTACTGTTACGATGGGTGTGGTCCTCCAGCAATATGGGGGTTGTGCGAAGGGTTGACAACTCGTCCACGGAAAAACAAAATTGTTACGAAACCGATAAGAGAAAAAATACGATCTGATCCCAAACTCAACGAACTTAGGCAAAGAATAAAGGACTTCCGATTAGCTTCATGGAATGTGCGCAGTTTATATAGACCAGGGGCTATATACCAAGTAAAGCGCGAGCTGCTGAGATACAATTTGGGCCTAGCAGCCTTACAAGAGGTAAGATGGCCTGGCAGCGGGGAATGTAACGTTGATAATGAATATATTTTGTTCTATAGTGGTGGAGACATAGAAACTCGTCACAGTGGAACTGGATTTATGATTAAGAAGAACCTTATAGGAAATGTCATTAAATTTGAAGCAATATCTGATAGAATCTGTACGATACGCTTGCGTACTGAATTTTATAACATCACATTCATAAATACTTATGCCCCAACCGAGATAGCCGATGAAGATGCGAAAGATAAATTTTATGAGGAGCTCGATTTAATCTATGAGCAAGTTCCAGAATATGACGTCAAGATAGTGCTAGGAGACTTAAATGCCAAGATTGGTCAAGAAGAAATCTTCATTCCTACTATTGGCAGGCATAGCAAGCATCTGACGTCAAATGACAACGGTGTAAGATTAGTTGACTTTGCATCTTCTAAAGCTATGGTAGTCAAAAGTACTATGTTTCCACGTAAAGACATTCATAAAGGGACTTGGAAACATCCGGACGGCCGCACAGTAAATCAAATAGATCACGTCTTAATCGATGATCGGCACAAAAGTGTAATCCAGAACATAAAAACCCTGCGAGGAGCTGACTGTGACAGCGACCACTATATGTTAAGCGTTAGTATAAAAATAAGAATTAAAATTAAAAAACTAGTAAATTCAATTAGGGAAGAAAAAACAAATACAAACGGTCTCAAGGATTTAGCTATCCGTGAGCAGTTTCAGCTAGAGTTAAATAATAGATTTAAAGACCTTACAGTAGATGAAAACATAGATGAAGGGTGGGAAAATATAAAAACTATAATAAAAGATACAGGTACAAAAGTTTTGGGGGTTCAAAAACAAAGAAAGAGGAATAAATGGTGGACTAAAAAATGCGATGAAGTGTTGGATGACAAGAGAACATACCGAATCCTAGCAGAACAAGACCGTCGTTGGGCAAATAAAGCTGAAGAACTTCGATTGGAACTGAAAAGTGAGATAAAAAAAGCGAAACGCCAACATTTTGAAAACTTAGTATCTGAAATAGAGACACTAATGCGTGCTAATGAATCTAGACGTTTTTATCAAGAAATCAGAACCATAAAGAAAGGCTACCAACCTTCATCACAAATGCTTGTACAGGAAAATGGAGATCTGATAACCGACATGGATGACATCAAAAATCAGTGGCGAATATATTTCGAGCGGTTACTGAACTGTCCATGCCCTGTGGAGCGTATTGATGAATTGTTAATTGAGAACGAGGCGGAAGTAGAGCCTCCAACCATGGAAGAGGTTCGAAAAGCGATTGCAAGACTCAAAAATAATAAAGCTCCAGGAATAGATGGTATCCCAGGCGAATTGTGGAAGTATGGTGGTGTAATGGCTCTCTCGATATTTCATAAACTGATTCTCCAAATATGGAATTCTGAACAACAACCTCAGGAATGGAATGTTGGAATCTTATGCCCAGTGCACAAAAAAGGCTGTAGAAAGAAATGCACGAACTACAGAGGAATAGCTCTTCTCCCGACTGCGTATAAGGTGCTTTCGTACGTGTTACTCGATAGACTGGAACCTCACGCGGAAAAAGTTATTGGTGACTATCAGTGTGGGTTTAGAAAAAATCGTAGCACTATTGACCAGATCTTTCTTCTGAAACAACTTATGGAGAAAAGGTGGGAATATGCGCAGAGTATTCATACCTTATTTGTAGACTTTACCAAAGCTTACGACAGTATTGATAGAGAGTCTCTGTATGCAATTCTAAGAAATTTCAATATACCAAATAAACTAGTGAAGATGATCAAAGTAGCCACAAACTTAAGTAAGATGCGAGTTAAGGTCGGTAGCGAATTGACGGAGGATTTTGAGGTTATCACAGGACTCAAACAGGGTGATGCGTTGTCACCCATGTTGTTTAACTTAGTTCTGGAACACATCATCAGGAAAGTAATGGAAGTAGATGGTGGAATCGATCTTAACGGCAAACATAAAGTTATAGGCTATGCAGATGATCTGGCACTTCTCGGTCAAAGCAAGAGTGAGGTAACGCGATCAGCTCAGGTTCTTGAGCAGGAGGCTAAGAAGGTGGGACTCAAAATTAACCATGATAAAACGGAATATCTCTACATGAAACGCTTTAAAAATACCAGAGTATGCCGTGAGGATCTAAGGGTTGGAGATATCTCATATAAAGGAGTGGCGGAATTTAAATACCTAGGCTGCACAGTCACAGATACTAATACTAGGCAAGAGGAAATTAGCATCCGGATACAAAATGCCCTGAGGTGTAGTGCAGCTCTACATAAAATTCTAGTGTCTAGACTTCTTAACCGGAAAACCAAAATCCGTATTTACAAGTCTGTCATAAGACCCATTTTGATGTATGGATGTGAAGCCTGGACTCTAACACTTAAAGAGGAGAATCAACTTTTAGTAGCGGAAAGAAAAATTCTACGAAAGATCTTGGGGCCCACCCGCAGAGAAGATGGTAGTTGGAGAGTTCGAAAAAATGCTGAGATCGAAGAGTTAGTAGGCGAACCTAACATCATCGGCGAAACTAAAGCCCATCGACTCCGTTGGCTTGGTCATCTTGAGCGAATGGGTGAGGATCGCAATGTACAGAAAGCATACCTTGGAATCCCTTCGGGTCGCCGGCCCGTGGGGCGCCCGCGGTACCGCTGGAAGGATGTTGTGGAGGCCGACCTGAGGGAGCTCAAAGCCGCGAATTGGCAGGCGCTTGCGAAGGATAGGAAAGGTTGGCGAATTCTCTTGTCGGAGGCCAAGACACACTTCGGGTCGTTGAGCCAGAGGAGTAAGTAAGTAAGTAAATTGACACCGCACTGGAATTTCAGTACTTAAGTTTAATTGTAATTCTTTGTAAGAAGGATCATAGATGCAATAAAACGGTAGGAACCAGGCCGTAAGTTTCTTGCCCGTTTTTCAAGGCTGGTCCCGTGGAACAGGCACCTAGAATCACCTAAGTAGTAAGTAAGTATAGTAAGTATGTAAGACGATTCTAAATGATCCTTATGATTTAATTGAATAAAGTAATTTTGACTTTAACTTTGATTTTGAAATAATGCAAAATATATTATAACTTCTAATATCAAAAAAAACTTTGATCAAATTACGAGATTGATTAAAGATCAACAATCGTTCACATTTTATATAATGTTGTAATAAGATTGAGCTGTATATAATATGACTGTATTTAATGTAATGTATGTAGTACTTACCTATCTTTAATTATTGTAATTGGCATTCTTAGCCGTTTTAATTAAAGTAAAATAAATAAATAAATAAATTAGCAATAAGTAAGTAATAAAGCGTAATAAAAACAATATGTCAGGAACATGTTTAATTATTATACTTCATTGAACACTTTAGCTCCATATAGCAACCCAGCAATACGGTCCTCTTAGTGTAGCCAGTCTTATCGACTTGAAACTAAATACGACTATACAGTATTTACAAAATGTACTTACATTGTTATATAAAATACATAAGAAACAGTTGAGCTATCTACAGACCGTTGCAAACGATCTATAGATAGTTCAACTGATCCAAATCAGTACCAATCGGAAGCGTACCCAAGACACTGGCTGCATTGCCGCGCTGAATAGCAATGCTGATACGCTGGGCCAGATACTCACTAGCCCTCGGGTCACGCGTCGCTTCGACAACTAAATTAATAAAAACTTTAGTGTATGAAAATGCTTGTTTGCTGTATCGGCAGCACGATATATATCGCATTCTATGAGAACTACTCGAAACGTAGCTAGCTTACAACAACACCTGCGTTTTGTAATAAGTACTTTACTAGCTGATGGCGCAAGTTATTAACGGCGATTCATATATTTTTCAATAACGATTGTATTAATACGGCTTAGAGCGTTTTCACATTATCCGATCCGATATCGGTGTCGGACGCCGATCCGATATCGGGGTAAGTAAAATGTATGAAATATGTACCTGTGTTTCATATTGTTCGGCTCGATATCGGATAGGTATCGGAGGTACATATTTCATACATTTCATACTTCTAAATCGCAAATTAATTTCTCAGGGGACAGCATTTAAAGCTGAATTTTTATGATATTCAAACAAAAAAGTTGAATATTACTTACTTACCTACTCCCAAGTAAAGATCCATTTGAATTTAAAAAAACTTGAAGAATTCATTTGATTTTTAACTTTACAAGAACGTCTTTAATTTATATAAGAATAAGAATATATTTATTGTATAACTGTGTACATAGATGTTATAAATATAGGTTAGAACCAACAGTTTATCCGTTTCGGACGTAGGTACAATAATATCATCATCATCATCATTCCCCTGCCCTTATCCCACGTTAAGACGTACAATAATATGTCTTACTTAAATGTCTGTGTCTTACTTAATAGTTTATTACTTATATTATTATACTTATTATCCGATATCGGTGTCGGACGCCGATCCGATATCGGGGTAAGTAAAATGTATGAAATATGTACCTGTGTTTCATATTGTTCGGCCCGATATCGGATAGGTATCGGAGGTACATATTTCATACATTTTACTTACCCCGATATCGGATCGGCGTCCGACACCGATATCGGATCGGATAATGTGAAAACGCTCTTAGGGGCGTTCGCTCCCCTAAGGGGGACATGGAAACTTGTTTGTGTCGTTGGCCCCCCTGAGCGATTTGTCGAAGCTTTTGACGTTGCGTTCACGGCGTCTCCTTTTTACGACAAGCTTTTTCAGTTTTTTTTATTAGGGCATGATAAACGTATCTAGAATAGATAAGCTCAGCAGTGGCTAGGACAATTTAAGTTGGATTAAGCTTGCTCAGGAACATTTAGCGTAGTCCTACCTGTCTGCAGATGCTCAAAAAAATAAAGAAGTATAGTGTTGCTGAGAACTAGAAAAATATATAAAAAGTAGTCTCCGTGATATGGTGTCTTAACTGACTTTTCTGAATTTTACCAAGATATTGTATAAAAGACCAGAAAAAATATCTTGAAGAAGAACATCTTGGCGCAAAGCGTCTGATATAAAATTATAAAAAAACTTAATTATGATAAACAAAAAACTTTATAATCTGTCAAAAATCTTGCCTAATTTAAAATCGCTTTAATCCTGTCGCTTGCTTACCTCTAACGATTCTAGTTGAGGCACGAACATCCCGTGTTCTTACAGCGAGAAGTTCGACAGGCATCGTATCAGCGTTAAAGCTTTTACACACTGTACGATACGACACTGACACGATAATATCGATGTCTGCGCCGACACAGTGTAAAATCATCTAATATAGTCAGCATTAGCATGTGATCATATTTTAAAGAGTTTGTTAAGTACTTATAGGACAAAACTTACATTAATTTTGGCAAAATAAATATATACTTAGTATAAAAATTCAACAATTTTTGCGCTGTGACAAAATTTTTGTTTATGACAATTATAAACATATAATCAACTACTTTTAACCTAGAATCACCTTGTATAGATTCTTAATGATCCAATTTGATTTTACTGAGTTATTATTTTAGAAGATAAGTTACAACCGATATCGTATCGGTGGATGTAAGAAATATCGTTACGGTGTTGCTCAGCTTGCAAGCTTCAACATCTGCATCCAGAGTTTGGTATTCATTCAATGAAAATCTATGTTTAAACCAATCGATACGGTATTTGGAACATGACCTAACTATAGTATCAAAATTTTCTGAGCTAGGAATGAAACACCAGCTATTTTTTTTTCTTTTTTTAGGATTTGTTTCACTCTCCTTTAAGTACTAAAGAGGTTTTTTTGCTAGATCGCACATAAACAAATAGGTTGACACAATTATTTTTATTCTGTTCTATTTAAGTGGGATATAAAAAACAGAGGTTTAAAACCTTAAATTAAACAATTTATATCTTGCCATTGTCAGGAACCTTGCAACTTTTCCTTGTAAATATTAAGCAATTATTTACACTTGTAAAAAGAAGATGAAATTCAGTACAAATTGCGTGCGATTAAGCATGGCAGACCCGGGGTTAATTGCAACAGGAAATATGGTAAACTCAGTCGCCCCCTCGCAAATATTATAAAGCTGGTGCTACGCTTGAGGAACGGTATCAAAACGGCATTGAACTTTAACACGAACCAGTTTTTTTTAGTTTAGTTTACGCTTCCGATTGGTACTGATTTAGATCAGTTGAACTATCTATAGATCGTTTGCAACGGTCTGTAGATAGCTCAACTGTTTCTTATGTATTTTATATGACAATGTACATTTTGTAAATACTGTACCTAGTACCTAGTCGTAAGTTTGTTTGTGAATAAACTAATCTAATAGTACTAGTTTAAGAAGACACGTTAGATTTTTAAGCTATGCATAGCTTCTATCGAGGGCCTTGAGCGTGGAGACTGAATCCAGAAATTCCGTAACGAAATAACCTAATACTGCGCATGCGTCCAGAAAAAAATGCTATGCAATTGCTTTACCGCGACAGTCCCCGAGTGCCACACGTCTTTTTTAGACATAGACATATTTTTATTTGCAACCACAACACACATAATTACAATTTACACACATAATATAAAATAGGCAGGCAAAATATTATAAATTAAATTAGTTTTAGTTTTTTTAGTATTTCTAAGGTAACTTTTAACTGTGTTCTTTGATGTTAACTTTAGAAAATATCAATACCTATTAGATTTGCATATTATTGTATGGTTTTTAATTACATTGCGGCAGTTTAACTATTTTTTTCTGCAATTAAATATTTTTTTTGTTTCGTTTAGATTAAGTATTTTTATTATGCAAAACCTGTTAACGATTAAAACCTTTTTTAATACTTACTGTACTTGAGAGAGCTCAAGTGCAGAATTAAAATATGCTTATGAGAAAAAAATAAAATAAAATAAACTAAGTTCTCTCACGTTGTGCAGAATACACCCAACAATTACACAAGATTAACCTGAGCAGACCGTCGCGCAGAGATTATCCGACTAGAGGACTAGTTAAGACCCCTACACACTGACACGTTTAATGTCTGTAAGAGGCCTTATTTAATGTCCGATGTTTGTTTTGTAGAAGCACTTTGAAGGGAACCCTTAAAATCCATGTAGCTTAAGTAATTGGGGTATTTTTTCACTAATTCTGGACATTTATTTACTAAACACGGGTCTAGCGGGAGTGTCTGTTGCGATTCTAAGGTCGCAGGTTCAAAGCTCGTCATGACTTTGACCTTTATTATTTTTTACGGAATACTTTATGTTATGAGAAGGGAAGAATGTCATGTTACGAAAAGAGTGCTAGGTAGGTATGAATGTGGATGGATATAGAGGAAGAGGTAGGCCTAAGAAAAGATGGATGGATTGTGTGAAAAATGATATGGATGTGAAAGGAGTGAATACTGAGATGACGGATGATAGAGGAGAATGGAAGAAACGAACATGTTGTGCCGACCCCACCTAGTGGGAAGGAAGAAGAAGAAGAAGAACTTTCAACGATGAAAAAAGTAAACGGAAACAATAGTTTCGTTTAAACTAATTACACTACACTTAAAATAGATCCAAATAAACTCCTAAGCTTATTTTTATTTTCACGAAAATCGGTAAAATTCTTTTTATTTGGGTAAAAAATAATGACTAAAAGAACGAGTAATTATCACATTTTTACTAAAGTATATTTAAATGTCCCTCGCAAACAACAGGCTAATAAATTAGGCTCATAATTATGGCGTTATAAATCAAGAGGAAGCCATTCCGCCCAAGATCAGCGAGGGTTGGGCGGGAAATGACCGCCGCCGGCGACGCCCAATTTGTATTACAAGTGATTTGAGTTATCAGCACCGCATGACCACAAGCTTATACAGGCTGTTCGTAGTAACAATTTCAATGAATATAATTAAATACTTAGCTAAATACATTCCACACAACATCATCCAGCGATTTAGATGTAAGTAAATTTATAATAATATATTCATCCAGAAACTACCATAGACATATTAGATCGTCTTTAGCTACTGATTTTCCAATGATAAAACTTAAATACTTAATTGATTCTGCTTTAACATGTTAAAAAAATATTATGGGCAACATTTTTTAAAGATGAGAAAGCAGGAAATATTTAAAAACATCGAAATGATACTTCTTAGTTGAAGTCGGTTTAATAAAACACGGTAAGTATTTCTGTGCGTGAAAACAATGTTGAAGGCCATTCTATAGGCCTATTACCTCTTAAGTTATATTATTCGTATAAAACAGCAATATATTTAGGCCGAAAAAAATATATTCAACCTCGCTGCTATCACACAAAAACGCGACCTAAATAACCGAAGCCACAGTAAACGGTTAATACTTTTCTATTTGGCGAACACCCTGTAGAAAATGTTATTGGATAGAAGCTGGAGGCTCTAATAATGTGATAGGTGAACGGATAGGACAAGCGTAGGTTGTAGGCAAACAGGACAAATTAAACATTATTTACTAATCGATCGAAGACGACCGATGTGGCGCGGTGGGCGATGGTTCGCCTGCGACGCGGAAGGTTGCGGGTTCGATTCCCCCCTTGGGATAAATGTTTGTACGATCTGCAAATATTTATTCCGGGTGTTCTGGGTATTATATGTACCTATAATAAAAAATATCTATCTATGTGTATTGCATTAAGTATGTGTCTTCTAGTACCCATAATACAAGCTCTGCTTAGCCTGGGGCTAGATGATGTTGCGTGGATTATCCATCTTATTTATTTATTAATCTCCTGCCAAAAGTCACTTGGTGCATACCAAACTATTTTCTAGATTTCTTTTTATTTCTGTAACTATAACTGTATAACCCTATCCCAGCCACTCAAAACCTCCTAGGTTTTAAATCACGTTCAGTTTCTATAGTAACTCATCAGTATTCTGTGGAATTTCTCGTGAACTTCTTCTTCTTGCGTGTCAATGGCTAACGCAAACGTGGACTGATAAGATTGTATTAAAACCTATCAATAAGAACGTCACATCATGTGAGGCTAGGATAGGCCAGCTGCCTAAAAACAATACATAAACAAAACTAAGACTAGTGTCAATGAACCTTCTACAAGTGATTGATATGAAGATTATTCTCAAAGAACATAATATCCTTTCTTCTCCTGTCAAGTCAGTCAACTGTCAGATGTCATGTGGCTTTTATCGTCGGTCTTTGTACATTTCATCGTTTGACATGACTGTACTTATAATCTATACATATAATAAAACTGTAGAGAGGTCAATTCTGTACATTAAATATATTAAAAAAAAACTATCAGGGGGTGATAAGTGATCGATACTGATGCCAAAAATGCAATCAGTAAAATTTTTGTCTGTCTGTCTGTCTGTCTGTCTGTCTGTCTGTATGTATGTTCCTTATAGAAACAAAAACTACTCGACGGATTTTAACGAAACTTGGTACAATTATTCTTCATACTCCTGAGCAACATATAGGATACTTTTCATCACGCTACAATCAATAAGAGCAGAGTAGTGAAGGGAAATGTTGGGAAAACGGGAGAAGTTACTGTTAGGAATAGATACTCCTTTAATATCTATCACCAACCTTAGATGTTACCATAGCAACCAAACGTTGTTGATTGTCATCAATGTCACTATCTTCACTCTTGACTAAAAAATATTCTTTACAGTATACGTTATTAATATTCGTTTATTTATTGTAACTGGTTTTATTCGATCCTGCAGTACTTATATCTACTTTAACATGGTAGCAGAGCGTGGTTAAGGTACCCTGATGGTTCTATTTTACTGCATCCATCGTTCGCATATTGCAAAGGTTTGGCATGGAGAAATGTAAGCCAGTGCCAACACCAATTTTAAAAGCAAATAATGCTCAAGATGTTAATGAAGTTTCAATGAACTTCCCGTACCGTGAAGCTGTTGGATCACTAGCTTATTTGATGACAAGCACGAGGCCTGACATAGCCTTTGCTGTCAGTGTTGTATCTCGAAATTTAGATAAACCTACAAGAGAGAACATCATCAATATCAAGAGGACAATGCGTTACTTGAAAGAGACTATAGAAGAAGGCATCGTTTACAAGCCAGGAAATAGTCATAATTTAGAATGTTACAGTGACGCTGACCACGGAGGTGATCATGAAACTGGAAGGTCTACCTCAGGCATTCTTTGCATGTAGGTATGCTGGAGGTCTAATATCCTGGAAAAGTAAACGCCAGAGCACAGTAGCGATTTTATCCACCGAGGCAGAAATAGTGGCAGCAAGTGAAACTGCTAGAGAAATTATTTGGCTTCGAAAGATCATGAAAGATATCATTGGTGAATGTCCAGCATCCCTATGTGTTGATAACGAATCAGCAATTAAGATGGCTAAGAATCCGCCAGAATTCCACCAAAAGACCAAACACAAAAGGATACGATCATTCTTTATACGAGAATGTGTTCAAGATGGAAGCATTACGTTATTGGGTTTTTAGGGTTCGGAAACCAAAGGGTAAAACTAGATCTTATTACTGAGTCTTTGATTTCTGTCTATTTTCAATTCTATAACTATCACGAATAATTAATATTAAAGGGGGCTTATAAGTACATAAACGTGTTATTTATTCGATATTGATAAGGGCAACGGGAGATAGATACGGTACGGAACTCTTCGTGCGCACTTGCCCGGTTTTATTAATAAGTAGGTATAGATACTAAGTTTTCCGTCATAGACTGCTCTTTACCATCAATTTCCCTCATAAGAAGATAGTAATGGGTTATAGCAAAATCTCTTAAAACGGCACGCGGACGAAGTCGCGGCGGGAACAGCTAGTATCTAATAATAACGAACTTTATTAAGAAACAACAAGTATTCTTAAAAGGCGGCTAGAAAACATAGGTGGTAGGTATAAGTTAGATAGATATGTTCAGTTTGATGTTGTGTTTAGTCAGTACACGGTCGTTACGGAGCCAGTTGCCGTGATCGTCATGAATAATACTCGGCATCAATATCACTCCTCTTGGTACACTCCTGTACTCTCTCAGATGGAGGCTGGCCATGGGTTAAAGAAATTTCAGGATATTTTTCTCTTTTAGGGTATTGATTTGTACCTTTTTTAATTTTTTATTTGAATGGATCAAATCATGAATGTAAATGCAAGTGTCATTGAGATGGTAAAAAGTGCATGTAGATACAGTCCATCGTCTAAAAGATAAAAATTTAGAAAAATGTAATTTAATGGGAATGCAATAACTTAGTAAAAAAAAAACAAACTCGAGAGATTTTATTTAAAAAAAAAGTTAATAAACAATTTTTAATTCAATTATAATTAGAACAATTCAAAAAGAATCTACTGAGTTACTAACAAAGTTTGCCGTTCAAAACAACCTTGAAACTACAACCTACTCGATGACTGATTGACTCTACTAAAAACTAATTTGAACGATATCAAATTCAAAAGTCAAAGTCAAAATTACCTACTTTATTCAGTTAAATCACAAGGATCATTTAGAATCGTCTTTACATACTAGGTGATTCTAGGTGCCAGTTCCACGCGACCAGAGCCTAGAAGAACGGGCTGGAAATTACACTGGCCATGTAAAAAGAAGAGAAATGGTATTAAAAAAAGAGCAATATTAAAAAAAAACAGTTAGTTTTAACTGAAATATGGTCACATCACCTGATATATCTCTGCCGAGAAAACGATATTTCGTAAGAGGTGGTAAGGTTCGATTTAATGAAAAATGTATAAGGCTCTATCGATTTCCACCTTTGGCATGTTACACTAACATCATACTTTAAATGTAGGTACGTTATAGAAACGCAAGTACTTACATAGGAAATTAATAAATAATTTAAAAAACAAAAAAATTAATAAACGTACGAGAATTAATAATAATTTAAAGGAGTAAATTATCATGTAAAAGAAAAAAAAACATTTTAATTGTATTTAAAAATTCCTTGCATTGCATGTCAAATATAAGCAACTTGTTTCTACCTACTTAAGTCTTAAGTTATGGAATAAACAGGCTTTTTTATTTTTATTTTAATTATTTTGTTATTATAGAAAAGCAAGAAACTTGCGTAACTATCTAAAACTATACGTAAATTCTCATAAAAAATATTGTTGACGTAATAAAACTTAAGACATGTACGAAAGTGATTCTTGTTGTCAAATTGTTACGAGTAAACTTTATGTGAGTTTACAAATAAATTAGTACAATGAATTTACAAATATAACAATTATATGATTTAAAAAATTATTTTTTAGCTTTGCTTAGTTTTACAGTGTAATGTGTGAAATATCCGTGAGTACCTATTTATTTCAATGCACACAAAACAATTCTTTTTTCTAAATCACTTGACTTGATTATGATTATCGAGTTAAAAAGTAAAAAGTCTATAACTAACTACAGCCTTCTCGTCAATGTGTATACTGCCTTAGTAACATAATGACTTACAAAATGTATGTTACTCAACAAAACGACTTTTAAAGACGCTCGTCTATCAAAATAATGCAATGTCGTAAATAAGCCATGCATTCGTCGTTTTCTGACATTTCGCGGTAATTTCCCGAGCTGGCAACACTGACAGCAAACTGATGTGTTGCCATTTCTCAAAGCTCCAAGTATGTGTATTTGAATATTTTTCTCATTGGCTAATTTGTAGTCGTTTGCACGTTTTGGTCGGGTGCTCGACATTTCACTTAGTGTGTGGAAAAACTGTATGTTAGAGGCAATAACAATAAATATTATCCGGAGGTTTCTTATAATATATGTTTTTTTTGATAGTATATGTTTTTTTAATAGTCCATGTATATTGTAAAAACTTTTTGCTGAGATTTTAAATAAATATCGTATTTAATCGCATGATGAGAACATTGTAAAGCCCCAGGAAAAACTCAGTAAGTAACTTGACTTGGCTTACAAGATAATCGCCATGCGGGATGTTGATTCTACGATCATTGTCCCGATAGTCGTTTCGGAGAACGGCCTGATAGCGAAAGGCCTCGACCAACATCTGAAGAAGCTCTCGCTAGAAGAATTTTCCGGAGATTCCGCACTCTGCAGTCCTGACTGACAGCTAGCCTTGCCCTGAAGTTTTAATGTTTATGGTAAAAACAGGACCGTTGAGAGTGGCACTAGAAAAGGGAGGCCTATGCCCAGCAGTGGGCAAAATCTGCAGATGATAATAGAAAAAAACATTTTACGTAGATCTTTAAATAAATATGTGAAGTAGATACCTAAATATTATCTGCGTCGTTCAACTAAATACCTAGATAGGTACAGAAGTATGTAAGCATATCGGAGCGTGCGACACTTCCCTTCAAAGGGTTGGATTGGGGTTGAAACCGCCATGCCATTGTACGCTGTTGTGATAAGCTAGTGTTTCCTTAGATAGTAGACAGTGCACTTAGAAGCACTATTAGTTTTTATCAAGAGGGTTTCCTTTGTAACTTTTACGCACCTTTTCATCCCATTTTTTCTAGTCAAATCATGAAGATTTTTCGGTTGTTTGTCGGCATTTTTGAAAGTAATTCTAGTATGAATAGCAATCATGTATTACCTCCAAAAAAATCTTGCGAGAACGTTTAATGTGTAATATTCAATCCCTAGAAAAGGTGATCTGTATAACTCTGCTTTTTGCTTGTAACATTTTTCAATTTACCTAGTATTAAGTACATAGTAATGTTCCGCTTACTTTAGAATCTGATGAGGAAACCTCTAATTGGCCATACTTTAAGCATCATTTCTTGTACTTACCTATAATTAAGTAGAATCGCTGTTGGATTCCCAATAAATAAATCTCATTAATAAGAATCAAAGTCCTGACTGACTGACGGCTGACGTACGAGCCACAGCCCAAACCGCTGGTCCTAGAGACTTGAAATTTGGAAGGCGTGTTCCTGGAGTGACTGTGTGGCGTACTAAGGCAGGAATTTTGGAAATAACGCTCCGGAGCCCTAAAATAAGGCTTTGAAGTTTGTATGCAGAATCTTATCCCGTGAACCGATTGACTTGAAACTTGGTACGCATAATGCTGACGCGAAATAAAATGGATCTGCATTTTTAGATTTTGCAAAATCATCCCCATTTCCCTAAAATTGAGTATGTAAAGTTTAAAATTTCGATCGTATACGATTTAGTATACGATTTAGTATACGATTTCGAGTATAGATGGCGCTGTCTCATTTTCTCTTATCCCTTGAACCGATTGACTTGAAACTTGATACGCATAATGTTGACGCGAAATAAAATGGATCTGCATTTTTAGATTTTGCAAAATCATCCCCATTTCCCTAAAATTGAGTAAGTAAAGTTTAAAATTTCGATCGTATACGATTTAGTATACGATTTCGAGTATAGATGGCGCTGTCACGCGTGGCGTAATCCTAGAACGCGCTATCGGTGCGTTTTGGCAATGTGTTATAGGTAAGTCGATCGGTACCTATTAGCAATATTTTCGTTGAATCGAGTTATTTTGATTAGTTATTTATAGTTGCGTACCTACCCAATTACCGCTAATGACGAATAGAATAAATATTTAAAAACTAAAAACAAAATGTTAAATAATCAAGGGGCGCTTATAGTCTTCTCATACAAAAACATAATTTACTTAGATGGTTTGTTTTTTTAATATAATAATATTTTATTAAATATGTATGTATATATATAATAAATAAATAAATATTTTTTATTTATGTACATATATATATTTACATAATAATATTTTAAAATTCCTCCATGGGAAAGGGGCAAGTGTTTTGTAACGTTATTAATCGATGAATTTTAATCAAATTATTAAAGATAAAGATAAAGATAAAAATAAAGATAAAGATAAAGATAAAGATAAAGATAAAGATAAAGATAAAGATAAAGATAAAGATAAAGATAAAGATAAAGATAAAGATAAAGATAAAGATAAAGATAAAGATAAAGATAAAGATAAAGATAAAGATAAAGATAAAGATAAAGATAAAGATAAAGATAAAGATAAAGATAAAGATAAAGATAAAGATAAAGATAAAGATAAAGATAAAGATAAAGATAAAGATAAAGATAAAGATAAAGATAAAGATAAAGATAAAGATAAAGATAAAGATAAAGATAAAGATAAAGATAAAGATAAAGATAAAGATAAAGATAAAGATAAAGATAAAGATAAAGATAAAGATAAAGATAAAGATAAAGATAAAGATAAAGATAAAGATAAAGATAAAGATAAAGATAAAGATAAAGATAAAGATAAAGATAAAGATAAAGATAAAGATAAAGATAAAGATAAAGATAAAGATAAAGATAAAGATAAAGATAAAGATAAAGATAAAGATAAAGATAAAGATAAAGATAAAGATAAAGATAAAGATAAAGATAAAGATAAAGATAAAGATAAAGATAAAGATAAAGATAAAGATAAAGATAAAGATAAAGATAAAGATAAAGATAAAGATAAAGATAAAGATAAAGATAAAGATAAAGATAAAGATAAAGATAAAGATAAAGATAAAGATAAAGATAAAGATAAAGATTATAAAGATAAAGATAAAGATAAAGATAAAGATAAAGATAAAGATAAAGATAAAGATAAAGATAAAGATAAAGATAAAGATAAAGATAAAGATAAAGATAAAGATAAATATAAAGATAAAGATAAAGATAAAGATAAAGATAAAGATAAAGATAAAGATAAAGATAAAGATAAAGATAAAGATCGGATATCGGAGCCGGCACCGATATGCTGGCGGTACCATCGGACGCCCTATCGGATAATGAGATAACGCTTTCAATCAAGTTTGAGAGTCAGAGCGTTTTCACATTATCCGATCCGATATCGGTGTCGGACGCTGATCCGATATTGGGGTAAGTAAGATGTATGAAATATGTACCTCCGATATCCGATATCGGGCCGGACATATTTGATAAATTTTACTTACCCCGATATCGGATCAGCGTCCGACACCGATATCGGATCGGATAATGTGAAAACGCTCTTAGGGCTCTTTCAATTTATGCGTTTCGTATCGGACCGCTGCAGTGCCGAAGCGGTGCGTTCGTCGTTCGGCGTAAGGACGGACGGTCGTATGTTTTCATACAAAATGCACGGTGCGGAAACAGTGCGGCGTCCGTACCGCGAGCGTTCGACAGCAGGACGGCAACGTCGTGTCGCAACCCCACGTGTTCAGTTCAGTGCGTTCATAGTGCGGTGACAAGAAGGAGGCAAATTTCTAAACGGTAATTTATAATGGATGATATAAATGTGGAGGAGTCATTTATTGATATAAATGTGGAGGATTTTATAAATGAAATTGAAATACTTACTATATCTATCTAATTCCAGTAATTCGAAGAAACATTCTCTAGGCATTCTTAAGTAGGTAATTAAAAAAAAACTGATTGGGTCTTCTTTTAACCTAAGGTAAAGAGTATGGAAATCACCACAATCATGGGTGCCGTGATTACACGACCAAGGAAAACACAGCCACGGAATGTACAGCCCGGAATCGGTGACCATTTTGGCATCCTATTCCGGGCTGTGCATTCCGTGGCTGTGTTTTCCATGGTTGTACATTCCCGACACGTGTTGGGAATTTGATGCCAAATGACGTCATACTCACTTACTCGAATTTTTCGCTAACTATGCCACTGTCAAAATATTATTTTTTAACTTATTTTTTTTCACGTGTGATGCGTCACAGTAGGTGCGAGGAGCGAAGCGACGAGCGTTAGTTTGATATAGACAACCGCGCCAGAACCTACATGCGTTTAACCATTTGCCAGACAACAATTATTGAATCGGATTGTTTTCTTTTCATATTATAATCTGTGCAGTTTATCTTTATTGTGAACCGATTGACTTGAAACTTGATACACATAATGTTGACACAAAATAAAATAGATCTGCATTTTTACATTTAGCAAAATCATCTGGGGATGATTTTGCTAAATGTAAAAATTTCTCTAGAAAAAAATCCCTGTAAAAATTTCCCTAAGTTTAAAATTTCGATCGTATACGATTTAGTATACGATTTCGAGTATAGATGGCGCTGTCATGCGTGGCGTAATCCTAGAACGCGCTATCGGTATTAGCAATATTTTCGTTGAATCGAGTTATTTTGCTAAGTTATCTAGGGTTGCGTACCCAATTACCGCTAATGACGAATAAATATTTAAAAACAAAATGTTAAATAATCAAGGGGCGCTTATAGTCTCATACAAAGACATAATTTACTTAGATGGTTTGTTTTTTTAATATAATAATATTTTATAAAATATATAACTATTTTCATAATAATATTTTAAAATTCCTCCGTGGGAAAGGGGGCAAGTGTGTTGTAACGATAAAAATCGACGAATTTTAATCAAATTATTAAGAGGCGCTTTGTGACAATTTTACTCTAATGAATGCAATAAAATGAGGGAAGTTTTCTGTAACGTTATTTATAGACGAAAGTCAATGAAAATTGAGACGCACATTAATGACTTGATTTTACACCAAATATTGCAAAAAGGAAGTTTGTAGTAGCGTTTTTTATGAACGATTTCAATCAAGTTTGAGAGTCAGAGCGTTTTCACATTATCCGATCCGATATCGGTGTCGGACGCTGATCCGATATCCGGGTAACTAAAATGTATGAAAAATGTACCTGTCTTTCATATTGTCCGTCTCGATATCGGATATCGGAGCCGACACTGATATGCTGGCGGTACCATCGAACGCCCTATCGGATAATGACACGGCCACGGAATGTACAGCCCGGAATCGGTGACCATTTTGGCATCCAATTCCGGGCTGTGCATTCCGTGGCTGTGTATTACATGGTTGTACATTCCCGACACGTGTTGGGAATTTGATGCCAAATGACGTCATAGCATATGCTTCGTTTGCGCTTACTCGAATTTTTCGTTTAGCCGATCATGTACAAGTAGCTAACTATGCCACTGTCAAAATATTATTTTTAAACTGATTTTTTTTCATGTGTGATGCGTCACAGTAGGTGCGAGGAGCGAAGCGACGAGCGTTAGTTTGATATAGAAAACCGCGCCAGAACCTACATGCGTTGAACCATTTGCCAGATAACAATTATTGAATTGAATTGTTTTCTTTTCATATTATAATCTGTGCAGTCTATCTTTATCAAAATGGGATAGTAACATTTTAATCTTTGGTTTCATCTAAACGAAGCATAGGCTAGGCTTTCGACCAATCTTCTTCTTCTTATCGTGTCGATGCTACAACTGTATTTTGTTGTAGCATCGTATTGGAAAGATTAGCCAGACTAGACACTGCTTTACCGTGCCTAGCTGTTACCGGTGTGTGCCACGAGGAGGCTCTTTCCATGCACCCAATTCATTCCAATTGATTTCGACCAATCAGAGCAATAGACGCCAATTCCATGGTTGTATTTTCCACGGCTCTACATTCCGTGGTTGGACATTCCTAACACATGTCGAGAATGCGCAGCCCGGATTTCATGTACATTTTGGCTGAGAATTCCTGGTTGCGTATTCCTGGCTGTGCTTTCCGTGGTCGTACATTCCGGGTCGTGCTTTCCATGGTTGTACATTAACCGGACATAGTTATTATATTTTAGTCCGGCATAGATATCAAATACTAAAAACAGAACATGCTTAGAGGGTTCGCATAGGTACAAAAACATGTTTTTTTTCTTAATCGTTTACATAGGTATGGCACGGAACTTATAGCGGGCGAGTCCGAGTCGCACTTGGCCTGATTTATTTACTTACGGTAACGGTAATTTAGTGAGTTTTGATTACTTATGTTTTAGTAGTTTACGTTATTGGGTTTTTAGGGTTCGGTAACCAAAGGGTAAAACTAGATCGTATTACTGAGTGTTTAATTTCTGTCTATTTTAAATTCTCTAACTATCACGCATAATTAATATTCAAGGGGGCTTATATATAAACGTAAATTTTATTTATTCGATATTGATAAGGGCAACGGGCCATAGATACGGTACGAAAATCTTCGTGCGCACTTGCCCGGTTTTAAGAATAAGTACCAATATGTACTAAGTTTTCCTTCTTAGACTGCACTTTACCGTCAATTTCTTTCATAAGAAGATAGTAATGGTAATGGGTTATCGCAAAATATCTTAAAACGGCACGCGGACGAAGTCGCGGCGGGTTCAGCTAGTAAATAAATAAAATGATAAATAACTCGTACCTACTAATAAAACTTAAAATAATTCGAGATCCACTCGACCTATATATTTTCTGTAGACGTGAATAATGTCTAATGATAGCTCCTTTTAGTTAAATAATTAATTTCTTGGTGCAGGTTCACTAGATCCTTTTACTCCTGTAAATATTTAAACAGTGAAAATAAACGAAGATACCTCAAGGTATTCTATCTTCCTTATGGCGTTTTCTGCTTAATAAATTAACAAGAGTAGTTGCCTGCTACGTTATTTCTCAAATCAAGATGCTGTTACTTTTGTAGCTTATAGAATGATTTGGGATTAACTTTTATAACCATAAAAGTTAAATCTACCAAATCAGTCAAATTAGACGTCCGATGTGGCGCGGCGAAGGTCCGCCTGCGACGCGGAAGGTTCCGGGATCGATTCCCGCTTTGAGATGAATGTTTGTGCGATCTGCTAATATTTATTCCGGGTGTTCTGGGTATTTTATATGTACTTTAATGGAAAATATCTATCTATGTACTGTATTGTATATCAGTCTTCTAGTACCCATTACACAAGCTCTGCTTAGCTTGGGGCTAAACGATGTGTGGATTGTCCAGCATTATTTATGTATTTAAATAAAGTTAACCAATTTTATTAGTAGGTACCTAATAGCAAAAGATGGTTGTCTGTAAAGTCGGTTTACTGACGATAGTTGAACGTGACAACGTCAACGAACGCGATTGTAAGCGGAGGCCGTAGTCCGAGCTTGCATTTTAGAATTCCCTACTCTCGAGCCGAGAGTCGTCTCTCGGATGTCCTTATATTTTTGTAAGAAATAGAGAGAGATCCGAGAGACGACTCTCGGCTCGAGAGTAGGGAGTTCTAAAATGCAAGCTCGGACTAAGCCCTCTGTTCTGCAAAATAAATCGTTTAAAATAAAATTTTAAATTAATGCAAAATAAATGATTTCATGTCAGATTTTGTATCGTTTCTGTACTTGAATGATTTATATACTTAATTTAAATATTGAGTAACAGTAACTTTGTTTTGTTGTTATAAACAAATCAAGTCACATAAGAGATAGTAAGTAATTGAAAAATGTAAAGTGTTTAATTTGCTAAATTACGTTGTATAGGTAAACTTATTTCAAGATTTAAATAGATGTTCATGGACAATTCACACATAACACTCAAGTCCCAAACTAAGCTAAGCTTGTACTATGGAAACTAGATTGCTGATAGAATACTTATATGCAGTTAGTTGGGTATGTGATGCCCGCGGTGTACTTGGGTATGTAGTGCCCGCGGTGTACTAGGGTATGTGGTGCCCGCGGTGTAGTTGGGTATGTGATGCCCGCGGTGTAATTGGGTATGTGGTGCCCGCGGTGTACTAGGGTATGTGGTGCCCGTGGCGTACTAGGGTATGTGATGCCCGCGGTGTACTTGGGTATGTGATGCCCGAGGTGTACTTGGGTATGTTGTGCCCGCGGTATACTTAGGTATGTGATGCCCGCGGTGTAATTGGGTATGTGGTGCCCGCGGTGTGCTAGGGTATGTGGTGCCCGCGGCGTACTAGGGTATGTAATGCCCGCGGTGTACTTGGGTATGTGATGCCCGAGGTGTACTTGGGTATGTTGTGCCCGCGGTATACTTAGGTATGTGATGCCCGCGGTGTAATTGGGTATGTGGTGCCCGCGGTGTGCTAGGGTATGTGGTGCCCGCGGTGTACTAGTGTATGTGGTGCCCGCGGTGTACTAGTGTATGTGGTGCCCGCGGTGTACTAGGGTATGTGGTGCCCGCGGTGTACTAAGGTATGTGGTGCCCGCGGTGTAGTTGGGTATGTGATGCCCGCGGTGTACTAGGGTATGTGGTGCCCGCGGTGTAGTTGGGTATGTGATGCCCGAGGTGTACTTGGGTATGTAGTGCCCGCGGTGTACTAGGGTATGTGGTGCCCGCGGTGTAGTTGGGTATGTGATGCCCGAGGTGTACTTGGGTATGTAGTGCCCGCGGTGTACTAGGGTATGTGATGCCCGCGGTGTACTTGGGACTTGGGTATGTGGTGCCCGCGGTGTACTAGGGTATGAGGTGCCCGCGGTATACTTGGTATGTGGTGCCCGCGGTGTAGTTGGGTATGTGGTGCCCACGGTGTAGTTGGGTATGTGATGCCCGCGGTGTAGTTCGGTATGTGGTGCCCGCGGTGTACTAGGGTATGTGATGCCTGTGGTGTAGTTGGGTATGTGGTGCCCGCGGTATACTAGGGTATGTGGTGCCCGCGGTGTACTAGGGTATGTGATGCCCGCGGTGTACTAGGGTATGTGGTGCCCGCGGTGTACTTGGGTATGAGGTGCCCGCGGTATACTTGGGTATGTGGTGCCCGTGGTGTACTAGAGTATGTGGTGCCCGCGGTGTAGTTGGGTATGTGGTGCCCGCGGTGTACTAGGGTATGTGGTGCCCGCGGTATACTTGGGTATGTGGTGCCCGCGGTGTAGTTGGGTATGTGATGCCCGCGGTGTAATTGGGTATGTGGTGCCCGCAGTGTACTAGGGTATGTGATGCCCGCGGTGTACTAGGATATGTGATGCCCGCGGTGTAGTTGGGTATGTGGTGCCCGCGGTATACTAGGGTATGTGATGCCCGCGGTGTACTAGGGTATGTGGTGCCCGCGGTGTAGTTGGGTATGTGATGCCCGAGGTGTACTTGGGTATGTAGTGCCCGCGGTGTACTAGGGTATGTGATGCCCGCGGTGTACATGGGACTTGGGTATGTGGTGCCGCGGTGTAGTTGGGTATGTGATGCCCGCGGTGTACTAGGGTATGAGGTGCCCGCGGTATACTTGGTATGTGGTGCCCGCGGTGTTGTTGTATATGTGATGCCCGCGGTGTACTAGGGTATGTGGTGCCCGCGGTATAGTTAAGTATGTGATGCCCGCGGTGTACTAGGGTATGTGGTGCCCGCGGTGTACTAGGGTATGTGGTGCCCGCGGTGTACTAGGGTATGTGGTGCCCGAGGTGTACTTGGGTATGAAGTGCCCGCGGTGTACGAGGGTATGTGGTACCCGAGGTGTACTTGGGTATGTAGTGCCCGCGGTGTACTAGGGTATGTGATGCCCGCGGTGTACTTGGGACTTGGGTATGTGGTGCCCGCGGTGTAGTTGGGTATGTGATGCCCGCGGTGTACTAGGGTATGAGGTGCCCGCGGTATACTTGGTATGTGGTGCCCGCGGTGTTGTTAGGTATGTGATGCCCGCGGTGTACTAGGGTATGTGGTGCCCGCGGTGTTGTTGGGTATGTGGTGCCCGCGGTATACTAGGGTATGTGGTGCCCGCGGTATACAAGGGTATGTGGTGCCCGCGGTGTACTAGTGTATGTGGTGCCCGCGGTGTACTAGGGTATGTGGTGCCCGCGGTGTACTAAGGTATGTGGTGCCCGCGGTGTAGTTGGGTATGTGATGCCCGCGGTGTACTTGGGTATGTGATGCCCGCGGTGTACTAGGGTATGTGGTGCCCGCGGTGTAGTTGGGTATGTGATGCCCGAGGTGTACTTGGGTATGTAGTGCCCGCGGTGTACTAGGGTATGTGGTGCCCGCGGTGTAGTTGGGTATGTGATGCCCGAGGTGTACTTGGGTATGTAGTGTCCGCGGTGTACTAGGGTATGTGGTGCCCGCGGTGTAGTTGGGTATGTGATGCCCGCGGTGTACTTGGGTATGTGATGCCCGCGGTGTACTAGGGTATGTGGTGCCCGCGGTGTAGTTGGGTATGTGATGCCCGAGGTGTACTTGGGTATGTAGTGCCCGCGGTGTACTAGGGTATGTGATGCCCGCGGTGTACTAGGGTATGTGATGCCCGCGGTGTACTAGGGTATGTGGTGCCCGCGGTGTAGTTGGGTATGTGATGCCCGAGGTGTACTTGGGTATGTAGTGTCCGCGGTGTACTAGGGTATGTGATCCCCGCGGTGTACTTGGGACTTGGGTATGTGGTGCCCGCGGTATACTTGGTATGTGGTGCCCGCGGTGTAGTTGGGTATGTGGTGCCCGCGGTGTAGTTGGGTATGTGGTGCCCGCGGTATACTAGGGTATGTGGTGCCCACAGTGTACTAGGGTATGTGGTGCCCGCGGTATACTTGGGTATGTGATGCCCGCGGTGTAATTGGGCATGTGGTGCCCGCGGTGTACTAGGGTATGTGATGCCCGAGGTGTACTTGGGTATGTGATGCCCGCGGTGTAGTTGGGTATGTGGTGCCCACGGTGTACTAGGGTATGTGGTGCCCGCGGTATACTTGGGTATGTGATGCCCGCGGTGTAATTGGGTATGTGATGCCCGAGGTGTACTTGGGTATGTAGTGCCCGCGGTGTACTAGGGTATGTGATGCCCGCGGTGTAATTGGGTATGTGATGCCCGAGGTGTACTTGGGTATGTAGTGCCCGCGGTGTACTAGGGTATGTGGTGCCCGCGGTGTAGTTGGGTATGTGATGCCCGAGGTGTACTTGGGTATGTAGTGCCCGCGGTGTACTAGGGTATGTGATGCCCGCGGTGTACTTGGGACTTGGGTATGTGGTGCCCGCGGTATACTAGGGTATGTGGTGCCCGCGGTGTACTAGGGTATGTGGTGCCCGCGGTATACTTGGGTATGTGATGCCCGCGGTGTAATTGGGTATGTGGTGCCCGCGGTGTACTAGGGTATGTGATGCCCGAGGTAAACTTGGGTATGTGATGCCCGCGGTGTACTAGGGTATGTGGTGCCCGCGGTATACTTGGGTATGTGATGCCCGCGGTGTAGTTCGGTATGTGGTGCCCGCGGTGTACTAGGGTATGTACTAGGGTATAAACAAACAAAAACAAAAATAATGACCTTAAAACATATGTACATTTACAATACTTGCATTCTCGTCTATAAAATAATAAACAAATCCATCCATACTAACCTAACCTTCATAAAATCGAGACAGGTAACAAAGCGAAACACTCGTCGAGCTAGTTTTCTTGTTCTACCAAAGATAAGAACAAACTATGGTAAAAAAATGTTTACGTTTGAAGGCGCACAGCTTTATAACGAACTACCATCAACTCTAAAAAATGTAAACTCATTTAATGTTTTTAAATCCAAACTTGCGAGATATATTATAGATAAGTATTTATAAATAAATATCGATTAAATATATATAAACATACATGCATTAAATGAGTGCGGCACTTGTAATTAGTTATACATAATATACCGTACATAACAAATATAAAAATAAGAACGACTAACATACCTACTATAATATTTTTTCTCATTTAAGTGACTATGTCTTTTTGAGAATAAATTTCTTTAAACCTAAACCTATGTGATGCCCGCGGTGTAATTGGGTATGTGATGCCCGAGGTGTACTTGGGTATGTAGTGCCCGCGGTGTACTAGGGTATGTGGTGCCCGCGGTGTAGTTGGGTATGTGATGCCCGAGGTGTACTTGGGTATGTAGTGCCCGCGGTGTACTAGGGTATGTGATGCCCGCGGTGTACTTGGGACTTGGGTATGTGGTGCCCGCGGTATACTAGGGTATGTGGTGCCCGCGGTGTACTAGGGTTTGTGGTGCCCGCGGTATACTTGGGTATGTGATGCCCGCGGTGTAATTGGGTATGTGGTGCCCGCGGTGTACTAGGGTATGTGATGCCCGAGGTAAACTTGGGTATGTGATGCCCGCGGTGTACTAGGGTATGTGGTGCCCGCGGTATACTTGGGTATGTGATGCCCGCGGTGTAGTTCGGTATGTGGTGCCCGCGGTGTACTAGGGTATGTGATGCCCGCGGTGTAGTTGGGTATGTGGTGCCCGCGGTATACTGAGGTATGTGATGCCCGCGGTGTACTAGGGTATGTGATGCCCGCGGTGTACTAGGGTATGTGGTGCCCGCGGTGTAGTTGGGTATGTGATGCCCGAGGTGTACTTGGGTATGTAGTGTCCGCGGTGTACTAGGGTATGTGATCCCCGCGGTGTACTTGGGACTTGGGTATGTGGTGCCCGCGGTATACTTGGTATGTGGTGCCCGCGGTGTAGTTGGGTATGTGGTGCCCGCGGTGTAGTTGGGTATGTGGTGCCCGCGGTATACTAGGGTATGTGGTGCCCACAGTGTACTAGGGTATGTGGTGCCCGCGGTATACTTGGGTATGTGATGCCCGCGGTGTAATTGGGTATGTGGTGCCCGCGGTGTACTAGGGTATGTGATGCCCGAGGTGTACTTGGGTATGTGATGCCCGCGGTGTAGTTGGGTATGTGGTGCCCACGGTGTACTAGGGTATGTGGTGCCCGCGGTATACTTGGGTATGTGATGCCCGCGGTGTAATTGGGTATGTGATGCCCGAGGTGTACTTGGGTATGTAGTGCCCGCGGTGTACTAGGGTATGTGATGCCCGCGGTGTAATTGGGTATGTGATGCCCGAGGTGTACTTGGGTATGTAGTGCCCGCGGTGTACTAGGGTATGTGGTGCCCGCGGTGTAGTTGGGTATGTGATGCCCGAGGTGTACTTGGGTATGTAGTGCCCGCGGTGTACTAGGGTATGTGATGCCCGCGGTGTACTTGGGACTTGGGTATGTGGTGCCCGCGGTATACTAGGGTATGTGGTGCCCGCGGTGTACTAGGGTATGTGGTGCCCGCGGTATACTTGGGTATGTGATGCCCGCGGTGTAATTGGGTATGTGGTGCCCGCGGTGTACTAGGGTATGTGATGCCCGAGGTAAACTTGGGTATGTGATGCCCGCGGTGTACTAGGGTATGTGGTGCCCGCGGTATACTTGGGTATGTGATGCCCGCGGTGTAGTTCGGTATGTGGTGCCCGCGGTGTACTAGGGTATGTGATGCCCGCGGTGTAATTGGGTATGTGATGCCCGAGGTGTACTTGGGTATGTAGTGCCCGCGGTGTACTAGGGTATGTGGTGCCCGCGGTGTAGTTGGGTATGTGATGCCCGAGGTGTACTTGGGTATGTAGTGCCCGCGGTGTACTAGGGTATGTGATGCCCGCGGTGTACTTGGGACTTGGGTATGTGGTGCCCGCGGTATACTAGGGTATGTGGTGCCCGCGGTGTACTAGGGTTTGTGGTGCCCGCGGTATACTTGGGTATGTGATGCCCGCGGTGTAATTGGGTATGTGGTGCCCGCGGTGTACTAGGGTATGTGATGCCCGAGGTAAACTTGGGTATGTGATGCCCGCGGTGTACTAGGGTATGTGGTGCCCGCGGTATACTTGGGTATGTGATGCCCGCGGTGTAGTTCGGTATGTGGTGCCCGCGGTGTACTAGGGTATGTGATGCCCGCGGTGTACTTGGGTATGTAGTGCCCGCGATGTACTAGGGTATGTGATGCTCGCGGTGTACTTGGGACTTGGGTATGTGGTGCCCGCGGTATACTAGGGTATGTGGTGCCCGCGGTGTACTAGGGTTTGTGGTGCCCGCGGTATACTTGGGTATGTGATGCCCGCGGTGTAATTGGGTATGTGGTGCCCGCGGTGTACTAGGGTATGTGATGCCCGAGGTAAACTTGGGTATGTGATGCCCGCGGTGTACTAGGGTATGTGGTGCCCGCGGTATACTTGGGTATGTGATGCCCGCGGTGTAGTTCGGTATGTGGTGCCCGCGGTGTACTAGGGTATGTGATGCCCGCGGTGTAGTTGGGTATGTGGTGCCCGCGGTATACTAGGGTATGTGGTGCCCGCGGTGTACTAGGGTATGTGATGCCCGCGGTGTACTAAGGTATGTGGTGCCCGCGGTGAAGTAAGTTGGGTATAAGGTGCCCGCGGTATACTTGGGTATGTGGTGCCCGTGGTGAACTAGGGTATGTGGTGCCCGCGGTGTAGTTGGGTATGTGGTGCCCGTAGTGTACTAGGGTATGTGGTGCCCGCGGTGTACTAAGGTATGTGATGCCCGCGGTGTACTAGGGTTTGTGGTGCCCGCGGCGTAGTTGGGTATGTGATGCCTTCGGTGTACTGGGGTATGTGGTGCCCGCGGTGTAGTTGGGTATGTGTTATGTATGTGTGCGTGGCTGCGCCCACGACCTTGCTGCGTACCTACAATAAATCAGTGCAAAGCTAACCAGCGATCGTTTCACTTGTCCCGCTCCGTCCTCATATTTAACAGTGGCGACGATCTACCCGCAGTTGTAAAAATAACGTTAAAATGTCTAACTCTAGTGCGCAATACGGAATTTTAAATAGTTTCGATCACACGATACAAACGTGGAAGACGTACAGAGGTCGCATTAGACAATATTTTGTGGCAAATGACATCAACGGGAAGACGGATCCTGAAGGCAAGAAAAGAAAGGCGATCCTTCTCAGCGCACTCACAGAGGGTACCTACAAGTTAGCAACGGATTTGGCCCTGCCAAAAGACGTCGAAGATGTGCCCTATGAAGATTTATTATCACTACTGGATAAGCATTTCACCCCTAAATGTGTCGGGTTTGGTGAGCGTCACAATTTTTACGCGGCCGCTCAAGAACCGGGTGAAAGTCATTCGCAGAGGGCTGCCAGACTACGAGGGTTGACAGCAAAATGTGATTTTCTCAACGTCGAAGAGGCGCTCCGCGACAAATTCATCATGGGATTGCAGCCTGGTAAAGAGAAAGAGAAGCTGTACACAAAGGAGCTGGCCGGCCTCACGCTGGTCATGGTTGTGGAGATGGCTGAGAATCTGAGCCGCGCACGCTCCGCTATCGCCGCCAGCGTAGGCTCCGCCGCCGTCGCAGGCGCCGACTCGCATCAACTTTTCAAGATCGCAGACAACGGGAAAAGTGCTGGTGTAGGGAGAGTGAAGTGTAGTGTTTGTGGTTATACGAACCACAAAGCATCAGAGTGTAGATTTGCAAATTATGTTTGTAAGAAGTGTCACGTAAAAGGCCACTTGCGTAAAATGTGCACCAAGGTGAATTACGTGGAGATGGATGGCGTTGACCAGGGTGAGGATGACGAAGATGACGACGGTAAGCTTTATTATATCCGATCACTCAGGGGAGAACCCATGGTAGAAAATATTGGCATTCTTAATGATTTTTTTAAATTTGAAATTGATAGCGGTTCTGCGGTAACGGTAGTTTCGGAGGGGTTTTACAAAACTCATTTTAAAGATGTGCCATTATCAAGTACGTGTAAACAGCTGATGACGTATAATGGTAGAAAAATAGTATGCCTAGGCACATTCCGTGTACCAGTATGTTACGCTGGACAGACACACGAATTCATTATATTCGTGGTCCGCGATGGAGGCCCGCCCCTTCTAGGCCGAGATTTTATTTCACGTTTTAATTTACAGTTAATGCCGGTAAACTAAGTATTTTTCAGACTGTGATTTTTCTCTCAAAGAAGTGCAACAACAATACTCGGAACTTTTCTCAGATAAGCTAGGAATGTTCAACAAGTACAAAATAAAGTTATTATTAAATGATAATGCGAAACCGGTTTTTTGTAAAGCGCGCCCCGTAGCATTTGCGTTACGTGATAAGGTTCACAAAGAAATCGATAGATTGGTCGATTTAGGTATTCTTAAACCAATTGAGCACTCAGAATACGCGTCACCGATAGTACCCGTTTTAAAAAAAAATGGATCAGTCAGATTGTGTGCAGATTACTCAGTTAGTATAAATAAACAATTGTTAGTGGAAAAGTATCCGCTTCCCACCACAAATGAATTATTTTCAAAAATACATGGTGGTCAGCAGTTTAGCAAGCTTGATTTTTCAATGGCATATAACCAGTTTGTGTTAGATGATGAGTCACAGCAGCTCACTTGCATCAACACAAGTCGCGGCTTGTTTACCTATACTCGGTTAGTGTTCGGGTTAGCTAGTGCGCCCGCTATTTTTCAGCGCGCGATCGAGGGGGTATTATCGGGTATAGAAGGAGTATTGTGCTTATTAGATGATATTTTAGTGACAGGAAAAAATAAAAAAGAACATTTAGAGAAATTAAATACTGTTCTTAAACGTTTACAGGATGCAGAGTTAACTTTACAAAAAGAAAAGTGTCGTTTTTTTCAAAATGAAGTTAGGTATCTCGGCTTTATTATTACAAAAGACGGCTTAAAAAAAGAACCGGAAAAAATTAAAGCTATGGTAGAAGCGCCGGTTCCCACTAATGTCGCGCAGTTGCAGTCATTTCTAGGGCTCATTAATTACTACAGAAATTTTATACCTAACGCATCCACGGTTCTCAGTCCTTTATATGAGCTATTAAAAAAGAGTAGCAGTTGGAATTGGACTAGAATTCATGACAAAGCTTTTAAAGAAATTAAAAGGTTAATGACATCAGAACAGGTTCTTGCGCATTTTGATCCGAATGCAAAAATAATATTAACCGTAGACGCTTCTCCGAGTGGTTTAGGGGCAATTCTGTCTCAAGTAGGGGCAGACGGGGCAGAACGGCCTATCTCTTTTATGTCACGAACTTTAAATCAAGCGGAGAAGAGATACGCTCAAATACAAAAGGAAGCTACAGCTATTGTTTAAGGCGTACGACGGTTCCACCAGTACTTGTATGGCCGGTCTGAACCATTTTATTTACGAACGGATCATAAGCCGCTTTTAGCCATTTTTAGCCCTTCAAAAGGAATACCTGAGATGTCCGCTAACAGGTTACAGAGATATGCTTTATTTCTAAGTAGCTATAACTACAAGATAGAATACGTGCGCAGCGCCGACAACAGCGCGGATTATTTATCTCGCGCGAGCTTACCGCGCGCGGTGCACGAGTGTGCGTGCACCGACCAGTGTCGCTGTTGTGATTGTGAAGTAGCATACGATCGAGCTACTTACGTTTGTTTTGTAGTTGACGGGAGTATGCCCGTCACATTAGATAAATTACGCGATGAAACAAATAATGACCAAGTGTTAACACAAGTGAAAGGGTTTATTTTAAATGGTTGGCCACCGAAAGTTAACGATGTGCGATTACATCCGTATCACTTGTGTAGATCGCAATTATCATATGAAAACGGATGCATTATGAGAGGTCATAAGGTAGTTATACCCGTAAGTTTATACAAACCTTTGCTAAAGGAGTTGCATACTTCACATTTAGGTATAGTTAAAACGAAGGCCGAAGCTCGTTCAAGGTTTTGGTTTCCTGGAATAGACCAGGCGGTGGAAACTATGATAAGTTCATGCGACGTGTGCATTCAACTGCGCCCCTCGCCCCCGCGCGCCCCCCTCGCGCACTGGGAGTTCCCGCCGTGTCCTTTCTACAGAATACACATCGACTTCCTAGGTCCTATTAAAGGCTGTAGTTATTTGGTGGCAGTAGATGCGTATACTAAGTGGGTTGAAGTATATAATATGAATACTGCTACGACTTCGGCAGCGGTCATTGGGAAGCTTTGTGATTTTATGTCGAGGTTTGGGGTTCCAAAAACAATAGTAAGTGATAATGGTACAGCTTTTTGTTCAAAAGAATTCGAATTGTTTTGCGTTTCGAATGCTATTTGTCACGTAACATCACCCGTATATCACGCCCCTTCGAACGGCCAGGCAGAAAGTTTGGTGAAAGTAGTGAAAAAAGGAATAAAATCTTGTCTTTTGTCTAATAGTACGGCAAAGGCCACATCAGTAAAACTATTAAAATACCTAATGGATTATCGTAACTCTATACACACTACCACGGGGTTGTCCCCTGCTCAGTTGGTATTCGGGCACAAGTTAAGGTCGCGACTAGATTGGTTCGACCCTAAGTCATCGGCACCCTCGTCACCGTCATTATCAGATCATGTTAAAAATCAACAGTGTATGCAAATTAAAAAGCAAGGGAAAAATAAAACAAAATCTTTCAAGAAAAATGATATTGTACTGTATAAAAAATTTACAAATAAAACAAGTTATACATGGTGTAAAGGAATCATAGAAAAAAGAATAGGTAAAGTGTTATACATTGTTAAAGATATAGATAGCTCTGAAAGTAATAAAAGACACATTAATCAGTTGATGTTATACAAAGGGACAAGTAATCAATTGGATAGTAATGATAATAGTTCTAATGGGAACTTACCTGGGCAACCTGCGCCACCGCCGCCGCCGTCACCGCCGTCGTCACCGTCGCTGCCGCCATCGCCGTCGCCGTCACGTTCGCCGTCACCGCCGCCGTCGCCGTCACGTCCGCCGTCGCCGCCGTCGCCGCCTCAATCGTCGTCGTCATTGCCTCAATCGTCCATGACCATACCTTTAGTGGTTGCATCAGGGTCGACTGATCAGCCGAATTGGTTGTCACGCAGCCGAGGTAGAAGAGAAGAGGTATACGAACCGAATATTTCGCCGGGTGACGCAATTGAGAGACACTCTCACGTCTCTGAGGATGAGTTCCATGAAGCAGAAAGCGAGGTCATTGCCCAGGCGAATCCACAGATGGATGGTTCAGGAATTGGAGCAGGGAAATCATTACGAAGGCGTCCCGAGGTTAATTATAAGAAGTATTTTTAAATTAGTAGTTAGTAGGTTTCAAATAGTATGTTTATACTAGAGGGAGGAATGTTATGTATGTGTGTGGCTGCGCCCACGACCTTGCTGCGTACCTACAATAAATCAGTGCAAAGCTAACCAGCGATCGTTTCACTTGTCCCGCTCCGTCCTCATATTTAACAGTATGTGATGCCCGCGGTGTACTAAGGTGTGTGGTGCCCGCGGTGTAGTTGGGTATGTGATGCTTGCGGTGTACTAGGGTATGTGGTGCCCGCGGTGTACTTTGGTATGTGATGCCCGCGGTGTACTTTGGTATGTAGTGCCCGCGGTGTACTAGGGTATGTGATGCCCGCGGTGTTGTTGGGTATGTGATGCCCGCGGTGTACTAGGGTATGTGGTGCCCGCGGTATACTTGGGTATGTGGTGCCCGCGGTGTAGTTGGGTATGTGATGCCCGCGGTGTAATTGGGTATGTGGTGCCCGCGGTGTACTAGGGTATGTGATGCCCGCGGTGTACTAGGATATGTGATGCCCGCGGTGTAGTTGGGTATGTGGTGCCCGCGGTATACTAGGGTATGTGATGCCCGCGGTGTACTAGGGTATGTGGTGCCCGCAGTGTAGTTGGGTATGTGATGCCCGAGGTGTACTTGGGTATGTAGTGCCCGCGGTGTACTAGGGTATGTGATGCCCGCGGTGTACATGGGACTTGGGTATGTGGTGCCCGCGGTGTAGTTGGGTATGTGATGCCCGCGGTGTACTAGGGTATGAGGTGCCCGCGGTATACTTGGTATGTGGTGCCCGCGGTGTTGTTGGGTATGTGATGCCCGCGGTGTACTAGGGTATGTGGTGCCCGCGGTGTAGTTGGGTATGTGGTGCCCGCGGTATACTAGGGTATGTGATGCCCGCGGTGTACTAGGGTATGTGGTGCCCGCAGTGTAGTTGGGTATGTGATGCCCGAGGTGTACTTGGGTATGTAGTGCCCGCGGTGTACTAGGGTATGTGATGCCCGCGGTGTACATGGGACTTGGGTATGTGGTGCCCGCGGTGTAGTTGGGTATGTGATGCCCGCGGTGTACTAGGGTATGAGGTGCCCGCGGTATACTTGGTATGTGGTGCCCGCGGTGTTGTTGGGTATGTGATGCCCGCGGTGTACTAGGGTATGTGGTGCCCGCGGTATAGTTAAGTATGTGATGCCCGCGGTGTACTAGAGTATGTGGTGCCCGCGGTGTACTAGGGTATGTGGTGCCCGCGGTGTACTAGGGTATGTGGTGCCCGAGGTGTACCTGGGTATGTAGTGCCCGCGGTGTACGAGGGTATGTAGTACCCGAGGTGTACTTGGGTATGTGGTGCCCGCGGTGTAGTTGGGTATGTGATGCCCGCGGTGTACTTGGGTATGTGATGCCCGCGGTGTACTAGGGTATGTGGTGCCCGCGGTGTAGTTGGGTATGTGATGCCCGAGGTGTACTTGGGTATGTAGTGCCCGCGGTGTACTAGGGTATGTGGTGCCCGCGGTGTAGTTGGGTATGTGATGCCCGAGGTGTACTTGGGTATGTAGTGTCCGCGGTGTACTAGGGTATGTGGTGCCCGCGGTGTAGTTGGGTATGTGATGCCCGCGGTGTACTTGGGTATGTGATGCCCGCGGTGTACTAGGGTATGTGGTGCCCGCGGTGTAGTTGGGTATGTGATGCCCGAGGTGTACTTGGGTATGTAGTGCCCGCGGTGTACTAGGGTATGTGGTGCCCGCGGTGTAGTTGGGTATGTGATGCCCGCGGTGTAATTGGGTATGTGGTGCCCGCGGTGTACTAGGGTATGTGATGCCCGCGGTGTACTAAGATATGTGATGCCCGCGGTGTAGTTGGGTATGTGGTGCCCGCGGTATACTGAGGTACGTGATGCCCGCGGTGTACTAGGGTATGTGATGCCCGCGGTGTACTAGGGTATGTGGTGCCCGCGGTGTAGTTGGGTATGTGATGCCCGAGGTGTACTTGGGTATGTAGTGTCCGCGGTGTACTAGGGTATGTGATCCCCGCGGTGTACTTGGGACTTGGGTATGTGGTGCCCGCGGTATACATGGTATGTGGTGCCCGCGGTGTAGTTGGGTATGTGGTGCCCGCGGTGTAGTTGGGTATGTGGTGCCCGCGGTATACTAGGGTATGTGGTGCCCACAGTGTACTAGGGTATGTGGTGCCCGCGGTATACTTGGGTATGTGATGCCCGCGGTGTAATTGGGCATGTGGTGCCCGCGGTGTACTAGGGTATGTGATGCCCGAGGTGTACTTGGGTATGTGATGCCCGCGGTGTAGTTGGGTATGTGGTGCCCACGGTGTACTAGGGTATGTGGTGCCCGCGGTATACTTGGGTATGTGATGCCCGCGGTGTAATTGGGTATGTGATGCCCGAGGTGTACTTGGGTATGTAGTGCCCGCGGTGTACTAGGGTATGTGATGCCCGCGGTGTAATTGGGTATGTGATGCCCGAGGTGTACTTGGGTATGTAGTGCCCGCGGTGTACTAGGGTATGTGGTGCCCGCGGTGTAGTTGGGTATGTGATGCCCGAGGTGTATTTGGGTATGTAGTGCCCGCGGTGTACTAGGGTATGTGATGCCCGCGGTGTACTTGGGACTTGGGTATGTGGTGCCCGCGGTATACTAGGGTATGTGGTGCCCGCGGTATACTTGGGTATGTGGTGCCCGCGGTATACTTGGGTATGTGGTGCCCGCGGTGTAGTTGGGTATGTGATGCCCGCGGTGTAATTGGGTATGTGGTGCCCGCGGTGTACTAGGGTATGTGATGCCCGCGGTGTACTAGGATATGTGATGCCCGCGGTGTAGTTGGGTATGTGGTGCCCGCGGTATACTAGGGTATGTGATGCCCGCGGTGTACTAGGGTATGTGGTGCCCGCAGTGTAGTTGGGTATGTGATGCCCGAGGTGTACTTGGGTATGTAGTGCCCGCGGTGTACTAGGGTATGTGATGCCCGCGGTGTACATGGGACTTGGGTATGTGGTGCCCGCGGTGTAGTTGGGTATGTGATGCCCGCGGTGTACTAGGGTATGAGGTGCCCGCGGTATACTTGGTATGTGGTGCCCGCGGTGTTGTTGGGTATGTGATGCCCGCGGTGTACTAGGGTATGAGGTGCCCGCGGTATAGTTAAGTATGTGATGCCCGCGGTGTACTAGAGTATGTGGTGCCCGCGGTGTACTAGGGTATGTGGTGCCCGCGGTGTACTAGGGTATGTGGTGCCCGAGGTGTACCTGGGTATGTAGTGCCCGCGGTATACGAGGGTATGTAGTACCCGAGGTGTACTTGGGTATGTGGTGCCCGCGGTGTAGTTGGGTATGTGATGCCCGCGGTGTACTTGGGTATGTGATGCCCGCGGTGTACTAGGGTATGTGGTGCCCGCGGTGTAGTTGGGTATGTGATGCCCGAGGTGTACTTGGGTATGTAGTGCCCGCGGTGTACTAGGGTATGTGGTGCCCGCGGTGTAGTTGGGTATGTGATGCCCGAGGTGTACTTGGGTATGTAGTGTCCGCGGTGTACTAGGGTATGTGGTGCCCGCGGTGTAGTTGGGTATGTGATGCCCGCGGTGTACTTGGGTATGTGATGCCCGCGGTGTACTAGGGTATGTGGTGCCCGCGGTGTAGTTGGGTATGTGATGCCCGAGGTGTACTTGGGTATGTAGTGCCCGCGGTGTACTAGGGTATGTGGTGCCCGCGGTGTAGTTGGGTATGTGATGCCCGCGGTGTAATTGGGTATGTGGTGCCCGCGGTGTACTAGGGTATGTGATGCCCGCGGTGTACTAAGATATGTGATGCCCGCGGTGTAGTTGGGTATGTGGTGCCCGCGGTATACTGAGGTACGTGATGCCCGCGGTGTACTAGGGTATGTGATGCCCGCGGTGTACTAGGGTATGTGGTGCCCGCGGTGTAGTTGGGTATGTGATGCCCGAGGTGTACTTGGGTATGTAGTGTCCGCGGTGTACTAGGGTATGTGATCCCCGCGGTGTACTTGGGACTTGGGTATGTGGTGCCCGCGGTATACATGGTATGTGGTGCCCGCGGTGTAGTTGGGTATGTGGTGCCCGCGGTGTAGTTGGGTATGTGGTGCCCGCGGTATACTAGGGTATGTGGTGCCCACAGTGTACTAGGGTATGTGGTGCCCGCGGTATACTTGGGTATGTGATGCCCGCGGTGTAATTGGGCATGTGGTGCCCGCGGTGTACTAGGGTATGTGATGCCCGAGGTGTACTTGGGTATGTGATGCCCGCGGTGTAGTTGGGTATGTGGTGCCCACGGTGTACTAGGGTATGTGGTGCCCGCGGTATACTTGGGTATGTGATGCCCGCGGTGTAATTGGGTATGTGATGCCCGAGGTGTACTTGGGTATGTAGTGCCCGCGGTGTACTAGGGTATGTGATGCCCGCGGTGTAATTGGGTATGTGATGCCCGAGGTGTACTTGGGTATGTAGTGCCCGCGGTGTACTAGGGTATGTGGTGCCCGCGGTGTAGTTGGGTATGTGATGCCCGAGGTGTATTTGGGTATGTAGTGCCCGCGGTGTACTAGGGTATGTGATGCCCGCGGAGTACTTGGGACTTGGGTATGTGGTGCCCGCGGTATACTAGGGTATGTGGTGCCCGCGGTGTACTAGGGTATGTGGTGCCCGCGGTATACTTGGGTATGTGATGCCCGCGGTGTAATTGGGTATGTGGTGCCCGCGGTGTACTAGGGTATGTGATGCCCGAGGTAAACTTGGGTATGTGATGCCCGCGGTGTACTAGGGTATGTGGTGCCCGCGGTATACTTGGGTATGTGATGCCCGCGGTGTAGTTCGGTATGTGGTGCCCGCGGTGTACTAGGGTATGTGATGCCCGCGGTGTAATTGGGTATGTGATGCCCGAGGTGTACTTGGGTATGTAGTGCCCGCGGTGTACTAGGGTATGTGGTGCCCGCGGTGTAGTTGGGTATGTGATGCCCGAGGTGTACTTGGGTATGTAGTGCCCGCGGTGTACTAGGGTATGTGATGCCCGCGGTGTACTTGGGACTTGGGTATGTGGTGCCCGCGGTATACTAGGGTATGTGGTGCCCGCGGTGTACTAGGGTTTGTGGTGCCCGCGGTATACTTGGGTATGTGATGCCCGCGGTGTAATTGGGTATGTGGTGCCCGCGGTGTACTAGGGTATGTGATGCCCGAGGTAAACTTGGGTATGTGATGCCCGCGGTGAACTAGGGTATGTGGTGCCCGCGGTATACTTGGGTATGTGATGCCCGCGGTGTAGTTCGGTATGTGGTGCCCGCGGTGTACTAGGGTATGTGATGCCCGCGGTGTAGTTGGGTATGTGGTGCCCGCGGTATACTTGGGTATGTGATGCCCGCGGTGTAATTGGGCATGTGGTGCCCGCGGTGTACTAGGGTATGTGATGCCCGAGGTGTACTTGGGTATGTGATGCCCGCGGTGTAGTTGGGTATGTGGTGCCCACGGTGTACTAGGGTATGTGGTGCCCGCGGTATACTTGGGTATGTGATGCCCGCGGTGTAATTGGGTATGTGATGCCCGAGGTGTACTTGGGTATGTAGTGCCCGCGGTGTACTAGGGTATGTGATGCCCGCGGTGTAATTGGGTATGTGATGCCCGAGGTGTACTTGGGTATGTAGTGCCCGCGGTGTACTAGGGTATGTGGTGCCCGCGGTGTAGTTGGGTATGTGATGCCCGAGGTGTACTTGGGTATGTAGTGCCCGCGGTGTACTAGGGTATGTGATGCCCGCGGTGTACTTGGGACTTGGGTATGTGGTGCCCGCGGTATACTAGGGTATGTGGTGCCCGCGGTGTACTAGGGTATGTGGTGCCCGCGGTATACTTGGGTATGTGATGCCCGCGGTGTAATTGGGTATGTGGTGCCCGCGGTGTACTAGGGTATGTGATGCCCGCGGTGTACTTGGGTATGTGATGCCCGCGGTGTACTAGGGTATGTGGTGCCCGCGGTATACTTGGGTATGTGATGCCCGCGGTGTAGTTCGGTATGTGGTGCCCGCGGTGTACTAGGGTATGTGATGCCCGCGGTGTAATTGGGTATGTGATGCCTGAGGTGTACTTGGGTATGTAGTGCCCGCGGTGTACTAGGGTATGTGGTGCCCGCGGTGTAGTTGGGTATGTGATGCCCGAGGTGTACTTGGGTATGTAGTGCCCGCGGTGTACTAGGGTATGTGATGCCCGCGGTGTACTTGGGACTTGGGTATGTGGTGCCCGCGGTATACTAGGGTATGTGGTGCCCGCGGTGTACTAGGGTTTGTGGTGCCCGCGGTATACTTGGGTATGTGATGCCCGCGGTGTAATTGGGTATGTGGTGCCCGCGGTGTACTAGGGTATGTGATGCCCGAGGTAAACTTGGGTATGTGATGCCCGCGGTGTACTAGGGTATGTGGTGCCCGCGGTATACTTGGGTATGTGATGCCCGCGGTGTAGTTCGGTATGTGGTGCCCGCGGTGTACTAGGGTATGTGATGCCCGCGGTGTAATTGGGTATGTGGTGCCCGCGGTGTACTAGGGTATGTGATGCCCGAGGTAAACTTGGGTATGTGATGCCCGCGGTGTACTAGGGTATGTGGTGCCCGCGGTATACTTGGGTATGTGATGCCCGCGGTGTAGTTCGGTATGTGGTGCCCGCGGTGTACTAGGGTATGTGATGCCCGCGGTGTAGTTGGGTATGTGGTGCCCGCGGTATACTTGGGTATGTGATGCCCGCGGTGTAATTGGGCATGTGGTGCCCGCGGTGTACTAGGGTATGTGATGCCCGAGGTGTACTTGGGTATGTGATGCCCGCGGTGTAGTTGGGTATGTGGTGCCCACGGTGTACTAGGGTATGTGGTGCCCGCGGTATACTTGGGTATGTGATGCCCGCGGTGTAATTGGGTATGTGATGCCCGAGGTGTACTTGGGTATGTAGTGCCCGCGGTGTACTAGGGTATGTGATGCCCGCGGTGTAATTGGGTATGTGATGCCCGAGGTGTACTTGGGTATGTTGTGCCCGCGGTATACTTGGGTATGTGATGCCCGCGGTGTAATTGGGTATGTGGTGCCCGCGGTGTACTAGGGTATGTGATGCCCGAGGTAAACTTGGGTATGTGATGCCCGCGGTGTACTAGGGTATGTGGTGCCCGCGGTATACTTGGGTATGTGATGCCCGAGGTGTAGTTCGGTATGTGGTGCCCGCGGTGTACTAGGGTATGTGATGCCCGCGGTGTAATTGGGTATGTGATGCCCGAGGTGTACTTGGGTATGTAGTGCCCGCGGTGTACTAGGGTATGTGGTGCCCGCGGTGTAGTTGGGTATGTGATGCCCGAGGTGTACTTGGGTATGTAGTGCCCGCGGTGTACTAGGGTATGTGATGCCCGCGGTGTACTTGGGACTTGGGTATGTGGTGCCCGCGGTATACTAGGGTATGTGGTGCCCGCGGTGTACTAGGGTTTGTGGTGCCCGCGGTATACTTGGGTATGAGATGCCCGCGGTGTAATTGGGTATGTGGTGCCCGCGGTGTACTAGGGTATGTGATGCCCGAGGTAAACTTGGGTATGTGATGCCCGCGGTGTACTAGGGTATGTGGTGCCCGCGGTATACTTGGGTATGTGATGCCCGCGGTGTAGTTCGGTATGTGGTGCCCGCGGTGTACTAGGGTATGTGATGCCCGCGGTGTAGTTGGGTATGTGGTGCCCGCGGTATACTAGGGTATGTGGTGCCCGCGGTGTACTAGGGTATGTGATGCCCGCGGTGTACTAAGGTATGTGGTGAACGCGGTGAAGTAAGTTGGGTATAAGGTGCCCGCGGTATACTTGGGTATGTGGTGCCCGTGGTGAACTAGGGTATGTGGTGCCCGCGGTGTAGTTGGGTATGTGGTGCCCGTGGTGTACTAGGGTATGTGGTGCCCGCGGTGTACTAAGGTATGTGATGCCCGCGGTGTACTAGGGTTTGTGGTGCCCGCGGCGTAGTTGGGTATGTGATGCCTTCGGTGTACTGGGGTATGTGGTGCCCGCGGTGTAGTTGGGTATGTGATGCCCGCGGTGTACTAAGGTGTGTGGTGCCCGCGGTGTAGTTGGGTATGTGATGCTTGCGGTGTACTAGGGTATGTGGTGCCCGCGGTGTACTTTGGTATGTGATGCCCGCGGTGTACTTTGGTATGTAGTGCCCGCGGTGTACTAGGGTATGTGATGCCCGCGGTGTTGTTGGGTATGTGATGCCCGCGGTGTACTAGGGTATGTGGTGCCCACGGTATACTTGGGTATGTGGTGCCCGCGGTGTAGTTGGGTATGTGATGCCCGCGGTGTAATTGGGTATGTGGTGCCCGCGGTGTACTAGGGTATGTGATGCCCGCGGTGTACTAGGATATGTGATGCCCGCGGTGTAGTTGGGTATGTGGTGCCCGCGGTATACTAGGGTATGTGATGCCCGCGGTGTACTAGGGTATGTGGTGCCCGCAGTGTAGTTGGGTATGTGATGCCCGAGGTGTACTTGGGTATGTAGTGCCCGCGGTGTACTAGGGTATGTGATGCCCGCGGTGTACATGGGACTTGGGTATGTGGTGCCCGCGGTGTAGTTGGGTATGTGATGCCCGCGGTGTACTAGGGTATGAGGTGCCCGCGGTATACTTGGTATGTGGTGCCCGCGGTGTTGTTGGGTATGTGATGCCCGCGGTGTACTAGGGTATGTGGTGCCCGCGGTATAGTTAAGTATGTGATGCCCGCGGTGTACTAGAGTATGTGGTGCCCGCGGTGTACTAGGGTATGTGGTGCCCGCGGTGTACTAGGGTATGTGGTGCCCGAGGTGTACCTGGGTATATAGTGCCCGCGGTGTACGAGGGTATGTAGTACCCGAGGTGTACTTGGGTATGTAGTGCCCGCGGTGTACTAGGGTATGTGATGCCCGCGGTGTACTTGGGACTTGGGTATGTGGTGCCCGCGGTGTAGTTGGGTATGTGATGCCCGCGGTGTACTAGGGTATGAGGTGCCCGCGGTATACTTGGTATGTGGTGCCCGCAGTGTTGTTAGGTATGTGAAGCCCGCGGTGTACTAGGGTATGTGGTGCCCGCGGTGTTGTTGGGTATGTGATGCCCGCGGTGTACTAGGGTATGTGGTGCCCGCGGTATACTTGGGTATGTGGTGCCCGCGGTGTAGTTGGGTATGTGATGCCCGCGGTGTAATTGGGTATGTGGTGCCCGCGGTGTTGTTGGGTATGTGATGCCCGCGGTGTACTAAGGTATGTGGTGCCCGCGGTATACTTGGGTATGTGGTGCCCGCGGTGTAGTTGGGTATGTGATGCCCGCGGTGTAATTGGGTATGTGGTGCCCGCGGTGTACTAGGGTATGTGATGCCCGCGGTGTACTAGGATATGTGATGCCCGCGGTGTACTTGGGTATGTGGTGCCCGCGGTGTAGTTGGGTATGTGATGCCCGCGGTGTACTAGGGTATGAGGTGCCCGCGGTATACTTGGTATGTGGTGCCCGCGGTGTTGTTGTATATGTGGTGCCCGCGGTGTACTAGGGTATGAGGTGCCCGCGGTATATTTGGTATGTGGTGCCCGCGGTGTTGTTGGGTATGTGGTGCCCACGGTGTACTAGGGTATGTGGTGCCCGCGGTGAAGTTGGGTATGTGATGCCCGAGGTGTACTTGGGTATGTAGTGCCCGCGGTGTAGTTGGGTATGTGATGCCCGCGGTGTAATTGGGTATGTGGTGCCCGCGGTGTACTAGGGTATGTGATGCCCGCGGTGTACTTGGATATGTGATGCCCGCGGTGTAGTTGGGTATGTGGTGCCCGCGGTATACTAGGGTATGTGATGCCCGCGGTGTACTAGGGTATGTGGTGCCCGCAGTGTAGTTGGGTATGTGATGCCCGAGGTGTACTTGGGTATGTAGTGCCCGCGGTGTACTAGGGTATGTGATGCCCGCGGTGTACATGGGACTTGGGTATGTGGTGCCCGCGGTGTAGTTGGGTATGTGATGCCCGCGGTGTACTAGGGTATGAGGTGCCCGCGGTATACTTGGTATGTGGTGCCCGCGGTGTTGTTGGGTATGTGATGCCCGCGGTGTACTAGGGTATGTGGTGCCCGCGGTATAGTTAAGTATGTGATGCCCGCGGTGTACTAGAGTATGTGGTGCCCGCGGTGTACTAGGGTATGTGGTGCCCGCGGTGTACTAGGGTATGTGGTGCCCGAGGTGTACCTGGGTATGTAGTGCCCGCGGTGTACGAGGGTATGTAGTACCCGAGGTGTACTTGGGTATGTAGTGCCCGCGGTGTACTAGGGTATGTGATGCCCGCGGTGTACTTGGGACTTGGGTATGTGGTGCCCGCGGTGTAGTTGGGTATGTGATGCCCGCGGTGTACTAGGGTATGAGGTGCCCGCGGTATACTTGGTATGTGGTGCCCGCAGTGTTGTTAGGTATGTGATGCCCGCGGTGTACTAGGGTATGTGGTGCCCGCGGTGTTGTTGGGTATGTGATGCCCGCGGTGTACTAGGGTATGTGGTGCCCGCGGTATACTTGGGTATGTGGTGCCCGCGGTGTAGTTGGGTATGTGATGCCCGCGGTGTAATTGGGTATGTGGTGCCCGCGGTGTTGTTGGGTATGTGATGCCCGCGGTGTACTAAGGTATGTGGTGCCCGCGGTATACTTGGGTATGTGGTGCCCGCGGTGTAGTTGGGTATGTGATGCCCGCGGTGTAATTGGGTATGTGGTGCCCGCGGTGTACTAGGGTATGTGATGCCCGCGGTGTACTAGGATATGTGATGCCCGCGGTGTACTTGGGTATGTGGTGCCCGCGGTGTAGTTGGGTATGTGATGCCCGCGGTGTACTAGGGTATGTGATGCCCGAGGTGTACTTGGGACTTGGGTATGTGGTGCCCGCGGTGTAGTTGGGTATGTGATGCCCGCGGTGTACTAGGGTATGAGGTGCCCGCGGTATACTTGGTATGTGGTGCCCGCGGTGTTGTTGGGTATGTGATGCCCGCGGTGTACTAGGGTATGTGATGCCCAAGGTGTACTTGGGTATGAGGTGCCCGCGGTATACTTGAGTATGTGATGCCCGAGGTGTACTTGGGTATGTGGTGCCCGCGGTGTACTAGGGTATGTGGTGCCCGCGGTATACTAGGGTATGTGGTGCCCGCGGTGTACTAGGGTATGTGATGCCCGCGATGAACTAGGGTATGTGGTGCCCGCGGTGTACTAAGGTATGTGGTGCCCGCGGTGTACTAGGGTATGTGGTGCCCGCGGTGTAGTTTGGTATGTGATGCCCGAGGTGTACTTGGGTATGTGGTGCCCGCGGTGTAGTTGGGTATGTGATGCCCGCGGTGTAATTGGGTATGTGGTGCCCGCGGTGTACTGGGGTATGTGATGCCCGCGGTGTACTAGGATATGTGATGCCCGCGGTGTACTTGGGTATGTGGTGCCCGCGGTGTAGTTGGGTATGTGATGCCCGCGGTGTACTAGGGTATGAGGTGCCCGCGGTATACTTGGTATGTGGTGCCCGCGGTGTTGTTGTATATGTGGTGCCCGCGGTGTACTAGGGTATGAGGTGCCTGCGGTATACTTGGTATGTGGTGCCCGCGGTGTTGCTGGGTATGTGGTGCCCACGGTGTACTAGGGTATGTGGTGCCCGCGGTGAAGTTGGGTATGTGATGCCCGAGGTGTTCTTGGGTATGTAGTGCCCGCGTTGTACTAGGGTATGTGATGCCCGAGGTGTACTTGGGACTTGGGTATGTGGTGCCCGCGGTGTAGTTGGGTATGTGATGCCCGCGGTGTACTAGGGTATGAGGTGCCCGCGGTATACTTGGTATGTGGTGCCCGCGGTGTTGTTGGGTATGTGATGCCCGCGGTGTACTAGGGTATGTGATGCCCAAGGTGTACTTGGGTATGAGGTGCCCGCGGTATACTTGAGTATGTGATGCCCGAGGTGTACTTGGGTATGTGGTGCCCGCGGTGTACTAGGGTATGTGGTGCCCGCGGTATACTAGGGTATGTGGTGCCCGCGGTGTACTAGGGTATGTGATGCCCGCGATGAACTAGGGTATGTGGTGCCCGCGGTGTACTAAGGTATGTGGTGCCCGCGGTGTACTAGGGTATGTGGTGCCCGCGGTGTAGTTTGGTATGTGATGCCCGAGGTGTACTTGGTATGTAGTGCCGCGGTGTACTTGGGACTTGGGTATGAGGTGCCCGCGGTTTACTTGGTATGTGGTGTTCGCGGTGTTGCTGGGTATGTGGTGCCCGCGGTGTAGTTGGGTATGTGGTGCCCGCGGTATACTAGGGTATGTGGTGCCCGCGGTGTACTTGGGTATGTAGTGCCCGCGGTATACTAGGGTATGTGGTGCCCGTGGTGTAGTTGGGTATGTGATGCCCGAGGTGTACTTGGGTATGTCGTGCCGCGGTGTACTTGGGACTTGGGTATGTGGTGCCCGCGGTGTACTAGGGTATGAGGTGCCCGCGGTATACTTGGTATGTGGTGCTCGCGGTGTTGCTGGGTATGTGGTGCCCGTGGTGTAGTTGGGTATGTGGTGCCCGCGGTATACTAGGGTATGTGGTGCCCGCGGTGTACTAGGGTATGTGGTGCCCGCGGTATACTTGGGTATGTGATGCCCGCGGTGTAATTGGGTATGTGGTGCCCGCGGTGTACTAGGGTATGTGATGCCCAAGGTGTACTTGGGTATGTGATGCCCGCGGTGTACTAGGGTACGTGGTGCCCGCGGTATACTTGGGTATGTGATGCCCGCGGTGTAGTTCGGTATGTGGTGCCCGCGGTGTACTAGGGTATATGGTGCCCGTGGTGTACTAGGGTATGTGATGCCTGCGGTGTACTAGGGTATGTGGTGCCTGCGGTGTACTTGGGTATGAGGTGCCCGCGGTATACTTGGGTATGTGGTGCCCGCGGTGTTCTAGGGTATGTGATGCCCGAGGTGTACTGGGGTATGTGGTGCCCGCGGTGTACTAGGGTATGTGATGCCCGAGGTGTACTTGGGTATTTGGTGCCCGCGGTGTACTAGGGTATGTGGTGCCCGCGGTGTAGTTGGGTATGAGGTGCCCGCGGTATACTTGGGTATGTGATGCCCGAGGTGTACTTGGGTATGTGGTGCCCGTGGTGTACTTGGGTATGTGATGCCCGCGGTATACTTGGGTATGTGGTGCCCGCGGTGTACTAGGGTATGAGGTGCCCGCGGTATACTTGGTTTGTGGTGCCCGCGGTGTTGTTGGGTATGTGGTGCCCACGGTGTACTAGGGTATGTGGTGCCCGCGGTGAAGTTGGGTATGTGATGCCCGAGGTGTACTTGGGTATGTAGTGCCCGCGTTGTACTAGGGTATGTGATGCCCGAGGTGTACTTGGGACTTGGGTATGTGGTGCCCGCGGTGTAGTTGGGTATGTGATGCCCGCGGTGTACTAGGGTATGAGGTGCCCGCGGTATACTTGGTATGTGGTGCCCGCGGTGTTGTTGGGTATGTGATGCCCGCGGTGTACTAGGGTATGTGGTGCCCGCGGTGTACTAGGGTATGTGGTGCCCGAGGTGTACCTGGGTATGTAGTGCCCGCGGTGTACGAGGGTATGTAGTACCCGAGGTGTACTTGGGTATGTAGTGTCCGCGGTGTACTAGGGTATGTGATGCCCGCGGTGTACTTGGGACTTGGGTATGTGGTGCCCGCGGTGTAGTTGGGTATGTGATGCCCGCGGTGTACTAGGGTATGAGGTGCCCGGTGTATACTTGGTATGTGGTGCCCGCAGTGTTGTTAGGTATGTGATGCCCGCGGTGTACTAGGGTATGTGGTGCCCGCGGTGTTGTTGGGTATGTGATGCCCGCGGTGTACTAGGGTATGTGGTGCCTGCGGTATACTTGGGTATGTGGTGCCCGCGGTGTAGTTGGGTATGTGATGCCCGCGGTGTAATTGGGTATGTGGTGCCCGCGGTGTTGTTGGGTATGTGGTGCCCACGGTGTACTAGGGTATGTGGTGCCCGCGGTGAAGTTGGGTATGTGATGCCCGAGGTGTACTTGGGTATGTAGTGCCCGCGTTGTACTAGGGTATGTGATGCCCGAGGTGTACTTAGGACTTGGGTATGTGGTGCCCGCGGTGTAGTTGGGTATGTGATGCCCGCGGTGTACTAGGGTATGAGGTGCCCGCGGTATACTTGGTATGTGGTGCCCGCGGTGTTGTTGGGTATGTGATGCCCGCGGTGTACTAGGGTATGTGGTGCCCGCGGTGTACTAGGGTATGTGGTGCCCGAGGTGTACCTGGGTATGTAGTGCCCGCGGTGTACGAGGGTATGTAGTACCCGAGGTGTACTTGGGTATGTAGTGTCCGCGGTGTACTAGGGTATGTGATGCCCGCGGTGTACTTGGGACTTGGGTATGTGGTGCCCGCGGTGTAGTTGGGTATGTGATGCCCGCGGTGTACTAGGGTATGAGGTGCCCGCGGTATACTTGGTATGTGGTGCCCGCAGTGTTGTTAGGTATGTGATGCCCGCGGTGTACTAGGGTATGTGGTGCCCGCGGTGTACTAGGGTATGTGGTGCCTGCGGTATACTTGGGTATGTGGTGCCCGCGGTGTAGTTGGGTATGTGATGCCCGCGGTGTTATTGGGTATGTGGTGCCCATGGTGTACTAGGGTATGTGGTGCCCGCGGTGAAGTTGGGTATGTGATGCCCTAGGTGTACTTGGGTATGTAGTGCCCGCGTTGTACTAGGGTATGTGATGCCCGAGGTGTACTTGGGACTTGGGTATGTGGTGCCCGCGGTGTACTAGGGTATGTGATGCCCGAGGTGTACTTGGGACTTGGGTATGTGGTGCCCGCGGTGTAGTTGGTATGTGGTGCCCGCAGTGTTGTTAGGTATGTGATGCCCGCGGTGTACTAGGGTATGTGGTGCCCGCGGTGTTGTTGGGTATGTGATGCCCGCGGTGTACTAGGGTATGTGGTGCCTGCGGTATACTTGGGTATGTGGTGCCCGCGGTGTAGTTGGGTATGTGATGCCCGCGGTGTAATTGGGTATGTGGTGCCCGCGGTGTTGTTGGGTATGTGGTGCCCACGGTGTACTAGGGTATGTGGTGCCCGCGGTGAAGTTGGGTATGTGATGCCCGAGGTGTACTTGGGTATGTAGTGCCCGCGTTGTACTAGGGTATGTGATGCCCGAGGTGTACTTGGGACTTGGGTATGTGGTGCCCGCGGTGTAGTTGGGTATGTGATGCCCGCGGTGTACTAGGGTATGAGGTGCCCGCGGTATACTTGGTATGTGGTGCCCGCGGTGTTGTTGGGTATGTGATGCCCGCGGTGTACTAGGGTATGTGGTGCCCGCGGTGTACTAGGGTATGTGGTGCCCGAGGTGTACCTGGGTATGTAGTGCCCGCGGTGTACGAGGGTATGTAGTACCCGAGGTGTACTTGGGTATGTAGTGTCCGCGGTGTACTAGGGTATGTGATGCCCGCGGTGTACTTGGGACTTGGGTATGTGGTGCCCGCGGTGTAGTTGGGTATGTGATGCCCGCGGTGTACTAGGGTATGAGGTGCCCGCGGTATACTTGGTATGTGGTGCCCGCAGTGTTGTTAGGTATGTGATGCCCGCGGTGTACTAGGGTATGTGGTGCCCGCGGTGTTGTTGGGTATGTGATGCCCGCGGTGTACTAGGGTATGTGGTGCCTGCGGTATACTTGGGTATGTGGTGCCCGCGGTGTAGTTGGGTATGTGATGCCCGCGGTGTAATTGGGTATGTGGTGCCCGCGGTGTTGTTGGGTATGTGATGCCCGCGGTGTACTAAGGTATGTGGTGCCCGCGGTATACTTGGGTATGTGGTGCCCGCGGTGTAGTTGGGTATGTGATGCCCGCGGTGTAATTGGGTATGTGGTGCCCGCGGTGTACTAGGGTATGTGATGCCCGCGGTGTACTAGGATATGTGATGCCCGCGGTGTACTTGGGTATGTGGTGCCCGCGGTGTAGTTGGGTATGTGATGCCCGCGGTGTACTAGGGTATGAGGTGCCCGCGGTGTACTAGGATATGTGATGCCCGCGGTGTAGTTGGGTATGTGGTGCCCGCGGTATACTAGGGTATGTGATGCCCGCGGTGTACTAGGGTATGTGGTGCCCGCAGTGTAGTTGGGTATGTGATGCCCGAGGTGTACTTGGGTATGTAGTGCCCGCGGTGTACTAGGGTATGTGATGCCCGCGGTGTACATGGGACTTGGGTATGTGGTGCCCGCGGTGTAGTTGGGTATGTGATGCCCGCGGTGTACTAGGGTATGAGGTGCCCGCGGTATACTTGGTATGTGGTGCCCGCGGTGTTGTTGGGTATGTGATGCCCGCGGTGTACTAGGGTATGTGGTGCCCGCGGTATAGTTAAGTATGTGATGCCCGCGGTGTACTAGAGTATGTGGTGCCCGCGGTGTACTAGGGTATGTGGTGCCCGCGGTGTACTAGGGTATGTGGTGCCCGAGGTGTACCTGGGTATGTAGTGCCCGCGGTGTACGAGGGTATGTAGTACCCGAGGTGTACTTGGGTATGTAGTGCCCGCGGTGTACTAGGGTATGTGATGCCCGCGGTGTACTTGGGACTTGGGTATGTGGTGCCCGCGGTGTAGTTGGGTATGTGATGCCCGCGGTGTACTAGGGTATGAGGTGCCCGCGGTATACTTGGTATGTGGTGCCCGCAGTGTTGTTAGGTATGTGATGCCCGCGGTGTACTAGGGTATGTGGTGCCCGCGGTGTTGTTGGGTATGTGATGCCCGCGGTGTACTAGGGTATGTGGTGCCCGCGGTATACTTGGGTATGTGGTGCCCGCGGTGTAGTTGGGTATGTGATGCCCGCGGTGTAATTGGGTATGTGGTGCCCGCGGTGTTGTTGGGTATGTGATGCCCGCGGTGTACTAAGGTATGTGGTGCCCGCGGTATACTTGGGTATGTGGTGCCCGCGGTGTAGTTGGGTATGTGATGCCCGCGGTGTAATTGGGTATGTGGTGCCCGCGGTGTACTAGGGTATGTGATGCCCGCGGTGTACTAGGATATGTGATGCCCGCGGTGTACTTGGGTATGTGGTGCCCGCGGTGTAGTTGGGTATGTGATGCCCGCGGTGTACTAGGGTATGAGGTGCCCGCGGTATACTTGGTATGTGGTGCCCGCGGTGTTGTTGTATATGTGGTGCCCGCGGTGTACTAGGGTATGAGGTGCCCGCGGTATACTTGGTATGTGGTGCCCGCGGTGTTGTTGGGTATGTGGTGCCCACGGTGTACTAGGGTATATGGTGCCCGCGGTGAAGTTGGGTATGTGATGCCCGAGGTGTACTTGGGTATGTAGTGCCCGCGTTGTACTAGGGTATGTGATGCCCGAGGTGTACTTGGGACTTGGGTATGTGGTGCCCGCGGTGTAGTTGGGTATGTGATGCCCGCTGTGTACTAGGGTATGAGGTGCCCGCGGTATACTTGGTATGTGGTGCCCGCGGTGTTCTAGGGTATGTGATGCCCGAGGTGTACTGGGGTATGTGGTGCCCGCGGTGTACTAGGGTATGTGATGCCCGCGGTGTACATGGGACTTGGGTATGTGGTGCCCGCGGTGTAGTTGGGTATGTGATGCCCGCGGTGTACTAGGGTATGAGGTGCCCGCGGTATACTTGGTATGTGGTGCCCGCGGTGTTGTTGGGTATGTGATGCCCGCGGTGTACTAGGGTATGTGGTGCCCGCGGTATAGTTAAGTATGTGATGCCCGCGGTGTACTAGAGTATGTGGTGCCCGCGGTGTACTAGGGTATGTGGTGCCCGCGGTGTACTAGGGTATGTGGTGCCCGAGGTGTACCTGGGTATGTAGTGCCCGCGGTGTACGAGGGTATGTAGTACCCGAGGTGTACTTGGGTATGTAGTGCCCGCGGTGTACTAGGGTATGTGATGCCCGCGGTGTACTTGGGACTTGGGTATGTGGTGCCCGCGGTGTAGTTGGGTATGTGATGCCCGCGGTGTACTAGGGTATGAGGTGCCCGCGGTATACTTGGTATGTGGTGCCCGCAGTGTTGTTAGGTATGTGATGCCCGCGGTGTACTAGGGTATGTGGTGCCCGCGGTGTTGTTGGGTATGTGATGCCCGCGGTGTACTAGGGTATGTGGTGCCCGCGGTATACTTGGGTATGTGGTGCCCGCGGTGTAGTTGGGTATGTGATGCCCGCGGTGTAATTGGGTATGTGGTGCCCGCGGTGTTGTTGGGTATGTGATGCCCGCGGTGTACTAAGGTATGTGGTGCCCGCGGTATACTTGGGTATGTGGTGCCCGCGGTGTAGTTGGGTATGTGATGCCCGCGGTGTAATTGGGTATGTGGTGCCCGCGGTGTACTAGGGTATGTGATGCCCGCGGTGTACTAGGATATGTGATGCCCGCGGTGTACTTGGGTATGTGGTGCCCGCGGTGTAGTTGGGTATGTGATGCCCGCGGTGTACTAGGGTATGAGGTGCCCGCGGTATACTTGGTATGTGGTGCCCGCGGTGTTGTTGTATATGTGGTGCCCGCGGTGTACTAGGGTATGAGGTGCCTGCGGTATACTTGGTATGTGGTGCCCGCGGTGTTGCTGGGTATGTGGTGCCCACGGTGTACTAGGGTATGTGGTGCCCGCGGTGAAGTTGGGTATGTGATGCCCGAGGTGTACTTGGGTATGTAGTGCCCGCGTTGTACTAGGGTATGTGATGCCCGAGGTGTACTTGGGACTTGGGTATGTGGTGCCCGCGGTGTAGTTGGGTATGTGATGCCCGCGGTGTACTAGGGTATGAGGTGCCCGCGGTATACTTGGTATGTGGTGCCCGCGGTGTTGTTGGGTATGTGATGCCCGCGGTGTACTAGGGTATGTGATGCCCAAGGTGTACTTGGGTATGAGGTGCCCGCGGTATACTTGAGTATGTGATGCCCGAGGTGTACTTGGGTATGTGGTGCCCGCGGTGTACTAGGGTATGTGGTGCCCGCGGTATACTAGGGTATGTGGTGCCCGCGGTGTACTAGGGTATGTGATGCCCGCGATGAACTAGGGTATGTGGTGCCCGCGGTGTACTAAGGTATGTGGTGCCCGCGGTGTACTAGGGTATGTGGTGCCCGCGGTGTAGTTTGGTATGTGATGCCCGAGGTGTACTTGGTATGTAGTGCCGCGGTGTACTTGGGACTTGGGTATGAGGTGCCCGCGGTTTACTTGGTATGTGGTGTTCGCGGTGTTGCTGGGTATGTGGTGCCCGCGGTGTAGTTGGGTATGTGGTGCCCGCGGTATACTAGGGTATGTGGTGCCCGCGGTGTACTTGGGTATGTAGTGCCCGCGGTATACTAGGGTATGTGGTGCCCGTGGTGTAGTTGGGTATGTGATGCCCGAGGTGTACTTGGGTATGTCGTGCCGCGGTGTACTTGGGACTTGGGTATGTGGTGCCCGCGGTGTACTAGGGTATGAGGTGCCCGCGGTATACTTGGTATGTGGTGCTCGCGGTGTTGCTGGGTATGTGGTGCCCGTGGTGTAGTTGGGTATGTGGTGCCCGCGGTATACTAGGGTATGTGGTGCCCGCGGTGTACTAGGGTATGTGGTGCCCGCGGTATACTTGGGTATGTGATGCCCGCGGTGTAATTGGGTATGTGGTGCCCGCGGTGTACTAGGGTATGTGATGCCCAAGGTGTACTTGGGTATGTGATGCCCGCGGTGTACTAGGGTACGTGGTGCCCGCGGTATACTTGGGTATGTGATGCCCGCGGTGTAGTTCGGTATGTGGTGCCCGCGGTGTACTAGGGTATATGGTGCCCGTGGTGTACTAGGGTATGTGATGCCCGCGGTGTACTAGGGTATGTGGTGCCTGCGGTGTACTTGGGTATGAGGTGCCCGCGGTATACTTGGGTATGTGGTGCCCGCGGTGTTCTAGGGTATGTGATGCCCGAGGTGTACTGGGGTATGTGGTGCCCGCGGTGTACTAGGGTATGTGATGCCCGAGGTGTACTTGGGTATTTGGTGCCCGCGGTGTACTAGGGTATGTGGTGCCCGCGGTGTAGTTGGGTATGAGGTGCCCGCGGTATACTTGGGTATGTGATGCCCGAGGTGTACTTGGGTATGTGGTGCCCGTGGTGTACTTGGGTATGTGATGCCCGCGGTATACTTGGGTATGTGGTGCCCGCGGTGTACTAGGGTATGAGGTGCCCGCGGTATACTTGGTTTGTGGTGCCCGCGGTGTTGTTGGGTATGTGGTGCCCACGGTGTACTAGGGTATGTGGTGCCCGCGGTGTAGTTGGGTATGTGATGCCCGAGGTGTACTTGGGTATGTAGTGCCCGCGTTGTACTAGGGTATGTGATGCCCGAGGTGTACTTGGGACTTGGGTATGTGGTGCCCGCGGTGTAGTTGGGTATGTGATGCCCGCGGTGTACTAGGGTATGAGGTGCCCGCGGTATACTTGGTATGTGGTGCCCGCGGTGTTGTTGGGTATGTGATGCCCGCGGTGTACTAGGGTATGTGGTGCCCGCGGTGTACTAGGGTATGTGGTGCCCGAGGTGTACCTGGGTATGTAGTGCCCGCGGTGTACGAGGGTATGTAGTACCCGAGGTGTACTTGGGTATGTAGTGTCCGCGGTGTACTAGGGTATGTGATGCCCGCGGTGTACTTGGGACTTGGGTATGTGGTGCCCGCGGTGTAGTTGGGTATGTGATGCCCGCGGTGTACTAGGGTATGAGGTGCCCGGTGTATACTTGGTATGTGATGCCCGCGGTGTACTTGGGACTTGGGTATGTGGTGCCCGCGGTGTAGTTGGGTATGTAGTGCCCGCGGTGTACGAGGGTATGTAGTACCCGAGGTGTACTTGGGTATGTAGTGTCCGCGGTGTACTAGGGTATGTGATGCCCGCGGTGTACTTGGGACTTGGGTATGTGGTGCCCGCGGTGTAGTTGGGTATGTGATGCCCGCGGTGTACTAGGGTATGAGGTGCCCGCGGTATACTTGGTATGTGGTGCCCGCAGTGTTGTTAGGTATGTGATGCCCGCGGTGTACTAGGGTATGTGGTGCCCGCGGTGTTGTTGGGTATGTGATGCCCGCGGTGTACTAGGGTATGTGGTGCCTGCGGTATACTTGGGTATGTGGTGCCCGCGGTGTAGTTGGGTATGTGATGCCCGCGGTGTAATTGGGTATGTGGTGCCCGCGGTGTTGTTGGGTATGTGGTGCCCACGGTGTACTAGGGTATGTGGTGCCCGCGGTGAAGTTGGGTATGTGATGCCCGAGGTGTACTTGGGTATGTAGTGCCCGCGTTGTACTAGGGTATGTGATGCCCGAGGTGTACTTAGGACTTGGGTATGTGGTGCCCGCGGTGTAGTTGGGTATGTGATGCCCGCGGTGTACTAGGGTATGAGGTGCCCGCGGTATACTTGGTATGTGGTGCCCGCGGTGTTGTTGGGTATGTGATGCCCGCGGTGTACTAGGGTATGTGGTGCCCGCGGTGTACTAGGGTATGTGGTGCCCGAGGTGTACCTGGGTATGTAGTGCCCGCGGTGTACGAGGGTATGTAGTACCCGAGGTGTACTTGGGTATGTAGTGTCCGCGGTGTACTAGGGTATGTGATGCCCGCGGTGTACTTGGGACTTGGGTATGTGGTGCCTGCGGTGTAGTTGGGTATGTGATGCCCGCGGTGTACTAGGGTATGAGGTGCCCGCGGTATACTTGGTATGTGGTGCCCGCAGTGTTGTTAGGTATGTGATGCCCGCGGTGTACTAGGGTATGTGGTGCCCGCGGTGTTGTTGGGTATGTGATGCCCGCGGTGTACTAGGGTATGTGGTGCCTGCGGTATACTTGGGTATGTGGTGCCCGCGGTGTAGTTGGGTATGTGATGCCCGCGGTGTTATTGGGTATGTGGTGCCCATGGTGTACTAGGGTATGTGGTGCCCGCGGTGAAGTTGGGTATGTGATGCCCTAGGTGTACTTGGGTATGTAGTGCCCGCGTTGTACTAGGGTATGTGATGCCCGAGGTGTACTTGGGACTTGGGTATGTGGTGCCCGCGGTGTACTAGGGTATGTGATGCCCGAGGTGTACTTGGGACTTGGGTATGTGGTGCCCGCGGTGTAGTTGGGTATGTGATGCCCGCGGTGTACTAGGGTATGAGGTGCCCGCGGTATACTTGGTATGTGGTGCCCGCGGTGTTGTTGGGTATGTGATGCCCGCGGTGTACTAGGGTATGTGGTGCCCGCGGTGTACTAGGGTATGTGGTGCCCGAGGTGTACCTGGGTATGTAGTGCCCGCGGTGTACGAGGGTATGTAGTACCCGAGGTGTACTTGGGTATGTAGTGTCCGCGGTGTACTAGGGTATGTGATGCCCGCGGTATACTTGGGACTTGGGTATGTGGTGCCCGCGGTGTAGTTGGGTATGTGATGCCCGCGGTGTACTAGGGTATGAGGTGCCCGCGGTATACTTGGTATGTGGTGCCCGCAGTGTTGTTAGGTATGTGATGCCCGCGGTGTACTAGGGTATGTGGTGCCCGCGGTGTTGTTGGGTATGTGATGCCCGCGGTGTACTAGGGTATGTGGTGCCTGCGGTATACTCGGGTATGTGGTGCCCGCGGTGTAGTTGGGTATGTGATGCCCGCGGTGTAATTGGGTATGTGGTGCCCGCGGTGTTGTTGGGTATGTGGTGCCCACGGTGTACTAGGGTATGTGGTGCCCGCGGTGAAGTTGGGTATGTGATGCCCGAGGTGTACTTGGGTATGTAGTGCCCGCGTTGTACTAGGGTATGTGATGCCCGAGGTGTACTTGGGACTTGGGTATGTGGTGCCCGCGGTGTAGTTGGGTATGTGATGCCCGCGGTGTACTAGGGTATGAGGTGCCCGCGGTATACTTGGTATGTGGTGCCCGCGGTGTTGTTGGGTATGTGATGCCCGCGGTGTACTAGGGTATGTGGTGCCCGCGGTGTACTAGGGTATGTGGTGCCCGAGGTGTACCTGGGTATGTAGTGCCCGCGGTGTACGAGGGTATGTAGTAGGTACCCGAGGTGTACTTGGGTATGTAGTGTCCGCGGTGTACTAGGGTATGTGATGCCCGCGGTGTACTTGGGACTTGGGTATGTGGTGCCCGCGGTGTAGTTGGGTATGTGATGCCCGCGGTGTACTAGGGTATGAGGTGCCCGCGGTATACTTGGTATGTGGTGCCCGCAGTGTTGTTAGGTATGTGATGCCCGCGGTGTACTAGGGTATGTGGTGCCCGCGGTGTTGTTGGGTATGTGATGCCCGCGGTGTACTAGGGTATGTGGTGCCTGCGGTATACTTGGGTATGTGGTGCCCGCGGTGTAGTTGGGTATGTGATGCCCGCGGTGTAATTGGGTATGTGGTGCCCGCGGTGTTGTTGGGTATGTGATGCCCGCGGTGTACTAAGGTATGTGGTGCCCGCGGTATACTTGGGTATGTGGTGCCCGCGGTGTAGTTGGGTATGTGATGCCCGCGGTGTAATTGGGTATGTGGTGCCCGCGGTGTACTAGGGTATGTGATGCCCGCGGTGTACTAGGATATGTGATGCCCGCGGTGTACTTGGGTATGTGGTGCCCGCGGTGTAGTTGGGTATGTGATGCCCGCGGTGTACTAGGGTATGAGGTGCCCGCGGTGTTGTTGTATATGTGATGCCCGCGGTTTACTAGGGTATGTGGTGCCCGCGGTATAGTTAAGTATGTGATGCCCGCGGTGTACTAGGGTATGTGGTGCCCGCGGTATACTAGGGTATGTGGTGCCCGCGGTGTACTAGGGTATGTGGTGCCCGAGGTGTACTTGGGTATGAAGTGCCCGCGGTGTACGAGGGTATGTGGTACCCGAGGTGTACTTGGGTATGTAGTGCCCGCGGTGTACTAGGGTATGTGATGCCCACGGTGTACTTGGGACTTGGGTATGTGGTGCCCGCGGTGTAGTTGGGTATGTGATGCCCGCGGTGTACTAGGGTATGAGGTGCCCGCGGTATACTTGGTATGTGGTGCCCGCGGTATACTTGGTATGTGGTGCCCGCGGTGTTGTTAGGTATGTGATGCCCGCGGTGTACTAGGGTATGTGGTGCCCGCGGTGTTGTTGGGTATGTGATGCCCGCGGTGTACTAGGGTATGTGGTGCCCGCGGTATAGTTAAGTATGTGATGCCCGCGGTATAGTTAAGTATGTGATGCCCGCGGTGTACTAGGGTATGTGGTGCCCGCGGTGTACTAGGGTATGTGGTGCCCGCGGTGTACTAGGGTATGTGGTGCCCGAGGTGTACCTGGGTATGTAGTGCCCGCGGTGTACGAGGGTATGTAGTACCCGAGGTGTACTTGGGTATGTAGTGTCCGCGGTGTACTAGGGTATGTGATGCCCGCGGTGTACTTGGGACTTGGGTATGTGGTGCCCGCGGTGTAGTTGGGTATGTGATGCCCGCGGTGTACTAGGGTATGTGGTGCCCGCGGTGTTGTTGGGTATGTGGTGCCCGCGGTATACTAGGGTATGTGGTGCCCGCGGTGTTGTTGGGTATGTGATGCCCGCGGTGTACTAGGGTATGTGGTGCCCGCGGTATAGTTAAGTATGTGATGCCCGCGGTATAGTTAAGTATGTGATGCCCGCGGTATAGTTAAGTATGTGATGCCCGCGGTGTACTAGGGTATGTGGTGCCCGCGGTGTACTAGGGTATGTGGTGCCCGCGGTGTACTAGGGTATGTGGTGCCCGAGGTGTACCTGGGTATGTAGTGCCCGCGGTGTACGAGGGTATGTAGTACCCGAGGTGTACTTGGGTATGTAGTGTCCGCGGTGTACTAGGGTATGTGATGCCCGCGGTGTACTTGGGACTTGGGTATGTGGTGCCCGCGGTGTAGTTGGGTATGTGATGCCCGCGGTGTACTAGGGTATGTGGTGCCCGCGGTGTTGTTGGGTATGTGGTGCCCGCGGTATACTAGGGTATGTGGTGCCCGCGGTGTTGTTGGGTATGTGATGCCCGCGGTGTACTAGGGTATGTGGTGCCCGCGGTATAGTTAAGTATGTGATGCCCGCGGTATAGTTAAGTATGTGATGCCCGCGGTGTACTAGGGTATGTGGTGCCCGCGGTGTACTAGGGTATGTGGTGCCCGCGGTGTAGTTGGGTATGTGATGCCCGCGGTGTAATTGGGTATGTGGTGCCCGCGGTGTTGTTGGGTATGTGATGCCCGCGGTGTACTAAGGTATGTGGTGCCCGCGGTATACTTGGGTATGTGGTGCCCGCGGTGTAGTTGGGTATGTGATGCCCGCGGTGTAATTGGGTATGTGGTGCCCGCGGTGTACTAGGGTATGTGATGCCCGCGGTGTACTAGGATATGTGATGCCCGCGGTGTACTTGGGTATGTGGTGCCCGCGGTGTAGTTGGGTATGTGATGCCCGCGGTGTACAAGGGTATGAGGTGCCCGCGGTATACTTGGTATGTGGTGCCCGCGGTGTTGTTGTATATGTGATGCCCGCGGTGTACTAGGGTATGTGGTGCCCGCGGTATAGTTAAGTATGTGATGCCCGCGGTGTACTAGGGTATGTGGTGCCCGCGGTGTACTAGGGTATGTGGTGCCCGCGGTGTACTAGGGTATGTGGTGCCCGAGGTGTACTTGGGTATGAAGTGCCCGCGGTGTACGAGGGTATGTGGTACCCGAGGTGTACTTGGGTATGTAGTGCCCGCGGTGTACTAGGGTATGTGATGCCCACGGTGTACTTGGGACTTGGGTATGTGGTGCCCGCGGTGTACTAGGGTATGAGGTGCCCGCGGTATACTTGGTATGTGGTGCCCGCGGTGTTGTTAGGTATGTGATGCCCGCGGTGTACTAGGGTATGTGGTGCCCGCGGTGTTGTTGGGTATGTGGTGCCCGCGGTATACTAGGGTATGTGGTGCCCGCGGTGTTGTTGGGTATGTGATGCCCGCGGTGTACTAGGGTATGTGGTGCCCGCGGTATAGTTAAGTATGTGATGCCCGCGGTATAGTTAAGTATGTGATGCCCGCGGTGTACTAGGGTATGTGGTGCCCGCGGTGTACTAGGGTATGTGGTGCCCGCGGTGTACTAGGGTATGTGGTGCCCGAGGTGTACCTGGGTATGTAGTGCCCGCGGTGTACGAGGGTATGTAGTACCCGAGGTGTACTTGGGTATGTAGTGTCCGCGGTGTACTAGGGTATGTGATGCCCGCGGTGTACTTGGGACTTGGGTATGTGGTGCCCGCGGTGTAGTTGGGTATGTGATGCCCGCGGTGTACTAGGGTATGAGGTGCCCGCGGTGTACTAGGGTATGTGGTGCCCGCGGTGTACTAGGGTATGTGGTGCCCGAGGTGTACCTGGGTATGTAGTGCCCGCGGTGTACGAGGGTATGTAGTACCCGAGGTGTACTTGGGTATGTAGTGTCCGCGGTGTACTAGGGTATGTGATGCCCGCGGTGTACTTGGGACTTGGGTATGTGGTGCCCGCGGTGTAGTTGGGTATGTGATGCCCGCGGTGTACTAGGGTATGTGGTGCCCGCGGTGTTGTTGGGTATGTGGTGCCCGCGGTATACTAGGGTATGTGGTGCCCGCGGTGTTGTTGGGTATGTGATGCCCGCGGTGTACTAGGGTATGTGGTGCCCGCGGTATAGTTAAGTATGTGATGCCCGCGGTATAGTTAAGTATGTGATGCCCGCGGTGTACTAGGGTATGTGGTGCCCGCGGTGTACTAGGGTATGTGGTGCCCGCGGTGTAGTTGGGTATGTGATGCCCGCGGTGTAATTGGGTATGTGGTGCCCGCGGTGTTGTTGGGTATGTGATGCCCGCGGTGTACTAAGGTATGTGGTGCCCGCGGTATACTTGGGTATGTGGTGCCCGCGGTGTAGTTGGGTATGTGATGCCCGCGGTGTAATTGGGTATGTGGTGCCCGCGGTGTACTAGGGTATGTGATGCCCGCGGTGTACTAGGATATGTGATGCCCGCGGTGTACTTGGGTATGTGGTGCCCGCGGTGTAGTTGGGTATGTGATGCCCGCGGTGTACAAGGGTATGAGGTGCCCGCGGTATACTTGGTATGTGGTGCCCGCGGTGTTGTTGTATATGTGATGCCCGCGGTGTACTAGGGTATGTGGTGCCCGCGGTATAGTTAAGTATGTGATGCCCGCGGTGTACTAGGGTATGTGGTGCCCGCGGTGTACTAGGGTATGTGGTGCCCGCGGTGTACTAGGGTATGTGGTGCCCGAGGTGTACTTGGGTATGAAGTGCCCGCGGTGTACGAGGGTATGTGGTACCCGAGGTGTACTTGGGTATGTAGTGCCCGCGGTGTACTAGGGTATGTGATGCCCACGGTGTACTTGGGACTTGGGTATGTGGTGCCCGCGGTGTACTAGGGTATGAGGTGCCCGCGGTATACTTGGTATGTGGTGCCCGCGGTGTTGTTAGGTATGTGATGCCCGCGGTGTACTAGGGTATGTGGTGCCCGCGGTGTTGTTGGGTATGTGGTGCCCGCGGTATACTAGGGTATGTGGTGCCCGCGGTGTTGTTGGGTATGTGATGCCCGCGGTGTACTAGGGTATGTGGTGCCCGCGGTATAGTTAAGTATGTGATGCCCGCGGTATAGTTAAGTATGTGATGCCCGCGGTGTACTAGGGTATGTGGTGCCCGCGGTGTACTAGGGTATGTGGTGCCCGCGGTGTACTAGGGTATGTGGTGCCCGAGGTGTACCTGGGTATGTAGTGCCCGCGGTGTACGAGGGTATGTAGTACCCGAGGTGTACTTGGGTATGTAGTGTCCGCGGTGTACTTGGGTATGTGTTGCCCGCGGTGTACTTGGGACTTGGGTATGTGGTGCCCGCGGTGTAGTTGGGTATGTGATGCCCGCGGTGTACTAGGGTATGAGGTGCCCGCGGTATACTTGGTATGTGGTGCCCGCAGTGTTGTTAGGTATGTGATGCCCGCGGTGTACTAGGGTATGTGGTGCCCGCAGTGTTGTTAGGTATGTGATGCCCGCGGTGTACTAGGGTATGTGGTGCCCGCGGTGTACTAGTGTATGTGGTGCCCGCGGTGTTCTAGGGTATGTGATGCCCGCGGTGTTCTAGGGTATGTGATGCCCGAGGTGTACTGGGGTATGTGGTGCCCGCGGTGTACTAGGGTATGTGATGCCCGAGGTGTACTTGGGTATTTGGTGCCCGCGGTGTACTAGGGTATGTGGTGCCCGCGGTGTAGTTGGGTATGAGGTGCCCGCGGTGTACTTGGGTATGTGATGCCCGAGGTGTACTTGGGTATGTGGTGCCCGTGGTGTACTTGGGTATGTGATGCCCGCGGTATACTTGGGTATGTGGTGCCCGCGGTGTACTAGGGTATGAGGTGCCCGCGGTGTACTAGGGTATGTGATGCCCGCGGTGTACTAGGGTATGAGGTGCCCGCGGTATACTTGGTATGTGGTGCCCGCGGTGTTGTTGTATATGTGATGCCCGCGGTGTACTAGGGTATGTGGTGCCCGCGGTATAGTTAAGTATGTGATGCCCGCGGTGTACTAGGGTATGTGGTGCCCGCGGTGTACTAGGGTATGTGGTGCCCGCGGTGTACTAGGGTATGTGGTGCCCGAGGTGTACTTGGGTATGAAGTGCCCGCGGTGTACGAGGGTATGTGGTACCCGAGGTGTACTTGGGTATGTAGTGCCCGCGGTGTACTAGGGTATGTGATGCCCACGGTGTACTTGGGACTTGGGTATGTGGTGCCCGCGGTGTAGTTGGGTATGTGATGCCCGCGGTGTACTAGGGTATGAGGTGCCCGCGGTATACTTGGTATGTGGTGCCCGCGGTGTTGTTAGGTATGTGATGCCCGCGGTGTACTAGGGTATGTGGTGCCCGCGGTGTACTAGGGTATGTGGTGCCCGAGGTGTACCTGGGTATGTAGTGCCCGCGGTGTACGAGGGTATGTAGTACCCGAGGTGTACTTGGGTATGTAGTGTCCGCGGTGTACTAGGGTATGTGATGCCCGCGGTGTACTTGGGACTTGGGTATGTGGTGCCCGCGGTGTAGTTGGGTATGTGATGCCCGCGGTGTACTAGGGTATGAGGTGCCCGCGGTATACTTGGTATGTGGTGCCCGCAGTGTTGTTAGGTATGTGATGCCCGCGGTGTACTAGGGTATGTGGTGCCCGCAGTGTTGTTAGGTATGTGATGCCCGCGGTGTACTAGGGTATGTGGTGCCCGCGGTGTACTAGTGTATGTGGTGCCCGCGGTGTTCTAGGGTATGTGATGCCCGCGGTGTTCTAGGGTATGTGATGCCCGAGGTGTACTGGGGTATGTGGTGCCCGCGGTGTACTAGGGTATGTGATGCCCGAGGTGTACTTGGGTATTTGGTGCCCGCGGTGTACTAGGGTATGTGGTGCCCGCGGTGTAGTTGGGTATGAGGTGCCCGCGGTATACTTGGGTATGTGATGCCCGAGGTGTACTTGGGTATGTGGTGCCCGTGGTGTACTTGGGTATGTGATGCCCGCGGTATACTTGGGTATGTGGTGCCCGCGGTGTACTAGGGTATGAGGTGCCCGCGGTATACTTGGTATGTGGTGCCCGCGGTGTTGTTGTATATGTGATGCCCGCGGTGTACTAGGGTATGTGGTGCCCGCGGTATAGTTAAGTATGTGATGCCCGCGGTGTACTAGGGTATGTGGTGCCCGCGGTGTACTAGGGTATGTGGTGCCCGCGGTGTACTAGGGTATGTGGTGCCCGAGGTGTACTTGGGTATGAAGTGCCCGCGGTGTACGAGGGTATGTGGTACCCGAGGTGTACTTGGGTATGTAGTGCCCGCGGTGTACTAGGGTATGTGATGCCCACGGTGTACTTGGGACTTGGGTATGTGGTGCCCGCGGTGTACTAGGGTATGAGGTGCCCGCGGTATACTTGGTATGTGGTGCCCGCGGTGTTGTTAGGTATGTGATGCCCGCGGTGTACTAGGGTATGTGGTGCCCGCGGTGTTGTTGGGTATGTGGTGCCCGCGGTATACTAGGGTATGTGGTGCCCGCGGTGTTGTTGGGTATGTGGTGCCCGCGGTGTACTAGGGTATGTGGTGCCCGCGGTATAGTTAAGTATGTGATGCCCGCGGTATAGTTTCGTATGTGATGCCCGCGGTGTACTAGGGTATGTGGTGCCCGCGGTGTACTAGGGTATGTGGTGCCCGCGGTGTACTAGGGTATGTGGTGCCCGAGGTGTACCTGGGTATGTAGTGCCCGCGGTGTACGAGGGTATGTAGTACCCGAGGTGTACTTGGGTATGTAGTGTCCGCGGTGTACTAGGGTATGTGATGCCCGCGGTGTACTTGGGACTTGGGTATGTGGTGCCCGCGGTGTAGTTGGGTATGTGATGCCCGCGGTGTACTAGGGTATGAGGTGCCCGCGGTATACTTGGTATGTGGTGCCCGCAGTGTTGGTAGGTATGTGATGCCCGCGGTGTACTAGGGTATGTGGTGCCCGCGGTGTTGTTAGGTATGTGATGCCCGCGGTGTACTAGGGTATGTGGTGCCCGCGGTGTACTAGTGTATGTGGTGCCCGCGGTGTTCTAGGGTATGTGATGCCCGCGGTGTTCTAGGGTATGTGATGCCCGAGGTGTACTGGGGTATGTGGTGCCCGCGGTGTACTAGGGTATGTGATGCCCGAGGTGTACTTGGGTATTTGGTGCCCGCGGTGTACTAGGGTATGTGGTGCCCGCGGTGTAGTTGGGTATGAGGTGCCCGCGGTATACTTGGGTATGTGATGCCCGAGGTGTACTTGGGTATGTGGTGCCCGTGGTGTACTTGGGTATGTGATGCCCGCGGTATACTTGGGTATGTGGTGCCCGCGGTGTACTAGGGTATGAGGTGCCCGCGGTGTACTAGGGTATGTGATGCCCGCGGTGTACTAGGGTATGAGGTGCCCGCGGTATACTTGGTATGTGGTGCCCGCGGTGTTGTTGTATATGTGATGCCCGCGGTGTACTAGGGTATGTGGTGCCCGCGGTATAGTTAAGTATGTGATGCCCGCGGTGTACTAGGGTATGTGGTGCCCGCGGTGTACTAGGGTATGTGGTGCCCGCGGTGTACTAGGGTATGTGGTGCCCGCGGTGTACTTGGGTATGAAGTGCCCGCGGTGTACGAGGGTATGTGGTACCCGAGGTGTACTTGGGTATGTAGTGCCCGCGGTGTACTAGGGTATGTGATGCCCACGGTGTACTTGGGACTTGGGTATGTGGTGCCCGCGGTGTAGTTGGGTATGTGATGCCCGCGGTGTACTAGGGTATGAGGTGCCCGCGGTATACTTGGTATGTGGTGCCCGCGGTGTTGTTAGGTATGTGATGCCCGCGGTGTACTAGGGTATGTGGTGCCCGCGGTGTACTAGGGTATGTGGTGCCCGAGGTGTACCTGGGTATGTAGTGCCCGCGGTGTACGAGGGTATGTAGTACCCGAGGTGTACTTGGGTATGTAGTGTCCGCGGTGTACTAGGGTATGTGATGCCCGCGGTGTACTTGGGACTTGGGTATGTGGTGCCCGCGGTGTAGTTGGGTATGTGATGCCCGCGGTGTACTAGGGTATGAGGTGCCCGCGGTATACTTGGTATGTGGTGCCCGCAGTGTTGTTAGGTATGTGATGCCCGCGGTGTACTAGGGTATGTGGTGCCCGCAGTGTTGTTAGGTATGTGATGCCCGCGGTGTACTAGGGTATGTGGTGCCCGCGGTGTACTAGTGTATGTGGTGCCCGCGGTGTTCTAGGGTATGTGATGCCCGCGGTGTTCTAGGGTATGTGATGCCCGAGGTGTACTGGGGTATGTGGTGCCCGCGGTGTACTAGGGTATGTGATGCCCGAGGTGTACTTGGGTATTTGGTGCCCGCGGTGTACTAGGGTATGTGGTGCCCGCGGTGTAGTTGGGTATGAGGTGCCCGCGGTATACTTGGGTATGTGATGCCCGAGGTGTACTTGGGTATGTGGTGCCCGTGGTGTACTTGGGTATGTGATGCCCGCGGTATACTTGGGTATGTGGTGCCCGCGGTGTACTAGGGTATGAGGTGCCCGCGGTATACTTGGTATGTGGTGCCCGCGGTGTTGTTGGGTATGTGGTGCCCACGGTGTACTAGGGTATGTGGTGCCCGCGGTGAAGTTGGGTATGTGATGCCCGAGGTGTACTTGGGTATGTAGTGCCCGCGTTGTACTAGGGTATGTGATGCCCGAGGTGTACTTGGGACTTGGGTATGTGGTGCCCGCGGTGTAGTTGGGTATGTGATGCCCGCGGTGTACTAGGGTATGAGGTGCCCGCGGTATACTTGGTATGTGGTGCCCGCGGTGTTGTTGGGTATGTGATGCCCGCGGTGTACTAGGGTATGTGGTGCCCGCGGTGTACTAGGGTATGTGGTGCCCGAGGTGTACCTGGGTATGTGGTGCCCGCGGTGTTGTTGGGTATGTGATGCCCGCGGTGTACTAGGGTATGTGGTGCCTGCGGTATACTTGGGTATGTGGTGCCCGCGGTGTAGTTGGGTATGTGATGCCCGCGGTGTAATTGGGTATGTGGTGCCCGCGGTGTTGTTGGGTATGTGATGCCCGCGGTGTACTAAGGTATGTGGTGCCCGCGGTATACTTGGGTATGTGGTGCCCGCGGTGTAGTTGGGTATGTGATGCCCGCGGTGTAATTGGGTATGTGGTGCCCGCGGTGTACTAGGGTATGTGATGCCCGCGGTGTACTAGGATATGTGATGCCCGCGGTGTACTTGGGTATGTGGTGCCCGCGGTGTAGTTGGGTATGTGATGCCCGCGGTGTACTAGGGTATAAGGTGCCCGCGGTATACTTGGTATGTGGTGCCCGCGGTGTTGTTGTATATGTGATGCCCGCGGTGAACTAGGGTATGTGGTGCCCGCGGTATAGTTAAGTATGTGATGCCCGCGGTGTACTAGGGTATGTGGTGCCCGCGGTGTACTAGGGTATGTGGTGCCCGCGGTGTACTAGGGTATGTGGTGCCCGAGGTGTACTTGGGTATGAAGTGCCCGCGGTGTACGAGGGTATGTGGTACCCGAGGTGTACTTGGGTATGTAGTGCCCGCGGTGTACTAGGGTATGTGATGCCCACGGTGTACTTGGGACTTGGGTATGTGGTGCCCGCGGTGTAGTTGGGTATGTGATGCCCGCGGTGTACTAGGGTATGAGGTGCCCGCGGTATACTTGGTATGTTGTGCCCGCGGTGTTGTTAGGTATGTGATGCCCGCGGTGTACTAGGGTATGTGGTGCCCGCGGTGTTGTTGGGTATGTGGTGCCCGCGGTATACTAGGGTATGTGGTGCCCGCGGTGTTGTTGGGTATGTGATGCCCGCGGTGTACTAGGGTATGTGGTGCCCGCGGTATAGTTAAGTATGTGATGCCCGCGGTAAAGTTAAGTATGTGATGCCCGCGGTGTACTAGGGTATGTGGTGCCCGCGGTGTACTAGGGTATGTGGTGCCCGCGGTGTACTAGGGTATGTGGTGCCCGAGGTGTACCTGGGTATGTAGTGCCCGCGGTGTACGAGGGTATGTAGTACCCGAGGTGTACTTGGGTATGTAGTGTCCGCGGTGTACTAGGGTATGTGATGCCCGCGGTGTACTTGGGACTTGGGTATGTGGTGCCCGCGGTGTAGTTGGGTATGTGATGCCCGCGGTGTACTAGGGTATGAGGTGCCCGCGGTATACTTGGTATGTGGTGCCCGCAGTGTTGTTAGGTATGTGATGCCCGCGGTGTACTAGGGTATGTGTTGCCCGCAGTGTTGTTAGGTATGTGATGCCCGCGGTGTACTAGGGTATGTGATGCCCGCGGTGTACTAGGGTATGTGGTGCCCGCGGTGTTGTTGGGTATGTGATGCCCGCGGTGTACTTGGGTATGTGATGCCCGCGGTGTACTAGGGTATGTGGTGCCCGCGGTGTACATGGGACTTGGGTATGTGGTGCCCGCGGTATACTTGGGTATGTGGTGCCCGCGGTATACTAGGGTATGTGGTGCCCGCGGTGTACTAGGGTATGTAGTGCCCGCGGTGTACGAGGGTATGTAGTACCCGAGGTGTACTTGGGTATGTAGTGCCCGCGGTGTACTAGGGTATGTGATGCCCGCGGTGTACTTGGGACTAGGGTATGTGGTGCTCGCGGTGTTGCTGGGTATGTGGTGCCCGCGGTGTAGTTGGGTATGTGGTGCCCGCGGTATACTAGGGTATGTGGTGCCCGCGGTGTTGTTGGGTATGTGATGCCCGCGTTATACTAGGGTATGTGGTGCCCGTGGTGTAGTTGGGTATGTGATGCCCGAGGTGTACTTGGGTATGCCGTGCCGCGGTGTACTTGGGACTTGGGTATGTGGTGCCCGCGGTGTACTAGGGTATGAGGTGCCCGCGGTATACTTGGTATGTGGTGCTCGCGGTGTTGCTGGGTATGTGGTGCCCGCGGTGTAGTTGGGTATGTGGTGCCCGCGGTATACTAGGGTATGTGGTGCCCGCGGTGTACTAGGGTATGTGGTGCCCGCGGTATACTTGGGTATGTGATGCCCGCGGTGTAATTGGGTATGTGGTGCCCGCGGTGTACTAGGGTATGTGATGCCCAAGGTGTACTTGGGTATGTGATGCCTGCGGTGTACTAGGGTACGTGGTGCCCGCGGTATACTTGGGTATGTGATGCCCGCGGTGTAGTTCGGTATGTGGTGCCCGCGGTGTACTAGGGTATGTGGTGCCCGTGGTGTACTAGGGTATGTGATGCCCGCGGTGTACTAGGGTATGTGGTGCCTGCGGTGTACTTGGGTATGAGGTGCCCGCGGTATACTTGGGTATGTGGTGCCCGCGGTGTTCTAGGGTATGTGATGCCCGAGGTGTACTTGGGTATGTGGTGCCCGCGGTGTACTAGGGTATGTGATGCCCGAGGTGTACTTGGGTATTTGGTGCCGCGGTGTACTAGGGTATGTGGTGCCCGCGGTGTAGTTGGGTATGTGGTGCCCGCGGTATACTTGGGTATGTGATGCCCGCGGTGTACTTGGGTATGTGGTGCCCGTGGTGTACTTGGGTATGTGATGCCCGCGGTATACTTGGGTATGTGGTGCCCGCGGTGTACTAGGGTATGAGGTGCCCGCGGTATACTTGGTATGTGGTGCCCGCGGTGTTGTTGGGTATGTGGTGCCCACGGTGTACTAGGGTATGTGGTGCCCGCGGTGAAGTTGGGTATGTGATGCCCGAGGTGTACTTGGGTATGTAGTGCCCGCGTTGTACTAGGGTATGTGATGCCCGAGGTGTACTTGGGACTTGGGTATGTGGTGCCCGCGGTGTAGTTGGGTATGTGATGCCCGCGGTGTACTAGGGTATGAGGTGCCCGCGGTATACTTGGTATGTGGTGCCCGCGGTGTTGTTGGGTATGTGATGCCCGCGGTGTACTAGGGTATGTGGTGCCCGCGGTGTACTAGGGTATGTGGTGCCCGAGGTGTACCTGGGTATGTAGTGCCCGCGGTGTACGAGGGTATGTAGTACCCGAGGTGTACTTGGGTATGTCGTGTCCGCGGTGTACTAGGGTATGTGATGCCCGCGGTGTACTTGGGACTTGGGTATGTGGTGCCCGCGGTGTAGTTGGGTATGTGATGCCCGCGGTGTACTAGGGTATGAGGTGCCCGCGGTATACTTGGTATGTGGTGCCCGCAGTGTTGTTAGGTATGTGATGCCCGCGGTGTACTAGGGTATGTGGTGCCCGCGGTGTTGTTGGGTATGTGATGCCCGCGGTGTACTAGGGTATGTGGTGCCTGCGGTATACTTGGGTATGTGGTGCCCGCGGTGTAGTTGGGTATGTGATGCCCGCGGTGTAATTGGGTATGTGGTGCCCGCGGTGTTGTTGGGTATGTGATGCCCGCGGTGTACTAGGGTATGTGGTGCCCGCGGTATACTTGGGTATGTGGTGCCCGCGGTGTTGTTGGGTATGTGATGCCCGCGGTGTAATTGGGTATGTGGTGCCCGCGGTGTACTAGGGTATGTGATGCCCGCGGTGTACTAGGGTATGTGATGCCCGCGGTGTACTTGGGTATGTGGTGCCCGCGGTGTAGTTGGGTATGTGATGCCCGCGGTGTACTAGGGTATGAGGTGCCCGCGGTATACTTGGTATGTGGTGCCCGCGGTGTTGTTGTATATGTGATGCCCGCGGTGTACTAGGGTATGTGGTGCCCGCGGTGTACTAGGGTATGTGGTGCCCGCGGTGTACTAGGGTATGTGGTGCCCGAGGTATAGTTAAGTATGTGATGCCCGCGGTGTACTAGGGTATGTGGTGCCCGCGGTGCACTAGGGTATGTGGTGCCCGCGGTGTACTAGGGTATGTGGTGCCCGAGGTGTACCTGGGTATGTAGTGCCCGCGGTGTACGAGGGTATGTAGTACCCGAGGTGTACTTGGGTATGTAGTGTCCGCGGTGTACTAGGGTATGTGGTGCCCGAGGTATAGTTAAGTATGTGATGCCCGCGGTGTACTAGGGTATGTGGTGCCCGCGGTGCACTAGGGTATGTGATGCCCGCGGTGTACTAGGGTATGTGGTGCCTGCGGTATACTTGGGTATGTGGTGCCCGCGGTGTAGTTGGGTATGTGATGCCCGCGGTGTAATTGGGTATGTGGTGCCCGAGGTGTACCTGGGTATGTAGTGCCCGCGGTGTACGAGGGTATGTAGTACCCGAGGTGTACTTGGGTATGTAGTGTCCGCGGTGTACTAGGGTATGTGATGCCCGCGGTGCACTTGGGACTTGGGTATGTGGTGCCCGCGGTGTAGTTGGGTATGTGGTGCCCGCGGTATACTAGGGTATGTGGTGCCCGCGGTGTACTAGGGTATGTAGTGCCCGCGGTGTACGAGGGTATGTAGTACCCGAGGTGTACTTGGGTATGTAGTTCCCGCGGTGTACTAGGGTATGTGATGCCCGCGGTGTACTTGGGACTTGGGTATGTGGTGCCCGCGGTGTACTTGGGACTTGGGTATGTGGTGCCCGCGGTGTAATTGGGTATGTGATGCCCGCGGTGTACTAGGGTATGTGATGCCCGCGGTGTACTTGGGACTTGGGTATGTGGTGCCCGCGGTGTATTAGGGTATGTGGTGCCCGCGGTATACTTGGTAAGTGGTGCCCGCGGTGTAGTTGGGTATGTGGTGCCCGCGGTGTAGTTGTGTATGTGGTGCCCGCGGTATACTAGGGTATGTGGTGCCCACGGTGTACTAGGGTATGTGGTGCCCGCGGTATACTTATGTATGTGATGCCCGCGGTGTAATTGGGTATGTGGTGCCCGCAGTGTTGTTAGGTATGTGATGCCCGCGGTGTACTAGGGTATGTGTTGCCCGCAGTGTTGTTAGGTATGTGATGCCCGCGGTGTACTAGGGTATGTGATGCCCGCGGTGTACTAGGGTATGTGGTGCCCGCGGTGTTGTTGGGTATGTGATGCCCGCGGTGTACTTGGGTATGTGATGCCCGCGGTGTACTAGGGTATGTGGTGCCCGCGGTGTACATGGGACTTGGGTATGTGGTGCCCGCGGTATACTTGGGTATGTGGTGCCCGCGGTATACTAGGGTATGTGGTGCCCGCGGTGTACTAGGGTATGTAGTGCCCGCGGTGTACGAGGGTATGTAGTACCCGAGGTGTACTTGGGTATGTAGTGCCCGCGGTGTACTAGGGTATGTGATGCCCGCGGTGTACTTGGGACTAGGGTATGTGGTGCTCGCGGTGTTGCTGGGTATGTGGTGCCCGCGGTGTAGTTGGGTATGTGGTGCCCGCGGTATACTAGGGTATGTGGTGCCCGCGGTGTTGTTGGGTATGTGATGCCCGCGGTATACTAGGGTATGTGGTGCCCGTGGTGTAGTTGGGTATGTGATGCCCGAGGTGTACTTGGGTATGCCGTGCCGCGGTGTACTTGGGACTTGGGTATGTGGTGCCCGCGGTGTACTAGGGTATGAGGTGCCCGCGGTATACTTGGTATGTGGTGCTCGCGGTGTTGCTGGGTATGTGGTGCCCGCGGTGTAGTTGGGTATGTGGTGCCCGCGGTATACTAGGGTATGTGGTGCCCGCGGTGTACTAGGGTATGTGGTGCCCGCGGTATACTTGGGTATGTGATGCCCGCGGTGTAATTGGGTATGTGGTGCCCGCGGTGTACTAGGGTATGTGATGCCCAAGGTGTACTTGGGTATGTGATGCCTGCGGTGTACTAGGGTACGTGGTGCCCGCGGTATACTTGGGTATGTGATGCCCGCGGTGTAGTTCGGTATGTGGTGCCCGCGGTGTACTAGGGTATGTGGTGCCCGTGGTGTACTAGGGTATGTGATGCCCGCGGTGTACTAGGGTATGTGGTGCCTGCGGTGTACTTGGGTATGAGGTGCCCGCGGTATACTTGGGTATGTGGTGCCCGCGGTGTTCTAGGGTATGTGATGCCCGAGGTGTACTGGGGTATGTGGTGCCCGCGGTGTACTAGGGTATGTGATGCCCGAGGTGTACTTGGGTATTTGGTGCCGCGGTGTACTAGGGTATGTGGTGCCCGCGGTGTAGTTGGGTATGAGGTGCCCGCGGTATACTTGGGTATGTGATGCCCGAGGTGTACTTGGGTATGTGGTGCCCGTGGTGTACTTGGGTATGTGATGCCCGCGGTATACTTGGGTATGTGGTGCCCGCGGTGTACTAGAGTATGAGGTGCCCGCGGTATACTTGGTATGTGGTGCCCGCGGTGTTGTTGGGTATGTGGTGCCCACGGTGTACTAGGGTATGTGGTGCCCGCGGTGAAGTTGGGTATGTGATGCCCGAGGTGTACTTGGGTATGTAGTGCCCGCGTTGTACTAGGGTATGTGATGCCCGAGGTGTACTTGGGACTTGGGTATGTGGTGCCCGCGGTGTAGTTGGGTATGTGATGCCCGCGGTGTACTAGGGTATGAGGTGCCCGCGGTATACTTGGTATGTGGTGCCCGCGGTGTTGTTGGGTATGTGATGCCCGCGGTGTACTAGGGTATGTGGTGCCCGCGGTGTACTAGGGTATGTGGTGCCCGAGGTGTACCTGGGTATGTAGTGCCAGCGGTGTACGAGGGTATGTAGTACCCGAGGTGTACTTGGGTATGTAGTGTCCGCGGTGTACTAGGGTATGTGATGCCCGCGGTGTACTTGGGACTTGGGTATGTGGTGCCCGCGGTGTAGTTGGGTATGTGATGCCCGCGGTGTACTAGGGTATGAGGTGCCCGCGGTATACTTGGTATGTGGTGCCCGCAGTGTTGTTAGGTATGTGATGCCCGCGGTGTACTAGGGTATGTGGTGCCCGCGGTGTTGTTGGGTATGTGATGCCCGCGGTGTACTAGGGTATGTGGTGCCTGCGGTATACTTGGGTATGTGGTGCCCGCGGTGTAGTTGGGTATGTGATGCCCGCGGTGTAATTGGGTATGTGGTGCCCGCGGTGTTGTTGGGTATGTGATGCCCGCGGTGTACTAAGGTATGTGGTGCCCGCGGTATACTTGGGTATGTGGTGCCCGCGGTGTTGTTGGGTATGTGATGCCCGCGGTGTAATTGGGTATGTGGTGCCCGCGGTGTACTAGGGTATGTGATGCCCGCGGTGTACTAGGATATGTGATGCCCGCGGTGTACTTGGGTATGTGGTGCCCGCGGTGTAGTTGGGTATGTGATGCCCGCGGTGTACTAGGGTATGAGGTGCCCGCGGTATACTTGGTATGTGGTGCCCGCGGTGTTGTTGTATATGTGATGCCCGCGGTGTACTAGGGTATGTGGTGCCCGCGGTGTACTAGGGTATGTGGTGCCCGAGGTATAGTTAAGTATGTGATGCCCGCGGTGTACTAAGGTATGTGGTGCCCGCGGTGCACTAGGGTATGTGGTGCCCGCGGTGTACTAGGGTATGTGGTGCCCGAGGTGTACCTGGGTATGTAGTGCCCGCGGTGTACGAGGGTATGTAGTACCAGAGGTGTACTTGGGTATGTAGTGTCCGCGGTGTACTAGGGTATGTGGTGCCCGAGGTATAGTTAAGTATGTGATGCCCGCGGTGTACTAGGGTATGTGGTGCCCGCGGTGCACTAGGGTATGTGATGCCCGCGGTGTACTAGGGTATGTGGTGCCTGCGGTATACTTGGGTATGTGGTGCCCGCGGTGTAGTTGGGTATGTGATGCCCGCGGTGTAATTGGGTATGTGGTGCCCGAGGTGTACCTGGGTATGTAGTGCCCGCGGTGTACGAGGGTATGTAGTACCCGAGGTGTACTTGGGTATGTAGTGTCCGCGGTGTACTAGGGTATGTGATGCCCGCGGTGTACTTGGGACTTGGGTATGTGGTGCCCGCGGTGTAGTTGGGTATGTGGTGCCCGCGGTATACTAGGGTATGTGGTGCCCGCGGTGTACTAGGGTATGTAGTGCCCGCGGTGTACGAGGGTATGTAGTACCCGAGGTGTACTTGGGTATGTAGTTCCCGCGGTGTACTAGGGTATGTGATGCCCGCGGTGTACTTGGGACTTGGGTATGTGGTGCCCGCGGTGTACTTGGGACTTGGGTATGTGGTGCCCGCGGTGTAATTGGGTATGTGATGCCCGCGGTGTACTAGGGTATGTGATGCCCGCGGTGTACTTGGGACTTGGGTATGTGGTGCCCGCGGTGTATTAGGGTATGTGGTGCCCGCGGTATACTTGGTAAGTGGTGCCCGCGGTGTAGTTGGGTATGTGGTGCCCGCGGTGTAGTTGTGTATGTGGTGCCCGCGGTATACTAGGGTATGTGGTGCCCACGGTGTACTAGGGTATGTGGTGCCCGCGGTATACTTGGGTATGTGATGCCCGCGGTGTAATTGGGTATGTGGTGCCCGCGGTGTACTAGGGTATGTGGTGCCCGCGGTATACTTGGGTATGTGATGCCCGCGGTGTAATTGGGTATGTGGTGCCCGCGGTGTACTAGGGTATGTGATGCCCGAGGTGAACTTGGGTATGTGATGCCCGCGGTGTAGTTGGGTATGTGGTGCCCGCGGTATACTTGGGTATGTGATGCCCGCGGTGTAGTTCGGTATGTGGTGCCCGCGGTGTACTAGGGTATGTGATGCCCGCGGTGTAGTTGGGTATGTGGTGCCCGCGGTGTACTAGGGTATGTGGTGCCCGCGGTGTACTAGGGTATGTGATGCCCGCGGTGTACTAGGATATGTGATGCCCGCGGTGTAGTTGGGTATGTGGTGCCCGCGGTGTACTAGGGTATGTGATGCCCGAGGTTTACTTGGGTATGTGGTGCCCGCGGTGTACTAGTGTATGTGATGCCTGAGGTGTACTTGGGTATGTGGTGCCCGCGGTGTACTAGGGTATGTGGTGCCCGCGGTGTACTTGGGTATGAGGTGCCCGCGGTATACTTGAGTATGTGATGCCCGAGGTGTACTTAGGTGTGTGGTGCCCGCGGTGTACTAGGGTATGTGGTGCCCGCGGTATACTAGGGTATGTGGTGCCCGCAGTGTACTAGGGTATGTGATGCCCGCGATGAACTAGGGTATGTGGTGCCCGCGGTGTACTAAGGTATGTGGTGCCCGCGGTGTAGTTGGGTATGTGATGCTCGCGGTGTACTTGGGTATGAGATGCCCGCGGTGTACTAGGGTATGTGGTGCCCGCGGTATACTAGGGTATGTGGTGCCCGCGGTGTACTAGGGTATGTGATGCTCGCGGTGTACTTGGGTATGAGATGCCCGCGGTGTACTAGGGTATGTGGTGCCCGCGGTGTAAGTGGGTATGTGATGCCCGAGGTGTACTTGGGTATGTAGTGCCCGCGGTGTACTTGGGTATGTAGTGCCCTTGGTGTACTAGGGTATGTGATGCCCGAGGTGTACTTGGGTATGTAGTGCCCGCGGTGTACTTGGGTATGTAGTGCCCGCGGTGTACTAGGGTATGTGATGCCCGCGGTGTACTTGGGACTTGGGTATGTGGTGCCCGCGGTGTACTAGTGTATGAGGTGCCCGCGGTATACTTGGTATGTGGTGCCCGCGGTGAAGTTGGGTATGTGGTGCCCGCGGTATAGTTGGGTATGTGATGCCCGCGGTGTAGTTCGGTATGTGGTGTCCGCGGTGTACTAGGGTATGTGATGCCCGCGGTGTACTAGGGTATGTGATGCCCGAGGTGTACTAGGGTATGTGCTGCCCGAGGTGTTATTGGATATGTGGTGCCCGCGGTATACTAGGGTATGTGGTGCCCGCGGTGTACTAGGGTATGTGATGCCCGAGGTGTACTAGGGTATGTGCTGCCCGAGGTGTATATGGGTATGTAGTGCCCGCGGTGTACTAGGGTATGTGGTGCCCGCGGTGTTGTTGGGTATGTGATGCCCGCGGTGTACTAGGGTATGTGGTGCCTGCGGTATACTTGGGTATGTGGTGCCCGCGGTGTAGTTGGGTATGTGATGCCCGCGGTGTTATTGGGTATGTGGTGCCCATGGTGTACTAGGGTATGTGGTGCCCGCGGTGAAGTTGGGTATGTGATGCCCTAGGTGTACTTGGGTATGTAGTGCCCGCGTTGTACTAGGGTATGTGATGCCCGAGGTGTACTTGGGACTTGGGTATGTGGTGCCCGCGGTGTACTAGGGTATGTGATGCCCGAGGTGTACTTGGGACTTGGGTATGTGGTGCCCGCGGTGTAGTTGGGTATGTGATGCCCGCGGTGTACTAGGGTATGAGGTGCCCGCGGTATACTTGGTATGTGGTGCCCGCGGTGTTGTTGGGTATGTGATGCCCGCGGTGTACTAGGGTATGTGGTGCCCGCGGTGTTTTAGGGTATGTGGTGCCCGAGGTGTACCTGGGTATGTAGTGCCCGCGGTGTACGAGGGTATGTAGTACCCGAGGTGTACTTGGGTATGTAGTGTCCGCGGTGTACTAGGGTATGTGATGCCCGCGGTATACTTGGGACTTGGGTATGTGGTGCCCGCGGTGTAGTTGGGTATGTGATGCCCGCGGTGTACTAGGGTATGAGGTGCCCGCGGTATACTTGGTATGTGGTGCCCGCAGTGTTGTTAGGTATGTGATGCCCGCGGTGTACTAGGGTATGTGGTGCCCGCGGTGTTGTTGGGTATGTGATGCCCGCGGTGTACTAGGGTATGTGGTGCCTGCGGTATACTTGGGTATGTGGTGCCCGCGGTGTAGTTGGGTATGTGATGCCCGCGGTGTAATTGGGTATGTGGTGCCCGCGGTGTTGTTGGGTATGTGGTGCCCACGGTGTACTAGGGTATGTGGTGCCCGCGGTGAACTTGGGTATGTGATGCCCGAGGTGTACTTGGGTATGTAGTGCCCGCGTTGTACTAGGGTATGTGATGCCCGAGGTGTACTTGGGACTTGGGTATGTGGTGCCCGCGGTGTAGTTGGGTATGTGATGCCCGCGGTGTACTAGGGTATGAGGTGCCCGCGGTATACTTGGTATGTGGTGCCCGCGGTGTTGTTGGGTATGTGATGCCCGCGGTGTACTAGGGTATGTGGTGCCCGCGGTGTACTAGGGTATGTGGTGCCCGAGGTGTACCTGGGTATGTAGTGCCCGCGGTGTACGTGGGTATGTGGTACCCGAGGTGTACTTGGGTATGTAGTGTCCGCGGTGTACTAGGGTATGTGATGCCCGCGGTGTACTTGGGACTTGGGTATGTGGTGCCCGCGGTGTAGTTGGGTATGTGATGCCCGCGGTGTACTAGGGTATGAGGTGCCCGCGGTATACTTGGTATGTGGTGCCCGCAGTGTTGTTAGGTATGTGATGCCCGCGGTGTACTAGGGTATGTGGTGCCCGCGGTGTTGTTGGGTATGTGATGCCCGCGGTGTACTAGGGTATGTGGTGCCTGCGGTATACTTGGGTATGTGGTGCCCGCGGTGTAGTTGGGTATGTGATGCCCGCGGTGTAATTGGGTATGTGGTGCCCGCGGTGTTGTTGGGTATGTGATGCCCGCGGTGTACTAAGGTATGTGGTGCCCGCGGTATACTTGGGTATGTGGTGCCCGCGGTGTAGTTGGGTATGTGATGCCCGCGGTGTAATTGGGTATGTGGTGCCCGCGGTGTACTAGGGTATGTGATGCCCGCGGTGTACTAGGATATGTGATGCCCGCGGTGTACTTGGGTATGTGGTGCCCGCGGTGTAGTTGGGTATGTGATGCCCGCGGTGTACTAGGGTATGAGGTGCCCGCGGTATACTTGGTATGTGGTGCCCGCGGTGTTGTTGTATATGTGATGCCCGCGGTGTACTAGGGTATGTGGTGCCCGCGGTATAGTTAAGTATGTGATGCCCGCGGTGTACTAGGGTATGTGGTGCCCGCGGTGTACTAGGGTATGTGGTGCCCGCGGTGTACTAGGGTATGTGGTGCCCGAGGTGTACTTGGGTATGAAGTGCCCGCGGTGTACGAGGGTATGTGGTACCCGAGGTGTACTTGGGTATGTAGTGCCCGCGGTGTACTAGGGTATGTGATGCCCACGGTGTACTTGGGACTTGGGTATGTGGTGCCCGCGGTGTAGTTGGGTATGTGATGCCCGCGGTGTACTAGGGTATGAGGTGCCCGCGGTATACTTGGTATGTGGTGCCCGCGGTGTTGTTAGGTATGTGATGCCCGCGGTGTACTAGGGTATGTGGTGCCCGCGGTGTTGTTGGGTATGTGGTGCCCGCGGTATACTAGGGTATGTGGTGCCCGCGGTGTTGTTGGGTATGTGATGCCCGCGGTGTACTAGGGTATGTGGTGCCCGCGGTATAGTTAAGTATGTGATGCCCGCGGTATAGTTAAGTATGTGATGCCCGCGGTGTACTAGGGTATGTGGTGCCCACGGTGTACTAGGGTATGTGGTGCCCGCGGTGTACTAGGGTATGTGGTGCCCGAGGTGTACCTGGGTATGTAGTGCCCGCGGTGTACGAGGGTATGTAGTACCCGAGGTGTACTTGGGTATGTAGTGTCCGCGGTGTACTAGGGTATGTGATGCCCGCGGTGTACTTGGGACTTGGGTATGTGGTGCCCGCGGTGTAGTTGGGTATGTGATGCCCGCGGTGTACTAGGGTATGAGGTGCCCGCGGTATACTTGGTATGTGGTGCCCGCAGTGTTGTTAGGTATGTGATGCCCGCGGTGTACTAGGGTATGTGGTGCCCGCAGTGTTGTTAGGTATGTGATGCCCGCGGTGTACTAGGGTATGTGGTGCCCGCGGTGTTGTTGGGTATGTGATGCCCGCGGTGTACTAGGGTATGTGGTGCCTGCGGTATACTTGGGTATGTGGTGCCCGCGGTGTAGTTGGGTATGTGATGCCCGCGGTGTAATTGGGTATGTGGTGCCCGCGGTGTTGTTGGGTATGTGATGCCCGCGGTGTACTAAGGTATGTGGTGCCCGCGGTATACTTGGGTATGTGGTGCCCGCGGTGTAGTTGGGTATGTGATGCCCGCGGTGAAATTGGGTATGTGGTGCCCGCGGTGTACTAGGGTATGTGATGCCCGCGGTGTACTAGGATATGTGATGCCCGCGGTGTACTTGGGTATGTGGTGCCCGCGGTGTAGTTGGGTATGTGATGCCCGCGGTGTACTAGGGTATGAGGTGCCCGCGGTATACTTGGTATGTGGTGCCCGCGGTGTTGTTGTATATGTGATGCCCGCGGTGTACTAGGGTATGTGGTGCCCGCGGTATAGTTAAGTATGTGATGCCCGCGGTGTACTAGGGTATGTGGTGCCCGCGGTGTACTAGGGTATGTGGTGCCCGCGGTGTACTAGGGTATGTGGTGCCCGAGGTGTACTTGGGTATGAAGTGCCCGCGGTGTACGAGGGTATGTGGTACCCGAGGTGTACTTGGGTATGTAGTGCCCGCGTTGTACTAGGGTATGTGATGCCCACGGTGTACTTGGGACTTGGGTATGTGGTGCCCGCGGTGTAGTTGGGTATGTGATGCCCGCGGTGTACTAGGGTATGAGGTGCCCGCGGTATACTTGGTATGTGGTGCCCGCGGTGTTGTTAGGTATGTGATGCCCGCGGTGTACTAGGGTATGTGGTGCCCGCGGTGTTGTTGGGTATGTGGTGCCCGCGGTATACTAGGGTATGTGGTGCCCGCGGTGTTGTTGGGTATGTGATGCCCGCGGTGTACTAGGGTATGTGGTGCCCGCGGTATAGTTAAGTATGTGATGCCCGCGGTATAGTTAAGTATGTGATGCCCGCGGTGTACTAGGGTATGTGGTGCCCGCGGTGTACTAGGGTATGTGGTGCCCGCGGTGTACTAGGGTATGTGGTGCCCGAGGTGTACCTGGGTATGTAGTGCCCGCGGTGTACGAGGGTATGTAGTACCCGAGGTGTACTTGGGTATGTAGTGTCCGCGGTGTACTAGGGTATGTGATGCCCGCGGTGTACTTGGGACTTGGGTATGTGGTGCCCGCGGTGTAGTTGGGTATGTGATGCCCGCGGTGTACTAGGGTATGAGGTGCCCGCGGTATACTTGGTATGTGGTGCCCGCAGTGTTGTTAGGTATGTGATGCCCGCGGTGTACTAGGGTATGTGGTGCCCGCAGTGTTGTTAGGTATGTGATGCCCGCGGTGTACTAGGGTATGTGGTGCCCGCGGTGTACTAGTGTATGTGGTGCCCGCGGTGTTCTAGGGTATGTGATGCCCGCGGTGTACTTGGGTATGTGATGCCCGCGGTGTACTTGGGTATGTGATGCCCGCGGTGTACTAGGGTATGTGGTGCCCGCGGTATACTTGGGTATGTGGTGCCCGCGGTATACTAGGGTATGTGGTGCCCGCGGTGTACTAGGGTATGTAGTGCCCGCGGTGTACGAGGGTATGTAGTACCCGAGGTGTACTTGGGTATGTAGTGCCCGCGGTGTACTAGGGTATGTGATGCCCGCGGTGTACTTGGGACTTGGGTATGTGGTGCCCGCGGTGTACTTGGGACTTGGGTATGTGGTGCCCGCGGTGTAGTTGGGTATGTGATGCCCGCGGTGTACTAGGGTATGTGATGCCCGCGGTGTACTTGGGACTTGGGTATGTGGTGCCCGCGGTGTATTAGGGTATGTGGTGCCCGCGGTATACTTGGGCATGTGATGCCCGCGGTGTAGTTCGGTATGTTGTGCCCGCGGTGTACTAGATTTTGTGATGCCCGCGGTGTAGTTGGGTATGTGGTGCCCGCGGTATACTAGGGTATATGATGCCCGAGGTGTAATTGGGTATGTAGTGCCCGCGGTGTACTAGGGTATGTGATGCCCGCGGTGTACTAGGGTATGTGGTGCCCGCGGTGTACTAGGGTATGTGGTGCCCGCGGTGTAGTTGGGTATGTGGTGCCCGCGGTGTAGTTGAGTATGTGATGCCCGCGGTGTACTAGGGTATGTGATTCCCGAGGTGTACTTGGGTATGTGATGCCCGCGGTGTACTAGGGTATGTGGTGCCCGCGGTATACTTGGGCATGTGATGCCCGCGGTGTTGTTGGGTATGTGGTGCCCACGGTGTACTAGGGTATGTGGTGCCCGCGGTGTACTAGGGTATGTGGTGCCCGCGGTGTACTAGGGTATGTGGTGCCCGAGGTGTACCTGGGTATGTAGTGCCCGCGGTGTACGAGGGTATGTAGTACCCGAGGTGTACTTGGGTATGTAGTGTCCGCGGTGTACTTGGGACTTGGGTATGTGGTGCCCGCGGTGTAGTTGGGTATGTGATGCCCGCGGTGTACTAGGGTATGAGGTGCCCGCGGTATACTTGGTATGTGGTGCCCGCAGTGTTGTTAGGTATGTGATGCCCGCGGTGTACTAGGGTATGTGGTGCCCGCAGTGTTGTTAGGTATGTGATGCCCGCGGTGTACTAGGGTATGTGATGCCCGCGGTGTACTAGGGTATGTGGTGCCCGCGGTGTTGTTGGGTATGTGATGCCCGCGGTGTACTTGGGTATGTGATGCCCGCGGTGTACTAGGGTATGTGGTGCCCGCGGTGTACATGGGACTTGGGTATGTGGTGCCCGCGGTATACTTGGGTATGTGGTGCCCGCGGTATACTAGGGTATGTGGTGCCCGCGGTGTACTAGGGTATGTAGTGCCCGCGGTGTACGAGGGTATGTAGTACCCGAGGTGTACTTGGGTATGTAGTGCCCGCGGTGTACTAGGGTATGTGATGCCCGCGGTGTACTTGGGACTTGGGTATGTGGTGCCCGCGGTGTATTAGGGTATGTGGTGCCCGCGGTATACTTGGGCATGTGATGCCCGCGGTGTAGTTCGGTATGTTGTGCCCGCGGTGTACTAGATTTTGTGATGCCCGCGGTGTAGTTGGGTATGTGGTGCCCGCGGTATACTAGGGTATATGATGCCCGAGGTGTAATTGGGTATGTAGTGCCCGCGGTGTACTAGGGTATGTGATGCCCGCGGTGTACTAGGGTATGTGGTGCCCGCGGTGTACTAAGGTATGTGGTGCCCGCGGTGTAGTTGGGTATGTGGTGCCCGCGGTGTAGTTGAGTATGTGATGCCCGCGGTGTACTAGGGTATGTGATTCCCGAGGTGTACTTGGGTATGTGATGCCCGCGGTGTACTAGGGTATGTGGTGCCCGCGGTATACTTGGGCATGTGATGCCCGCGGTGTAGTTCGCTATGTGGTGCCCGCGGTGTACTAGATTTTGTGATGCCCGCGGTGTAGTTGGGTATGTGGTGCCCGCGGTATACTAGGGTATATGATGCCCGAGGTGTAATTGGGTATGTAGTGCCCGAGGTGTACTAGGGTATGTGATGCCCGCGGTGTACTAGGGTATGTGGTGCCCACGGTGTACTAAGGTATGTGGTGCCCGCGGTGTAGTTGGGTATGTGATGCCCGAGGTGTACTTGGGTATGTAGTGCCCGCGGTGTACTAGGGTATGTGGTGCCCGTGGTGTAGTTGGGTATGTGATGCCCGAGGTGTACTTGGGTATGTAGTGCCGCGGTGTACTTGGGACTTGGGTATGTGGTGCCCGCGGTGTAGTTGGGTATGTGATGCCCGCGGTGTACTAGGGTATGAGGTGCCCGCGGTATACTTGGTATGTGGTGCCCGCGGTGTTGTTGGGTATGTGATGCCCGCGGTGTACTAGGGTATGTGATGCCCAAGGTGTACTTGGGTATGAGGTGCCCGCGGTATACTTGAGTATGTGATGCCCGAGATGTACTTGGGTATGTGGTGCCCGCGGTGTACTAGGGTATGTGGTGCCCGCGGTATACTAGGGTATGTGGTGCCCGCGGTGTACTAGGGTATGTGATGCCCGCGATGAACTAGGGTATGTGGTGCCCGCGGTGTACTAAGGTATGTGGTGCCCGCGGTGTACTAGGGTATGTGGTGCCCGCGGTGTAGTTTGGTATGTGATGCCCGAGGTGTACTTGGTATGTAGTGCCGCGGTGTACTTGGGACTTGGGTATGTGGTGCCCGCGGTGTACTAGGGTATGAGGTGCCCGCGGTTTACTTGGTATGTGGTGCTCGCGGTGTTGCTGGGTATGTGGTGCCCGCGGTGTAGTTGGGTATGTGGTGCCCGCGGTATACTAGGGTATGTGGTGCCCGCGGTGTTGTTGGGTATGTGATGCCCGCGGTATACTAGGGTATGTGGTGCCCGTGGTGTAGTTGGGTATGTGATGCCCGAGGTGTACTTGGGTATGTCGTGCCGCGGTGTACTTGGGACTTGGGTATGTGGTGCCCGCGGTGTACTAGGGTATGAGGTGCCCGCGGTATACTTGGTATGTGGTGCTCGCGGTGTTGCTGGGTATGTGGTGCCCGCGGTGTAGTTGGGTATATGGTGCCCGCGGTATACTAGGGTATGTGGTGCCCGCGGTGTACTAGGGTATGTGGTGCCCGCGGTATACTTGGGTATGTGATGCCCGCGGTGTAATTGGGTATGTGGTGCCCGCGGTGTACTAGGGTATGTGATGCCCAAGGTGTACTTGGGTATGTGATGCCTGCGGTGTACTAGGGTACGTGGTGCCCGCGGTATACTTGGGTATGTGATGCCCGCGGTGTAGTTCGGTATGTGGTGCCCGCGGTGTACTAGGGTATGTGGTGCCCGTGGTGTACTAGGGTATGTGATGCCCGCGGTGTACTAGGGTATGTGGTGCCTGCGGTGTACTTGGGTATGAGGTGCCCGCGGTATACTTGGGTATGTGGTGCCCGCGGTGTTCTAGGGTATGTGATGCCCGAGGTGTACTGGGGTATGTGGTGCCCGCGGTGTACTAGGGTATGTGATGCCCGAGGTGTACTTGGGTATTTGGTGCCGCGGTGTACTAGGGTATGTGGTGCCCGCGGTGTAGTTGGGTATGAGGTGCCCGCGGTATACTTGGGTATGTGATGCCCGAGGTGTACTTGGGTATGTGGTGCCCGTGGTGTACTTGGGTATGTGATGCCCGCGGTATACTTGGGTATGTGGTGCCTGCGGTATACTTGGGTATGTGGTGCCCGCGGTGTTCTAGGGTATGTGATGCCCGAGGTGTACTGGGGTATGTGGTGCCCGCGGTGTACTAGGGTATGTGATGCCCGAGGTGTACTTGGGTATTTGGTGCCGCGGTGTACTAGGGTATGTGGTGCCCGCGGTGTAGTTGGGTATGAGGTGCCCGCGGTATACTTGGGTATGTGATGCCCGAGGTGTACTTGGGTATGTGGTGCCCGTGGTGTACTTGGGTATGTGATGCCCGCGGTATACTTGGGTATGTGGTGCCCGCGGTGTACTAGGGTATGAGGTGCCCGCGGTATACTTGGTATGTGGTGCCCGCGGTGTTGTTGGGTATGTGGTGCCCACGGTGTACTAGGGTATGTGGTGCCCGCGGTGAAGTTGGGTATGTGATGCCCGAGGTGTACTTGGGTATGTAGTGCCCGCGTTGTACTAGGGTATGTGATGCCCGAGGTGTACTTGGGACTTGGGTATGTGGTGCCCGCGGTGTAGTTGGGTATGTGATGCCCGCGGTGTACTAGGGTATGAGGTGCCCGCGGTATACTTGGTATGTGGTGCCCGCGGTGTTGTTGGGTATGTGATGCCCGCGGTGTACTAGGGTATGTGGTGCCCGCGGTGTACTAGGGTATGTGGTGCCCGAGGTGTACCTGGGTATGTAGTGCCCGCGGTGTACGAGGGTATGTAGTACCCGAGGTGTACTTGGGTATGTAGTGTCCGCGGTGTACTAGGGTATGTGATGCCCGCGGTGTACTTGGGACTTGGGTATGTGGTGCCCGCGGTGTAGTTGGGTATGTGATGCCCGCGGTGTACTAGGGTATGAGGTGCCCGCGGTATACTTGGTATGTGGTGCCCGCAGTGTTGTTAGGTATGTGATGCCCGCGGTGTACTAGGGTATGTGGTGCCCGCGGTGTTGTTGGGTATGTGATGCCCGCGGTGTACTAGGGTATGTGGTGCCTGCGGTATACTTGGGTATGTGGTGCCCGCGGTGTAGTTGGGTATGTGATGCCCGCGGTGTAATTGGGTATGTGGTGCCCGCGGTGTTGTTGGGTATGTGATGCCCGCGGTGTACTAAGGTATGTGGTGCCCGCGGTATACTTGGGTATGTGGTGCCCGCGGTGTTGTTGGGTATGTGATGCCCGCGGTGTAATTGGGTATGTGGTGCCCGCGGTGTACTAGGGTATGTGATGCCCGCGGTGTACTAGGGTATGTGATGCCCGCGGTGTACTTGGGTATGTGGTGCCCGCGGTGTAGTTGGGTATGTGATGCCCGCGGTGTACTAGGGTATGAGGTGCCCGCGGTATACTTGGTATGTGGTGCCCGCGGTGTTGTTGTATATGTGATGCCCGCGGTGTACTAGGGTATGTGGTGCCCGCGGTGTACTAGGGTATGTGGTGCCCGCGGTGTACTAGGGTATGTGGTGCCCGAGGTATAGTTAAGTATGTGATGCCCGCGGTGTACTAGGGTATGTGGTGCCCGCGGTGTACTAGGGTATGTGGTGCCCGCGGTGTACTAGGGTATGTGGTGCCCGAGGTGTACCTGGGTATGTAGTGCCCGCGGTGTACGAGGGTATGTAGTACCCGAGGTGTACTTGGGTATGTAGTGTCCGCGGTGTACTAGGGTATGTGATGCCCGCGGTGTACTAGGGTATGTGGTGCCCGCGGTGTACTTGGGACTTGGGTATGTGGTGCCCGCGGTGTATTAGGGTATGTGGTGCCCGCGGTATACTTGGGCATGTGATGCCCGCGGTGTAGTTCGGTATGTTGTGCCCGCGGTGTACTAGATTTTGTGATGCCCGCGGTGTAGTTGGGTATGTGGTGCCCGCGGTATACTAGGGTATATGATGCCCGAGGTGTAATTGGGTATGTAGTGCCCGCGGTGTACTAGGGTATGTGATGCCCGCGGTGTACTAGGGTATGTGGTGCCCGCGGTGTACTAGGGTATGTGGTGCCCGCGGTGTAGTTGGGTATGTGGTGCCCGCGGTGTAGTTGAGTATGTGATGCCCGCGGTGTACTAGGGTATGTGATTCCCGAGGTGTACTTGGGTATGTGATGCCCGCGGTGTACTAGGGTATGTGGTGCCCGCGGTATACTTGGGCATGTGATGCCCGCGGTGTTGTTGGGTATGTGGTGCCCACGGTGTACTAGGGTATGTGGTGCCCGCGGTGTACTAGGGTATGTGGTGCCCGCGGTGTACTAGGGTATGTGGTGCCCGAGGTGTACCTGGGTATGTAGTGCCCGCGGTGTACGAGGGTATGTAGTACCCGAGGTGTACTTGGGTATGTAGTGTCCGCGGTGTACTAGGGTATGTGATGCCCGCGGTGTACTTGGGACTTGGGTATGTGGTGCCCGCGGTGTAGTTGGGTATGTGATGCCCGCGGTGTACTAGGGTATGAGGTGCCCGCGGTATACTTGGTATGTGGTGCCCGCAGTGTTGTTAGGTATGTGATGCCCGCGGTGTACTAGGGTATGTGGTGCCCGCAGTGTTGTTAGGTATGTGATGCCCGCGGTGTACTAGGGTATGTGATGCCCGCGGTGTACTAGGGTATGTGGTGCCCGCGGTGTTGTTGGGTATGTGATGCCCGCGGTGTACTTGGGTATGTGATGCCCGCGGTGTACTAGGGTATGTGGTGCCCGCGGTGTACATGGGACTTGGGTATGTGGTGCCCGCGGTATACTTGGGTATGTGGTGCCCGCGGTATACTAGGGTATGTGGTGCCCGCGGTGTACTAGGGTATGTAGTGCCCGCGGTGTACGAGGGTATGTAGTACCCGAGGTGTACTTGGGTATGTAGTGCCCGCGGTGTACTAGGGTATGTGATGCCCGCGGTGTACTTGGGACTTGGGTATGTGGTGCCCGCGGTGTACTTGGGACTTGGGTATGTGGTGCCCGCGGTGTAGTTGGGTATGTGATGCCCGCGGTGTACTAGGGTATGTGATGCCCGCGGTGTACTTGGGACTTGGGTATGTGGTGCCCGCGGTGTATTAGGGTATGTGGTGCCCGCGGTATACTTGGGCATGTGATGCCCGCGGTGTAGTTCGGTATGTTGTGCCCGCGGTGTACTAGATTTTGTGATGCCCGCGGTGTAGTTGGGTATGTGGTGCCCGCGGTATACTAGGGTATATGATGCCCGAGGTGTAATTGGGTATGTAGTGCCCGCGGTGTACTAGGGTATGTGATGCCCGCGGTGTACTAGGGTATGTGGTGCCCGCGGTGTACTAAGGTATGTGGTGCCCGCGGTGTAGTTGGGTATGTGGTGCCCGCGGTGTAGTTGAGTATGTGATGCCCGCGGTGTACTAGGGTATGTGATTCCCGAGGTGTACTTGGGTATGTGATGCCCGCGGTGTACTAGGGTATGTGGTGCCCGCGGTATACTTGGGCATGTGATGCCCGCGGTGTAGTTCGCTATGTGGTGCCCGCGGTGTACTAGATTTTGTGATGCCCGCGGTGTAGTTGGGTATGTGGTGCCCGCGGTATACTAGGGTATATGATGCCCGAGGTGTTATTGGGTATGTAGTGCCCGAGGTGTACTAGGGTATGTGATGCCCGCGGTGTACTAGGGTATGTGGTGCCCACGGTGTACTAAGGTATGTGGTGCCCGCGGTGTAGTTGGGTATGTGATGCCCGAGGTGTACTTGGGTATGTAGTGCCCGCGGTGTACTAGGGTATGTGGTGCCCGTGGTGTAGTTGGGTATGTGATGCCCGAGGTGTACTTGGGTATGTAGTGCCGCGGTGTACTTGGGACTTGGGTATGTGGTGCCCGCGGTGTAGTTGGGTATGTGATGCCCGCGGTGTACTAGGGTATGAGGTGCCCGCGGTATACTTGGTATGTGGTGCCCGCGGTGTTGTTGGGTATGTGATGCCCGCGGTGTACTAGGGTATGTGATGCCCAAGGTGTACTTGGGTATGAGGTGCCCGCGGTATACTTGAGTATGTGATGCCCGAGGTGTACTTGGGTATGTGGTGCCCGCGGTGTACTAGGGTATGTGGTGCCCGCGGTATACTAGGGTATGTGGTGCCCGCGGTGTACTAGGGTATGTGATGCCCGCGATGAACTAGGGTATGTGGTGCCCGCGGTGTACTAAGGTATGTGGTGCCCGCGGTGTACTAGGGTATGTGGTGCCCGCGGTGTAGTTTGGTATGTGATGCCCGAGGTGTACTTGGTATGTAGTGCCGCGGTGTACTTGGGACTTGGGTATGTGGTGCCCGCGGTGTACTAGGGTATGAGGTGCCCGCGGTTTACTTGGTATGTGGTGCTCGCGGTGTTGCTGGGTATGTGGTGCCCGCGGTGTAGTTGGGTATGTGGTGCCCGCGGTATACTAGGGTATGTGGTGCCCGCGGTGTTGTTGGGTATGTGATGCCCGCGGTATACTAGGGTATGTGGTGCCCGTGGTGTAGTTGGGTATGTGATGCCCGAGGTGTACTTGGGTATGTCGTGCCGCGGTGTACTTGGGACTTGGGTATGTGGTGCCCGCGGTGTACTAGGGTATGAGGTGCCCGCGGTATACTTGGTATGTGGTGCTCGCGGTGTTGCTGGGTATGTGGTGCCCGCGGTGTAGTTGGGTATATGGTGCCCGCGGTATACTAGGGTATGTGGTGCCCGCGGTGTACTAGGGTATGTGGTGCCCGCGGTATACTTGGGTATGTGATGCCCGCGGTGTAATTGGGTATGTGGTGCCCGCGGTGTACTAGGGTATGTGATGCCCAAGGTGTACTTGGGTATGTGATGCCTGCGGTGTACTAGGGTACGTGGTGCCCGCGGTATACTTGGGTATGTGATGCCCGCGGTGTAGTTCGGTATGTGGTGCCCGCGGTGTACTAGGGTATGTGGTGCCCGTGGTGTACTAGGGTATGTGATGCCCGCGGTGTACTAGGGTATGTGGTGCCTGCGGTGTACTTGGGTATGAGGTGCCCGCGGTATACTTGGGTATGTGGTGCCCGCGGTGTTCTAGGGTATGTGATGCCCGAGGTGTACTGGGGTATGTGGTGCCCGCGGTGTACTAGGGTATGTGATGCCCGAGGTGTACTTGGGTATTTGGTGCCGCGGTGTACTAGGGTATGTGGTGCCCGCGGTGTAGTTGGGTATGAGGTGCCCGCGGTATACTTGGGTATGTGATGCCCGAGGTGTACTTGGGTATGTGGTGCCCGTGGTGTACTTGGGTATGTGATGCCCGCGGTATACTTGGGTATGTGGTGCCTGCGGTATACTTGGGTATGTGGTGCCCGCGGTGTTCTAGGGTATGTGATGCCCGAGGTGTACTGGGGTATGTGGTGCCCGCGGTGTACTAGGGTATGTGATGCCCGAGGTGTACTTGGGTATTTGGTGCCGCGGTGTACTAGGGTATGTGGTGCCCGCGGTGTAGTTGGGTATGTGGTGCCCGCGGTATACTTGGGTATGTGATGCCCGAGGTGTACTTGGGTATGTGGTGCCCGTGGTGTACTTGGGTATGTGATGCCCGCGGTATACTTGGGTATGTGGTGCCCGCGGTGTACTAGGGTATGAGGTGCCCGCGGTATACTTGGTATGTGGTGCCCGCGGTGTTGTTGGGTATGTGGTGCCCACGGTGTACTAGGGTATGTGGTGCCCGCGGTGAAGTTGGGTATGTGATGCCCGAGGTGTACTTGGGTATGTAGTGCCCGCGTTGTACTAGGGTATGTGATGCCCGAGGTGTACTTGGGACTTGGGTATGTGGTGCCCGCGGTGTAGTTGGGTATGTGATGCCCGCGGTGTACTAGGGTATGAGGTGCCCGCGGTATACTTGGTATGTGGTGCCCGCGGTGTTGTTGGGTATGTGATGCCCGCGGTGTACTAGGGTATGTGGTGCCCGCGGTGTACTAGGGTATGTGGTGCCCGAGGTGTACCTGGGTATGTAGTGCCCGCGGTGTACGAGGGTATGTAGTACCCGAGGTGTACTTGGGTATGTAGTGTCCGCGGTGTACTAGGGTATGTGATGCCCGCGGTGTACTTGGGACTTGGGTATGTGGTGCCCGCGGTGTAGTTGGGTATGTGATGCCCGCGGTGTACTAGGGTATGAGGTGCCCGCGGTATACTTGGTATGTGGTGCCCGCAGTGTTGTTAGGTATGTGATGCCCGCGGTGTACTAGGGTATGTGGTGCCCGCGGTGTTGTTGGGTATGTGATGCCCGCGGTGTACTAGGGTATGTGGTGCCTGCGGTATACTTGGGTATGTGGTGCCCGCGGTGTAGTTGGGTATGTGATGCCCGCGGTGTAATTGGGTATGTGGTGCCCGCGGTGTTGTTGGGTATGTGATGCCCGCGGTGTACTAAGGTATGTGGTGCCCGCGGTATACTTGGGTATGTGGTGCCCGCGGTGTTGTTGGGTATGTGATGCCCGCGGTGTAATTGGGTATGTGGTGCCCGCGGTGTACTAGGGTATGTGATGCCCGCGGTGTACTAGGATATGTGATGCCCGCGGTGTACTTGGGTATGTGGTGCCCGCGGTGTAGTTGGGTATGTGATGCCCGCGGTGTACTAGGGTATGAGGTGCCCGCGGTATACTTGGTATGTGGTGCCCGCGGTGTTGTTGTATATGTGATGCCCGCGGTGTACTAGGGTATGTGGTGCCCGCGGTGTACTAGGGTATGTGGTGCCCGCGGTGTACTAGGGTATGTGGTGCCCGAGGTATAGTTAAGTATGTGATGCCCGCGGTGTACTAGGGTATGTGGTGCCCGCGGTGTACTAGGGTATGTGGTGCCCGCGGTGTACTAGGGTATGTGGTGCCCGAGGTGTACCTGGGTATGTAGTGCCCGCGGTGTACGAGGGTATGTAGTACCCGAGGTGTACTTGGGTATGTAGTGTCCGCGGTGTACTAGGGTATGTGATGCCCGCGGTGTACTAGGGTATGTGGTGCCCGCGGTGTACTAGGGTATGTGGCGCCCGCGGTGTACTAGGGTATGTGGTGCCCGAGGTGTACCTGGGTATGTAGTGCCCGCGGTGTACGAGGGTATGTAGTACCCGAGGTGTACTTGGGTATGTAGTGTCCGCGGTGTACTAGGGTATGTGATGCCCGCGGTGTACTTGGGACTTGGGTATGTGGTGCCCGCGGTGTAGTTGGGTATGTGGTGCCCGCGGTATACTAGGGTATGTGGTGCCCGCGGTGTACTAGGGTATGTAGTGCCCGCGGTGTACGAGGGTATGTAGTACCCGAGGTGTACTTGGGTATGTAGTTCCCGCGGTGTACTAGGGTATGTGATGCCCGCGGTGTACTTGGGACTTGGGTATGTGGTGCCCGCGGTGTACTTGGGACTTGGGTATGTGGTGCCCGCGGTGTAGTTGGGTATGTGATGCCCGCGGTGTACTCGGGTATGTCATGCCCGCGGTGTACTTGGGACTTGGGTATGTGGTGCCCGCGGTGTATTAGGGTATGTGGTGCCCGCGGTATACTTGGTAAGTGGTGCCCGCGGTGTAGTTGGGTATGTGGTGCCCGCGGTGTAGTTGTGTATGTGGTGCCCGCGGTATACTAGGGTATGTGGTGCCCACGGTGTACTAGGGTATGTGGTGCCCGCGGTATACTTGGGTATGTGATGCCCGCGGTGTAATTGGGTATGTGGTGCCCGCGGTGTACTAGGGTATGTGGTGCCCGCGGTATACTTGGGTATGTGATGCCCGCGGTGTAATTGGGTATGTGGTACCCGCGGTGTACTAGGGTATGTGATGCCCGAGGTGAACTTGGGTATGTGATGCCCGCGGTGTAGTTGGGTATGTGGTGCCCGCGGTATACTTGGGTATGTGATGCCCGCGGTGTAGTTCGGTATGTGGTGCCCGCGGTGTACTAGGGTATGTGATGCCCGCGGTGTAGTTGGGTATGTGGTGCCCGCGGTGTACTAGGGTATGTGGTGCCCGCGGTGTACTAGGGTATGTGATTCCCGCGGTGTACTAGGATATGTGATGCCCGCGGTGTAGTTGGGTATGTGGTGCCCGCGGTGTACTAGGGTATGTGATGCCCGAGGTTTACTTGGGTATGTGGTGCCCGCGGTGTACTAGTGTATGTGATGCCTGAGGTGTACTTGGGTATGTGGTGCCCGCGGTGTACTAGGGTATGTGGTGCCCGCGGTGTACTTGGGTATGAGGTGCCCGCGGTATACTTGAGTATGTGATGCCCGAGGTGTACTTAGGTGTGTGGTGCCCGCGGTGTACTAGGGTATGTGGTGCCCGCGGTATACTAGGGTATGTGGTGCCCGCAGTGTACTAGGGTATGTGATGCCCGCGATGAACTAGGGTATGTGGTGCCCGCGGTGTACTAAGGTATGTGGTGCCCGCGGTGTAGTTGGGTATGTGATGCTCGCGGTGTACTTGGGTATGAGATGCCCGCGGTGTACTAGGGTATGTGGTGCCCGCGGTATACTAGGGTATGTGGTGCCCGCGGTGTACTAGGGTATGTGATGCTCGCGGTGTACTTGGGTATGAGATGCCCGCGGTGTACTAGGGTATGTGGTGCCCGCGGTGTAGGTGGGTATGTGATGCCCGAGGTGTACTTGGGTATGTAGTGCCTTCGGTGTACTTGGGTATGTAGTGCCCTTGGTGTACTAGGGTATGTGATGCCCGAGGTGTACTTGGGTATGTAGTGCCCGCGGTGTACTTGGGTATGTAGTGCCCGCGGTGTACTAGGGTATGTGATGCCCGCGGTGTACTTGGGACTTGGGTATGTGGTGCCCGCGGTGTACTAGGGTATGAGGTGCCCGCGGTATACTTGGTATGTGGTGCCCGCGGTGAAGTTGGGTATGTGGTGCCCGCGGTATAGTTGGGTATGTGATGCCCGCGGTGTAGTTCGGTATGTGGTGTCCGCGGTGTACTAGGGTATGTGATGCCCGCGGTGTACTAGGGTATGTGATGCCCGAGGTGTACTAGGGTATGTGCTGCCCGAGGTGTTATTGGATATGTGGTGCCCGCGGTATACTAGGGTATGTGGTGCCCGCGGTGTACTAGGGTATGTGATGCCCGAGGTGTACTAGGGTATGTGCTGCCCGAGGTGTAATTGGCTATGTAGTGCCCGCGGTGTACTAGGGTATGTGATGCCCGCGGTGTACTTGGGACTTGGGTATGTGGTGCCCGCGGTGTAGTTGAGTATGTGATGCCCGCGGTGTACTAGGGTATGTGATTCCCGAGGTGTACTTGGGTATGTGATGCCCGCGGTGTACTAGGGTATGTGGTGCCCGCGGTATACTTGGGCATGTGATGCCCGCGGTGTAGTTCGGTATGTGGTGCCCGCGGTGTACTAGATTTTGTGATGCCCGCGGTGTAGTTGGGTATGTGGTGCCCGCGGTATACTAGGGTATATGATGCCCGAGGTGTAATTGGGTATGTAGTGCCCGCGGTGTACTAGGGTATGTGATGCCCGCGGTGTACTAGGGTATGTGGTGCCCGCGGTGTACTAAGGTATGTGGTGCCCGCGGTGTAGTTGGGTATGTGATGCCCGAGGTGTACTTGGGTATGTAGTGCCCGCGGTGTACTAGGGTATGTGGTGCCCGTGGTGTAGTTGGGTATGTGATGCCCGAGGTGTACTTGGGTATGTAGTGCCGCGGTGTACTTGGGACTTGGGTATGTGGTGCCCGCGGTGTACTAGGGTATGAGGTGCCCGCGGTATACTTGGTATGTGGTGCTCGCGGTGTTGCTGGGTATGTGGTGCCCGCGGTGTAGTTGGGTATGTGGTGCCCGCGGTATACTAGGGTATGTGGTGCCCGCGGTGTACTAGGGTATGTGGTGCCCGCGGTATACTTGGGTATGTGATGCCCGCGGTGTAAGTGGGTATGTGGTGCCCGCGGTGTACTAGGGTATGTGATGCCCAAGGTGTACTTGGGTATGTGATGCCCGCGGTGTACTAGGGTACGTGGTGCCCGCGGTATACTTGGGTATGTGATGCCCGCGGTGTAGTTCGGTATGTGGTGCCCGCGGTGTACTAGGGTATGTGGTGCCCGCGGTGTACTAGGGTATGTGATGCCCGCGGTGTACTAGGGTATGTGGTGCCTGCGGTGTACTTGGGTATGAGTTGCCCGCGGTATACTTGGGTATGTGGTGCCCGCGGTGTACTAGGGTATGTGATGCCCGAGGTGTACTGGGGTATGTGGTGCCCGCGGTGTACTAGGGTATGTGATGCCCGAGGTGTACTTGGTTATTTGGTGCCCGCGGTGTACTAGGGTATGTGGTGCCCGCGGTGTGGTTGGGTATGAGGTGCCCGCGGTATACTTGGGTATGTGATGCCCGAGGTGTACTTGGGTATGTGGTGCCCGCGGTGTACTTGGGTATGTGATGCCCGTGGTATACTTGGGTATGTGGTGCCCGCGGTGTACTAGGGTATGAGGTGCCCGCGGTATACTTGGTATGTGGTGCCCGCGGTGTTGTTGGGTATGTGGTGCCCACGGTGTACTAGGGTATGTGGTGCCCGCGGTGAAGTTGGGTATGTGATGCCCGAGGTGTACTTGGGTATGTAGTGCCCGCGTTGTACTAGGGTATGTGATGCCCGAGGTGTACTTGGGACTTGGGTATGTGGTGCCCGCGGTGTAGTTGGGTATGTGATGCCCGCGGTGTACTAGGGTATGAGGTGCCCGCGGTATACTTGGTATGTGGTGCCCGCGGTGTTGTTGGGTATGTGATGCCCGCGGTGTACTAGGGTATGTGATGCCCAAGGTGTACTTGGGTATGAGGTGCCCGCGGTATACTTGAGTATGTGATGCCCGAGGTGTACTTGGGTATGTGGTGCCCGCGGTGTACTAGGGTATGTGGTGCCCGCGGTATACTAGGGTATGTGGTGCCCGCGGTGTACTAGGGTATGTGATGCCCGCGATGAACTAGGGTATGTGGTGCCCGCGGTGTACTAAGGTATGTGGTGCCCGCGGTGTACTAGGGTATGTGGTGCCCGCGGTGTAGTTTGGTATGTGATGCCCGAGGTGTACTTGGTATGTAGTGCCGCGGTGTACTTGGGACTTGGGTATGTGGTGCCCGCGGTGTACTAGGGTATGAGGTGCCCGCGGTTTACTTGGTATGTGGTGCTCGCGGTGTTGCTGGGTATGTGGTGCCCGCGGTGTAGTTGGGTATGTGGTGCCCGCGGTATACTAGGGTATGTGTTGCCCGCGGTGTACTTGGGTATGTAGTGCCCGCGGTATACTAGGGTATGTGGTACCCGCGGTATACTAGGGTATGTGGTGCCCGCGGTGTACTAGTGTATGTGGTGCCCGCGGTGTACTAGGGTATGTGGTACCCGCGGTATACTAGGGTATGTGGTGCCCGCGGTGTACTAGTGTATATGGTGCCCGCGGTGTACTAGAGTATGTGATGCCCGCGGTGTACTAGGGTATGTGGTGCCCGTGGTGTACTAAGGTATGTGGTGCCCGCGGTGAAGTTAGGTATGTGATGCCCGCGGTGTACTTGGGTATGTGATGCCCGCGGTGTACTAGGGTATGTGGTGCCCGCGGTGTAGTTTGGTATGTGATGCCCGAGGTGTACTTGGGTATGTAGTGCCCGCGGTGTACTAGGGTATGTGGTGCCCGAGGTGTATTTGGGTATGTAGTGCCCGCGGTGTACTAGGGTATGAGGTGCCCGCGGTATACTTGGTATGTGGTGCCCGCAGTGTTGCTGGGTATGTGGTGCCCGCGGTGTAGTTAAGTATGTGGTGCCCGCGGTGTGCTAGGGTATGTGGTGCCGCGGTGTAGTTGGGTATGTGGTGCCCGCGGTGTAGTTTGGTATGTGATGCCCGAGGTGTACTTGGGTATGTAGTGCCCGCGGTGTACTAGGGTATGTGGTGCCCGCGGTGTACTAGGGTATGTGGTGCCCGAGGTGTATTTGGGTATGTGGTGCCCGCGGTGTACTAGGGTATGAGGTGCCCGCGGTATACTTGAGTATGTGATGCCCGAGGTGTACTTGGGTATGTGGTGCCCGCGGTGTACTAGGGTATGTGGTACCCGCGGTATACTAGGGTATGTGGTGCCCGCGGTGTACTAGTGTATGTGGTGCCCGCGGTGTACTAGGGTATGTGGTACCCGCGGTATACTAGGGTATGTGGTGCCCGCGGTGTACTAGTGTATATGGTGCCCGCGGTGTACTAGAGTATGTGATGCCCGCGGTGTACTAGGGTATGTGGTGCCCGCGGTGTACTAAGGTATGTGGTGCCCGCGGTGTAGTTAGGTATGTGATGCCCGCGGTGTACTTGGGTATGTGATGCCCGCGGTGTACTAGGGTATGTGGTGCCCGCGGTGTAGTTTGGTTTGTGATGCTTGAGGTGTACTTGGGTATGTAGTGCCCGCGGTGTACTAGGGTATGTGGTGCCCGCGGTGTACTAGGGTATGTGGTGCCCGAGGTGTATTTGGGTATGTAGTGCCCGCGGTGTACTAGGGTATGAGGTGCCCGCGGTATACTTGGTATGTGGTGCCCGCGGTGTTGCTGGGTATGTGGTGCCCGCGGTGTAGTTGGGTATGTGGTGCCCGCGGTGTACTAGGGTATGTGGTGCCGCGGTGTACTAGGGTATGTGGTGCCCGCGGTGTAGTTGGGTATGTGGTGCCCGCGGTATACTAGGGTATGTGGTGCCCGCGGTGTACTTGGGTATGTGATGCTAGCGGTGTAATTGGGTATGTGGTGCCCGCGGTATACTTGGGTATGTGGTGCCCGCGGTGTACTAGGGTATGAGGTGCCCGCGGTATACTTGGTATGTGGTGCCCGCGGTGTTGCTGGGTATGTGGTGCCCGCGGTGTAGTTGGGTATGTGGTGCCCGCGGTATACTAGGGTATGTGGTGCCCGCGGTGTACTAGGGTATGTGGTGCCCGCGGTATACTTGGGTATGTGATGCCCGCGGTGTACTAGGGTATGTGGTACCCGCGGTATACTAGGGTATGTGGTGCCCGCGGTGTACTAGTGTATGTGGTGCCCGCGGTGTACTAGGGTATGTGGTACCCGCGGTATACTAGGGTATGTGGTGCCCGCGGTGTAGTTAGGTATGTGATGCCCGCGGTGTACTTGGGTATGTGATGCCCGCGGTGTACTAGGGTATGTGGTGCGCGCGGTGTAGTTTGGTATGTGATGCCCGAGGTGTACTTGGGTATGTAGTGCCCGCGGTGTACTAGGGTATGTTGTGCCCGCGGTGTACTAGGGTATGTGGTGCCCGAGGTGTATTTGGGTATGTAGTGCCCGCGGTGTACTAGGGTATGAGGTGCCCGCGGTATACTTGGTATGTGGTGCCCGCGGTGTAGTTGGGTATGTGGTGCCCGCGGTGTACTAGGGTATGTGGTGCCGCGGTGTAGTTGGGTATGTGGTGCCCGCGGTGTAGTTTGGTATGTGATGCCCGAGGTGTACTTGGGTATGTAGTGCCCGCGGTGTACTAGGGTATGTGGTGCCCGCGGTGTACTAGGGTATGTGGTGCCCGAGGTGTATTTGGGTATGTAGTGCCCGCGGTGTACTTGGGTATGAGGTGCCCGCGGTATACTTGAGTATGTGATGCCCGAGGTGTACTTGGGTATGTGGTGCCCGCGGTGTACTAGGGTATTTGGTACCCGCGGTATACTAGGGTATGTGGTGCCCGCGGTGTACTAGTGTATGTGGTGCCCGCGGTGTACTAGGGTATGTGGTACCCGCGGTATACTAGGGTATGTGGTGCCCGCGGTGTACTAGTGTATATGGTGCCCGCGGTGTACTAGAGTATGTGATGCCCGCGGTGTACTAGGGTATGTGGTGCCCGCGGTGTACTAAGGTATGTGGTGCCCGCGGTGTAGTTAGGTATGTGATGCCCGCGGTGTACTTGGGTATGTGATGCCCGCGGTGTACTAGGGTATGTGGTGCCCGCGGTGTAGTTTGGTATGTGATGCCCGAGGTGTACTTGGGTATGTAGTGCCCGCGGTGTACTAGGGTATGTGGTGCCCGCGGTGTACTAAGGTATGTGGTGCCCGCGGTGTAGTTAGGTATGTGATGCCCGCGGTGTACTTGGGTATGTGATGCCCACGGTGTACTAGGGTATGTGGTGCCCGCGGTGTAGTTTGGTATGTGATGCCCGAGGTGTACTTGGGTATGTAGTGCCCGCGGTGTACTAGGGTATGTGGTGCCCGCGGTGTACTAGGGTATGTGGTGCCCGAGGTGTATTTGGGTATGTAGTGCCCGCGGTGTACTAGGGTATGAGGTGCCCGCGGTATACTTGGTATGTGGTGCCCGCGGTGTACTTGGGTATGAGGTGCCCGCGGTATACTTGAGTATGTGATGCCCGAGGTGTACTTGGGTATGTGGTGCCCGCGGTGTACTAGGGTATGTGGTACCCGCGGTATACTAGGGTATGTGGTGCCCGCGGTGTACTAGTGTATGTGGTGCCCGCGGTGTACTAGGGTATGTGGTACCCGCGGTATACTAGGGTATGTGGTGCCCGCGGTGTACTAGTGTATATGGTGCCCGCGGTGTACTAGAGTATGTGATGCCCGCGGTGTACTAGGGTATGTGGTGCCCGCGGTGTACTAAGGTATGTGGTGCCCGCGGTGTAGTTAGGTATGTGATGCCCGCGGTGTACTTGGGTATGTGATGCCCGCGGTGTACTAGGGTATGTGGTGCCCGCGGTGTAGTTTGGTATGTGATGCCCGAGGTGTACTTGGGTATGTGATGCCCGCGGTGTACTTGGGTATGTGATGCCCACGGTGTACTAGGGTATGTGGTGCCCGCGGTGTAGTTTGGTATGTGGTGCCCGCGGTGTAGTTTGGTATGTGATGCCCGAGGTGTACTTGGGTATGTAGTGCCCGCGGTGTACTAGGGTATGTGGTGCCCGCGGTGTACTAGTGTATGTGGTGCCCGCGGTGTACTAGGGTATGTGGTACCCGCGGTATACTAGGGTATGTGGTGCCCGCGGTGTACTAGTGTATATGGTGCCCGCGGTGTACTAGAGTATGTGATGCCCGCGGTGTACTAGGGTATGTGGTGCCCGCGGTGTACTAAGGTATGTGGTGCCCGCGGTGTAGTTAGGTATGTGATGCCCGCGGTGTACTTGGGTATGTGATGCCCGCGGTGTACTAGGGTATGTGGTGCCCGCGGTGTAGTTTGGTATGTGATGCCCGAGGTGTACTTGGGTATGTGATGCCCGCGGTGTACTTGGGTATGTGATGCCCACGGTGTACTAGGGTATGTGGTGCCCGCGGTGTAGTTGGGTATGTGGTGCCCGCGGTGTAGTTTGGTATGTGATGCCCGAGGTGTACTTGGGTATGTAGTGCCCGCGGTGTACTAGGGTATGTGGTGCCCGCGGTGTACTAGGGTATGTGGTGCCCGAGGTGTATTTGGGTATGTAGTGCCCGCGGTGTACTTGGGTATGAGGTGCCCGCGGTATACTTGAGTATGTGATGCCCGAGGTGTACTTGGGTATGTGGTGCCCGCGGTGTACTAGGGTATGTGGTACCCGCGGTATACTAGGGTATGTGGTGCCCGCGGTGTACTAGTGTATGTGGTGCCCGCGGTGTACTAGGGTATGTGGTACCCGCGGTATACTAGGGTATGTGGTGCCCGCGGTGTACTAGTGTATATGGTGCCCGCGGTGTACTAGAGTATGTGATGCCCGCGGTGTACTAGGGTATGTGGTGCCCGCGGTGTACTAAGGTATGTGGTGCCCGCGGTGTAGTTAGGTATGTGATGCCCGCGGTGTACTTGGGTATGTGATGCCCGCGGTGTACTAGGGTATGTGGTGCCCGCGGTGTAGTTTGGTATGTGATGCCCGAGGTGTACTTGGGTATGTAGTGCCCGCGGTGTACTAGGGTATGTGGTGCCCGCGGTGTACTAGGGTATGTGGTGCCCGAGGTGTATTTGGGTATGTAGTGCCCGCGGTGTACTAGGGTATGAGGTGCCCGCGGTATACTTGGTATGTGGTGCCCGCGGTGTTGCTGGGTATGTGTTGCCCGCGGTGTAGTTGGGTATGTGGTGCCCGCGGTGTACTAGGGTATGTGGTGCCGCGGTGTAGTTGGGTATGTGGTGCCCGCGGTATACTAGGGTATGTGGTGCCCGCGGTGTACTAGGGTATGTGGTGCCCGCGGTATACTTGGTATGTGGTGCCCGCGGTGTACTAGTGTATATGGTGCCCGCGGTGTACTAAGGTATGTGGTGCCCGCGGTGTAGTTAGGTATGTGATGCCCGCGGTGTACTTGGGTATGTGATGCCCGCGGTGTACTTGGGTATGTGATGCCCGCGGTGTACTAGGGTATGTGGTGCCCGCGGTGTACTAGTGTATGTGGTGCCCGCGGTATACTAGGGTATGTGGTACCCGCGGTATACTAGGGTATGTGGTGCCCGCGGTGTACTAGGGTATGTGGTACCCGCGGTATACTAGGGTATGTGGTGCCCGCGGTGTACTAGTGTATGTGGTGCCCGCGGTGTACTAGGGTATGAGGTGCACGCGGTATACTTGGTATGTGGTGCCCGCGGTGTTGCTGGGTATGTGGTGCCCGCGGTGTAGTTGGGTATGTGGTGCCCGCGGTATACTAGGGTATGTGGTGCCCGCGGTGTACTAGGGTATGTGGTGCCCGCAGTATACTTGGGTATGTGATGCCCGCGGTGTAATTGGGTATGTGGTGCCCGCGGTGTACTAGGGTATGTGATGCCCAAGGTGTACTTGGGTATGTGATGCCCGCGGTGTACTAGGGTATGTGGTGCCCGCGGTATACTTGGGTATGTGATGCCCGAGGTGTACTTGGGTATGTGGTGCCCGCGGTGTACTTGGGTATGTGATGCCCGCGGTATACTTGGGTATGTAGTGCCCGCGGTGTACTAGGGTATGAGGTGCCCGCGGTATACTTGGTATGTGGTGCCCGCGGTGTTGTTGGGTATGTGGTGCCCACGGTGTACTAGGGTATGTGGTGCCCGCGGTGTAGTTGGGTATGTGATGCCCGAGGTGTACTTGGGTATGTAGTGCCCGCGGTGTACTAGGGTATGTGATGCCCGCGGTGTACTTGGGACTTGGGTATGTGGTGCCCGCGGTGTAGTTGGGTATGTGATGCCCGCGGTGTACTAGGGTATGAGGTGCCCGCGGTATACTTGGTATGTGGTGCCCGCGGTGTTGTTGGGTATGTGATGCCCGCGGTGTACTTGGGTATGTGATGCCCGCGGAGTACTAGGGTATGTGATGCCCGAGGTGTACTTGGGTATGTAGTGCCCGCGGTGTACTTGGGTATGTTATGCCCGCGGTGTACTTGGGTATGTGATGTCCGCGGTATACTTGGGTATGTGGTGCCTGCGATGTAGTTGGGTATGTGGTGCCCGCGGTATACTAGGGTATGTGGTGCCCGCGGTGTAGTTGGGTATGTGGTGCCCGCGGTATACTAGGGTATGTGGTGCCCGCGGTATACAAGGGTATGTGGTGCCCGCGGTTTACTAGGGTATGTGGTGCCCGCGGTGTACTAAGGTATGTGGTGCCCGCGGTGTACTAGGGTATGTGGTGCCCGCGGTATACTTGGTATGTGGTGCCCGCGGTGTAGTTGGGTATGTGGTGCCCGCGGTGTAGTTGGGTATGTGGTGCCCGCGGTATACTAGGGTATGTGGTGCCCGCGGTATACAAGGGTATGTGGTGCCCGCGGTTTACTAGGGTATGTGGTGCCCGCGGTGTTCTAGGGTATGTAATGCCCGCAGTGTACTAAGGTATGTGGTGGCCGCGGTGTACTAGGGTATGTTGTGCCCGCGGTGTACTAGGGTATGTGGTGCCCGCGGTATACTTGGTATGTGGTGCCCGCGGTGTAGTTGGGTATGTGGTGCCCGCGGTGTAGTTAGGTATGTGGTGCCCGCGGTATACTAGGGTTTGTGGTGCCTGCGGTGTACTAGGGTATGTGGTGCCCGCGGTGTACTTGGGTATGAGGTGCCCGCGGTATACTTGAGTATGTGATGCCCGAGGTTTACTTGGGTATGTGGTGCCCGCGGTGTACTAGGGTATGTGGTACCCGCGGTATACTAGGGTATGTGGTGCCCGCGGTGTACTAGTGTATGTGGTGCCCGCGGTGTACTAGTGTATGTGATGCCCGCGGTGTACTAGGGTATGTGGTGCCCGCGGTGTAGTTAGGTATGTGATGCCCGCGGTGTACTTGGGTATGTGATGCCCGCGGTGTACTAGGGTATGTGGTGCCCGCGGTGTAGTTTGGTATGTGATGCCCGAGGTGTACTTGGGTATGTAGTGCCCGCGGTGTACTAGGGTATGTGGTGCCCGTGGTGTAGTTGGGTATGTGATGCCCGAGGTGTATTTGGGTATGTAGTGCCCGCGGTGTACTAGGGTATGTGATGCCCGCGGTGTACTTGGGACTTGGGTATGTGGTGCCCGCGGTGTACTAGGGTATGAGGTGCCCGCGGTATACTTGGTATGTGGTGCCCGCGGTGTTGCTGGGTATGTGGTGCCCGCGGTGTAGTTGGGTATGTGGTGCCCGCGGTGTACTAGGGTATGTGGTGCCCGCGGTGTAGTTGGGTATGTGGTGCCCGCGGTATACTAGGGTATGTGGTGCCCGCGGTGTACTAGGGTATGTGTTGCCCGCGGTATACTTGGGTATGTGATGCCCGCGGTGTAATTGGGTATGTGGTGCCCGCGGTATACTTGGGTATGTGGTGCCCGCGGTGTACTTGGGTATGAGGTGCCCGCGGTATACTTGGTATGTGGTGCCCGCGGTTTTGCTGGGTATGTGGTGCCCGCGGTGTAGTTGGGTATGTGGTGCCCGCGGTATACTAGGGTATGTGGTGCCCGCGGTGTACTAGGGTATGTGGTGCCCGCGGTATACTTGGGTATGTGATGCCCGCGGTGTAATTGGGTATGTGGTGCCCGCGGTGTACTAGGGTATGTGATGCCCAAGGTGTACTTGGGTATGTGATGCCCGCGGTGTACTAGGGTATGTGGTGCCCGCGGTATACTTGGGTATGTGATGCCCGCGGTGTAGTTCGGTATGTGGTGCCCGCGGTGTATAGGCGACAAAGAAATTGGTTTACCACTCTAAGGTTGCATATCATTTGCACGTACAAAACGTCAAGGGCTATTTTTGCTTGACAGATTAATAACTGCTACGTCAGAATCTGTCAATCTGTAATCTTTAGCGAATAATTATGTTACTGGGAGATGTCATCAAAAGTGGTAAACCAATTTCTTTGTCGCCTATACTAGGGTATGTGATGCCCGCGGTGTAGTTGGGTATGTGGTGCCCGCGGTATACTAGGGTATGTGGTGCCCGCGGTGTTCTAGGGTATGTGGTGCCCGCGGTGTACTAGGGTATGTGGTGCCCGCGGTGTACTTGGGTATGAGGTGCCCGCGGTATACTTGAGTATGTGATGCCCGAGGTGTACTTGGGTATGTGGTGCCCGCGGTGTACTAGGGTATGTGGTACCCGCGGTATACTAGGGTATGTGGTGCCCGCGGTGTACTAGTGTATGTGGTGCCCGCGGTGTACTAGGGTATGTGGTACCCGCGGTATACTAGGGTATGTGGTGCCCGCGGTGTAGTTAGGTATGTGATGCCCGCGGTGTACTAGAGTATGTGATGCCCGCGGTGTACTAGGGTATGTGGTGCCCGCGGTGTACTAAGGTATGTGGTGCCCGCGGTGTAGTTAGGTATGTGATGCCCGCGGTGTACTTGGGTATGTGATGCCCGCGGTGTACTAGGGTATGTGGTGCCCGCGGTGTAGTTTGGTATGTGATGCCCGAGGTGTACTTGGGTATGTAGTGCCCGCGGTGTACTAGGGTATGTGGTGCCCGTGGTGTAGTTGGGTATGTGATGCCCGAGGTGTATTTTGGTATGTAGTGCCCGCGGTGTACTAGGGTATGTGATGCCCGCGGTGTACTTGGGACTTGGGTATGTGGTGCCCGCGGTGTACTAGGGTATGAGGTGCCCGCGGTATACTTGGTATGTGGTGCCCGCGGTGTTGCTGGGTATGTGGTGCCCGCGGTGTAGTTGGGTATGTGGTGCCCGCGGTGTACTAGGGTATGTGGTGCCGCGGTGTAGTTGGGTATGTGGTGCCCGCGGTATACTAGGGTATGTGGTGCCCGCGGTGTACTAGGGTATGTGGTGCCCGCGATATACTTGGGTATGTGATGCTAGCGGTGTAATTGGGTATGTGGTGCCCGCGGTATACTTGGGTATGTGGTGCCCGCGGTGTACTAGGGTATGAGGTGCCCGCGGTATACTTGGTATGTGGTGCCCGCGGTGTTGCTGGGTATGTGGTGCCCGCGGTGTAGTTGGGTATGTGGTGCCCGCGGTATACTAGGGTATGTGGTGCCCGCGGTGTACTAGGGTATGTGGTGCCCGCGGTATACTTGGGTATGTGATGCCCGCGGTGTAATTGGGTATGTGGTGCCCGCGGTGTACTAGGGTATGTGATGCCCAAGGTGTACTTGGGTATGTGATGCCCGCGGTGTACTAGGGTATGTGGTGCCCGCGGTATACTTGGGTATGTGATGCCCGAGGTGTACTTGGGTATGTGGTGCCCGCGGTGTACTTGGGTATGTGATGCCCGCGGTATACTTGGGTATGTGGTGCCCGCGGTGTACTAGGGTATGAGGTGCCCGCGGTATACTTGGTATGTGGTGCCCGCGGTGTTGTTGGGTATGTGGTGCCCACGGTGTACTAGGGTATGTGGTGCCCGCGGTGTAGTTGGGTATGTGATGCCCGAGGTGTACTTGGGTATGTAGTGCCCGCGGTGTACTAGGGTATGTGATGCCCGCGGTGTACTTGGGACTTGGGTATGTGATGCCCGCGGTGTACTAGGGTATGAGGTGCCCGCGGTATACTTGGTATGTGGTGCCCGCGGTGTTGTTGGGTATGTGATGCCCGCGGTGTACTAGGGTATGTGATGCCCAAGGTGTACTTGGGAATGTGATGCCCGCGGTGTACTAGGGTATGTGGTGCCCGCGGTATACTTGGGTATGTGATGCCCGCGGTGTAGTTCGGTATGTGGTGCCCGCGGTGTACTAGGGTATGTGATGCCCGCGGTGTGGTTGGGTATGTGGTGCCCGCGGTATACTAGGGTATGTGGTGCCCGCGGTGTACTAGGGTATGTGATGCCCGCGGTGTACTAAAGTATGTGGTTCCCGCGGTGTACTTGGGTATGAGGTGCCCGCGGTATACTTGGGTATGTGGTGCCCGCGGTGTACTAGGGTATGTGATGCCCGAGGTGTACTTGGGTATGTGGTGCCCACGGTGTACTAGGGTATGTGGTACCCGCGGTGTAGTTAGGTATGTGATGCCCGCGGTGTACTTGGGTATGTGATGCCCGCGGTGTACTTGGGTATGTGATGCCCGCGGTATACTTGGGTATGTGGTGCCCGCGGTGTAGTTGGGTATGTGGTGCCCGCGGTATACTAGGGTATGTGGTGCCCGCGGTATACAAGGGTATGTGGTGCCCGCGGTGTACTAGGGTATGTGATGCCCGCGGTGTAATTGGGTATGTATGTGGTGCCCGCGGTGTAGTTGGGTATGTGATGCCCGCGGTGTACTAGGGTATGTGGTGCCCGCGGTGTAGTTGGGTATGTGATGCCCGAGGTATGTGATGCCCGCGGTGTACTTGGGTATGTGGTGCCCGCGGTGTACTAGGGTATGTGATGCCCGCGGTGTAATTGGGTATGTGTGTGGTGCCCGCGGTGTAGTTGGGTATGTGATGCCCGCGGTGTACTAGGGTATGAGGTGCCCGCGGTATACTTGGGTATGTGGTGCCCACGTGAAGCCACGGCCGAAACTTCGGTTTCGGTTTCGGTTTCGGCCGGAAAACCAGTTTCGGTCGGACTCTACTTTTCTTATCTTTCCTTATCTTTTCTTATCCTTTCTTACCTTTTCTTATGTTTTCTTATCTTTTCTTATCTTTTCTTATCTTGAGGCGTTCCATGGAACGCCGGAACGCCGGAAAGCTTCATGAGTAATGTTTTTTTGTGCGTGCAGCCGGCTCTTTCGAATTATAAGACGTTGTCACGTCAAAAAAGTACAAAATTTGATGCTGGGGTTATAACGTCTCGTTCATTAGTGTATGCGTAAAAAGTGACCTCCAACGCTGATGCTCAAACTCGTTTCATTTTCAAAATGGCAGCGCCTGGTATTATAAATCTTGGGTATAACAAAACCCAAAATAAACCCCGTTAAATATAAGAGCGGATAAGCTAGCGGTTAAAGGCACTGGTGGCTGAAACCCTCCAAACTTATTATCCTCGAAGGTATTCCTCGCAGAATACAGTTTTCATCATATTCAAACCGCGCAGAACAAATGATAGTTACTTTGCCTTTGGGATGAAACAAGTTTTATCTATGAATCGCCGACTTTGTTTACGTGTATCTGTATGCAACAAACCCGGAAAATTGTTATTCGTACCCTAATATTCTACGTCCTAAGATATCTTTCCAACTCGGAATATAGGTCACGTTTCTCTTTCGTAATGATGTCGCATTTCTATTGACCTATATTTTTGGGTGTTGTTTTGATTTACGTTCGCTCTTTATATCTTTTGCTTGTATACAACATACAACTATAAAACAACTAGTATAAAAATGTAGTGGTAGGAACGTGTTAGATATTTGAAAATTCGTTAGAAACGCTCGTGTGAAAGCGAGCATTCATCTGAATAACGCTGGCGGATACGATTCGCATGCAACCGGCAGCATACCCCGGACTTGAATTTTCAATACAAACTACACTTTAAAGAGATAGCTTCGTATTTTTTTCATTTAGCAGGTTTAACAAACAACAATTTTTCAATACAAAATCCTCCGCAGCACACAATACAAGATCATATCTTTATTTATTTATTTAATCTGAGGAAGATCATCGGCCATTAATAAACTCACATAGCAACACTATAAGGTAACAAGCGAGCCATTTTTAGGTCTTCACTAATAGAAACAGTAAAACACTACTAACAAAAAATAAAGTGCTTTTAAAATATCCATAACAGAATCAATAAATTAACGGATTACACATAAACATGATGCCAGCATTACTCATGCTTAACAAAAGTAAATTATTAACAGTCTAAATGACTTAGGTGATTCTTGTAATTTTACTGAATAAACTATAATATAACAAAGAATTTTTGATTTTTTATAGCTCTAGATTATTAACAAAGTGGTGTCCGGTATACTAACATTAGAAATACCGTTTGGACATGAGACGATACTCCCAACCTTGCTATGTCCAAACAAGATATTAATACGAGTGACTTTGTTTCAGAGAGAAGCAATATTTGCTCAAGCAACAGAACGTATACAATCTAAACAGTTTCAATTACCAGTGCTTGTGGACTGTAACAATATAGAGTAGTTTAGTACTTAGACAAACGTCAAAGAACATTTTTGTACTTTCAAAGTTTTAATTAATAACCTTTTAAAGTCCTCAAATATATCTCAAGCTCCATAAACAAAAGTACCTATGTGAAATAAACTTATGAATAAATTACTGACTAGTCTGCAAAAACTTCCTATTTTCAAAAAAATCGCTTAAAAATGATAGCGAACGGTATAACAAGGCCCTCAATGATAATAATTTATTAGAAATAGCGAGTTATTTCACGAGGTGTCAACGGTCCATGCATGCATATGCAAAAGCCGTTAATCCACCCCGAACTGTAAAACAATAGCAGTGACGTCATCTACCTACGTTCAAATGGAGACCGAGCACAAACAAATCTGTCAGTTGGCTTATACCGTAATATTTGAGTCACATTGCCTCTCAACGTTAGCTCCACTGCCGAACGTTGCAGTTTAACCGCGCAATGTATGTTAAACACGCTACGCTGAAGATCGTCACATTTGTTCGTGATTGTTCCTCTATTGTAATCCCTGACAGGTCCGGTTTCCTCTCAGATATTTGAAATAGTAGATAGTGTCAAAAACCGAAAGAGATTTGAGATTTTATCATCAGTAGCTCTACCATGAGTTTTTACTATAGGTACTATATAAAATATACTATACACGCTAGCGTCTGTAGTTAAAAAAATGTATGAAGATTTGTACAGCGCCTCTAGGGGATAGTTGAGTACTAAAATTCGTAATACTAATATTTACGTAACTACTGTAGTAAAGTCAGGCGATTTTACTGTGGCAACTCATGGTAGAGTATCTATAATAAGTAAAATATATAATAAGAAGAAGACGATAAGAAGAAGATGATAAGAAGAGACTCTATAATAAGTATATCCACACTGAAACATTTAATGAAAAAACGTTGCCACTTAGAATTAGGCTATTATTAGTTTAAAATATCAACATGGCGAGATACTAACAGGATGAAAACACAACACGGTCGGATTCTAGTCTGTAATACTCCTAAAATTCTAAGCGGAGTATTCTGTTGTTAACTTTATAACTATGAAAACAGACAAAGCTTTGACGCAAAGTTTTAGGTCATCATTTCAGAATAACCCCGACCTTTCGCTTTGCTCATTAGTTTGCATTCCTATTATATTTGTGTTTTCGTTTTAAGTGGTAATTGCAATAAAATTTTCATACATCCCATCCTGTTCCGCGATACATCAACTGACATAATTAAGTTTATTACATCCGAATGTTAAAAACGTTATAAATAATAATTGATAAAAAAAAACTGTTTTGTGTTCCTCATATTGTTAGCGGATAAATTTCAATCGTTTTTACGGAGTTATTTAAAAAGTATCCAAGTAACTTTCACGTCTTATGACATTTTATAGAGTAGGTTGTCTGAATAATGATGAAAGCTATAGAAGAGGTCTACTATATTTTAACACCAAAGTGTCACGCAATCTATTTTTGACATTATCAAATTATTTTTTTATTATAAAGCACATCTTTTCTAAAATACTTTATTCCACGTGCATGGATACGTACAAGAGTTAGTTGAAGAATAAAAGATTAAAGCTCTATTTAGAATTAGTCTTCCTTGCACTGTGGCCGTTCTCGGCTAAAGCGTCGCTTTACAATACAAATTGGCTATTAGCCCGTCTCAGAGGACGGCTAGCAACAATGCCTCAACACGTCTAGCAAGTCTATTGAGCTGGCAAATTATCACAGGTACACCAAATCTGTAGAGATTGACGTGCAAGGGAATAACTAGATACATATGCTTGGTTTGGCATGGGCTGTGAAGTGTGGGTTAGATTAATTAGACCAAAATTTGTGTCTCACGGCTCTATGGTTTTGAACAAAGCTAGATTGAGAATATTCATCGTAATGGCCATTTTATATGGACTAAAAACTTCACTCTTGATTGAATAAGAATAACTGCATTGTCAATAATCAAATCAAATAGTTCCAACATGAAATAAAAAAATAGTCAATCTATCTATTTGTTATCTAAGCTAGCTATATAAACATAGCGTAACTTGAAGCTCTATGGTTTTGAACAAAGCTAGATTGAGAATATTCATCGTAATGGCCATTTTATATGGACTAAAAACTTCACTCTTGATTGAATAAGAATAACTGCATTGTCAATAATCAAATCAAATAGTTCCAACATGAAATAAAAAAATAGTCAATCTATCTATTTGTTATCTAAGCTAGCTATATAAACATAGCGTAACTTGAAGCTCTATGGTTTTGAACAAAGCTAGATTGAGAATATTCATCGTAATGGCCATTTTATATGGACTAAAAACTTCACTCTTGATTGAATAAGAATAACTGCATTGTCAATAATCTGAATAGTTTGAACATGAAATAAAAAAATAGTCAATCTATCTATTTGTTATCTAAGCTAGCTATATGAACATAGCGTAACTTGAAAACTTCGCATCTATAGAAACTATCTTGCTTATAAATTTCATGTTTACAAAAATAAGGTCCTTATAATAAAGGTATAAGTACACCTACAAATTAATGTTAAATACAATCAATGTTATAGTATCTCACAAATGGACCTATTATGGAGGAAAACCTCTAACCTCTGAAGTAGGATTGAACCTGTGTCTCAGAAGTCAGCGCCCTTCCTTTACAGCTATTGCATAGTTAGGAGAGAATTCTAGGATAAAGACTTATATTAGGTAGATACTTATTATTTTATACTGGAACGAAGTTTTTCTCTGTCTGTCTCTTTCATAGAAATCAAGCCAGTGGTTCGCATGGAACCGTGTGGTGTCGCGACGATTATTTTTATTGAGTGTATACAGGTTTTTTGTATCTACATAATAATTATTAATACTAATTAAACGAAAGGAACTTCGTTCCATCCGGGTGACCCTTGACACATCTCAATTTTTTTTTAAGTTTTTTTCATTGTATAACATTCTATATTACTTGTCTAGCAATTAATGTATAATCTAATCTTATATGCTGTTACTATATTTTTTGTTTTGTAAGAATTGCTATTCCGTTGCTATTAGTGAGGACCTGTAAATGGCTCGCATGTAACCTTAAACTGTTGTTATGTAAGTTATTATAAGCTGATGGTCTTCCTGAAATAAATAAATAAATAATACACAATAGTTATCTACTCTCGTCCCGTCTGTAAATGTCAACTTGGCTAAGTGTGTCGGTCCCAAGCAAAATCCTATTATTACTGTCTTTAGAAATTGTTTTCTTAGAAGCAAGAACTTACCGTCGGTCCGTAAATCCATCATTCCATAATCGATTGTGCAGCGAAGGATGAATAATTTTCTAGAAAATGTATAACCTAAGCAAGTGGGGCGGAACGAAGCCGAAAGTAGCTCGGTTGTGGTTTAGCGTAAACGTTGAAGAAATTATTTTAACAGCTTATTTTAACGAAGTATTTTGTATGCTTAAAATATTTATTTATATTTAACAATATAAATATCTTTTATTAACCTTCTTATCATACTGTCGTAACTTAATGAGCTTTACATCCCTATAGTTGAAAATGAATAATAATGAGTTTTTGAAACGACAATCAATGCACTAAGTAAAATGTATGGCGTTATATTGATCATACGATAAACAACGTACCAACATATTTCATTTTGTGTAATCTATTTTAACAAAATGAAATATAAACTATCCTGAATTGAGTTTATATAAATCAATTTCACGCACAGAAACCACAAAGTTATAACTTTTAACGTCTGCGATAATATTAGTGTTCTAAACAATACGCGGGTTAGTTCTAGATTCATCAAAATACAGTGATAAATCCCAGCGGTTCTTAATATGTAAAAGTTGGGTTTCGGCTAAGTTAACCTCAGAATGCCCAGCAAATTTAATTAGGAGGAAGCCGGAAAGTAGGAATCAGTTCCAACTTGGCCGAGATGGCAATTGTCTTATTTGGAAAGTTTTTTCATCAATTTATGCCTTAGACTTTGACCGGCCAGATTGGATGGGCCTTCTGACATTGTTGAGAAATTGAGAGGAAAGTCAGGTTCATCACTACTCTACTCATCATCATCAGAAATCGAAGGCCATTGCTGGTGCGCTGGAAATCGGGCATCTTAGAAATGTACGAATGAAGAGCATATGTACATTTCTAAGATGCACGGCTTTGTGACAGGTGACAGCAGTGTACTCAGAAATCTAAGTTACCTGGAAGTCTATAAGAGAAGAACTGCTGTTTCTAGCTTCAGACCAGTTTAGACAAATATATTTGGTCACGGTTCTATATATATAGATGTAGCCACGTACTATTTCAGGACTCCTTGTACAAATGAAAACTCCAGTAAACTTCATAGGACAATTTATTTTCTTATTCCAATATTTTACAGACTTTTATGATTCTTAGCTTACGACATGTCACTCGCTTGCGTGCCAACCCTTGAATGCCCCGGACTCTCGAGGCTCGCTTATTTTCTTAAATTCACAGATAGTTGCCAGTATTAAACAGAAACGTACATAAAAAGTATGAATATCTACTGCTATACGACCTTATTTCTAAAATATTTGCTGTCCACAAATGCAAACCCTTACATAGATATGTTTCAAACTAGAATTTAAATTAATAAATCCAGGATAATATTTTGATTTTGTAAGAGCCATAAAAGCCGTCGGTTGACTTTTTGCGAATATAAATAACTTAATTTTACTAAAAGAAATAGCCCTCCAGGTCGCTACCACAGCAGTCCCATTCAAAAGAAAATACGGTCTTAGTTATCTGTTTTAATTAATTTTCTCATTTTCTTTGCATGTTCAGTCCATTTACACGTTGTTCCAAGACTTATTCGAAGTAATGAAAAGATCTATGCAGACCGTCTGTCTCCCGGGGCGCATAAAGCATCGCATCCACTATACCAGTATTAAGTCACCTTGTCATTACAATAACTACTTTTTATTTATCCAAAAATCAGCGTAATAAATTTCAAACAGGCGTTATACAAATTGATTTGCGAAATACATTATTGATATTACTTAGTAGTATTTTTAAAACAACTGTAATAATGATAGAAGCTTTGAATAGCCTATATTTATCCTTATTATTATTATTTATCCTTATTTCAGGAAACCCTCAATCGTAATCAGTCCAAATAGTCCGACAGCTGACAAAAGTTCGGTCTCCGGCTGTCAAGAATTTTACATCTCAAATGTTCAACACCAGTAGGTTTTCTATTCAAACATTACCATCACGGGATATTTGTATATTTGTGTAAACGTCGTCGTGCATATAATGTTATATTATGTTTACGGCTGGACCATAAACATTATATGAACGAATATAATGTGACAATTGTATAGTAAACGTAACAGCTAATTCGAAACACATTGCGCAATGAGTCAAATGACACTGCACCGTTCGTGCTAAGCTGACGTTTGACACTCATATCAATGTGAATCGAATACGCTGCGTTACGTTTACTTTACGATTGTCACAATTATACGTGCTTTTCTTACTTGTGGCAGAACGCGTATGGATACAGGTAAGTGTGGGTGATGACAAGTCCGAATAAAAGTGTCGTTGATGATGTAGTTTCACCTTTTGCTTTCTCTCGTTTGATGTTCCCGCTTTGTTTATGAAGGAAAACATCTGCCCTAAGTTTATCTCAGGTTTATGGTATTTTTTGTGTAAAAGTTTCGTACGTGATCATTTGGAGCTTTTGTACTGATTATGTTTTGCATTTGTGATATTTTTTCATTAAATGTAGTGTTTTTGTGTTAGTATAGGGTAAATAGGCGACGACCGTTGTGGCGCGGCGGGCGAAGGTCCGTCTGCGACGCGGAGGTTGCGGGTTCGATTCACGCCTTGGGATAAATGTTTGTACAATCTGCAAATATTTATTCCAGGTCTTCTGGGTATTTTATATGTACATATAATAAAAAATATTTTTCAATGTAATGTATTGTATTAGTCAGTCTTTTAGTACCCATAACACAAGCTCTGCTTAGCTCGGGGCTAGATGATGTTGTGTGGATTGTCCAGAATTATTTATTTAACACTTGTTTCTGTTCAAACGCGATAAAAAGTACCAACTATAGAAAATTGGTTTTGAATCCACTTGTATCTTATGTTATTATTTAGAGCTTTTAGCCTCCCATAAAGTAAAAGCCTCCCTTCCTTTAGTTCAGTCGGGTCTAACTAGACCAGATCTTTACAAAGGCAGCTATTTCATCCCTCCTTCTCCACCTTGGTCGATAGTGTTTTATTTGTAGATTGCTAATATGTAGTGAATTTGACATAACATACCACAGACGTATAATCACTTTTAAATCTTGAATTTATAACAATCTTATTAAATAAACTCAGGTTTAAAATCAAGAGCAGTAAAAAGTCCCTAAAAAAAGTTTATTTAATGTCAAAAGCTAACCAAAACAAGCTTTTTGTAATAAAAATGTTATTAGCTCGTAAAAAGTAACGCAAGTTACAAGTAAGTATCTAAGTTCATTCAAAAGTATAATGTTTGCGACTTATGTCACAAAACATCATGAAGATATCATGGATATTTTTAACTAGACACATTATACACCACCATAAAACCATAAAAAATTGTTATGATTTTTATATTATCCTGATATTTTTAACATAATAATGCACATTTCACTATATTCCCTAGAATCTCATCTGAAAATTCAATATATTTTTTAATAATATTTCGTATGTACCTATATAGGCCAAATGATATGTATTTTGCTTATAAAGCCATTTAAATACATTTAAAGATAGAAATTTTGATGTCATGAAGCCGCTACTTTGCTTAGTGATATAAATAAGTCAGGCAATTACCGTATTTAGCTCTTTAAAATCCCGAGTACCGTATCTATCACCAATTTATCTTATGAAAACATTCTTAGAAATAAGTTTGAGATAAAATATCACTTTTCTTGTTTCCATACGTCTCGGCGGGTCACGGAAATGGCGTGAATCAGAAACTTTTCAGTCGATATGGATTTTATAAAGTTTTGGAGTAATTGCTCTGGACCGAGCGACGTGACGGCGGATTGGGAAAACATAAAACTTGTATATAAGTTTTATTTACTTTCAATTATGTTATATGGCATTATATGGCATGGGCCTAAAATAATGTTTTAGTCGAAAATTTAGACTGATTTTATATTATTTTAAGTTAGCCTAGTAGATAAAATATTTAGTAAGTATACTTCTTCTTCTTCTTCTTCCTGCCCTTATCCCACTAGGTGCGGTCGGCACAACATGTTCTCTTCTTCCATTCTGCTCTACCATCCGTCATCTCAGTATTCACTCCTTTCACATCCATATCATTTTTCACACAATCCATCCATCTTTTCTTAGGCCTATCTCTTCCTCTATATCCATCCACATTCATACCTTGCACTCTGTTCGTAAGTATACAAGTTTTTGTTTCAGAGAAAGCTGAGAACAATTCTACTTAGCAAATGTTATTATAGTGTTAGTGAATTTATGTGCGATAACGTTACAAATTGACATAATTTAGTTTATTATTATTATTAGTTTGTATAAATTGCTCATATTTAATTTAATTTAATAACATTTAGGTCTTTATTTTTAATTTATGTACTTCTTGTCATTCTTTACTTTTTCTCTTTTTCTTAGTTTCTATTATTATATTATAATTGTATTTAATTTTGATTTGCACACCCCAAAAGGGTAGAATTACAATGATACTTTCTTATATATATGACATCTTTTTACATGTAATTCTGTAAATAAATACACTTTGACTTTGACTTTAGTTTTACTCAGTTTATTTAAACGAACTAATAATAACCAAGGTCGACATCGACAAGAATATGACGTATTACATATTTAAAATTACTTACACTAGTACAAAACTAAGCACACAGGTTGTATTGAAAATCTCCTTTTTAAAGTCAGTGTCTTCATCTATTATAGTAATATTTATATTCTATCAGCTATCTAGTTTCATATTAAAAGCTTTGCTTAGTTTAGACTTAGATTGTGATGTGTTTCAGAACTGACGAATGAGTGGAGAAGAGAAAATCTTGTGCCGACCTCACTTAACGTGGAATAAGGGCAGGGGAATGATGATGATTGTGATGTGTAAAGTGTTCGTGAATATTTATTTATTTTTTGGTTTTTTATATAGCCTAAAATTTAAAATCGGTTCATTAGATCCCGAGATTACCCCTTAAAATTTAACAAACACACAAACGTTACTTCTTTACAATATTCATATTCATATTCATTTATTCATTGCTTACAAGTACATTTTAAACAGCTTAGGTGTAATATAGCTACAAAGTACATGTACCCTGCAAGGGCGCTGCAACATATTATTGAGTCATGCATTTTAAAACTAGATATATTGTTTCATGTCGCGTATGTTTTAGAATTTGATAAATTGTCATTTAAGTTATTAACAGTACCTAGTATTGAATAAAATGGTTAACAAATTTGCAAGTCAAAAAGATAAATATTATGTCAAGATGCGTTATAGATACAATGTTCGAATCAGTAAAAATAAATTAATAGGTAGGCAATGTCACAAGTAAAACAACATAATTTCAGACTTAGGAAGGTAGGAATAGATTATTGCAGTTGGCCAGAAAGGAATTCTCCTACTGAATAATAGCTTTTACTTATCAATAGCGATTTATCAATATGATATTAGTAGGTATAGATAAAAAAAAAATACAATTTTTTTTTGTGTATCTACTCGCTTGTTGCTTAGCCCCACATTTCCAACAGTAGCCGTAACGTGCCGGAAAATAAGACATATTTACATTAATTTTTACTACAACAGTATAATGTATGACCCTTCTACGAAGCATACATTCATTTTTCACTTTTTTAAATCAGGTTAACATAATAAGATGTTTTTGTTTTGAAATATGACTTACAATTTTAGACAGGCGTCACAGATTAGTTGGTAGCTCAGCCTTACATGATGTGGGTCGAGGGTTCGACCCTCACTTTTTTTATTTAACATACGGCCGGTTTCTCAAACGATGATCAACGAAAAAATCTAATAATTACTATGTGTCAAACTCGGATCAATCGTGATTTGGGTTTCCAGAAACCGGCCGTTAGTGTAGTTTTTGTATTAGTACTAGAGGCACAGAAGTGTGATATTTGTACTACTAGTTGTATTTAGTATACTGTACACATAGCTCACGCCACTCAAAAGATCGGATCGGTAGTTCTACCATGAGTTTTTACAATCTATACTAGCTAGCGTCTGTAGTTAAAAAAACGTATGAAGATTTGTACAGCGCCTCTAGCGGATAGTTGGGTACTAAAATTTGTAATACATACTTATATTTACGTGTATGTATGAAATTCAAATGTATGAAAGATGATGGAGGGCAAGTTCTAATGAAAGACGAAGCTATCAAAAGGCGTTGGAAAGATTATTTTGAGAAACTTATGAATGAAGAGAATGACTGGAGTGGGGTGTTAGAGAGTGTGCCAGAAAACATAGGGTTAGTGAAAGAGATTGGTATGGATGAAGTTAAAAGAGCTGTTCAAGATATGAAGAATGGAAAAGCAGTTGGACCAGATGGTATACCAGCTGAAGTATGGAAGTTTTTAAAGATTGATGGATGGAATTGGCTGACTTTATTCTTCAACAAGTTATTACAAGAAGAGACGATCCCGGATGAAATAAAATATTATAAAATACCCTTTAAAATATTATACTGTACATTTGTTCGCAGCATTCTAGAATATGCGTCTCAAGTGTGGAATCCTCAATATCACACTTATATCAACAGAATTGAGCGCATACAGATCAAATTTATTAAATATATCTGCTTCCGCTTAAAGATCCCGTATGATTCTTCAAACTACATAAACTTATGTAAACAGTTTCATTTTCTACCACTCAGCAAGAGGCGTGAGATAGCTGATTTAACATTCTTATGTAAAATTGCGAAAAGCGAAATAAATAGTCCTGATCTTCTCAGTAAAATAGGGTTGGCTGTACCACGCAAGCAAATAAGATACAATCCACTTATCTACATTCCTATAGTTGGGACGAACTACCGACAAAATTCATTTTTATGGCGAGCCAGTGATAATTTTAATAAGCTGTCAAAGCAAGTCAACCTGGATCTCTTTTGCACCAGTGTTGCATCCGTGAGGCGGCGGCTGACGGATGATTTTTTCTCTTCCTAGTTTCCACTGGGAAGAGAAGGAATCACCATATCTTCTTAACTAATTTACCTATTTATGTATATATTATAACGCGACTTCTTCTTTTATCACTCTTTTGTTAGTCTATTTATATATCTAAGTATTTAATATCTATCATTCTGTTATGTGTTTGCTATGTTCACACGCTTTTTCTACTTCTTTACTACTCGTGAAAACCTTTTATTGGCCTTATGTTTTCTATTCTGTTCTGTCTCATTCTTTATTATTTGTGCTGTTGGTTTTCCTTTAAATAAATAAATAAATAAATAAATAAATAAATAAATGAATGGTGTGACAGTTCGCTGGTGCCCATTTTTAAAAACAAGGGTGATGTGCAAGTTTGTAATAACTATAGAGGAATAAAGCTCATGTCACATAGTATGAAGATATGGGAGAAAGTGATAGCGAGACGAATGAGAGAGGAAAGTGAGGTATCACAGAACCAATTTGGATTTATGCCAGGGAGAGGGACAACGGATGCCATATTTTCACTTCGTCAACTTTGTGAAAAGTACAGACGTGCGCACAAAAATCTGCATATGGTGTTCGTTGATCTCGAAAAGGCGTACGACAGAGTTCCCAGAGAGGTTTTGTGGTGGGCAATGAAAGAGAAAGGAGTGCCTGCAAAGTACCTTCAGCTTGTTCGAGCTATGTATGATAGAGCTAGCACACACGTCCGGTCCGAAGCTGGCGTAACCGACAAATTCAATGTGGCTGTAGGCTTGCACCAGGGATCGGCATTAAGCCCCTATTTGTTTCTCCTGGTAATGGACGCTTTAACATCAGACATACAGGATGAAGCACCCTGGTGTATGCTGTTCGCCGACGACATTGTCCTTGTCGGAGAAAATGCACTTGGGGTCCAGAACAGACTGGCTAAATGGCGGGAGAGATTGGAGAATGTAGGCTTGAAGATCAGCAGGACGAAAACAGAACATCTGTTTTGTGACTTTGGTGGTCCGTCCAATTTCTCCACAATAGCCTTAGATGGTGTACCCCTGCCAGTCTGTTCCGATTTCCGGTACCTCGGTTCATTATTCCAGGACGACGGTGAAATTGACCGTGACGTTAAGCACAGAATGAATGTTGGATGGATGAAATGGCGACAGGTCACTGGCACAACATGTGATCCGCGTATGCCACTTACACTTAAAGGCAAAATTTATAAAACTATCATAAGACCTGTCGTATTGTATGGATCTGAGTGCTGGGCAGCGAAAGTGACGGATGAAAAAAGAGTGCATGCTACAGAGATGAGAATGTTGAGATGGATGTGTGGAGTAACAAGAATGGACAAAATTAGAAATGAGTACATAAGGGGAAGTCTGAAAGTAGCTCCAGTGACTGAAAAAATGAGGAGTAACAGGTTGGCGTGGTATGGACATGTTATGAGAAGAGAAGAATGTCATGTGACGAAAAGAGTGCTAGGTATGAATGTGGATGGATATAGAGGAAGAGGTAGGCCTAAGAAAAGATGGATGGATTGTGTGAAAAATGATATGGATGTGAAAGGAGTGAATACTGAGATGACGGATGATAGAGGAGAATGGAAGAAACGAACATGTTGTGCCGACCCCACCTAGTGGGATAAGGGCAGGAAGAAGAAGAAGAAGACTTATATTTACGTAACTACTGTAGTAAAGTCAGGCGATTTTACTGTGACAACTCATGGTAGAGGTACTGTTACACATTTTCTAAACATAAGTTGAATTTTCTAAACATGAGTTAAACCATGAGTTGTCACAGTAAAATCGCTAGAGGCGCTGTACAAATTTTCATACATTTTCTTAACTACAGACGCTAGCGAGTATAGTAAATATAGTATTGTAAAAACTCATGGTAGAGCTACTGATCGTACCCAGAATTGGTGGTCCAACAAATTAGTTGTATACCAAATTAGTGTAGTCATAACCGATTATTGCTGACAACTTAACTAAGTTTAACTTGTAAACTTAGGTGCCTTGAAACTATTGAGGTAGTTATAAATATTATAAGCTGATGTACTTAGGCACGTCATGATAAAGGTGAAATAACTTAAGCGAACTTTGATCCACTGTGAAGGCTTTGTACTTTGTTCATCGTCCCTTTTATAAGCATTAAGTACCTCCCTTTCTCCGTACCCAAAGGGTAAAACGGGACCCTATCACTAATGCCTTGATCACACGTACCGAGTAAACCGGCGAGACAATTACGTATTTAAGATACACTGCGCGCTAACGCTGCAACGTTCAACAGTAAAACTGATGTCGACGCGCAGTGTATCACAAATACGTCACTGTCTCGCCGGTTTACTCGGTACGTGTGATCAAGGCATAAGACTGCTGTTTGTCTGTCTGTCTGTCTGTCCGTCTGTCTGTCACAAGGCTGTGTATCATAACCGAGATAGATAGCTCACCCAGCTGGGTCACACTTTGGGTCGTGGGTTCGATTCCCACTACAAACAATTATTTTTTTGAAAGCAAACGTTGTATATTGCTTTGGGTGTTACTATGTATTAGGGTCGTGGCTTCGATTCCCACTACAAATAATATTTTTATTGAAGGCAAACGTTGTATGTTGCGCTGGGTATTACTATGTATAAGGTAGGTATGTAAATGATTTTACTTAGTATTCTAGCTTCAGCAATCAATAATCTAGCTTGGCTTAGTTAGGGGTAGATAGCGTGAAGTTAATTTAATCAAAATATAATTATGTTAACAACTTTTGTTTATTTTTAAGAAATACAACACGTTATGCAAATAAAGTCGGTTTTTGTTTCAAGTGTCGCTGAAATTACATTTGAAACAAGCAAAATTCTGAAAGCATTTCCGTCCGTCTGTCAAAACTTCATATTTCTGTGTTCATCGTGAGTACCTTATTGAACAAAAGGCTCGAGGTTTGTTTTTATTGCGTTGTGTATTCAATGTCGGTACAAATTCCATGTTTTCTGTATCAAATGGAAGGGGATAAATCGTGTTGTGTCATTGGTGACTGTTTTGACATCTGTGCTTATGAGATTTGCATTGAAAGGCATAGTTGTTGTAAATAAATAAATATTTACAATTCACACATCACACTCTAGTCCACGAATTGTACTTTTACCTACTATAGGAACTAGACTTCTGATAGAATGCTTATTTTGTAAATACGTACATAGTATACATATAGGTACTCAGACCCAGAACAAGTAATTTATGTTCATCACACAAACATTTGAAACATAACACAAGGGCACAAATCAGTCCTCAAAAATGCAATTTATTTATTTTTCCGATAAAAGGTCCTCCACAAAACGCGGCACAACATTTTTGATTTGTACAAAATTAAGGGAATTCGCTGACGTCGGATTCAAACTTTTTATTTTATTAAAATGTCTGATTTTCGTTTTTCGACTTCATTCAAAACGAATATTGGTTTTTTAACAAACCGAGGTAGGTAACTGTACCCCCTGTTCTTTGTTTTTCAGATGAAAATCCTTTCATCGTCAGCTTGTATAATCTGCAATACAAACTCTCTGACGAACGCCACATTTGCCCGAAAACACAACAGTACCCCAAGTACGAGTTTGTGCACACACGGATTGCAGAGACACAATCGCCGAGCGCCACCGATTTTATATGGAAAATGGAAATCCAAGCTTCTCAAGAAATCTGCTAGGGGCGCTTGGATCTCCATACAAAATCGGTGGCGCTCGGCGATTACGTCTCTGCGATCCGTGTGTGCACAAACTCGTACTTGGGGTACTGTTGTGTTTTCGGGCAAATGTGGCGTTCGTCAGAGAGTTTGTATTGCAGATTATACAAGCTGACGATGAAAGGATTTTCATCTGAAAAACAAAGAAAAACGAGAAAAAGGATAGATATATAATAATTTGTTCGCGACGTAATGTAAATATAAAATGAACGGAATTTGCATAAAAGCGCAGTACGTTGGTGCCAATGAAACAGAATTCGTAATTTTTTCCATTTTAATAATACAATTGTGTAAGACTTGCTTTTAGCGTGACTTTTTAAATTATTTGATGTTTGTTCTGTATCTGGATGTTATTATATTTCATGAATGTAAAATACCTACATATACCTATGGATATAAATATTCTATCGGCAATCTATTGTAAAAGTTTTGCCTAATTTGGGGCTTGATGGCGTTGCGTGAAATGTCCATGAATATTCAACTATAGTTTTTTTAAAAGCAAACAGACACATTTTATATACGTTCAAAAAGTAGATTGTTCTAGATCTCGATTCTAGGTAGAAAGAAGTAGATCTAATTCTAGTAGGTACTTAATTAAATCTAGTTAGCATTCAAACCAAATGGCATTATAAGTTTTTCTAGATTCTTAGAATTTCTCTCTACTCACCCAACTACTCACTAAACTAAAATAAAATCATTAAAAACATTGCGATATCATTACCACAAGCATTTTGAAAGAAAATTCTAACATATCGGTGTTTATAAATCGAAATAACTCAAGAGAGCTGTTATAAACCACGTACGGTGTCGATTCGCCTATTTCTACAAGTGGGCAAGTACGAATAAATACGACAATCGTAAACAGAGATGCATTTGAAATACACTGCGCGCCGACATCAGCTTTACTGTCGAATGTTGCCAAGTTACCGCGCAGTGTGTCTTCAATACGTTACGTTTACGATAGTCACATGTTTTCGTGCTGAGCTCTCGATACACATACAAATGTTTATCGGCCACTCTGTTTTATTGGTTTTGACTTTGCGCAATTCATGTTTTACTATTCTTTGGCAAGATATGAACAAGTTAGCACTACCTGTGAGTCAATAGCTTAAATAATGACTGGCGTCTAGTTTGAAGTGATTGACGTAAGACGTCACTAGATAGAAAGACAATGATTGTTTTGATTGAAAGTCTGAAGAAGATTGCGGACTAGTATTGGGTAGGTATCAAAGATTAACGAGTCGCTTATATTGCAGTGTAGACAGTTTTGTCAGTGTCAAAAGTTATTTTTGAATAGTTTTTATTTTGTATGTGGTCTTGACAGAATACTTCTGTGTTTTATGTATAGGCGACAATGAAATTGGTTTACCACTCTAAGACTGAATATCATTTGCACGTACAAAACATCAAGGGCTATTTTTGCTTGACAGATTAATAACTGCTACCTCAGAATCTGTCAATCTGTAATCCTTAGCGATAATTATGTTACTGGGAGATGTCATCAAAAGTGGTAAACCACTTTCCTTGTCGCCTATACATATATGGTTTATGTAGAGGTAGAGGCCAAAGAAAAGATGGGTAGACTGTGTGAATGATGACATGTGTAAGAAAAGTGTGAGCATTGAGATGACGTCTGATAGAGGAGAGTGGAAGAAGAGGGTTGTACCGACCCCACATAATGTGGGACAAGGGTAGGAAGATGATGATATGGTTTCTGCCCGTCAATAAAATACACATTGCCTACGACAGGCAATTCAGCCTGAAATATATGTCAGTCAAATCAATTAATCGTCGAGTCATTTGTCATTTGTTTTACTAACCAGAAAACAAGTTACAAGTTGATAAATGAGCTGCGCTTTATCAAACTTATGTCAAACTATTGGTTGACATTTAGTGACCGACTCGCCAGTTGTTGATAGCTATCTAAACTAGTGCTAAGGTAACAAGCAGTTTTGTAGTGCAAGTAGAACGGAAACTGAGTTATTGAGCTACAACTTCAAGTTTCTAAATCATAAAACTTCATGGAAATGGTCTCAAAACACGGTATTTTTATTTAGACTTGTTTTACGTATGTTTAAGAATAATAATAAGTAAAACTCATGTGCCAATTGCAATGTTGTGAAATGAAGTAAGTAGCAGAACTTTTTTTGAAAAAAAAACACATCTATAGTACTGCATCTCTACTGCTGTTGCATTTTGCAATGATTATACATTGCTCGGTTTAAAGTGTGTCTAATACGCATGAAAGTTATCATGCTTACATATCCATAGCTATAGCAAGCACGTCAAAAACCATCAGCCGAAAGTTTAATAAGATCACTTACTAACATCTTTAAAGTTTTAGAAAACGTAAAAACTATCACCCGAAAGTTTAATAAGATCACTGTTACTTTAGAAAAATCTTTAGCGCAAAAAAAAATAACTTAACTGACTGGAAAAAAAATGAGCCATCCTGTATCCCGCACTTTCACAGCCAAGAAAGTTTACCAAACCCCTCATTACTGACACCTACAGATATACTGAAGAACTAGTATAGAAAACATAACTCAAAGCAGGCTTTAAAGAATATCAAAGTAGATCACGAAGGTGTAAGTTCAAGCCGATGGCACTGAACCGGGTCAAGTGCGGTTCGGGCCCGCAAGCCGGATTTAACCGGACTAACCAAACTTTTGTTCTCGAACACTTCGGCGCTCTGAAAATTCCAGTTGTGGTATTAGCTGACCATTTCTTTATATACTCACGTGAGTAAGATTACTAACCTATCTTTACTTAAAGAACTTCGGTACATGGGACAACCAAACTCATTTTTTTACAGTTACATATAGGTACAATACAATTATGCGTACATTAGGGTACATCGCCCTGATCTGTAATTAATTTAGCATAAGTAGAACCTACACAAAGTCAAAATGACTTGTGTCGTAGGCCCTACTTTCCTTCAGAGAATAAAAACGATCCGTGTAGCCATACAGCATTTAAGCAATTGGTTTAAATAATTTCTTTAACTTACAACCATAATGTACCACGCCTTTTTTTAACAACAGTGATTTTACGTAATAGGCGTCAGAAACTGTTAGTAGAACAAGTGAAATCTAAGGGAAACGAATAGAACAAGTGAGTGTAAAGGGAGAATTAGAATACCAGCGCTGTACAGCGGATATTGAACGTATCACCATTGGTGAAATGGTGGAAATACCTTTTGGATTGCGAAAACTATATTTTGTCTACGACTTTTTCGTGACCTTTTCCTGAATAAATATGGGTATGGACATAAATTGGTCCATGACGCTGTTTAAATCATCTTGAAGATGACTTGCTTGTTTATTTTTTAGGTTTTTAGTAGACGAAGACTTTTGTGAAAGAGTCATTTTAATAATTAAGTTAATTTAACGTAACGACTTTTTATATCAAGCAGTGCACAGAATCTAAATAATAGAAAATAATTTATTGTCTAAATCATGAACTAGGCAAATACTCATAAATAGAAATACTTATTGCACACCACAACTTAAATATTAACTTAAAACTTAGAAAGGGTTTTGAACACACGACACGACACGACACGACAGCACGTATGTCTAATGACTTCTAATAAATTACGATGTAAAAAGTAATTTTTAGTAAGAGATTTTTTCAGACTGGAATTTTTGGTGTTTACGTTTGGTCAAGTTTTTGTCAAGTTGACAACAAGTGTGTAACTAACGATGTAAAAAATGTAATTTATGTTTAATATCTCGGTTTAGTAGTGACCCGTACCTCTACCATTAGTTGTCACAGTAAAATCGCCTGACTTTACTACGTAATTAATAGTATTGCGAATTTTAGTACCCAACTATCCGCTAGAGGCGCTGTACAAATCTTCATACATTTTTTAACTACAGACGCTAGCGAGTGTAGTAAATATAGTATAGTAAAAACTCATGGTAGAGCCACCGGATTCATTATGTGGCTGTAGATGTCATGTAGGTACAGCCAGCACGCGATCAAATCTCCGCTATCTGTAGGGGCGTGCTCGGCCGACGTGACACGCAACGTATGAAAATAATTATGTTATATTATAATTATATTCAGAGCAATAGCTCTGAATTTTGCTAACAGTAATGTTACATATAATAAAAAATAAAATAATTAATATTTGTTACGAAAAAGATTAGTGGAATGTCGCCAAGGACATTCCACTAAAATAGGGGGATTGTGATTCTAGGTGCCAGTTCCACGCGACCAGAGCCTAGAAGAACGGGTAAGAAACTACGGCCTGGTTCCTACCGTTTTTTTGTTTGATCAAACTTGAATGAAATGAAATGCTTGCCTAAAAGTTCCTATAAATTATAAATACTTTTTGGGAAAAGAGAAAATCACGCCTCAATTTCGTTGTTGAAGAAGCTTTTTCAATTTCCACACGGTGTTTACCTTCACTGTTAAGTAGGCGCTATTACTTTTTGATCCTTGAAAGGCTGCGTCTACAGTGCATAAGCGGTAGCGGGCGAGGAAGCTGTAGCGGTAAGCGATACGTATTGGTACTGTATAGCAGTACGTAGAAGCAGTGTGTGTGTAGAGAATTGTGTTATAAACATAACTTTACTTTAAATTTTGTTATCAAAACTATTACGGTCTATCTTATAAAAAGTTAGCGCAGACTTGAAGTATTGATTGCCATACGTAATGATGACATAAAGTTAACGCTAACTTTTTATAAGATAGGGGGTTAACCTTTAGCTTTGCTAAAGTCACGAGGAGATTAATCCTCTAAAACTTTAACACTGATTGCAGAACATAATTAAAAAAAAGGACGTACAAAGGCGAGGTCGTTCTAAAATAACTTAATTTATATGTTTGCAAACAGAGCTAACCTCTCACAATCTGTACCTCAAGTACGAGTTTGTGCACACACGGATCGCAGAGACGCAATCGCCGAGCGCCACCGATTTTGTATGGCAATCCGTTTCTCAAGAAATCTGCTAGGGGCGCTGCTTGGATCTCCATACAAAATCGGTGGCGCTCGGTTGCGTCTCTGCGATCCGTGTGTGCACAAACTTGTACTTGGGGTACTGAATGTAGGTATGTGGAACGTCGATGCAGATAGCTGGTAGTTGGCCCGGGCCGGCGTGTTCCACTCGTGTCGCCGGGGATTGATTCCGGACTTGTTTATCGGCATTTGGTGGTAGTTATCGATCTCTTGGCATATCTACTTCAGCTGGAAACGGACTTTCGTTATAACCTGCAAATTGACGTTTCGGCTGTTGGGTTTTAGCTGATACAAAGTTTATATAAATATGTTTATTAAAAACTTCAGTTCAACTTCAAAATGAAACATTGTGGCATATTATTAAGCATGAAACCCACTGATTGCAAATGGCTATACTTCATTAAAAAACTTTAGATTGACATTGACACTGAAAAAATGATTAAGTGATAGAATAGAAAAGAATACCTATATATTTGCCTTTGTCACCAAGCGCGTGTTTAAGAACGACAATAAAAAGTTGAAAGTGTTGAATATATAAATAACTGCAAGCACATTTCACACATCACACTATAGTCCCAAACTAAGTAAAGTAATTTGTGAAAACTCATTACACAGAAAATGAGCGTCTTTTTCTATTGTTATATTTTCCATTTCAATTTGAGATACAATTTGAGAAACATAGCCAGTTGCATACAATTGCCTGTTGGTACGGACAGAAATGGCACAGGTCCCGTACCTCTACCATGAGTTGTCACAGTAAAATCGCCTGACTTTACTACAGTAGTTACGTCAATATTAGTATTATGCTTCGGCTACATTAGCGGGCGAATATTCGTATCGTGTTGGCGCGACAAAAACATCGTGTTCGGATAAAGGCGATATACTAAGCGATGACACTATGTACCCGGCCACATACATCGCGTTAACACGAATATTCGCCGTAGCCCGCTAGTGTGGCCCCAGCATTACGAATTTTAGTACCCAACTATCCGCTAGAGGCGCTGTACAAATATTCGTACATTTTTTTAACTACAGACGCTAGCGAGTATAGTAAAAATAGTATAGTAAAAACTCATGGTAGAGCTACCGATCGGCGAGTATCTAATCAAAGTTTATTGAGCACCAGGTGCGGATAGGTACCACTCTACGAGACAATCCGAAGACTGTGAGCTGCGGGAGGCTTAATGAACCTTATTTGAGATGCCTGGGAGTATAGAAAGTTCACAACCGACAAAAAAACCAGAGGTCTCAAGTCAACGTGTATATTTTTGTGATCACCATGAAAGACCATCGCAAATGATCTTAGCTCAAACTAAAATTTTTTATTTAAGAATTTAATAGAATATTTGCTTGAAATTGGTACCTACATACATGATGGTAAACAAAACTTAACTAGACCCATTAGTTAGCTATATAACATGCGATCATTTTGAATATTCCGTATGAATAAATTGATTACAATTTCAATTTTATAAATTTACTAACTGTGTAAAACCCATGATCAGCAACCAGGCTCGTAAAACACTTGAATATGTTGTCGATAAAATCACAAGGATCTTCTAGAATCGTCTTACTTATTATGGCATAGGCATGGCTACTACCGATTTTCCATGTGATAATTTTTGCCCATTCATGAAAACTCATTACAGTTTACTAAAGTAAACTAAAGTTTGAAGACAGTTTCTGTCAGTTTAGAAAACTTGTAGAAGTTCTATTCCTAAACTTACCTTTTTATTTTTCTTCGCAATAACAATTCGTTTAGTTAATATTAATGTACACTTGGTGGATATCCCATTAATACTTTAGAAATAACTACCTACTGTACTTTAGCAATACATACTATACTACTGCGTATAGTGCAGAGATTAATTTATGCCTATTAATAATTGCGTGTTAACTGTAATTATGTGTGTAACATATAGTTGCAAATAAAAATATGTCTGTCTACATTTTTCTTAAATAATATTTTTTTTCATCGTTTTGAGAAAGTAATAACAGAATGCTGTACCGTTCATTTCGCGCGATGACACAAGTTATGGCACAATTTTACAAGTCGTTATTTTCTTCAAGTTTTATATTACCTATCTTATTACTTTGTTTTACCTTCTTTAAAAAGAGTTTACTGCTTTATGGCCAAATATAAGCTTTATAGCCTCGAAACAAAAGTTTTCAATTATTACCGATCCTACAATGGAGGATTAGAGATTGTTACAGATTAATTTAAATAATAAATTGGTGCCAAGGTTGTTTTTGGTAAGGGTTGGATAAGAAAGTTCTTTTTTTATTATTTTTTCAATTTCTTTTATGACGTCATACTTAATTCTTAACCCGGCGTCATTGACGCTGGGTCATATTGACCCAAGGCAGTTTTAAACGTTCATATTTTTTTTTCGCGTCCATTTTATGATTCGAGCGTTAGTGTAACTGGAGATACAGCCCCCCTCTACCCGCCTCGCTGACCCGCTCAGTACGATGCCGCCTGCGCAGCGAGATACACGTGTGTGAAATTAAAACGGGTAAATATGACCCAGCGTCATCGGTGGCGCGGTGAATTTGTGGCTTACATTTATTCGCTTATTTGGTGTTTAGTGTTAATGTATGTTGTTATTTTTAAGGTTTTTAGTCAAAATTGCTTTATCAAACGACCCAGCAAGAATTTTGGCGTTGCTAGAAGAGTCGGATTCAGAAAGTGAAAAATCCCAGGCTGCTTCAGATATTGACAATGAGGACCACTTATCAGAACGTAGTAATGACAGCGAAAGTGAGCAATATGCAAGTGATGTGGACTCAGATTCATCCGATAATCTCGTTCTTCATCTCGTTAAAACATCACATACTTGTCAGGCATGCCACATTTACATATGCCCAGGCCATTTGATTTCATACTGCAATAATTGCAGCAGTTCCATGACTGTGAGTTGTGAAGTAGAAGACTGATCTTATTGTATTTACATGATAAGAAATTGATTTGATCTCTTTTTTACTAGATAAGATAAATAATTCCTATTATTACTAAGAAATATTTTCCAAAAATTAAAAATATAGACACGTTGTGTTTTTTATAGATGATTTTGCATGTGTTGTTAAACAATTAATAAAGATTTGATTTATGTAATACAATAGTTTTATTTTTGTTTTATTAGCTCAGTTAATAATCCTTTATATATACACAATAATTAAAATTAAGCTGATTTGTTAAATTTCCTGAAAATCGATCGATGAAATTTGGGTCATTATGACCCAGGGTCATTGTCTTTGAAATTATTTTCACGTCATTGGCGCCGGGTTAATTTCAATTTACTTTTTTTTTATTGTGTACAACGTTCTTAGTATTGTTATCGAGTAGACTAACGCTAAGTAAATAGTCTAACTGCATTCTTGTCATTAGTGAGCGTAGGAGCTTTTTTTCGTGAGGTATCCATCATAGATGCCTACTGCTTGGTATGCTTCGGCTACATTAGCGGGCGAATATTATATTAGAGCAGTAGGTATCCATGGTATGTCAGAGGTTATGTCTGTTGTAAGAACTCTTTAGTTGTAATAAAAATAATTTAACTGAAAAGATTTAATATAAAAATGAATAGTGTTCTATGACAGTATGTCGTGTCAACATGTGTGAGTTTTTAAAAATAATAAAAGTTTAAAATGTTTCCCTGAAGATTTATAATTTCTCCAACACGTTATCAGCACGAAGCTCTTTAAATACCTATTAGGTGCTTATTCAAAAGAAGGTTCCTATGGCGGGTACGAGCATGTCGTCAAATTTTCAGGGGATACCCATGTTGAAGAACCGAGAAGGATATGCAGTATGGAAATTCAAAATGAGGATGCTCCTCATTCATGAAGAGCTTTGGAGTAGTGTTGCTGGTTATGAAATATCTGATAAAACGTCACCAGAACATAGATCACGCAGTGAACAAAAAGCATTGTCCAAAATATGTTTGACTATTGATGGAGCGGCGTTATCACATGTAAGAACAGCTAAAACTGCACAAGAGGCTTGGAATGCACTTCAAAAGGCATATGAGGACAAAGGTTTGGGGAGAAGACTTTCTCTGGAACGCAAACTATACAAATATTCTCAAACTGATTTCCCAGACATAGAATCGTATATAAATGCAGTAGTGACGACTGCTCAGGATCTTGACGATATTGGTAAAAAGATCGACGACTGTTCACTGGCTGCTATTATACTCGGTGGCTTGACTTCAAGATATGAACCGTTGATAATGGCTCTAGAAAATTCGAATATAGAGGTCACTTGTGATTTGGTTAAAACAAAATTACTGAATGAGATGTCGAAAGATACTCAGCAAGATGATGTAGCAGCATTACGTTCGACGGGTTCTAAAACGAAGAAGAAGAAACCTATAATCTGTTTTAAATGCAGAGAGCCTGGACACAAGAGTCCAGAATGTCCGCTTAAGAAGGATAAAAAGGCACTTAGTGTGTCAGATAAGGTTGTACTTAAAAGCACAGAGGCTAGTGTGATGGGAATGGCTCTTTCTGCACCTATACCGGATGCCCAGAAGTGGATTGTGGATTCTGGAGCAACTGTACACATGACTCCACACGGAGAGTGGCTCAGGAACTATCGGCACATAGAAGGCGGTACTATAACAGTGGCCAACGGAAATAAAATCAAGGTTGTTGGTGTTGGTGATGTATATATAGATACAGACTCTGTAGTTAATAGAATAGAGAATGTAGTCTATGTTCCTGAATTAAACTGTAACCTACTTTCTGTTAAAAAAGTGATAGAGAAAGGTTTATCGGTAGTTTTTGACGAAAACGGATGTAACTTTTTCAAATCGAAAAATGATGTTAGTGATACAAAAAATGCTTTATTGCATGGTTCATTTTGTGATGGGTTGTATGTTTTAGATTGTACTGTTAACTTATCCCATAATGTTTCAGCCCACCATGTGCACTCTGACTGTCAGGATTTTCAGCTTTGGCATAGAAGATTAGGACATCTTTGTCGAATAGGTATGGATCTCTTACGAAGGGGTCTAGCTATTGGTGTGGAGTACACGGCGGTTGACAAGGAACCATGTATACCCTGTGTTGAGGGTAAGCAAGCAAGAAAGCCCTTCAAAAGCTCGAAGTATCAGAAAGCTACATCAATGTTAGAGTTAATACACACAGATGTGTGTGGACCTATGTCAATAAACTCTTTTAAAGGTAATAAATATTTTGTTATTTTTATAGATGATTATACACGTTTTACATTTGTGTATTGTATGTCATCGAAGTCTGAAGTTAAATCAAAGTTCTGCGCATTTCAAACCTTTGTTGAGAGACAAACTGGTGCAAAAATAAAAGTATTGCGGTCTGATAATGGAGGTGAGTTCATAAATAAAGATATGACAGATTATCTGGAATCTCAAGGGATCGAAAGACAAACTACTGCTCCATATAGCCCTCAACAGAATGGGGTTAGTGAACGCTGCAATCGAAGCATTGTAGAGAAGGCTAGATCTATGTTGTCTCATAGTCTTCTCTCAAAAGCTTATTGGCAGGATGCAGTAGAAACTAGTGTCTACTTGAAGAATCGATCTCCTCATCGCTCACTGAATGAAAAAACTCCATTCGAAATGTGGTTTGGTATTAAACCTGACCTGTCTCATCTCAAAGTATTTGGATGTAGAGCGTTAGTTCATATTCCTTCGTGTAACAGAACTAAATTAGATATGAAAGCAGCGGAACAGATTTTTGTGGGATATTCAGAAGATCCTATGAGTTATTATTTCAGAAACTCAGAAAACCCGAGGAAGATGTTCAAGTCGAGGGATATAACATTTTTTGAAAACAATTTTACAGGATTGAAGGAGATAAATAAGCCTGTGGTCAACTTAGACGTGGTAAACTTGCTTTCACAAACATTATTATCAGAGCCAGTAGAGGTGACACCATCTTCTTCAACTCAGGGAAGTGAGATGGTAATCGACGAGCAAATCGACGAATTTCTTGATGCTGATGATGAAGTGACTGTTGAAGAGACAGAGTTACTACAGTCAGGTGAGGAACTCCATTCAACTTCTAGTAATGAAGAAAATGATGATCCTAGATGTGATTTGAGTTCAAGAAGATATCCTGAAAGAACACGGAAACCTCCGGATTATTTTTCGTTTAATGCTCTCGTAGATGATGATGATCCAAAAAGTTATCATGATGCGATCAATTGCGATGACAAAGATAACTGGGTTTCAGCAATGAATGAAGAATATAATGCCTTACTCAAAAAAGGCACATGGTCTTTAGTAGACAGGCCTATTAATAAATCGTGTATACCATGTAAATGGGTTTTTAAACAGAAACGAGATGCAAAAGGTAATGTAGTAAAGTACAAAGCTCGGTTAGTAGCAAAGGGATTTCGACAAAAAGAAGGTGTTGATTACTTTGAAACTTTTTCTCCGGTTGTACGCAATTCCTCGTTGCGGACTTTGTTAGCCCTAGCAGTCCAAGAAGACTACAAGATACGTCACATGGATGTGGATACTGCCTTTTTAAACGGCGACTTGGAAGAGGAAGTCTACATGTCACAGCCAGAAGGTTTTATTCGAAATGGTGAAGAAGCAAAGGTATGTTTATTAAAACGATCTTTGTATGGGTTAAAACAGGCCCCTCGAGCCTGGAATACAAAGCTGAAGCAAACGTTGTCAGCTATGGGATTCTCTCAAACACCCTCTGAACCTTGTGTGTTCACAAAGAGATCTTCGAATGAAGACTCCTTGATTTTGGCCGTTTACGTTGACGACCTTATTGTTTTGTATAAACATGACGTAACGTTTGACAATTTCAAAAGTCAAATGGAAAAATATTTTTCAACGAAAGATCTTGGTTTGATAAATTTCTTTACGGGAATGAATGTTTGGCGTGATGAAAATGGTTTAAAAATATCCCAGACCACGTACATTGAGACTGTGTTAAAGAAATTTGGTATGCAGGATTGTAAAGCGGTTTCGACACCGCTGATTTTGAAGAAACTACAACCTGGTACAGGTGAGTCTAATTATCCATATCAGGCTCTGATTGGGTGTCTAATGTTTTTGGCTGTAAATACTAGACCAGATATAGCGTACACAGTTAGCTATTTAAGCCAGTTTAACACCACATATGATGAAACTCACTGGAATGTAGCAAAACGGTGTCTTCGATATCTGAGTGCCACTAAAGATGTTGGTATTTATTACAGAAAATCAGAAGATGTTTGTCTGCGAGGATATTCTGATGCAGATTGGGCGAATTGTCCTGTGGACCGACGGTCTTATACGGGCTTTTATTTCAAGCTAGCAGGCGGTCCTGTGTCATGGGAATCGAGAAAGCAGCCTACGGTTGCATTATCTTCGGCGGAAGCTGAATACATGGCCTTAGCAACAGCAGCAAAAGAGGCATGTTTTCTTAAAAGATTCCTTTGTGAGATAACAAGTAAGTCTCTTAATGTTGTTATTTATTCGGATAGCCAGAGTGCACAAAAGTTGGCGATTAATCCAATTCATCACAACAGGACTAAACATATTGATGTGAAATTTCATTTTGTCAGGCAACAAGTAAACAATAAAGTTATAGAGTTACGATATATGCCTACTGAAGATTTACCAGCAGATATGTTGACTAAGCCTTTAGGCCCTTTGAAACATTTGAAATGTGTTAGGAATATGGGTCTTATTTAGATTTAAGGTGGTTTTCTTTTGTTAATTGTTTTTATTAAGAGGGCATGTTGTAAGAACTCTTTAGTTGTAATAAAAATAATTTAACTGAAAAGATTTAATATAAAAATGAATAGTGTTCTATGACAGTATGTCGTGTCAACATGTGTGAGTTTTTAAAAATAATAAAAGTTTAAAATGTTTCCCTGAAGATTTATAATTTCTCCAACAATGTCAAAGGTTATGTCAAAGGTTCGTCAGAGGTTACGTCAGACTTAAACTGACCAACACCTCAAGGTCCGTCGGACATTACTGCCAAGGGACGCGAGTGCGCGTTTGCATTCTTCCTCATTCTACACTGACGTAGATGCGAATTTTGATTCGATATAGGTAAACATACCTAAATATACATACCTACTGCCCCATATTTTGGAACAAAATACATAAGTATTTAAACTACGGTATAAAGCACATAATATTCAGCGTGACATCAAAGCTTAATACGTTTATTTAAAGCATATAACATGTTTTAGTAATTAATATTTGATATTAATATACCGACTTACTCCACTGGCTACGTAATATATTTATTTCAATGCTTATTGAGACGATTAATGCTTATCACTTTGTGAAGTAGCTAAATAGTACACTTTTTGTTGCTGACTGAGTATTAAGTATATGTATACTTAATACTATATAGGTAGGGTAGTTTTTGAGAAGAGCGGTGATGGCCGAGTCTAAAACCACGAGAGTTAGAAAAATGTCGCGATAGGAACCATGCTCTTGATTATAAAGTAAACAATAACTGCATGCTTAGTTTTAAAAAAAAATTTAGTTTAAAAAAAATATATAAAAAACAGTCGTAATAAGAACTTCTCCTTCTTCCTTTTAACTTACTTCATTTCATTTTTATAACGTCCGTCATTACGATTACTCTGTTTTATAAACTTAAAACCCATAATTCAAATTATTTTGACTTATAACCTAAAATAGTGTGCTAAGAGTTATTAGGTGCTAAATAAGCGCCTAATGTTGGTCCACTGCGGCCAATATTAGGCGATGGCCGTAATGTGTGGTTGTAAATAGTTAGGTTTTGGCAGACTACCCTCGTTTATTAACAGTGATGTTCTGTTATTTACGACTACTATTATGTATAGCTACTTAGTTACCTAATATCGTATACTAAAATAAAATAAATCTATGAATCATCCACCTATACCTAGAATCTGCAACACAGTTTATATTATAGCAGGTTTCAGCGTTCGTTAAATTAAATAAGCAACATTATGTAATATTTCAGTTCACAAATAAATCTTGAATCTATATCAGAGTGTGATGTGTGAATTGTCCGTGAATATTTATTTATCAGTCCACTGCTGGACGTAGAACTCTCCCAAGACGCGCCACTGAGCCCGGTTTTTGGCTGTTCTCATATTGTAAGTAGTTCAGTTATACACTTGTATTTATATTGACGTATATATTTTATTATATCAATATTAAAGGAGGCCCACGACTTCGTCCTAAATAAAGTATTTTAGTAAGTTTTTTTCAAATATAAAAGAGAAAATTCTCTTATATTAGAAACGTTATTATATCCGTAGCATATTTAAAAGTCCCTAGTCTAACCTCTTAGCCGGGAGATTAGCCAGTCGAAATATTACAAGAAAATACTCATTCAAGTCCTCTCGTTTTTTTTTTTTTTTTTTTTTTTTTCCTTAAAAACGATAATATACAAACAATGAGCTCTAAAAACATTTTCTTTATGAGAATAGATAATTCATATTTTCGACAAGCTTCGGGTCATAATGTCACGCCCGAAAGTAATTTATCATCCAATGAGATTAAGTCTGGAAAATTGTATTAGTTATCTACCAAAAGTGCCATGAAATATTTGTATTTGGTATATGACACAGCATCCCTTATTAAAAACTACTTTGTTGCAAACATATTTAAATATAGATTAAAAAAATGTCTTATTAATAAAGTACATTATAATTTAGCAGAATATTATGATGCTCAGTGTTAATTATTAAGTTTTGGGCTGTAATTAGATAATAGTGGTTATAATATAATAAAATAATATTTTAATGTAACTAATACTAAGTAATAATTGTAATGTAAGTCCCTAAATTTAAATTTAAATATTGTACGCCCGAAATGGGTAGGCTGTTGAAACATTTATATATTATAAGATCTTTATACACAGTTTTACAATAAATGTTTCTTATTCTTATTCTATAAACTTTTTTGAACTCTTTGAACAAGTTTTGTTACACTTGGCCGAATATATTTTCCAGTCGTAGACATTAAAACGAAACATAAAAACTTTTTGATGTAGAAGTTATAATTTTTTTTTTCTTTTGTTTCTAAATGTACCTTTATTGTATGTGTACCTACTATATAAACGATAACAATTATGGCTAAGTATAGTTTATGCCTATAAAAAATTCGATCGTAGGCAAAAAAGCATCTAAGGTAACTACTACAAACCAGTGTATTTTTGTTTTTGTAAAAAGTATAAAACGAACTTACGTACTGTGAATTTTTCCTCCCTACCTTGGAAGGTTTGCTGGTAGAGAATTCTATTGAGGGTTAAGCTCACATTTATACATGTCCTATTTTTAAGTTTCCTCTATTTCTGTAGTTATTTCTGTGTGTACAATATATAAAAATATAAAAACCTTATTGAATACTACGGAACTCAATGTCAAAGTGGCTTGTACACTTGGCCGAATTTATTTCCGATCGTAGGCACCAAATTCGAGATATTGCCTCTGAAAGGAAAATAAGCCTCTTATACATTTTATTTCAGCGCCTATCGAACTTGGCTTTTAGCCATTAGTATTGGAAAAAAATAATGGAAGCGAACGATGTCATTTCAATAGATGATTGATTGGCTTAAATAATTATATTCGAAAACTTAAAAGGCTTACCTACACAAAAAGATTTATGGATATAAAAACATTTTTTGTTAATGTGTACATAAAAAGAATATATGTAAATCATTTTTTGTTAGCTGATTATGCCTGATAAGAAAACTGATAAAAATTGCTGACAAGAACGTCAAAAAGTCTCATTAGCTTGATTTCAGGAATCCTTCAAGTGTCAGACCAACAGTTGTCAAAACTTTGGATGCTGACACTAACGGCCGGTTTCTGGAAACCCAAATTACGATTGATCCGAGTTTGACACATAGTAATTATTAGATTTTTTCCTTGATCATCATTGTAATGTTACCACCTCAAAAACAACGTTATAAAGAACAGCTACTGTTCTTTTTAACGTTGTTTTTGCTGAATATTCAGCAAAAACATTTTTGTAACAGTATACCCTACTTAGCATTATTACAATTTTATGTTTCCCATATGTATCTGTATCCGAGTTTTGATACCCAGTTTCACTGAATTGAATTTACTATTTAGATATAAAAGTTGAATAGATACAAGCTCAAAAAAGTTCCAGAAACCCCAGACACTTTGTTAGCGAATAAAACTGTATCAACTTTTTGTATAATGCATGTCACCAGTCGAATAACGGTACAAATAACTTCCAAATATCGGAAAGTTTGTAAACAACAACACATTATTTATAGCTAGATAAATGGCTTCCTACTCAATACTTCAAAAATATTTACACAACCCAATTTCACAACAAACTAGGGTGAGCGTCTCGGGTGTCGTCACTTTAATTTTAATAAAATTCGGCTCCTTCCCGTTATTTTAAGTCTATCAATAACGGGTGCTCGAATTACGTAACGTTCTCGAAAAGGTCCCATTCACGTACGTTCGTTTTTCATAAGACTGAATCGCGACGCTTTGGGATATTTACAACCCGGTTACAAAAAATGACAGTTTTGTTCTACTTAAACTTTTTTGTAGTAGACAAATGTTCTAAATTCTGTGTTTTTTTTTCAATCTTCTGATCCAAAATGTACGCTTGTGATCTATAATTTCTTCATCTGGGTTATTCGTATAGAAAACAGTCTTCTTCTTCTTCGTGTCGTTGAATAATGAATTTTCGAAAAAAACTATTTCCAGTTTTACCCAAGGAAAACAGTGAAACGAAATAAGGCCCTACAGTGTTATAAAAGTTTAATCTGTGACCTTTACTTAACTATAAAGTTACCCTCTGATATGATATTTTGTTATAATATTATACCTGTAGTTTATTTTCCTGTGATCAAAAGTATACCTACTTATTGTAAACTTCTGTTATTTTTTCAGTTATTTGTACTGAAGTGCAATGGAATAATGTTGAAAAAGCTTAATCCATGACCTTTACCTACTTAGCAGAATTTTTACGTTGATATGATGATGATAATGTATGTAAAATATAAATACTAATAATAAATAAAGGTTTTTATTGTTCAATGCAGGTTTAAAATATAAGAAAACAATGGTACTTAAGGCTAATACTTAGAACTAAGCATATTTACATAAACAGTTACCTTAGTAACTGGCCTTATGTAATTAATTATTTTAAACCTGTTATTAAAGTTGCATACTGACTACTCGCTCTAACTAAGTTTATCTCACTACTATATACTATATACTAAGTCAGAGATATACTCTAACTTAGTATAAAAACAAGTTTGGGGTCGAGACTCTAGGTCCGTGGGGTACCGAGGCCCACCGCGTTTTCAAAATTATTTCTGGGCGTCTAGTCGAAGCGACGCGTGACCCGAGGGCTGGTGAGTATCTGGCCCAGCGTATCAGCATTGCTATTCAGCGCGGCAATGCAGCCAGTGTCTTGGGTACGCTTCCGATTGGTACTGATTTGGATCAGTTGAACTATCTATAGATCGTTTGCAACGGTCTGTAGATAGCTCAACTGTTTCTTATGTATTTTATATGACAATGTACATTTTGTAAATACTGTATAGTCGTAAGTTTGTTTGTGAATAAATATAAATAACAAAAAAACAAGTTTTATACTAAGTTAGAGTACTTATATCTCTGACTTAGTATATAGTATATAGTAGTGAGTTATATCGTTAGTGAATGGCCCGCCGTAAGGGAACACTTGGAATCATTAATCGGGGCTTCGTTCTCGCGGAAGTAATTTCTATTTTGAAAGCAAAATGAATTGTTTTGAAAAAGAACAATGATCGCAATCAATTTCTGTTTCTTGATAAAGAACGATGACTTTCTCCTTTGTGTCCTAACTCCAGTGACAATTCATTTTAACAACTAGCTAAGTACAAATAAATCATTTTAAAAATTCACGCGCGTTTGTCTGTGAACTAGTTGGCCGACAGATCCAGCTGTTTTTTATTTACGACCGATGTGGCGCGGTGGGCGAAGGTCCGCCTGCGACGCCGAGGATGCGGGCTCATGAACTTATTAGGATTTCTTGGTGGTATAAATTAAAGCTGTGTCTTGTTGAATTTACGTTTCAAATTCGCGTGCACAGCATACAAACACTCTCTTGTATAAGTAAAACTCCGTTGTCTGTGGTTTTATTTCTCATATGTGTGAAAAATACCTTATCTGATTTACAGTTATTGCTTACATAAAGCGCGCAATGTACTCACTTTTAAAATATTATCGCGAATAGAGTGCTGATAAAGGTGATGGATAATGTTCGTTACACAGATATTTTGACCAAAATGAGGGTACTTGCGAGATAAACGTGAACGTTACGTTTTTTCTGACTATAAATCTCGACTTGCTCATATTTTTGCTGTAAATTATTAAAACGATACTCAGTAGATTGCGCTAGATTCTTGGACGTGAAAAATAAAACAAAATTAGTTCATCAATTTCGCTATTAGCAAAAATGTATATAAGTATTCTATCAGTAATCAAGCTCTCATAGTACAAGCTTTGCTTAGTTTGGGACTAGTGTGCGATTATAATGTTCATGAATATTTATTTATAGTTACTAATTAAAAGTATTAAGATTAAGGTAAATTCCAGACGACCGATGTGGCGCGGCGGGCGAAGGTCCGCCTGCGACGCGGAAGGTTGCGGGTTCGATTCCCGCCTTGGGATAAATGTTTGTACGATCTGCAAATATTTATTCCGGGTGTTCTGGGTATTTTATATGTACTTATAATAAAAAATATCTATCTATGTATAAATTGTATTAAGTATGTCAGTCTTCTAGTACCCATAACACAAGCTCTGCTTAGCTTGGGGCTAGATGATGTTGTGTGGATTGTCCAGCATTATTTATTTATTATTTATTTATTTAACTATTTCTGCAGCTATATACTATGTTAATTTCAGGCACACGAGACTTATCATACTCCTCGGAGCAATGGACGCAGTGCAATCTCACAAGCCACGTCCTCAATTGGCGTGCTCGAGAACATTGTTGTAGGGTAGTACTAAAATTCAGGCTGTCAATCTGCTTGTTTTATCAACTCAATAAAAAATCATCATAATCATTTATTTATTTACAAAAAATGTAAGTAGGTAAGTACATAAATTAATCAATACAAATTTTAAATCATCCGTAAATTAATTTAAATTATTTAACAATTCCAAGTTATAGAAACCTCAGAAACTTTCTTCATCATGCTATTTAGCTCAGTATTCCGCTATTTTCATTGTATTGCCAGATACAAGGCAAATACGATACGAATGGATTTTGCAGTTCGCTGCTCTATTTTGCCCGATGGCGATGTCTTAAACATCAGATCTATTGTCAAAGAAATTGATCTCGATTCCAAGCAGAAATAGACTCTAACAGGTAGTTTTCAAAATACAAAATCAACAAACTTACGGGTTGTGCGTTATTTTGTTTGGAAGTAAAATAATACGGTACAGAGCATACCGCTATATAAGTTTATAAGTTTAAATATAATATGTTTATAGTTTTAAATAAAAAAAAGTTTATTCACAAACAAACTTACGACTATACAGTATTTACAAAATGTACATTGTCATATAAAATACATAAGAAACTGTTGACCTATCTTGTTTTAATTATATAATTTTCAAATAGTGGGAAACTAAAAATATTTTATTATACTCAAACTGAATGATTTCAAAGTCAAATTCAAATTGACGTTTAGTTTTGTACCTACTAATGGAACTAGATTGCTGATACATACATAGTATACATAGTTCCAGCTAGACACAAGTACAGTATGTGGTACTTTCTTAAACAAGTTATTTTATAAAAAACACTGTACGATAACGTAATTCTTTCTTAATACTTTTTTATTAAACTGTAAAACTACCAGTAATCTTAAAACTACTGTAATTTTCCGCAAAACATGCCGACTGTGTTTTGTTCCCTTAGCAAAGCCATGAAATAAAAGAATACGAACCAAGCACGATTGCTGAATTCTGTAGCTTTAAGCTTAGTGAGGGTGCAAATCTCCGAAATAGCTTTCGGGGTTAAGCTATCGATTCCAGAAAACGGTTGTTCGAGACGTGTGGAAATTCCACGTGATAGGTACCTACTTACCAGTGATTTATTTAGAGTTTTAAAGATGTTATTTGCTTTAAAGTAGCACAACTTAACTACTTGATAAGCATTTGAGGGGAGACGCGCGGGGCATCGCTTCTGTGTACACGCGCTGCCGTTTGCTCCGTATATTTAAATCAAAATTGAATGCAAAAAGTGAATTAATTTATCTGTACTAAACGAAATCTTGAAGTGAATACAAGACCCTGTGCTTTAGTGAATGTGAACTCCATAAATTCCATGCTTCTCAGCTCGTTTTTAACCAAATAATAACTTTCCTAACAAAAGTGACGCTCACGCACACTAACAAACCGTTTTTATTCGCGCGTATTCTTTCGCCTACTAAATCGATCCGCGATTGTGGCGCTGCAAGAATAGTGATTCCGTTAGACGCATGTTTGTGCATGTAAGCGCTTTCATCGCTATATTGTGGAAGTTACGCTGTTTCTTCTAACTACTGCGCTACGCGCGACGAAACAACGCTGATAACATTATACAAAGAATTATACAAGATGTCACTACCTATGTATAAAAGCTGTGGAAAATGTAAACAATACATTAAAGAAAAGGCGATTTTATCATGCATTGCTTGTAAACTAAATTTTCATATCGACTGCAAGGGCTACGAAAAAAAATACTTCCTTTTGGATGCCGATCGCAAAGCGCAGTGGCAATGCGACATTTGTGTTAGAAAAAGTTATAAAAGTAAAAATATGCGAACACCGCCAATAAGCTCCATGGCTATGCAGACCTCGTTAGAGAAACAAGTCACAGTAAATGCTGAAAGCTGTGCCAAGCCTGCCGTTGTTCGACAATCCGACACGTTGACCTCACAATTCAATATTTGTGATGACAGTGAGGTCGATGACCCCTTTCAAAACGTTACTCTACGAAAGAACAATATAACCCATAATGATGACGAATGCTTAACTCAGGGTGAATCAGCTCTTGAGATTACTACTGCTCTTAAAGAGTACATCGCAGAACAAATGTCACATTTTACTCATCAGTTGCTAACTAAAATAGACACACTTGGATCAACTATCCAATCCTGTCATTCGCGCTGTGATAGCATCGAGAATAGAATTTTGGCAATCGAAAAATGCCTAGATGAAAAAGTTGATGAAAAGGTCAATGAAAAGGTCAATGAACTAACGAAGACTGTTAAGAAATTACAATGCGATCTCAATGACAAGGAGCAGGAGCTGCTGGTGAACGAGGTTGAAATTTCAGGAATTCCTGAAACAAATGGTGAAAATCCAGTTCAAGTCGTCACTGTCATCGCCAATAAGTTGGGAGTGAAGATATCAGAAAGTGATGTGGTCAGCGCAGTGAGAATTGGCGGACGTCGCGAGCCCGCTAACAACGTCAATTTTCGTACTGTCCGCGATGCGTTACAAATCTTACCCGTTGGTGCTCCCGCCCCCAACCCCTCTACTACTGCTGTGTACGAGACCGGACCACGACTTATCGTGGTGCCCGTGCTGCGGCGCGCCCAACGCGATGAGCTGCTGCGTGCAGCGCGCGTGCGGCGCGGGGCCGACACCGCGGGCATGGGCCTGCCGGGGCCTACGCGCCGCTTCTATGTCAACGAGCGACTAACGCGCGCCAATCGAGAACTATTCCGCCGTGCGCGTGAGGAGACTCGCCGCTTACAGTGGAAGTTTGTGTGGACCCGGGGTGGCGCGATTTTAGTTCGTCGCGAGAATGGAGAGGCCGCCATACGTATTCGTACGGAAGACGATCTGGTCAGGGTTTTTGGAGTGGTATCAGTTAGTGGTGATTAGTAACTATCTTAGATTAGTTTTATATGATACTGAATCGTATCGAACAATGTTTTTAATTGCTATTTTAAATATTTATACATTTTTTCAAAATTATCTAGTTTATAATTTTATAAACCTGATTTTAAAGTGCAACATTTTTTATACCATATTTAAGCATGCTTATGTTATAATATTAGTTTTACATGTTGGTTGTGGATTTTGTTTTTATAATTGCTATGTGACGTTCTGTGGAGCATTTATTTGTTGCCGTGGTGGGGGTGATGGTCGCTTATTGTATGTTTTTAATATTTCTAATCGCTTGCAAATTGCAAATGATTTGATGATGCTACATGAATTTTCTGACGAACGACATATCTCCTGTCTTAGACTTACTCTGATAAATTGCAAATATGTTGGAGTTCTTTATTCGTTCGTCATACAATTTATTAAGGACAAATACTTGTCTCTTGGACTACTTAATAAGGGATCTTTAAGCACAAAGCACGATGAACTGGTGGTGGCTATGTCAAGGTACCCGGTAGATATTATGGCGATCAACGAGACGTGGCTTCGAGAAGGAGAGGAAGAGCGCGCGCCCATGCTACGCGACTACCAACTGCGGCATGCGCCACGCCATTACGGCAGCGCCGTCGGAGGTCGTCAGCGTGGCGGCGGTGTCGGCTTTTACATCAAACGAGGCGTTAGCGCGCGCCTGCTCGCATATCCCAAAACTCCGGGTGTTGATCAAATGTGGCTTCGCCTCACAGTCAACGGACTCAAACTAGCCATAGGTACTGCTTATCGTCCACCATGGCAAAATATTGAAATGTTTGTGGATGCTCTTACAGACACGGTTTCCTCACTTTCTACTTTTGATCATATCGTATTGACAGGAGATTTTAATGTAAACATGTTGGAGACCGATTCAGATACGAAAAAAATTACAGACTTTTTAAACTGTTTTGCTCTTGATCAATATATTAAAGTCCCTACCCACTATACCGATCATAGTGCTACGTTGATAGATTTATTGTGTTCCAACTTACAACTTTTAGATGTTGTAGTAGATCATATACCAGATTTGAGTAGTCATTCATTTCTAACATGTAAACTCAGAGTAAAAAAACAAAAACCAATACCTGAATTGATAGTATACCGGCCGCTGAAAGATATTAATATAGAGAATTTTATGCAGGATCTTGAAAATATTGACTGGAATAACTTTATATGCAATGATGTCAACAAAATGGTGGAAGATTTAGCCTCTGGCGTATTAAACTTATATAATAAACACGCGCCAGTTAAAAGTTTACTGATAAGAAATAAATCATATCCATGGATTACGTATAATGTTAAAGAAATGATGAAAACACGCGATAAAGCACACGCTCGGAGTCGATTAAGTGAAAATGCCGTCCATGTAAAATATTACAAAGATTTAAAAAATATTGTAACTACAGCTCTTTATACTGAAAAAGAGTCGTATTTTAGCCGTAACATTATTCAAAATTCAAAAAAACCTCGTGCATTATGGAAGAATATTAAGCAAAATGTGGCCAATTTTAAAACTAAATCTATAGATCTTCCGGTACACCTTCAAGACCCTAATCTTATAAATAATCATTTTCTTACGCTACCGGGTGGAAATAATATAAATATATCTAGTTTAACTTATTTTGAATTCGAAAGACATAGTTCTTCTATCTTTATTTTGCAGCCTGTTAGTGATTATGAAGTAAGTCGAATTATTAAATCTTTTTCCACCAATGCGGCTGGCATAGATGGGTTGTCGATGGACATGATCTTATTAACGCTCCCGCAAACCCTTCCTTTAATAACATCAATAGTAAATACATCAATAACATCAAATATATTTCCCTCTTCGTGGAAAACCGCTACAGTAAAACCGTTACCGAAAATTAACCATCCAACAAATTTAAAGGATTTACGTCCAATTAGTATCTTACCATTCTTGTCTAAAATCTTGGAAAAAGCTGTTTGTCTACAAGTCACTAAATACCTTGAAGTTAATAATATTCTACCTAAAAAACAATCTGGTTTCAGAAAAGGCCATAGCACCACAACAGCTCTCCTAGACGTAGTGGACGATATACTGACTGCTCAAGATAAAGGGGAGGGAACCATACTTACATTACTAGATTTTTCGAGGGCGTTTGAGACCATTAATATTACATTGTTATTATCGAAGCTCGCATATTATGGTTTTGACAGCGCTACAGTCAAATGGTTCTCGAGTTATCTTAGTGATCGTTTTCAGTTGGTTCAAATCCGTCAACCAGATGGTTCAGTTCTGGAATCTACTACGATGCCCGTAACGCGTGGGGTTCCTCAGGGTTCCATATTGGGTCCAATTCTTTTTATTCTATATAGTGCAGATATCATACTTGCAATACAAAAATGTAATTATCACCTCTACGCTGACGATCTGCAGTTGTATATATCTTGCAAACCTTGTGACGTTCATGAAGCAGTTAGTGCTTTGAACCAAGATTTGGCCAGGCTAGTCTCGTGGTGCGATTCCAACAGCTTAGTTCTTAATCCTACTAAGACTAAAACACTTGCACTGGGATCAAAACATCAAATAAGTAAGATTATGTCAGCTGATCCAAAAGTAGTCGTAAATAGTGTTCTGATAGAACAAGTTGCGGAAGTCCGTAATTTGGGACTCTTGATGGATGGCGCGTTGCACTTCGAAGGCTACGTCCTTCAAACCGTTCGTAATTGTTTCTACAGATTATCAGTATTGTACCGGGTGCGCGAATTCCTCAACACTGAGTTGCGAATTACGTTGTGCGAATCACTAATTCTTTCAAAATTAAATTATGTTGACAATGTATTTGGTGAATGTCTGTTAGCCCGTTCAAAGAAACTTGTTCAGCGTGTGCAAAATGCGTGCGTCCGTTTTTGTTTTTCTATTCCACAAAGAGCTCATATTTCTCCATTTATCAATAGTAACAGTCTGTTAAACATGAAATCCCGTCGCGCTTTTCACTTTGCAACCCTTATGTTTGGCATAATAAAAGGTCAAGTACCAAGATACCTGTTTGATAAACTTGACTTTTCTGCACGTGCCGTCCGTTTGGCTATTCGATTGATATGTCCGCGTCATCGAACGACTGCATTTCGTGGCAGCTATCGTTATGCTG